>OZ018310.1:23524749-24124749 GCA_963969455.1 Arge pagana
AGAGAGAGAGAGAGAGGGGCCAAGTTCGACGGGATTTGAGGACAGGAGCGAGGCTAGACGTGATCCGCGAAACAGTTAGTGGAATGGAACATCAATTGGATACCGTCGTCCCTTTACACGGAGGCGACCATCCGACCTCCGAATCCCTATCATCCTTGGTCGTAGCTCCGGCGAACGCAACGTGGAATTATACACCCGTCGGTAGTATCGTATCGGTAGTCCTCGGACGATCTCGTTGGCCCGGATTCGTCCTTATATCAGTCCTTTCGGAAACCCGGTGTCCCGGCTAGACACTATCGATTTCTTAACGTTTATAAGCGTTTCCTTATGCTGCTTGTTCCCTGTCTTCCCAACAACCCAATACGTGAGCATGGCCCGTATTGAATGGCGATCACGCGCGTTGCCATCCGACGCAAGGCGTGGAACACTCGAAGGTGCTGCCGTGGAAAGATGCGAAATCGGAGCAAAAGCTCGTTCTCGGTGATCAGGCAGCAATCGTGAATAATACTGATTTCCACACCCCCATTCGACTGCGTCGAGTATCGGATCCTGGAGCGACCGAGCATCGCGTCTGTCCGTGTGCCGTCCACGTAAGCTATTGAACATTCGCGTCGGACAACCACTCGGTATCGTTTACCCTATTTCTCATTTTCTCTCCCTATATATATCGCACTAAAATCATTGACGATTTCGTTAGGGCCGAAATTCGGAGCAGAACCTTGTACCCAACGAGTTTTAAGTTTTACTTCTAATAGTGGTTACTCTCATGAGGTGCAATCTCTGATGTTCTGGTCACTCGAAGACTATTGTACAGTTTGAAAATTGTGCGGCAGATAAAAATGCCTGAATAGTATTGTCTCGCGAATACAATGCTTATCACAACACGCTTAATGCTCACGTTTGATAATTTTCCCTAACTTGCGAAGGTGTGTAGAAATGTGAGAAACGTGTGTGGAAATGTGAGAAACGTGTGTGGAAATGTGAGAAACGTGTGTAGGCTCCTGGCGCGTTAAATTCTGCCCTTTTTTGGTAACTCCGATGTTGGTGGTGAAATATTTCCTCGGATTCTTTCCTTTGAGCGTTAATTAATTCGATAAATTTTCGTAGCTTGAATTTTTCGCTTCGAGCTTTTTCGCGAGCTTTTTCATCGCGTCGTAGCGAGAGAATAGCTGGTTATAGGCGTTCGACTTGTCGAAGAAGGATGAATCGTGGGGGGAGAAAATGAGTCTCGAGGAAAATCTGTCGATAAACGAGCGAGCGTGTAGGCTGGAAGAGGGACGAAGGAAAATGTCGCCGAGGATTTCGTCCGTTGGCCGGTAGCGAAAAAAAGCTCCGTACGGTGGCGTTGAAACGGGTTTATCGACGCGACGTCCCGGTATTTCGCACCTCTCGAAGCTCGCCGCCGCCCGAAACGCGAATCAGAGTCAATTTAACCGCTCGAAATTGCGACTCCTCGTTATCGCGAGTGGATTTGCGATGAAACGAAAATACAAATGGGGAAAAAAGAAAGAAACGAGTTTAAAAGGGAGGAAAAAATACTGGGGCGCGGAAAAAACGGAATCGGGCGCAATTTCGTTTCAATCCTCCAATCAGCGCGTTCCGTTTCGCGGTACCAGCTCGAGGCAATTCCGAAATCTCGCTGTTTCGCTGACGCGAGGCGATCTTGTTGGAGTTATATTTCCGAACGACTAACGAGACGGAAACGAGTGGGACCATTCGGTTTTTCTCGACCCTCGAAATGGGACACGATACGGGAGAATGTATGCAGAAAAAAAAATAGTCACCCCTATAAAGGAACTACCTCTGCATAAAGCACGTTTTTGTACAAAATTTGAAACACTTTTTTCACACAAGAAAATGCAGTACAATTTTTTTAATTGTATCGATATAATCTGTACAGTTGCACTAACTATGTTAGATGGTAGCAGCTACCAGCTTGCGTCAGCAGCAAGTACGATGCTGACCTAACCATTTTTTATTTTACCCAGGCAAATAGTATATATTGTAATAATACAGGTTACCATCACAATCAGTGTTGTAAAAGTTACCTTTGATTTAGTACCCAGTTACAGGTACAGGTACTCGCTGAAATGAGTACCCAGGAACAGGTACAGCTACCCAAGAGGTACCTGCGTAAAACTGCAGAGGTACTTTTTTTTACAATAACGATAAAAAGGATATGGTACAATAATTGAATACATTAGTTGTGCCAACTTGCTGCCATGGCGGCTACTTTGTAGGTCCCAAAGGGAGCTTTATACCGATCCCTCACAGAGGGAGTTGGCAGTATTATCAATATGACGAATGGAAGTTACCAGACGAGTGCATATTTATGTTCATGAAAGTACCTTGTAGCTTCAAAAATAAATAGGTAAGAGTGACTCCAAAAACGTAACTAGGTGCAGGTATGGGTGCTGGAAAATGTACGAAAAAAGGTATTTGTAAAACTAACTATACTAATATAACAGCTATAACATTGTGGATTTACTATTAGTTATCGTACTATTGCAGTGAATGTGCTATTATTTTTTCTTCTTGCGCGAAGAGAAAAAAGCTCGTTCGTTGGGCAGATATTTTCAGAAAAGTTCGTCTCTACCATTCGCCCGGGTCGCCGGATTTACGGATGGCGCGGCGTTACTACTTGATTTTGAAGCCTGGTAGCGGCGACATCCGGCCGAATATTTTTCACACTCCTTCTCGCCCACCAACCTTGGAGTAGGAGATTTCGGTTGAATTCCAGACCCGCGGGTAGCACTTACAACCGCGACGCCTCGCCGATGACCACCGACCCTTCCGCAAGCTTCACCTCACCTCGTACCTCGATTCCATTCTCGCTCGAGTATCGCGTACCGAGTGGAAATAAATTCGCACGTTTTTTCTGCCACTGCTCGCCTCAGACTTCTGGGCGCAGGCTACAAAAAAAAACGAAAATCGGTTTTTTGAAAGTCTCAGGGTGGTGTAGAGGCTCTATCCCTAGAGGCTGTCGAGGTCAACTCGAAGTCCTCGAAAGGGGCAGCTGGAACGGAAACGTGAAAGGTGCGAGATGATAATTTCGAAATGATTTCAAACCGGCGGAGCGTAGATCGCGAGATTTGACGAAGCACTCGCAGAGGAATAGATCGATGGAGATATACGTTCCCGCTCTTCTCTTTCCTGTGCTCGGAGCTTTTCTTCCTTTCCGGCGTATTTCATACGCGCGGTCGGCGCGTGTGGGTCAAAGTTCACAGCTCCATTGGGAGTCCGGCTAAGTGATTTAGCGTGGAGCCTCGCGAAGCTCCGTGTATACGCGGCGAGATCCGTGCAAAATTATTCCATCGTCGTTATTCAGTCGCGGTTTCATTTCGCGAGTAATTCGGGTGACCTTCGTTACCAGCTACGTTTACGACCGGTTCGACAATTACGTAACAACGCGGCTGCGTGATACGTGGGTAAAAACGTGCAATTAGAAATTTATCCGTGAAAACAGTAGGTAGATGCGGATGGATTCGACATGCGAGGAGAATAATTGTCGATGAAGTTCATAATTGGACGGACTTCGAATGAGGAATCATCAGACAACAATGAAAAAATAATAACTATACAACCAATTTATATCACAGTATGGTACTGTTACTGATACTGATGAAAGTGTGGTGTGGTGTGATGTAGTGTGGCGTGGTGTGGTATGGTGTGATGTGTGGTGTAGTGTCGTGTGGTGTGGTGTGGTATGGTGTAGTGTGGTGTGGTGTAGTGTAGCGTAGTGTAGTGTAGTGTAGTGTGATGTGGTGTGGTGTCGTGTGGTGTGGTTTGGTGTGGTGTGGTGTGGTGTGGTGTGGTGTGATGTGTGGTGTAGTGTCGTGTGGTGTGGTGTGGTATGGTGTGGCGTGGTGTGGTGTAGTGCAGTGTAGTGTGATGTGGTGTGGTGTGGTGTGGTGTGGTTTGGTGTGGTTTGGTGTGGTGTGGTGTGGTGTGGTGTGATGTGGTGCGGTGCGGTGCGGTGTGGCGTGCCGTGCTGCGGTGTGGTGTTCATGGTGTGGTGTGGTGTGCTGTGGTTTGGTGTAGTGTGGAGTCGTGTGGTTTAGTGTGGTGTGCCGTACCGTGCGGTGTGGTGTGGTGTGGTGTGTGGTGTGGTGTGGTGTGGTGTGGTGTGGTGTGGTGTGGTGTGGTGTGGAGTGGTGTGGTGTGGTGTAGTGTGGTGTGGTGTGGTGTGGTGTGGAGTGGTGTGGTGTGGTGTGGTGTGGTGTGGTGTGGAGTGGTGTGGTGTGGTGTGGTGTGGTGTGGTGTGGTGTGGAGTGGTATGGTGTGGTGTGGTGTGGTGTGGTGTGGTGTGGTGTGGTGTGGTGTGGTGCTGGTGGTGCTGGCCTACGTAAAGCAAGAAGCAACATTACCTTCGCGTGTCTTCGACACTATGAACATAATGTATACAAGCCACAAGGAGAAAAACAACACATGAAAAGTAACCGCACGCTCGCGCACACATGCTGATACGGACCATGCCTTTATAATATCTTTAAAATTGAATATCTCTGTGCCTCGACTAGACCGCCAATTTTGTTTCATGGAAAAGTTGTACCCCGTGCAAAAACGCGTCGAAGACACTAAGTCCGAAAGCGATCGGAGGTGGCTCCCGTAAACGGAAATTTTACCATATATTCCATATCAATACTCATGTATTCGATGGGTTGGTTCCATAACGAATAACTGAACGACCTTCGAATTAGGAATTATTAGGCACGACATAATGAAACGAATATTGAATTTGATACGAAAGGTAAACACCGCTTAAAACAAAGTGATAGGCACGTTAATGAATTCCCCGGAGAGATGGAGTTTGTTTTTGTACATACGCTGATAAAAACGTGTGCATAGGTATTTCGCTTCCGTCTCCATAGGATCGAGGGATACAAACTGGACGATCGAAGAGGATCCAATGCTACGTGAAAATCATAGCTATCGGAATTAGATTCTCGCTGAGAATCGAACTGCGAACCACGAATAACTATTTGAATTCAATTGGCGAGCGAAACTCTGCTGAGAATTCGAACAGCTACGCGTTGACTGACGTTTCTGGAGTAATTTCTGCTAGTTTGGTGTCTCGGGACGAGTTTCCTTCGGCCAAACTACGCGTTTCCTCGCGACCACCGTGTTCCCGTGCTCCGGTGGGACAATCGTGGTAAAGCTAACGGGAAACGGCAAACGTTCGGGTATACCAGTCGAAGTAAACGTCGCGCGGGGGGCAAAAATGTAAACAATTCCAGCCACGCTCCAATTTTCATCACACAGCCGTAAATTTTCTCCTAATCTCTCGAAAATCTCGTAAATTGCGAGCTTTATAGCGCCGATATCAATAAATTTATCAAGGACTTTTCTCAAAAACCAGACACACGACATCAACCTTGACCAACCCTCGAATCCAACACCAGGATATGATTCATTATTTTTTGGTTTTATCAGATTCACTCGTCCTAAAAAAACCAAACAGGCTGAAATATTTCTCAAAACAAAAATTATAATAATAACAATAATGATAATAATAGTGGTAATAATATTAATAATGAATGGGATCTTCTCATTTGAAAAGCACCGCGTCCTACGGTCTCGTATCTCTCGAGTAACATCGTCTCAAGACTTGACCTCGATTCGCACAGTGGGGAAAAAGTGGACAAAATTCGCGAGCCGCCACTTATCTCTACCGATCCGAATGAAATTTTCTTTGAATGCTCGGAAGACTGTCCTCTTTGACGTACAACTGTGGGGAAGACGAGAAAAAAATTATTTTTATTTTTTAAAAATGTATTTATATTTATATTCATATTTATATTTATATTTATATTTATATATTTATATTTATATCTTTTTGTTCCCATGTGTCAGCCATAACGCGCAGCTGTTAGTAACGAGCAGTAGTTATTAAAATTTCATCGCGATATGCTGTATAAATTGTTGAGTACGTAAACTCGTCGTCTACAAGTTCTAAGCTTCAGGATTTCAGCTTTGGACCAATAAAAAAAACTGTAGTAGATAGTAATGATATATTACGAGTGATATATTATTCGTGATTTTTTAGGAGTTCACTTATGTAACACTTTTTTGCTGAAGTTCAAATTGTTAGTGCAACACGATCGTGAAGCACGGAATTTCCGAAGCATGGAGATTATTGAAATTGTAGCTGCCTCTGCCTGAGGCTCGAATATCGCGGTGCCAGGCAAACAAAATCGTCTTGTCAGGTAAACAAGATCGAGGCGAGATGTTTGCTCGCCTGTCAATCCGAGGACGAGAAACGAAATCACAATCTTTGCTGACAACGTGAAACTCTAAAAATGTTGAGGTTGCTACAGCTATCGTTTACAGTCGAAGAGGATTTTTTCACTTGGTTACCGCGTCGTGAGAAATCTGGGAGCAGTAGCTGGATCTGAAGGTCACTGCAGGGCGTTTGATTCGAGTTGTTACAAATATTATTAGGAGCTGAAAATCATTCGTATATCTAGTCTTTTCAGCTTCTGAGATGCGGAGGCTGTAACCTGATGAAAAAGTTACAGCAGCGTGAAAATCTAGTTACCAGAACCACTTTTCCACGGTACTTCGACTAGACTAGCTGTTACAATGCTGACTAGATAGCACGGCCAAGAATGGTTTCAACTTCGTTCAGCTAGTTGGCCCAAGCTGGAGTGTCTCTCGGTGTAGAATCGATTGGTGCGATCAGTTTTTCAGAATAACAACTTTTTTTCGTCGAGATGTCCGAAGCTAGGAAGAATTTCGCCAGCATTCGAAGGCCAGACATCGAGGAGAAGTAACGAGGAGAAATAATGCAGCGACCAAACTAAACACGCGCGCACATATGCAGAATGCATAATATTATATCTCGCATATTCACGGTTAGGTGGAAAACGTACGAGCGAGATTCTCGAAGCGAGGCGCGGAACAAAAACAGATCTTATTCGTTTCGTAATAAAGTCTCACCTGTTAAAACAATAATTATTCTCGTAGCGTCAACAGAACACCGACGCGACGAAAGTTCACGACTTTCGTCGGGCCGCGTGGGGGAATTGTAAATAGAGCAAAGCTTTGTTCGAACGGAGATCGAAACTTGGCGACGCGAATGCCTTTTTTTGTCTCCGCGATCCCATATCGAAGTTTTCATTCGCCGTTGACGACGAATGTCAACATGGTTACCCTCGCTCGTGCCTCGCGTCGAAATTCTCACGACGACGCCTTTCCCAAACAAAACCGGTCTTTCGCAAACAATCTCGCACACTTCGCGAGGTATAATTTAATCGAACGCGACACGAGCCGATAACGCACGCATAGAAACGACGGCATCGCACAGTGGCGAGACCAGGGTGAAAATTCGGCGTGGCTCGATGACAGAATGGAAGTTAAAAGTAAGGAAAGCTCGTCGGAGAAGCTTCGAAGCTTTCGTTCGGTGCTGAATCGTGGAAGTATCGAAAATTTGCACCCGATTTAGCGCGATCGAAAACGAAAACGAAAACGAGAACGAAAACGAAAACGAAAACGAAAACGAAAACGAAAACGAAAACGAAAACGAAAACGAAAACGAAAGGGAAGAAATCATTATGTTCATTGAAAAAAGAGATGGAACAAAATTTCAATTCATATTTTGGAAAATATTTGAAAAAAAATTTTTGGAAGATAATTATTCGACAAGATGTAGTACTTCGATGTGAACATCGTGAAGAGAATTTCATTGGATTTATGGGTCGACGCATTACGCTGCGAACATTTTCTCCAACGTCACTTATTTTTGATCCGGTCGTAGTAATACGAGGCAATAAAGTTTTCCTCGACGGAATAACGGAAGCGACGCATCGGAGATGAAAAATAAAGAAAAAATGAACGATAAGAATAGAAAAGGAGAGAAAAATAAAACAAACAAACAAGAACAACGCATTCCTCTCTGTGCATTACCCGGAGTAATGCGAAATTCCTCGAGCAGCGTCTTCGTCTCGCTTCTCCGTAGTACGAGTAACGGAGAACATCGTACGCGATTCTTTCCGGTTCCAGGGATGATGAAAATATTGACGAGACGACGAACGAGATGTCCGTTTAAACGAGCCGCTTAACGTCCGTGATGAAATTGGTTCGGAGGCAGAAAGCAATTTCTTCCAGCTTCTATTTTCCTGAAAATAGAGACCAGCTAGTTATTAAAGAACGTTCCATCCTCGGAGAGGTATTAATACGGCTGGATATTCTTTTTACCCGGCTGCCGCGGGTGGAGGGTAATGTTTTTCGAGCGTATGCATCCGTGTACGTATGTACGTATGTATGTCGGAGTCTCTGGAACGCCATACAGTCTAAACCATTTCGCGGATTCCAATTTGTGAGGTGTCGTTGGGTTCGTCTCGAGTTGCGAAAGTGACAGAGGGTATATTGATCCAATGTGGCGTTCGCAAAAAATAGAGGGAGAATTGAAAATAATATTCAGTCAGGCGATGATTAAGTATTTCAGAGGGCAGTTTTCAGAAATATTCAATCCATTAGCGACTACAACATTTTGAACAATGACAAACGAGCATTTTGAGACGTTTCACCAAAAAATTCATATCTCGGGCGTCAATTGATAGCAAGGAAAAACATTCTAGGGATTTATGCTTGGTACATACGTGATTGAAAAACACCTACCCGGATTTGGTTCGTTCCAAAAACCATATTTATCTCGGTACCTGGAAACGGGCTATTTTCTGACAAAAAAACGTGGGGAATTCGAACATTAATTGAAAATCGATGCTTCGAGTTGAAAGATACGGCGCAAGCTTATTTTCAACGTTTGAAACACGAAGAACGTGGAACCAAAAACCGGGGAGGATTACGTGCAGCGTCCGAAACATGAGCGCAGGCGATGTTCGTCGCAGGCTGCGGGGAACCGACTCGCGGTCGGCATCGCGCTGTCGTTCGTTATCTACGCTCTATCGTTGTCGCGCGCGTTCGCTATCAATCGCTCGTTCGAGCGTGGCGCGTCTCTTGGTCGGTTCTCGAGTCGCGCGTCTTTCGCTCCAAATCATCCGGTCCGCGTCGGCTGCGTTCCGTCAGGGCTTCCTAAAATCCTCGTTATTATTTCGCGCCCGAGCTTCGCGCGTAGCTGGAGTAAGCGGACGACCCGCGTTGGGTAACGAACTCTGAACTGGAGCCGCGCGGGTGTCTTTCCTCGTCGCCCGTACCGCTCGGAAATTCCAAAAGCTCGCACCGACGCCAACCACAACGATTTCGTCCCCGCGCAACTCTGCCTCGTCGTTCCTCGAAGATGGGCCGACGGACATTGAAACGCGTCAGCGCGACTTCTCGAACCGCTTGCGAGCTTTTTAGAAGGGGGAGGAGGGCTGCGCTCATTTTTCCCCTCCGATATCCAGAGGAGGGGTCTATTTGCGAACGACGATATCGTCTATGGTTGCCGAAGCAGGGTTAATATTCGCCTAACATTCGAACGAATAACACGAGGAATTATTTTCAAATCGCAAGTGCGAATTTCTGTAGACAAAAATTGGAGCTTTTTACCAGATTTTTGAATTATTTTGTTTCAAAATAATTCATCAATCCAGAGAGTCGAGAACGCGACGACGCTTCGTCACGCGTTTCGAGATGAGAGGAAGCAGCTGCGAGGCCCCGCTGATTTAATATCCGCGAAAATTCCGGACTCAGTCTAGAGAAAGAGACAGAAGGAGACAGAGAGAGAGAGAGAGAGAGAGAGAGAGAGAGAGAGAGAGGGAGAGAGAAAGCGTCGGACGGAAATTGGCGAGTAGAACGGCGAACACCCTTTCTTCGAAGGTTGTGTGATTCTTCCTCGCCGTTGCATTCGCATACACGCTTCCGAATACGAAAGCTCAGTCGCGACGCAACCGGGTAGAAGGGACAACGACAACTACGACGCCGCCGCCGACGAGGACGAGGCACGAAACAATGCCATGCCGGTGAGACGACCCGAGTCAATATTTTGCGCCGAGCATTGAACGCCGACTCGTCGGGGGGATGCGGCGCGGAAAGGGAGCAAAGCTCGAGTCCGCGTGCCGAGCTTTTCCCCGGGAAACGGTTCCGCGTAACGGAGCCCCCAAAGATTCGAACAAAGGAAACCTCCGAGCCTCGCGTACGTGGTCGCCGTGAAATTCCTCTCCTAGTCTCCTCCGTCCTCCTCCCAACTACCCTCGACTCTCTCGAATCCGCGGGGAAGAATTTCCCGAGAAATTTCACAGCGACTCTGTACGAAAATTGGAGAAGAAAAAAAAATCGACCCGCGGAGAACTCGAATCTTTGCGCAATCGTTTGCTCGCGAGATCCCCTGGTTTTATTGCGATGAAACCGTCGGGAGCGATAACGTCGGACGAACTTTCGCTGGGCGGGCGAGCAGAATTTGTGGAAAAATTGGAGTCGTGAATTTGATACGGTTTTCGAGAAGCTCGATACTCGCGTGCACGGATATATATGTACCGGCTTTTCAGCTTTCAGCTACGATCAAAGAGAAACTATTCGAGTAGCACGCGAAGCGTCGCTGATATATAGGAGTATTCTCCGCTCCGTTTCGCTACTGCGACGATCGTTGCCGCGTTTTAAGAGGGGAGGTGCCCCTCTTTTTGAAAACCCCGCTTTTTGACGAATTTTTTACAACGACAGGCTCGCCTATTTATTGATAAATCTTCTAGCCCTCGAATAATATAGTTTTTAAGAAATTACCAGAATTTTTTCGTTTCATCACACACAAAAATAGCGGAGTTATAGTCAAAAAAGAGACTAATGAAGCTCAAAATCGGCTTCACCGAAAGCTTCGAAATTTTTACCACTTGTTAACTCTTGCTTGGCCAAAGCTTTTTTTCAAAATGTTAATCGTGTACAAAACAGCAGTCATTTTGACAAAAATTCACGTTTTTGCCAAAAAAAGCTTTCCTTTGAGCACACAAATAGATATGCCTCTGAGTAACTCAATTTTGAGGGCTCGATATCTCGGAAACGACTTGACCTACCCAAATCTTCATTCAGACCTTATTTGTAGAGCATTTCATTTTCTACAAAACCACGCCTTGATCATCCTCCTACAGCGACTCGTTGTCGAGTTACAAAATTTAGAATTTGAAGGACGAATTTTCCAATGTTACTTCAATGGGAAACACAAATCTGCGAATCACGTCTTCTACATACTAATATCAGGAGCACATCTTTTGATGGTGTCTTTGTCGGAAAATACTTTGATAATTTTCCACTTTTTTTTGGACAAAAAATATTCGATTTTTTTTTAAACAGTGTAATTATTTTGGCCAATTTTGTGATACATATACAACATCTGGGAGATGTTAACATCGGAGAAAACAGGGTTATACGTAAGTCTATATAGAATTGCCAAAAAATCGTGTGTATGTATTTATAATTGTAGTTGTGTATAACAGAAGTGTATATATTTATGTGTAATAAGTCTCGAGCTCATTCTTGACCGAGTTGGCGAAGGATTCTTTTGTCGGTCGCGTTGGTCCGAGCCAATTTCCCAGCGCCTGGCCGATTTCCAGCCGAGAAACGAATTCGCAAAGTGACGCGAGATTCCCAGACGCTGCGAGGATCCGCGACTCGAAAACAATTTCCAATCGCGATATCGCCGCAGTTTTTCGAACGGGGAAGAGCGACGAGACGGTTACTCGCATCGCGCTCGGGCAATTTCCAGCGACGTATCGCGCCCTCGACTCCGCCGGAAGCGCAGGGGAGGAAGGAGAAGCGTGGTCACGCGAAAACACCGCGAGCGTTGCGAGCTCTCAACTTCGTACGAAGTTCCGACCATTGCGAAAACTAGGAACTACCTCGCTCCAATGCGTCGGAGTTTCAGGCTAAATTCGCCGCTTCTTGTTACTTCTGTAACGCTGGTACCGCTTCCCTCTGGGTTTTTATTTCGCCGAAGCGAACGCGCCGCGTAATAATTCACCGCTCGTGTTGATTTCCATTGAAAACGACGTTTTCCGATGCCGGCGCGCGGGGGCAAGAGAAAAGCGGCGGGCTCGTCGATTATTCGGCCTAAAAACGAATCGAGTTCTCGACGGAGATCGAAACGGAATCGACGAGCACAATTTGAAATTCCAAATTCGATTTACATAGCCGCAAAGTCGAGTAAGAATCGCGGCCTTTTTCTGCCGAAGCAAAACTAGAAAATTCATTCTATCTCGGCGGTTGCGAGGCAATTTGATCGTTACGTCAGATCGAATGGATTTGGGTACATCGAAATACGCGGTGGATTCGAATAATACAAAAAGCGGTGATCGAATCAACTTTTTTACCCCAAAAATGCAGTAATTTGTTGGCCAACAAAATTTCGCGCGCTTTTAGTATCAACTCTTGTCGAACCCCCACGAAAATTAGTGGCGCGACGTAGAACACGTTCGAAAGATTCAGTATGGCTGGTCAAAATGTTGAAACATTTTCACTTTTTTTTGAATTTGTTACATCAGCGTTTGTGAGGTCATTGATTACGAATCCACTGCCAAATTATTGAAATTCAAAATGGCGGATTCAATATGGCCGGTCGAAATGGTGAAACAGGGTCAGTTTTCCCCTGAAATTTGGTATATAAGGATTTCTGAGGTTACTGATTACGAATCCACTGCCAAATTGATGAAATTCAAAATGGCGGATTCAATATGGCTGATCAAAATGTTGAAACATGGTCAGTTTTTCTGAAATTTGGTACATATGGGTTTCTGAGATCACCGATTACGATGTTACTGCCAAATTGTTGAAATTCAAAATGGCAGATTCAATATGGCCGACCAAAATGTTGAAATATGGTGTTTTTTCCCTCGAATTCGGTGTGTAGGAGTTTCTGAGGTCGCCGATTTCGCAATTTGGAGCACGTATTCGTAATCAGAAATTAGAAAAACCCTTATACACCAAAAATCATTTTAAAAAAAAACGTGTCTGAAAAAAATTCGTGACCGAGAAGGTTGGGATGATTTGCGACGTAGACTAAGTACGAGAAAAGCACCGAAAAACACTTGCTACCTCGAGATCCGACGAATTCTCGACTTTCATCGCGATTGGAACGAGGAAGGTGCGATTACGTATCAGGGATGGAGATGCTAGCGTGCCATTGCATAAATCGAGCCTCGAATGGGTCGAAAGCAGATTTATTCCGTCGTAAAAGTAAACGACACACGTATGCCGTGAAAGTGATTCACTTCCGTCTCCCCCCATTCCCGACGTCTTACCACGTAGACTTTGTCACGTCCGAACAAACGAATTTTCCCCACTTCCCTTCGCCCCGTTCGACTTTTCCCTTCGTCTCTCCTGTTCTCGACGACGCGTGATTCCTCTGCACTCGACTGCAATTCTTCTCCGCTAAAGCAATCTACGAAAAACCTTTTCGCCCATTTTTCCCCATCTTCTCGCCCTTCCAAAAAGAACCGTATTTTTTTTCAACTCGTTATAACTTTTTCAAAAACGGGACAGTTATTTTTTCGGCTCGTTTCTTTTCGAATGAGCTCTGCTAAAACGAGTACAACACACATGAGAGGTAAGAAATTCTGTAAAATTTTTAAGCAAAAAAAAATCATCCCCATTTTCAATTTTTTGTACGTGTAGATAGAAAAAGAAGGATAACTCCGACGATGGTGAAAACACTTTTTTCAACAGAGAGATTAAAATAAAAGCTTTGCGGTGGACACGTTTCATGATAAACGAACGAGTTTGTTCATCGAGGTTGTCGCTTCGTAATAATAGACAATACTCGATAAACGAAGGCTATTCAACGTCGGTGACAAGATTCGCGGACGCGGTTAAATTTACACGATGTGCGTACGATTGTCCCTCGCGTGTATCGCTCCCGGACAACGGGACGTACAACGGCTCGTCAGAGTTTCGTTGTAAATTCGAATTACAACGCGGCGCTGCGATGGAACGGAGAACGCAAATGAGAGAGAGAGAGCGAGAGACAGACAGACAGACAGACAGAGACAGAGAGAGAGAGAGAGAGAGAACTATGTTTATTATACTAGGGCACATAGGTCCCTGTAAGTATAAAACGTATACATACGTATATATATATATATATATATATATATATATATATATAGAGAGAGAGAGAGAGAGAGAGAGAGAGGGGGGGGGGGGGAGAGAGTCTGCGAAACGCGTCATGGACGCGCGAATCGTTCGTATTACGCGACGTCATTTTTGCATCCGCGAACGAGGAGCCTGTTCATCCGATCAGCGTTGATTAAAACTTTCCGTTCGACGAGCTCGCGATGGCTGTCGACCGAGATGGAGCGCGACCTTTCCGAGCTCGTCGATTGATTGGACGCGCGGTAATTGAAACGATCACGCGCGACTTTCCCAAATCGCACGTTCGTCATTTACAATTCAATTTCCAAATTACCATCGTCATTTTCCAATTCTTTCTCGCGCCCGTTCCTCTGTCGATTACATTTTCCAATCGCGAGCGAAACACGTGTATGCGAAATTATATTCTTTCGCGCCAAGTACGTGCTTACTCGTATCTTGAAACGTATGAGAGCGTATGTTGGTACACCCAGCGTGCGCAGGGTCTCAAGAAAGTCCCGAGACGGAACGATTATTTCGAAAACTTCGCGTCAATTCACCTATATCAAGCTAGAAACACCACATGATCGAATCGAATTCTGCGATATCTGAGAATTAAGTGCTAATTAGATGCTAATTAAATGCTCCATTGCCGAATTAAGTGCTCTTCATGTTTAGAAAAATACCCGTGGTGTTGCTAGCTTGAGATCATGCTAGAAACACCACAACCGAAGGAGGACCAATTTCGAAAAACTGTTTGGGCAGGAATTAAGTGCTAATTAGATGCTCCACGAAGATCCATCGCCCCAATTAGGTGCTCCACCCCTTTGATTTCTTTTTCTATATCCGCTGGATGTCGAGAAATCCGGAAAACACGAGGAAGACCCATCGCAAAATCATGCAAAATTGATATTTTTGCCATTCTCGACGTGTTCTGGTCGTCGGACAGCATCGGGACCATGCCCAATGGATCCAAGTCGACCCTCGCGGATCCCAAACAGTACCTGATCTTATATCTATGTCCGCTGGATGTCGAGAAATCCAGGAAAACACGAGGAAGACCTATCGCAAAATCATGCAAAATTGATGTTTTTGCGATTCTCGATGTGTTTTGGTCGTCGGACAGCATCGGGACCATGCCCAATGGATCCAAGTCGACCCTTGCGGATCCCAAACAGTACCTGATCTTATATCTATGTCCGCTGGATGTCGAGAAATCCAGGAAAACACGAGGAAGACCCATCGCAAAATCATGCAAAATTGATGTTTTTGCCATTCTCGACGTGTTCTGGTCGTCGGACAGCATCGGGACCATGCCCAATGGATCCAAGTCGACCCTCGCGGATCCCAAACAGTACCTGATCTTATATCTATGTCCGCTGGATGTCGAGAAATCCAGGAAAACACGAGGAAGACCTATCGCAAAATCATGCAAAATTGATGTTTTTGCGATTCTCGAGGTGTTCTGGTCGTCGGACAGCATCGGGACCATGCCCAATGGATCCAAGTCGACCCTCGCGGATCCCAAACAGTACCTGATCTTATATCTATGTCCGCTGGATGTCGAGAAATCCAGGAAAACACGAGGAAGACCTATCGCAAAATCATGCAAAATCGATGTTTTTGCGATTCTCGATGTGTTCTGGTCGTCGGACAGCATCGGGATCATGCCCAATGGATCCAAGTCGACCCTTGCGGATCCCAAACAGTACCTGATCTTATATCTATGTCCGCTGGATGTCGAGAAATCCAGGAAAACACGAGGAAGACCCATCGCAAAATCATGCAAAATTGATGTTTTTGCCATTCTCGACGTGTTCTGGTCGTCGGACAGCATCGGGACCATGCCCAATGGATCCAAGTCGACCCTCGCGGATCCCAAACAGTACCTGATCTTATATCTATGTCCGCTGGATGTCGAGAAATCCAGGAAAACACGAGGAAGACCTATCGCAAAATCATGCAAAATTGATGTTTTTGCGATTCTCGATGTGTTTTGGTCGTCGGACAGCATCGGGACCATGCCCAATGGATCCAAGTCGACCCTTGCGGATCCCAAACAGTACCTGATCTTATATCTATGTCCGCTGGATGTCGAGAAATCCGGGAAAACACGAGGAGGACCCCCATCGCAAAATCATGCAAAATCGATGTTTTTGCGATTCTCGATGTGTTCTGGTCGTCGGACAGCATCGGGATCATGCCCAATGGATCCAAGTCGACCCTCGCGAATTCCAAACAGTACCTGATTGTGGGACCAGTACGGGGACATAGAAAGAGAGTAGGAGAACGGAAGAAAGGGAAAGTAGGACGAGTGCGGGAAGAGGAAGAGGGGAGACCGATGTTCGGCCGATGCCACCCATATCAAGCTAGAAACACCACGGGTATTTTTCAAAACATGAAGAGCACTCAATTCAGCAATAGAGCATTTAATTAGCATCTAATTAGCACTCAATTCTCAGATATCGCAGAATTCGATTCGATCATGTGGTGTTTCAAGCTTGATAGAGGTCGTCAATTCGAGAACCAGAGAGACACGTGTCCAATCGTACCTACCAAATTTTCCCATCTCGGCCCAAATTCAGAATTTTAAATAGAAAACCCCAATTTTTATAGCAGTTTCAGTCTACGCTGAAAACTAGGAAACTTTTTTTTTAGGGACAAATAGATCTTATACAATCGTGGGAAACAGTTGAGTTTCGAATTGCGTACGTGTTTTTCTGTTTGTCGATTTGGTGCATATTTTTCGGAATAATCGGCCGCCCGGGACTTTTTTGACACTCTGTGTGTGTCTCGTACAGTATACATGTACCCAGTTATGTTGACAGTTATACGTATAATTAAAAATACGTGTCCACAAATTTTTGCTTGCGTAAATATATGTTTTCCCAGGCGTTGGGAAGCGAAGGAACGAGAATTGAGCCGAGCTTTGGAAAACAAAAAAAACATTGCTGGCTCGAGCTTGGGAAAAAAACAATGTTCGCTCGAGCCTTGGTAAACGAAAAGTTAGTAGGAACAGTTTCAAGCGTGGACCATGGAAAATCAACATTGACTCGATTGAATATACATAGATCTATAGGTACGGGGAGAGCAGAAAAATTGGAGCTGGGAACAGAAAAAATTTCTGGATTGGTATCTCGTTTTCTAAATGCGCAACGCTGAGAATTCTAATTTATGGAACAAACAAGTGAGATTAAGTAGCGGAGCGTGAGAATCCAAGCTTGCAGCGAGAATTGGCCAATGCTCGGTAGTTGGAGCTTGTAATTGTAATACGATCGATCAGCTGGTCAGCTTTGAACCGAAGCTGGGAGGAATGTTTAGCTGGCAAAGTTTGGCAAATAACAATCAGCCCAGGACTCTGGGCCGATTGTCAATATTGACGATTCCCGCGCGCGTTGTCTCGTCTCTCTTCCTCCAAAATAATTCGACTCCGCTGAATCAAAACGCCGCGATTTTTCATTTTCGCGAAATCGAGACGATTTCACCCGCCCGGCGGATATTTCGATTTCGCGTTTCTTCTCTCCAACTCGACTCGATTCGCATCGCATCGTATTTATTTCCAATTCCACTCTCGCGACGCGGGTGCCTCGGGGAATACGGAGCGACAGATTCGTTACGGCGCGCTTGTAAAACCTGAATCCGACGAACCTTCGTTTTCGCGATGTTCCTCCACTCGCGAGACACTCTCATCGCTCATACTCGAGCCTCCATCAAATTATGGGTTCCGACGGCTTCGAGCGAGAAATTCAGGAAACGAGAAATCGCGGATCTACGATTTCACGGGAAAAACCATAACAGCCACAACGAAACCCCATGGGTTCGGATTTCACCCTCTCTACTTACCGGGAATCTCGAGTTCCCGTCGAATCCGATGCAATTTTCGAAAACACCATAAAACACCATAAAACCCCATAACAGTTTTTTTCACCCCAAGTCGAAAATATACCTCTCCAGCCCGATCGCACCGAACTGCCATAAATTCCCCAAGCTTCCATAAGATTTGGGCCAAACCCCATGAAACCCCATAAAACCCCATAAAACCCCATGAATCGTTTTTACCTGCAGAGAGTTCCAGTACATCGATCTCTTCATAATTGGTCGAACGGGTCGACAAAATGACTCCACCCCATGAAGTTCTATGGGTTTCGATCAAACCCCCATGAAAAAATCGGTTCAACGACCAAATCTGTTCCCCTTGGTTGGAGAAATCTCATCAGAAAAAGTTTTGCTTTGTGTGGTAGGAAAAATGTCTGGGAAATTGGAAGCAGATCGGTATAGTCGTTTTTGAGACATTATGGTCGTCGGTTCTGAGGTTCTATACTACAAGAATACGGCAAAACCGAAAATTGATTTTTTCAAAAACGTCATAACACGTTAGCTCTTTAAAAAGCCACGAATAGTTAATTTTCTCATTTCGAGTTGCTGATATGATCTGCCTCCTGCGAGTCGACGAGACGAATTTTAGCGTCATGTTTTAAACTAATTTCGAGGAGATTTCCGCGACGATTAGATTTTTTATCACAAGGATTTGCGAATGGCGAGGTTTATATTTTTCATCGGATAAAATCGCGCCCGGCATTCGTGGAAAGAATATGGCGCAAACAAGTGACTCCAGCTGTCGGATTACGCCTGCCAACTTTACGATTAATCTCCCTTCGCCTACGTCGCGATCGAGAGAGTAAAAAATTGATTGGGAACGAGCAAAAACAAAACAACGAACATTAAAAAAAAGAGAGAGAAACGACAAAAACTGTCGGGTAAAAACAGGTGACATCGGATATAGACAGGTGAAGGAGAAAAAACGAGATAAACAGGGGGGAAAAGCGAATAACGATGTGAGCGTCGAAAAAAAAGGGAAGAAGCGTAGAGCAAGGCGAAATCCGCACATGGAGGGATCGAGAGTCTGGGAAAGTGAAAAGTCTGGTACAAATTCCGGGAACGAGGGTGAAAAAATGGGAAAAATACGATAAAAATTGGGTGTAGCGGGGAAAAAAGATTGTATACAGGCGAAGAGCTGCTTAAGGAAATATCAATGTTTGGTGAACTTAAATATGCTGAATCTCTTTTTTTCTCGATTATAATCAACTATATAAGACAAATTTTCGAGTGCCAGTGAATTTTTCCTGCTTCATTTCGCAGGCAAAACGGGGCACCCCCAGGAAAAGTGTTTTTTTTTAGAAAAATGAAATTGCTAAAATCAATTTTCGACACTCCTGATAGTGCAAAACGATGATAGATGTAATTTTTTACCATTTACGAAGTTTTGCAGAAACAAACATTTATTTACAACATTTTTGGGTCACCCCATTTTGCCTCCCTTCCCATAATTATGTGTCAAAAGTGGACTCGATACAGTGATGTAAAATTTATGTATCGTTCCATATAACTATATAGATTTTTGTAGCAAAGTTTTTTTTTTAACGAAGTCACTGTTCTCGTTTAGGTGTTATTAAGATATGCTGTTCTTATGTAAAATCTTGTTATTTGGTTGTCTTGTAGTTTAGTCTCCTGTTGTTTTGTGGTTTGTACGAGGGCCCTGGGCCTGTGAGTCTTTGTGAATAGATTACGTATAACTATACGAGGCCAATTTTTCACAATACAATTATATACCATTTTTTCCCGGGTAGCTGGGAACAGGCGAGGAAGGATATAAGGAATCGAAATCGCTTTTATCGCTTAATACTAGAAACGTGTTGCATTTGCACGTGACTGAACCGCGAAGAATTAAGTCTCGTGGTCCGGAAATGGCAGTTATTCGCAACGAATGTAATTATTTGAAGCGAGCAGTGGTCTATTTTACGGTCAGTTTCGTCGCTTAACGTTCAAATTTAACCGGACGGATATTTATCCGCATCGTAAAGCGGAACGACACGCGATTACGCGAGATGAGTAACATACTCGTCGCGTATATTCCCATCGGATGCGAAACCATGGACGCCGAAAATGTCTCCTCCCTGAACACGAGAGACAAAATAGGAGAAAGGAGAAAAAAGCGAAGGAGGAAGAGAGACAAGGGGGTAGATATGAATGTATAAATCAGCCTCCTCCACCTTCCTGTTTCTTTCCCAAATTTTACCAAAGTCACCGCACGTATTCTCGAAGAAGAGGCTTCCTGATTCCCAAAATGTCGAACGCTTAATTTTACCTTTGTCAAATTTCAATTCGACTTCTCCGCCCGAGCTCTACCCGCGATTTCGTTAGCCGACATTGTCAACCCTCTCGTAGTCACGGACTTCGGCGACCCTCGCGCCAGGGACCGAGACCAGACCAGATCCTTTGTGACGCGTCGAAATATCCCTCGCTGGATGTGGATCCCTCTCAAATGTCTGCTCTCTCCTCCGAATTTCTGACTCTCGCTTTGTCCAATTCCCGTGGATTTTCAATCGTCGCTTATTTATTTATCCACCCAGCTCTGAATATAATTAGCAAACTCTGCTCAAGCCCATATCTGCGATTGCTATAAAATTTAAGAATTTAGGGATAATCGAGGTCGAGCTACGAATAGTCGCCTAGCGACCGTCGCAACGCACGACTAATGTCTTCGATTGGAATAACTCTTAAAAACATTCTACTCTCACGCCAGGAGAACAACGGTATTTGCAACTCACCGTATTAAAGTGCGTCGCCAACTCGGATAACGAAAACTAGTGCGGTGCTTTGGCAAGAGCGAAATAAAATCTTTCAGCTTTCCCTGCGACGTTTTTTGGTTTCGCTAATCGCTGTAGGGAAAACGGGGGTCGCGTGGTCCTACCGCGCGAGGCTGACGTACGCGCGCGCACGGAGGCTGTAGCCGTGCCGCGTCACCCGTAGCGTCGTACGCTCCTCGCACGACCAATTGCCCGCGTAAGTACGTAAACGTATGGCCTGCGGGTAAATCGGTAGACGGCTTACGGTCCTTTGCGCGCATACGCCGGTCCTGCGGAGAAACGATTCGACCAGTTTCCAAATATTCAATATGAAATCATTTATCGAATTTATCTTCTTCCGCGACGCTTACGTCCAACGTTCGCTTGTACGATACTCGCCGTCGCTCAGTTTATTCCTGCGAGTAACAAGAGCATTCGCGAGACGCGCTTCTACGTGTAAACAACGCTTCGAAATCAAAATCCCCGATATCTTCGACTATCCTTGCAACGTAGCAACGGTCTGAAAAATATTGTTCAGTACTCGAAAATGCCCGCGCGAGCCGCACACCCTCAACCCCAAGGCCGATACGCGTGGCCGAAATACATTTTTACTCACGGAAATACGGTTTTCCCACGAGGAAACCCACGGAGGAACAAACTTCGGCTTCGTGCCGTCGTCGCCCGTCGTACTACCGCGTTATCATACCGCGAGTACTCGCCTTCCTCGTTGCACTTCTCGCTCGTCGAGCGATTCCTCGTGATCCACGGCGTTTCTGGTACGCGCGCGTCCGCCGAAATCGGAACACCTCCGCGACGTTCGTTCATCCTTCCTACAGCCTTTCACAACTTTTCTCAAGTCCCAGTCCCAAAAAGTACCGCGCTTTCCATTTCGACGCGCCTCCGCATCAAAAATACGAAAGCTGCACGCATCTCTCGCAACGTATGCTACACTTCAGCGATACCTTCCGCATTCGCCTCCGCAAACCTGACTATTTTTCACCGTCACTTCTCGACAATTGGAATTTTCCCATCGTGAATAAGGAACATCTCCGAGGGTACCATACTAGTTTTTGCTCCTTAGACCAAGGATACCACGATCTCGTATCTTCGGAGGAATTACTACGAGAGTACCTCGATTATCCCTAAATCCTCACATTTTTTTGTACTCATACTCATGAAATTGAGCAAAGTTTGCTCTGACGTTTCTCTCAGTCACTATCTATCATTACTCTCCATGCTCTTCTTCGTTTATATTATACAAGGTGTCTCATTTTAACCGAACTCCGCAGAAACTTGTAGGATGGAGAGCGGGTGACCTTGGGGATGCTTATCGAGGTTGTTCCAAGGCCACGGCTATTTTTCCTCCGGGAACCCCTATTTTTTTGCGGGCTCGTATTTTCCGCTACTTTAGCCCCTGTTTCGCCACCCTCGTCGATGTGGTCGCGTATCTTATTTGGAAAAAGGATTTCGCCGATAAAACGAGGAAAAATGCGAAGGAGTCACGTGACGGATTACGACGCGGCTGGGTCCAAGTGAAACATTTTGGCGACAGCCGTGGAATATTGCGCGTTCAATATTTCACGCCCCGCGCAGCGTTGACGCGGATCGCGATTGGAGCGACGAAACAAGTTGAACCGGGATCTTCGCCGTGTTTGCTGGCTCGACTGACAGTCGGACGTTTTATTTGCGTTTTATTATATACGGCGCGAGAAATTCGCGTGGTCGACGCCGAATGATCGGACGGCGCGGATTTACGCGGGAATAAATCCGATTTGCGACTGGGCTTACGACGACACGAGGATACGCGCGCAACGATAATTGACGCTTGTTCCCTGGCTTATGAATAATTCCCCAAATTTCTTAATGCATTGACATTTTCATTAACCATCGAATTTATTTTTTTAATCAAAAAAAAAAAAATAACCATTTACCATTAAATTTATTTGTGCAATGAAACAAATTTTCAATAATTATAAAATCCATTTTTTTTAATGTGAATAATTTTTATGGCCCATTCATTTAATTTTTTAAGCTCGAAACAATTTTTATTTACCAGGAAATTAATTTTTTTAATGAAATAAAATTGCAATAATCGATGAATTAATTTTTTTAAACAGAATAAATATTAAATAATCATTAAAATCGTTGTTTAATTAAATGAATTTTTATTAGGCATTGAAACTCGTGGCGAATTTTTTTTTACGCCAGGAGAGCGTTACTTGTTTGCATATTTACGAGAGACAGGAGAAACACGCTTTTCTCACGACTGGAGCAAAGCTGCGGAGTTCGCGAAAAATAAGGGAAAATCACTCGAAATTTTCATTTGGCTGAAGGAAAAAAAAATCAACAGCTGGTCGTCGCGTTTCACGAATTTGAAGTCCCGTCTCGAACGCGCCGATCGTAATGGTCGATGGAAAATCCAACCGTTTCGTTTCACCATTATCTATTTCCATAGCAATCGTTATTTTCGCGAAGTACCATATAAAACGGAATCGAATCGCTCGATAGCGCGCAGGTTTTCGTTCTTTGTTTCCGTCTCGCTCGCTATTCATTATTCGCCGAGCCACGCGCCGCTGTCCTCCGTGATCGATGCCGTCGTGAATATAAATGAAAAAGAGAAAAAAAAGCCCGAGAAAACAGGAAAGTAAATAAAAAAACAGATTCGATCGGTGCTTCGCCGATATAAATAAATAACGGATTTTATGGTTGTTTCCTACGATAAATCTGCCCCCCTTTTTCCCTTCGCGAGAACGGAGCTCGACGCCTACCAGCGAGCGAGCGAGAGCAGGCGACGTCCTCGAGCCACTGATAACGCCTATCGCAATGATATTCCCCGCTTAATAATACGATTGACAATTTCCTACAGCTTCTTGCAAGCTGTCGCGATTTTTATTGCCGATTTTTCCCCTAGGGGATTTTTTTCCCCATTTTTTACGAGATTTTTAATTTTTTTTTCCAAAATAACACGATTTTTCAGGGGGTTTTTTCTTGTTGTTCGTAAAGTGCGAAAAAGGAAATATTTTTTGCCACTGTTTTTTTTTCCCTGCGAATCGGTAAACCGATCGTGTTTTTTTTTTGCGGTGCAGACGAGCGGAAATTGGCGGATCGAAAAAAAATCGGAAAATCGGAAATGCAATCGGGAATCGGGAATCGGCGATTCCACGCGAGACGTTGCGTCCGTGACCCCTGTAAAAACATCTCTCCGCGGTGTCGTTGATAGGTGATAAGCGATAAGGCTCGTCTCGCGACTCTCGCCGCGTCGATACATCGCGACTCGTAAAGGGAAGAATGTTAAATCGAATCTACTGATGGTTTCGCGGTACTATCTCGAATTTTTTCATACCGGTCAAACAATCAGCAGACGGGTTAAGGCTGCCGTAACATGTTTTGCAATAAAACGCCGCGCGATGAAAATGTAACGAGTTTCCTTCCATATATCAAGCGGGCCGAGTTCGCGACTCGCGTAGTCGCAGCTTCGAATTAATCATCGAAGTAGCTTCCGAAACTCGCGACGCGGTGATCGCTACTCGCCGTGCGATGGAGCTGATTAAATTCTGCATCCTTATCCTCATCGGCGTGCAATTGATCCTGGTGAGTTTCCAACCCCGAACTAAGCTCGTCGCGTCTCTACCTGCCGCCGATTTCTACCGATTTCTGCCGATTTCTGCCGATTTCCGCATTATTTCCGATTGCGATGGCAATTACCATCCCGATTTCCCCACGATCAACCTTTTTTCACCGCCGATTTTTTTCCTCTCACCCTCCGATCGT
This sequence comes from Arge pagana, assembly GCA_963969455.1. Lineage (NCBI taxonomy): Eukaryota > Metazoa > Arthropoda > Insecta > Hymenoptera > Argidae > Arge > Arge pagana. Next base: position 23,549,139 of record OZ018310.1, read on the forward strand.
TCTTTCTTGCCGATCTCTGGCGCCGATTTTCGAATTCCGATAACTTTTACCGTCTCTTCTATCGCATTTCCGTAATACGTTCACCTGCCCATTCTTTTCTCAGATCGGTAGTATTTTTATTGCCGATTTTCGTCTCTTTTGGATACCGATTTTTCGCGGGAGCACTCGAATTTCGTTCTAATCGATTCGCGACTGTTTCAAATCAATTTCTCCCCGGATTCGTGGGCTCCGTTTGATTTTTCGGTACCGATTTTCGCTCCTTCGAAGTACAATTTGTTGCCGATTTTTCTACTAGATTTTCACTTTCTCTAATTTTTTAATCGTCCTTTGAATTAATTTTCCTACCGATATAGATTCGGTCTTCGAGATTGTTTTCTCGATTTTCTTGTGCCGGGTAACGATTTCGTACCGATTTTCTTCCCTGTTCAGACTTTGTCTGTGTTTCAAATTTGTTTCGGTTATTTTGTTAGCAAAGATGAGACCGAAGGTGTTGCATTTTGATTTTTACCAGCCTTTTCGAACCAGGGCCACGAAGAAATCGGCAAAACGTCAAATCGTGGGACAGAAGACACGCTCCGAGCCTGCGAGACCTGTTACCGGAGCAAGGAGCGCTCGAAATACGACGATATCGGAGGAGGAGGATCGGCGGAAGTGGATCGTCGAAAGGGCGGAAATCGGCGCTCGCTACATTTCCGCTCGCGATCGGATGACGCGTCGAGGGCAGAGTCGCTCTTCGAGACGATCATCGACTGGTTCGGTTCGCTGAGAGGTCGAGGATTCGGGAGCGCGTTCTGGCTCTTCCCAGCAACAGCCGAGCGCCACAGAAGTTTCTCGTCAAAGAAATCGGCCGGGATCGGTAATTCTCGCGAGTCTAATAACGATGATCGGCGGGCGAGCAAAAGTTGGTCGAAGAACTCGATGGTCGCGGGGCCGAGCGCCGATCGTGCGGAGATCGGTACGAAACCGGTGAAAATCGGCAACAAAAACGACGCTGCGATCGGGAACCGCAACGCGAAGAACGGCGCGAAATCGGATGCGAAAATCGCTAACCGAATCGCCAAGATCGGCGGGAAATCGGTTGCCCCGATCGGCGCCGAGAAGAGCGCGACGAAAGCGACGAAAGCCCCCAAAGCGAGGAGCAAGAAACAAACCGCGAGGGCGACGAAAACCGGGAAATCGGTTGGGAAGAACGGAAGTCCGTCGAGGCAGCGCATAAACGTGAACGTGAACAGCAACAGGGCGCCGACGAAGGAGGAGCTGAAGCAACTCGAGGCGAAGCTGGAAAAGCTGCGGAAGTACGACGAACGAGCTTTCAACGAGATCATGGCGGCGATCGGTTTGTCGACGAAGACCGTCTCGACGACGCAAGCGCCGTCGAATTCCACGAAATCGGCGCGAGTCCGGGCAAAAACGCCGAAATATCCCGGGAAACCGCGACGCGGAACTTACCGATCTTCGCTGAAAAATCGCGCCGATTTCGAACCGGTTCGACAGAGCGCGCCGAAATTGCGGACGACTATGAGCCGCGTCGTCGTTGGACCGCCGTCGGAACTGCGGAAAATCAACGACGAGAAGAAAACGCCAGGCGCCGTCTCCTTACCGATCTTCAAACCGATTTCTGCCGAAAAAACGAGGAAAACGCGCGTACGACGACAGGGAAAAACGACCGAAGCTCCTGTAAAAACGGACGAGGCCGCGAAAACACACCGGAGCGTTCCAGAAATTCGCACGACCCCTCGTCCTTGAGAATTAATCGACCCGGCAATTTATTCGCCGCGTTTTGTTAACCTCAAACGCGTACGGATGAACGTGCAACGAATGAAACATTTCTGATATTGTTCCACAATTTTGAATAAACGGCAAACGCGTCGCTTCTATTTCTGATTCGCGCGAAGTTAATTTCCGCGTTTGTTTTTTTTTCGTGCCGATTTTCAAACTCGGATCCTTACCGATTTTCATCCACGGATCCAAAACCGTCTGCCGATTTTTATCTCTCGCCGCCAAAAATGGCAAGTCGAGGTGATTTTCACGATTTTACAACGTGCCAAACAAGAGGCGAAGCTCGGTTCTTCAGTAAGCACCAAAATCGGTAAAGCAAGCTCAGAATTACCGGTTTTTTCAGCAAACGAAAGTGTATCGCGCAACCACCCGATTTTTTCAGTTGTTTTTCTTTTTTTTGCGCCACCGAAATCGACGTTTACGAATGGCGCGATGTTACCGATTTCTCTAACCAAGCAACAATTTCATAAAAACTACGCAATCTTGCCGATTTTTGTTTAAAAAACCACTAAACAAAATAGCGATAATAATATTGGTTTCTTATTGCCGATTCCTTTAATAGCAAACAGTGAGAAAATTGTTTCGACCAAGAAAATAAAAATCGGTTTCAAAATAATTCAAAATTTTACCGATCTCGAGGGAAACGTGTTGAAAAAATTCGTAATTTTTGCGATCGACGTGTTAAGAAGAGGCAATGGAAACGGACAGCCCTGAGGGGAAAAACACGAAGGATCCAGAGGATCCCGTAAAGTTACCGATTTTTCGATTTTTCAATTTTTCGATTTTTTTTTTTTTTTTTTTTTTTTTTTTTTTTTTTTTTTTTTTTAAACGCGAGTCGTGCAACATCGAGGACGGATGACGAGGAGGTAGGTGCGCAATCGTAGGAAAATTTGAAAGACGGAGACGCGACTTCGGGCGTGTTCGATAAATCATTTCTCGCTTGTTTACGACTGTCGTAATGCTTGCGGGGATGAAATATCGCCGCGCGAGTTCCCGATCGTAAAATCGTTAGATGACAGTAGGAATAATGAGCCGAGGAATATAAAATGACCGATCGAAATTATTGATCTATCGATCGTGCGATTGACGGAGATTTTACATCCGACTTTCATAACTGGCCGGCGGATTGATTGGCCGCGAAGCGATCGGACGCCTCGGCTATCGCGCTCCGTTATAAAAATTCGCGCGGCGCGAAGAAATGATCGTAGGAAATTGTGTTTTACGACAACAATAATGCGCGCGGTGATTATCGCCGGAGATAAAAGGCGAAGCGCGAGAATCACGTACGACAATTCGCGGTGTGTCCAATCGATGCGATACCGACAACGGAAACGGCGAATTCGCATATGCGGCATTCTTCCTCAATTCAGCCACCCATTTTTTTCCCATGTTTCCGAAAATTCTGAAAAAATTCCATTCACCTCTGCGCGTCAATTAGACTCTTTGGGAATTTTTTGGGATTTTTCGGACCTTCCACGCCGAAGTTACACTTTTCATTTCGACACTTTTTTTTCTTGACAAAATTTCTGGGTCAATTATGCGACGAATAGAAGCTTTCCAGCTAAATATGAGAGTGAGACAGGAATAAAAGGATCGTAACATTTTTCTTCCAAATTGTCATCCATATCAAATTTTTTTAAAGATCCTCCACACTTTTTGACTTCGAAACAATTTTTTTTTTTTCATGCAACACCCTTCGAAAAACAAACTCACATAACGACACTCGAAGGTATTTGGCTGAATGAAAATAGCTGTTGGTCTTATAATCCTATAACGATTGAGAAAAAATTGTTAAAAAAATTGTTTAAGCTGACAAAAAAAAGCTCGAAAATTTCGGAAAAATGGAAAATGCACGTGGATAATTTTGCTATCGAGGGCGAGAAGCAAATGAATCCTGATTTACGTGGAGGCCACACCTTGACCGTCGTCGTCGATACGCCGCGAGCTTGCACAAAGCTCGGCGATCTCTCGGAGTAGAGTCACGCATCTTCGTCGCTCATATTTTTCCCAGCGAGACCGAAACGGCGTACCTAACGCGAGATATATGATTGGGCTCGAATATAAATCGCGTTTCGTATCACTCACCACCCTCGAGAATCCGATGCAGGAATACCTTACGACGATCGATAATACTAGGACGATCTGTTCCGAGAAATACGAAAAACTAGCACGCTACAAGAAATTTCGGGGTTGTTTCGCGAAGTGGATATTTTTGCTTACTCTTGTCTTTCTCTGAATCTCATCTTATATTATTCCCTATATTATTATGGACAGATCAATCAATCTATCTCTATTTTTTCATTTTTATTTCTATCTATTAACTTTTATAATTCTATTCTTATTTTTATTTTTAGTTCTTATTTTCACAGTACTATCTGCTATTACGCACTGTTCTCGCGTCGACAGCCAGCTATCATTGTTTGTTCAACTCTAAAAAATAAACTTTATATCTATCCACCTATCTCCTTCGCGTGCTCGTTTCTTGCAAATAACATCTCCGTTCCCACCTCTTAACCCTTGAAACCAACGCCTCAACCCGAGCTTCCACTCTCATCTGACTTCCTCCTTGCGCCTCGTGCCAATCTGTATTTCTTAATGTTACTTCGTATTCTCTCTCGTCAATCCTAATTTTTTAATGTTAGTTCTTATATGAAACTCAAAGTTTTCACTGTACTCGCGTCATTTCATCCAGGTATGTATCAATCATTATTCTGTTGTGCAGTTCTACACCCTGGTTATCCAGCTTACTGTATTATTTTCTCTTTTCCCCCTGTTAAACTTTTTGCCCCATAGTTTTCTATGGCAATAATAAAGTCAATCGATCTCCGTCCCTCTCGCTCCTTATTTTACATTATTTTTTCTATTTTCACCGTGCATTCTCTCTGCTTTGTTCCGCTTCATCACTATGCATATGTGAGATATTGTCCAACATCGATATGGATAACAATAAATCTATCCATCTGTCTATCTATCTATCTATCTGTCTATCTACCTATCTATCGATTTGTCTATCTATCTATCTAGTTATCTATCCATCTATCTTTCTGTCTATCTATCTATCTATCTGTCTATCTGTCTATCTGCCTATCCTTCTATCTATCTATCTATCTATCTATCTGTCTATCTATTTATCTGCCTATCCTTCTATCTATCTATCCATCTGTCTATCTATCTATCTATCTATTTATCTATTAATCTATCTATCTATCTATCTGTCTATCTATCTATCTATCTATCTGTCTACCCATCTATCTATCTATTTATACATTTATTTATCTATCTATCTATCTATCTATCGACCTATCTTTCTATTTATCTATTAATCTCTTCCTCTGTCTCGCGAAACACGTGGCAAAAAATAATGTCCCTACACATTTTTGTCGACTCGGTATTCACACACGCGGTGGGAAATATGGTAGGTATCCACCTCTGCGAGGAGCTCTCTCTAACATCGGTCCGGCCTGATGGGAAATTATCGCTGATGGCAGACGTCACATCACGGTGCCTCGCAGTCGGGTTGGAACAGTTACTCTCACGGGTCGCGCTATTTCCAGAAAGAGTCGACCGGGTACCCGCCACATTTTCCAGATCTTCAGGGACTGATTACGACTTGGCCCCGTGTCTCCTCGAAATACCTACTCGTATCTCGGCGTCGAATCGTCACGACCATCTCGAAAACCGAGGCCCCGTCATCTTTTTCGGCCCCGAAGAGAAACGAAATAATAATCTGCGTGCAACCAACGCGAAGAAAGGGATCGTGGATTCTTTTTCTCCCAAAACGTGGCGAGGAGTCCGAAGGACCGAGATCCTAACTTGATCCGAAAGTAAGGAAGGGCAATCGAATTTGTCCGCGGAGCTGACAGGAACAACAATTGATCGTATTTCGCCGTTTCTTCGTACCTCGGAATTTCTCCAAAGCTTTTTCCCAGGATTCATCAACAACTCGCCGTCCGTATTCCGCCGCGCAACTTTCCTTCGCTGACCGCGAGCCACTGTTCGATTTGATTAATCGCGCACGTTTCTCACGACCCTCGAAGCGAAACACTTCACCCGCGAAGTTTTTTTTTTTCATTTCCCTCTCGCGCCGCTATCCAATGCGAACTTTTCGCACCGGAAGTTTAGCCCAGAACCTCTTCCGGTTTCCCGAGTTTCAAACGCTCGGATTACGAGGCCAATGCTATCGCGTGGAAGCGACAACCTCGAGTCGACAAAATTACAACGCGATGTATACGGGGCGTTCCACGCCAAATCGCACGGTTTTAAAAAAATCCTACTTTCGATTTCACAAATTTTTCAATGTCTTCTTGCACCCTTCGAAAAAATGTCCCACGCAAATTTTCAGGTTTTTTCCTCACCCGTTCAGAAGACACCAAATTTCCGTTTTTTGCCCATAACTTTTTGAAGAATTACCCAAATTGGATCTTTTTTGTTTCAAAATGTTCGTTTTTTCATGTTCTTTTTAAAAACAAGTAGGAACCTTTTTTTCAAAATATTCCTCAACGTTTTAAACCTAAATTTTTTTTTTAAGCAGTCTTCATGTTTTTATTTTTTCAATTTCATTTCATCCCCAACTTCTATCTATTCAACACTTCATCAGCCTGAGCTAATCTTCATTGCCATAATTTTTTATCTTCGATTATTGAAAATTTGACATTTTTTTTCTCCAATTTTCCAATATCCAATGAAAAAAATTAAACATTGATTCAAAATGACTAAAAAAAATTATATTCAGCGACAGAAAATCGTGTTCTTAATGATTGACGAAGAAAACCAAATTTTTCAAATTTTGAAAACTCAAAAAAAAATAGTAATACAAAGATTTAAAGTTTAGCACTCAAAAATCACACATTAAAATATTTGGAAAAAAACTATCCAAAGGAGCAACCATTATGCAAAAAGTTCTAGGCAAAAAACCTAAACTCGATGTGTTTTGATAAAAAAAGACTCAAAATTTTGTTTCCAAATGTTAGGTTTGGCGTGGAATGCCCCGTATATTTTCCAGATCGCTGGAATTATTGCGAAGAGGAGATTTGTCCCGCGTTTGTTGAATTTATGGAGAAACAATGTTAGATCTACGCAGTCGTCTCGACGATTCTTTAGCGTATGGTAAAAATTTCTCGAAACGTATTTCCACCCCGTCGAACAATTCATCCCTCGATTCGGCGAGATTCGACGCGAGTCGAGAAACGACATCGTCGCGATGTTTATCCAGATTCGTCTCGTCTGTCCAAATGTTTTTTCCTCCCCGCTTCCCGAAGAATGACTCGGCAGAGAAAATAATTGTCGAGCGATCGGACATTACTCGACGAGAATCGAGCGGAAAGGGAAACAATCGGACATTTCGATTGGAAGCGGCAGAATAAATATTGAACGACCGACGAGAATGAATTCGCAGAAAAATGGAGCTCGAGCAAAAAATACTCGAGGTTCGAGATTGACGCTACGGAAATGAGACACTTAAGATAAATACTGCAGAGATATCAGTCGCAGCGAGATTCGCCGCAAAAGAAAGGAAAGAATCGCTCGACGCGCGCGAATAATAATGGAGAGAAGAAAAAAAAATGACGTGCGAAAAAATTTGTGCGCACGCGCCGTGCAATTTGTTGTGCTTGTAATTTTGATTCGCTGCTTACAAGAACGGGGAAAAAAATTGGTCTTCGAGTCTATCGTCGTTGGCAGATCGACCCCTCCTCTGTATATCGGAGGGGAAAAATGAGCGCAGCCCGCTGCCCCCTTCTAAAAAGCTCGCAAGCGGTTCGAGAAGACGCGCTGACGCGTTTCAATGTCCGTCGGCCCATCTTCGAGGAACGGCGACGCAGAGTTGCGCGGGGACGAAATCGTTGTGGCTGGCGTCGGTGCGAGCTTTTGGAATTTCCGAGCGGTACGGGCGACGAGGAAAGACACCCGCGCGGCTCCAGTTCAGAGTTCGTTACCCAACGCGGGTCGTCCGCTTACTCCAGCTACGCGCGAAGCTCGGGCGCGAAATAATAACGAGGATTTTAGGAAGCCCTGACGGAACACAGCCGACGCGGACCGGATGATTTGGAGCGAAAGACCCGCGACTCGAGAACCGACCAAGAGACGCGCCACGCTCGAACGAGCAATTGATAGCGAACGCGCGCGACAACGATAGAGCGTAGATAACGAACGACAGCGCGATGCCGACCGCGAGTCGGTTCCCCGCAGCCTGCGACGAACATCGCCTGCGCTCATGTTTCGGACGCTGCACGTAATCCTCCCCGGTTTTTGGTTCCACGTTCTTCCTGTTTCAAACGTTGAAAATAAGTTTGCGCCGCGTCTTTCAACTCGAAGCATCGATTTTCAATTAATGTTCGAATTCCCCACGTTTTTTGTCAGAAAATAGCCCGTTTCCAGGTACCGAGATAAATATGGTTTTTGGAACGAGCCAAATCCGGGTAGGTGTTTTTCAATCACGTATGTACCAAGCATAAATCCCTAGAATGTTTTTCCTTGCTATCAATTGAGGCCCGAGTTATGAATTTTTTGGTGAAACGTCTCAAAATGCTCGTTCGTCATTCGTCTAAATGTTGTAAAATGTTGAAACTGCCCTTTGAAATACTTGGTCTAACAACAAGCCTGACTGCAGACTCTCATTACAAAGTAGAAGTAGCAGCATTTCGTTTTTCTAAATCGCATCTATAGCACTATTTTTCTTTACTCTAATAAAGAGATGGCTAAACAAATACGCATGAAAAAAAGTGTTCACATGTTTTTATAATACTGCGCTTTCGAAAACAGTTTCAAACTCGAATGCTTTGTACACCCAAGTCGTATTTATGTCCAATTTTTTTGATTCTCAGCTTCGGCAAAAAATTACCAGTTTAGAGAAGTAACACAAGCCAACGTGAGAGTAACGTTCAAAAAGCGTCACTATGGTATCTAGTAACATTTTTGTCCGCTGAAAAACAGACCGTGCGAACAACAGTGATCGACACACAAATTTTTGCACCTAACACGACGACGGATTTTTTTTACTGCACACACGAAAATCGGCAACAAAACAAAATTGAGAAAAATTAAAATGGAAAACGAGGTGGGGAAAAAATGCACGCGATAAAAAAAATAGAAGTGGAACAGAAAAGCGAGGAGATATAGACGCCAGATCGAAAAGTGCAGCAAATTGCTGAGGAAAAAATTGCTAATAGGAATGAGAAAAGAAAAAATTGAGGGTAGCAAAATTTAGAGAGGGGAAAAATGGATAAGAAATAAAAAGCAGCGGGGGAAAAGTGAGGGGAATGGAGAGAGAGAGAGAGAGAGAGAGAGAGGAGGGAAAAAAGGTTGCATGCAACTGTCGAGAGGTGAATTTAATCCCGGGCGACGGATAACGTCGAGGTTTGGAATTGATGAAATTTCGATGAAACTCCGGCGACGAAGATGTTTGGAAGGCGAACGGAATCGTGGGAGCGAGGATTCGACGTCGCATTTCGAGAACCTTTGATCTTTTCGTTGGGCGAACGAGCTCCGAACTCCCCGTTTCAATTTCGTTGATCCGACATTGGCGGAACGCGGAGCAGAACGACCATTGTTAACGGTGTTCCAGAATTGTCAGGCGAACCGATAAACCTGACGGGAATATTCAACGACAGTTGTTTACCCGAGGCTCGATGTGGGAGTGGAACAGGTATCTCGGTGATTCCACGTCGTTCGTATAATACGTGCCCATTACCCAATTACGAAGCTATCAGCGCGACAAACGAAGCTCCAACGTCTAGAGAATCCAAGTCCGATTGCGGCGAGAATTTGCCATGACTCGATTTATGCGACGAATCATGCTGCGTTCTCTTCCTACCTTTTCGACACCGAGGTCGCGGCAGATTTGTACAATTTTCACCAAACCCAAAAATTTTCAACGACCCCAAAATTTTTCAACGACCAACCCAAATTCCTCCCGTTAAAAAAATAAATTCAACGCTCAACGCAAATTTATTGCGTTAAAAGAATAAACTTAACAGTTCACCACGGCAAATTTGTACCAGAAAAATAAAGCGATTTTTCGCTTCGGAAAAAGAAATTCAGCGGTTATTGGAAATGCCACTGCATTGAGGGAGGAGCCTGCTTTAGGTGCTGCAAAAATCGATTTTCTCGAGCATTTTTTTTGGGAAGGAAAGACATATCCGATTGAAACGAAACTTACAGAGTTTATTGTTATATATTTCAACAGTCTTCTCAAATTTTTTCATCAAAGTACATATCATGTTATGCCTGGTACACGCGTTTCGCCGAGGCGTCTAGAGCGCGCACTTGTCGTGCGGCGGGAAAGATGCAGGTCGCAATTTCTATCTGAAACAAAGAACCCAAAAATTTTTTATTTTCCAATACTATAGCTTCCAGTTAAACCAATAAAATTCAGCAAAAAGTAAACAATTCAACAATTTTTCGCAAATTGAACAAAAAATTCATTTTTTTTTTGAGAAAAAAATTCACTTTAGATCGTTTAAAAAGTAGGTTAACCTCAACTTTCCGAAGGTTTTTTACGCTCAACTAGAAGAGAATTTAATCCCGAATACAATGCATTTTGTTTCGTTTCGATAGAACGTTTAGATTTTTCGCTATCTTTCCGCCGATTAGGAAGAATCGTACAAATGAAAAACCGAGAAATCGCGCGTCAAAGTTTCCGTCTACAAAACACCGTAATTTTCTTGAACTTACCGCCTTAATATGCTAATCAGCGATTCCTGGTCCCTACATTTTCTCTTCAGCCTCTTCAAAAAACTGGTTTTCGCCCAGATTTTCGATGCTTGAAGGGATACATGAAGCGCGCCTGTTTCGTCGGGTGACGCGCTCGTATACCTGCTCGACGCTCCTCGCTATTTCTTCTCCAACTCCCAAAATAATTCGAATCTGCTTCTGAAATTTTAGGCACACATTCTTACCTAGTTTAGAAAAATATTCATGTGAAGAAAAAAATCGATTTTTCGAAGCCTCTCCTCTTAAAAAATAAGAGGAAGCAGGCTCCCTCTTAAGAATCCAACGTACCGCTCGGAACAGAGCTTTCGGTACCCAGGGCGGAAAATGGGGGATTACAACCAGAGTTCGTTGCTACTCGCGCCGTCGACTCCAAATACCATTAATTCTGTCTCAACAAAAACTTGCGTGCAATTTCACGAACAATTTTTTCACCGCCTACCCTGATATCGATTCAAAGCGGTACCTTCTCTCGTCCGTTCCCAGGAAAATATGGCGACGGGCAAATTTGCATCGCGAACCGAATGCTTAATTAAGAGAAAAGGGCTCGAGAGACTACGAAGGGTCGCCCGATGCAGGCTCGTGAAAGCTCGCGCCGCCCAGACACAGAAATGAATTCCGCGTTTTCCAAACCCATAAATTACCAGCGATCCGCCAATGTTTTCCCAGCTTTTTGAAAATCTCCCTCATAAATGAAATGAACAAACTATTTTTATCTATTTACTATTATTATTATCACTATTATTATTATTATTATTATTGTTGTTATTGTTGTTATTGTTGTTGTTGTTTTGTTGTTAATGTTGTTGTTGTTTTGTTATTGTTATATTTAGATTCGAGTGAACATGAACGAATTTTCGCATCGTGTCGCGGATGTGCGATAAAAGAATGGTATTTATAAAAAAAACGGGACAAAAAACTGGCGCCGTTCATCTTCATCCTTTTATCCGTCTTCGCGGAGCGATTTCCGTGAACTTTCCTCTCGCGAGTCCCGAGGAATGAGATTTATGTATAAGAAATCCTTGGTTCTCGCCCTCTCGAAACTGCATATTCGTTTGTAAGTCGGGACCAGATCCCCGAGGAAATGGACTTATCCTGTCTTCCAGGATTTCAATTCCTGGAGGAACAGTTCGGTTCTTCGATCAGCGAACTTCGCGGCTCAATTTCATCCTTTCCGTCGACTCGACTGGGTGATGGGGAAAAAAGCTCGGGCGACGAGGCGAAGAGGTGGCAGGAAGGGGGAGGAGAATACAGCGAATAGATAAATTGGAGAAAAATGGGAAAAATCGGGTCGCGAGGCCGGAGTCGATCGGGTTTAATGGGTAATCCGCGCAGCTGATATTACAACGTATATTTACTTTTCCCCGACGCAGCGGAATACGCGATGCGCTTCGGGTAGTAAATAAATCATGACCAGACTTCGCTCGTCTCGCGTTAAACATACCCACGCGCGCGCACCGATATACCCGCGAGCGCAGGAATTTCTACCGTCACGGAAAATTTCAATAAAAATGTCCGTTTGACAACTCGATTGAAACCTGGATTTTTGTAATTTTTTTCGTTTTTTTTTTGCCACCCCTCATTTTTTTTCACGGCGCCTTTTCACGTCGCGCCATTGAGCTTTTTGTTACATGAAAAATCCTCCCGCCAGGAGGAAAAAAATGGCAGGTTGCAGAAAAAAAACTGGATTTTGGAAAATAAATGTTCGGAGTTTTGATTATGGGAAATAAATTTGGGTAAAATGTTAAAAAAGCTCGGACAAATTTTTATTCGCGAATTATTGCGAGGGCTGTTAATTTTTGTCGTTTGCACTGCGAGTAAACTTTAATTGAAAAATGCGATGGAATTGGAATTTTGATATTTCTTGGTGTTAAAAACTTCGAGTGTGGCGATTTCGGCGCGAAAATATATTTTCTGCAGCGCGAAAATTCCGCGGTTCAAACGTGCCGACAGGATCTCTTGATCTCGCGGGGCTTCATGAAAATTCAACGATCTCGTGATCGGGAGACGAACGATAGGCGAGCCGGCGAGATGCATCTTTCGTCGCTGGCGCGGATATTCCGCGCGACCGAACGCTCTGAAACGCTCGTATTTTTATTTCTTCTTTGAACCCAATTTAACTTAAGGATCACGGAGATACGAGGATTATTCGAACATCGGCGATGCTCCTGGGAAAAATCAACTTTACCGAACAAGAAACTCGGCTGTGGCGAACCGTTCACGTAAATCATCTCGTTTTTCCACGATTTTCCACGACCCCGCCGAAAGTACGTTTTTTCGTGCGGGTTTTGCGGGCGGAAAGTGGCCATTTTACTCCCTAGGGCGGAAAGTAAGCCCTAGGGCGAAAAAGTGCTATTTTCTTCAAATTTATATATAATATAATTCCGAATTTTTTCGTCAAATCTCTGGTATACTCTGGCATCAAGCGCGCAGAAAATTTGCAAAAAACAGCAAATGAGATCTCTCGTATTTTTTCGTAAACGACAATTCACTGTAATAAATAAATATGAGATTACATTTCAATACATCATATTTTTATATTGTTTCTCTTCATTTTGTCATTTTCTATTTTTTTCTGGGAGGCTCCACCCCCGACCCCCACGTCCCACCCTTTCCCTCCCATCACCGTCCCACAATTTTAATCCTATAATTATTAAAGTTCATATATTCCTCTGAAGTAACATTCAAAAAGTGTTAACCGAGCGCGAGCTATCATTTTAGTGCCTTGAAAAATGGACCAACACTGCACGGTGAGAAAAAATCCGCAATTGAGTAAAGTACGAAAATTTGTGTGCGAAACATTTGACACCTTAGTGTTTTTCGCTACAGCGGCGATGGGAAACGCGAGAGAGATTAGCACTGGCGCTAAATATATTTTTTTTTGGTCGTTGTACAGTAAAAATTTCGTGGCAGCAATTCCGGATCCAATGATCCCCCGTTCATCGAAATTTACCGCGTCGTTCCGGTTGTTTACGACGGAACAAACGACCCGGAACGTATGATAGTAGCGCGAGCGTGAGGAACGCGAATATCTTTTGCGGTGCCGTGGCTTACGTGTACGCAGTGTCGAATGAAATCATGATACTTAAGTACTTATCGGGAATCAAGAAGTTATAGGTACTCCGTGAGATTCGTTCGCTCATCCGTCGCCGCTTGGAAAGGTTGGGCCTCGTTCGCCTCGTTCGCCGCGTTCGCCACGTTCGCCACGCGCGCTCGGCAATTCCAATCGACACGAGTGATGAAATAATCGCGTTATGCCCGCTTGAAATTCCGCCGCGGTGATCGTCAATGATTCAAGACCTGCCTCGCGAATATCATATAGAGCCGGCGTCGTCGTCGCCAGGGGATTTCCGTTGTCGCGAGCGTACATCTCGGTGCGGCAGCAGTGCTGTAAATCTTGCGCGAGTGTGCGCGACAAACCCCCTCCGCGCATGGAGGGGGTCAAAGGTGGTACCTACCGGTCGCTTCTATTTACATAGCATTAGCTACACTACACCCTTGGCATGGCATGGCGCGAAGCTGTAAACGGAGTGATGTATGTACGACTGGTATCAAGTCTCCGAGAGAGAGGGAGAAACATATATATATGTATATATAGAGAGACAGAGGGGGGGGGGGGCGAACGGGTTAGGATTCCTCAGCAGGGTAACGACTGGGAAGAGGAGCTCGGGGCGGAGGAGAGACACCTCGAACGACCCTATATTCAGGCTTGGTTACCCTCTCGCGACGTCGCGTGTATCTATCCGTATAACCATACCGGCGTGTATATGGCGCGGTTCAACATTCCTGGAACGACGATTACATCTTCGTGAAAAGTTTATCATTCCTCGAAAACTTTCGCGAATCGAATTAAGGTGGTTGCGGTGGGATAGTCCCGGCAAAAAGTTTGGAATATCCTCAATTCCAAATGTTTTCTATCGAATGACACAAAATTGAAACGAGACCAGCGATATATTTTTATTGACATACTAAATGGTTCTTTTCTATCACACTTTTCCCCACGCCCTAAAAGTGGTCCAAAACTGTAAGGGAAATTACAGATTAACGTATGACCATTCGTGACTGGGAAAAATGTGAAATAACTTTTACTGGATATTATTCACATTAATATCCAGTTGGTAGTGTTTAGTGAATCTGACAGCCAGTGCGAGGGATAACAGAAAGGATTCTACTACATTCGTTATTGAAGGATTTTCCGTTTTATAAATCGTATGTTCGATATCGTTTTATCTAAAATGAAAGAAAAAACAAGAGGAATATGAAAATTAATTATATCGTATCAATTTCTCAAAAATTGTGGAAGAAAATGATATTTAAACAAAACTGAGACTGAAAAAAAAATAATTTACGTAGTTGGAAGAAATGTAATTGAATAGATATCGTGAAAGGCGAAGTATTCGTGAGTAATTCTAATAATTGACACTTTCTGTCAAATTAAAGTTCTTCGATAAAATTTGAAGAGCTTGGCATCAAATTTCGATTTATATTTAAACGGTTCATAGAGCATTTTTACAGGAGTTAATCTATCGAAATAAATTTGTACATTCCAGTTGAAATCCGACTATGCTAAGTATTTTCAAATCGACCTGGATTTTGATACACTTCGTTAGCTTGTTTGTTTATTTGTACGTGCCAAGATTTTCGAACGTGATTTCGACCTATTACAAAACGTCGAATTAAATTGGAACTCACCACCGACGACAATACGATAATTAAAGCCAAAAAGAATGAATAAGAATAGCTTTATCTGTTGAAAAAAAAAATTCTTAAAAAATCTAAATTAATTTTTTTTGAAAAACTAAAAAATGAGAATATAGATTGAAGTTTAAAAATACTTAATTAAAACACGCTTTCATGGTGAACCGAACTAAAGAGTAAAAAATAAATTGCAATATAAGAATAAAGCGATTAACGAGAAAATTAATGTGGTTGTAAAAAACGTTTGGTATAAATATAAATGACGAGGAATAAATAATACGAAAGAAATGAGGTCTTTTACAGAGACATCAATTTTCTCGTTGGTAACCGCATTCTAATGTTGAAATTTGATTTGCAGTGTTTAAATGTTTGTCGCTTGATTGCATCCAGCTCGCATTACTGCAATAAGAAGGTGACAAAGTTTACGACCCTTCAAACGTTGCGGTAGTAGAGCTGTAACAAGTTTTACGCGGCGTTCGAAAAAAGCGCTGTTTACAGGTCATTCTCTTCTTTTATCTCCCATTCGAATTCGATATTCGGCTCGCGAAGCTTTGTCCGGCGGCATTGTTGTTGCATCGCGGGGATGAAAAATGGGGCTAATAGCCAGTTCCGCATTCCACCTTTCCAACACGCTACTTTTCGCCCCTTCCATTTCCCTCTCGCGAGCACCCGGTAAAACTCCAATTCTACGAGGAGCCACAAAACCGCAACGTACTCCGCTGCAGCGAACCTCGATTCACCTTTTCCATCTACTCGCAATCCGCAATCCCGTTTCATCTCGCCCTTTCCTCGCTCCCTTCTCGTTCTATTCACGTGACACGCGATACTACTTCTTCGGCTCGTGTCTCCTTCAATTTTTCCTCCCCGTCCCGTTTCCACTATCCCTGACAGTCGCTATCTCCAGCTTCTATCTCCTACCCAGCAAAAAAAAATTTCGTCGCAGTGTAAAGTGCACAAATTTTTATGCACAATATTCGACATCTCAGTGCTGTTCTCGGTCCGTTGTTCAACGCGCAACAATGTGATTCGATGCCAAAGCTTTGCACTATTTTAACGTGACTCTAAAATCAACACTAAAAAGTGTCGAACTTATACAACAGCTTCCTGCTTGGAATACGACATTTTTTTTTAACACGTCGCCATTTTATTTCCTACCAATTAATTTTTCGCGCATCGTCCGCAATGTTCAAAGCGTGTTCACTCAATTTTTCAACCACTTCCCACCGATAGTTTGCTCGCTATCGTTTTTTGAAAACTGACCGGGTAGAATCCACCCAGTGTGACCACCAAGCCTTAAATAAATAATTTCCACCAACAAACTAATGAAAGAATTGGGCAAAAATAAATTCCATAAACACGACACAACTCTTTTATTTAGTGTTAACTCACCGGTATAAGTGAACAATTTGCTTTGGTTCTGGTTATTAATAAGAGTTGTTGGTCAAACAATTTTTACTGATGCCCATAAATATTTATCAACTGATCAGAGTAGCACACAGAAAATGTGAAAATTAACACTTTTTGTGTCCTAGAGAATTTTAACATTGCTTTGTGTTACACGGAGTTGTGGCACTAAAATAACACTGATTTTGTGTGAAAAGAAGTGGGTTGCACAAATTTGTGTGTTAAATTTGTCGGAACATTTTTTACTATTGAAACACTATTGAAATTATTCTAAGTTGTAATTGTATTGCTGAGGTTGAATACAATATTTGAGTTTCAGGGAATTAGAAAAAAATCCAGGCCAAGAAAGGCACTGTAGCTCAACACTAACATAAGAAGTTGTTGCTTCCGTTTCAGCTTCCTATTTACTTAACACGAGAATTTTTGTTTTTTTTCCATGGAAATTGAAATTACGTGCCATCATCTCGATTTTTCGACTTTTCAAGGTTTTGAAGACTGAATTAATGAAAGCTGCATGTTGTAATAGAAGACTAGTTAAAGCCGTTCGAAATTTGAATAAAAAACGAAATTCCCATGCTAAATAAATAAGAAAATAAAATAGGTAATAATTTTTTGCGATCGAGCAACATTTTCGAATGTTTTCCTCGGTTCAATTTCTCGCGAGCGTTCAGCGTAATGCAGAGATATTGTGGAGGCAGAGTTTCGACGACAGCGAGCCGACGCATCTGCTGAGCTGAATCCCGCGCCGTCTGTCGCCGTCAAAATTGATTCCGCCGATTCGCGAAAGGGGTGGATTTCTCTAATGAAATGTGCGACGTCGCCCTGAGATCGACGGGTATCCAATTCCGGGTCTGGGTCACGTCGCGACTCCGCTGCGGAAAAGTTGCCGACACCTCCGGCAAACTGCTCGCGTCGTGCGGCGATCGCGTAAATATTCATCCGAAAAGGAATTACAACGAGTAACGGTCTCGCGTTAACGAACTTGTCGCGAATGGAAGTTTTCTTAATCGCTTTACAAACTTCAGATAAATCGTTTAAAACACGCTTCCAATGCGAATAGCGGCGCGGCGCCGAGGGGAAAAATGCGAGAGGCGAAAAACGAGCGGATTAGAGGGGTGACCTTGAGATTTTCGTTCGCCTCCAACTTCTAATTGAAAACCGAAATGAAAATTCCAGCGACAATTCCGACGTAATGGGTCGACAAGAACGTTCTTAGGCGTCATAAATCAATGCTGATACAACCCACGGTATATATTTCCCAAATCCGCGACCTTGAAACCCGAACTTCTCGTCGCGGTCTCGCGAAAGGGCGATAAAAATGATCGAGACTTTTTTTTCTCGTGCGTGGTCGGTGATATTCTTGAAATAGCTATCAAACGACAGTGCTCTACCGAGAAAAATATTTTTTCCTCGCCTTCTTATTTCATACAATAATTACAATAGATTCCATGCTCTTGGATCGAAGTACAGTGAGACAAAAATACGTAAAACGCGTATTTTTCGTCGTAAATTCTTGGGCACCATCGGTGGAAACGGAGTGCCTTGTACATTCGCCACCGCAAGAAACGGGGGATCGAAGAAAAATTCGGAAATTGTGTAGGGAGCACGTTTTGGCAGGGGGGTAGTCGTCTTCGCGCATTGTCAAGACTGACGCGTGGGACCCCTCCGTTTCTTGTAGGCACCGTCTCGGCCAAACCGCTAAACCGATTTTGATGAAACTTGCGGGGGATCTTTTTCTCACCCCGGAAATGTGCCAATTTCATCGTCGACCCCATCCGACTTCCGGTTTGGAAACGGCGTTGGACATCTTCGTCAATTTTCAAGATACAACATCGAGCTTGCGAATACAGTTTTACGATCGCCAAAGGAAATTCTAAAGTGTTACTTTAATACCATCTAACATTGTTGCGTCTAGAAAAACAGACCGTGAGAACAACACTAATGTACTCACTAGAATTTTTAATATTCTACCCAACATTTTGCGCACTTTATATAATGGCGGATAATTCGTTGCTGTGCAGGACACAAGATGTACAAGAAAGCTCTTCGGAGTCACAATTCATTCGTGATAATGGGTTTACGTACGAAATACGTTTATGTACACAGTAAAAATTAATTCTGTCAAATTTAACACAAAAATTTGTGTCAACGACTTTTTTTACGCACAATTAGTGCTATTTCGACACACTTCGCGTGTAGTGATACAGTGATCCAGTTCTGCGTTGAAAGTGACACAAACGAGTGTTAGAGTAACATTTGAAAGGTGTTACTCTAGTGCCACGTAACACTGTCGTGTGTTGACAAACGCACAGTGAGAACGACACTAAAGAATGTGTCGAATTAACACTGTAAAATGTTAAACATTCTACATCAACATTTGTACACTTTACACAATGACGGACATTTTTGTACTGTGTACATGTTAGTACAGCTGTTGGTACTTTGTCGTTTTATTTAACGGACTAAGCACGGTGAAGTTATCAAAAACTGTGCAAGCGAATTTATTGGTGTGAAAAGAACATCAAGCGACGTTTTTTCTTTTTTTCCATCAGTACAAACTGATTTCGTATGTGTAGAGATTGTTTAAAAAATATCCAAGTGTATAAGTATAGGTGCAAGAAAAAAGTGTAACAAATTTTACATTGTTAATAATAGTAAAAAAAAAAAATCATGTCACACAGCTTATGAGTGACAGCAGGAAATGGAGAGCAGATGTATTCAAATCTGTAAGTTCGTGATGGTTTTTTTTTCGTGTTCGAGGAAGTTCGTTAAAAAGGGATTCGGGGTGACCGGAGGAAAACGAACGACGATTACTTTTCCAACTCCCATCTACGAAATGATTTTTCCTAAATTTATCCACGAAGCGGAAATCGTACGCGACTCGGCGGAAATACTCCGTACCAGTCGGCCCCTGCGCGATCCTGGAAGGGTTTTCCTCGAGCGATAAAGCCGCGTTCGCGTAACCGTAAAATAAGGGTAACAAACGCCAGGATAACACGAGATCCGAGGGAGAATAAAAAAACATATTTGCTCTCGTTCCAAGAGCGACCGCAAGTATAAAAATGTCCCCGCTAGTTACGTCGACCAACTTTCTCCAAACCTTTGCCCCGTCTTTATCCAGCGATTTCTCTTCCGTCGCTGCGCTGGTCCCGGCCCCACGGTCGCGCCGCGGCAGTCTGCCTCCCTTATCTCGTATCCTCAAGGTCATCGTAATCCCCGCGCGTAACGCGGCTGATAAGAGAAAAAAACTTTCCTACAGGGACGACTACCCCTTTTGCCCGTAGGTACCACTCGCGTCGAAAGTATTACCATCTTACTCCTTACGTTTCAGTCGCTACAACGAGGATGAACGCGGTTCGATATTAGCGAACGATCGCACCGCCTCGCCCCTCCGAAAATCCTCGGCATCGTTCGGTGCTCGTGCTTTCGGCGGAAACTCGATTTGGTGAGTCGAAAAAACTCCCTTTTCTCTACTCTTCTACGATAACACGTGCTCGCATGCCTGGGCGATTCTCGCCTCATCAAATAAACATTTCCACCCACAGAGTTGGAACTACTCAATATTTTTTCTCACTCATTACTTTGCGATTACCAGCTATAACTCGAATTCCTAATGGGAAAACAGACATATACAAAACAGTGCTCATTTCGACTTTGAATCTTTCTCGTTATTAACCCTTACTGGTCACTCGGGGTTGATTCAACCCCAGCGATTTTTCGAACTGCGCTACCTCCTAGAGTATTTGTGAAAATGAGACATGTGTCGTCATCTGTGGGTAGTTTCAACCATTTTTCATCATAAAATATCGTTCGTTATAACAAATCTGGCGTATCATTTTTCCGCACTTCAGACGTTCAAATAAATATAGTTCTTGGAACGGCCACTAATTTATTCTCACCCACCTGAAAGTATGCTATTTCAGATTTATGAAACGATTTTTTTTTATTTTTTTTGCTTGAAAATTGAAGTCTCTGCGTGGCTTTTTGTGAAAAAAGTCATATTTTACGGGTTTTTTTCGACTTTTCTTTTTTGGTATTAAAAATTACACGACTTGAAAATAACTGACATGGCCTTACGCATAAAGGTTGACATTACATTGTAGTATTTTGATATAATTTTTTTTTCAATTTTTTAGTTATTCATCACTTTCCAAAGTGAGTGGGGTTGATGACACCCCATGTGACCATCACGTCAGAATCCGGAGGTGTGACCATTAAGGGTTAATATAATTTTCAAGTACTATTCATTTCTTCATTTGTAGGGAAAATATAAACGTCGATGGAAAAGTAGAGAGGAAATGCAATCTCAATGTTCTCCGTTACCGGAGAAAACGATTAATTATTTATAAAACCGTTGAATATCGCGATGTCAGCACTTTTTAATTGCAAATCTCGCAACTCTGCTACCTACTGCACAAACGATGGTCCTTTCTAGAGTCGCGACGTTAATGAGGCAACCTTGTTATTATTATCGTCATCTCGCCAACCCAACTTTACAAAAACCCAGTTTTTTGTCACAACCATTCTTTTTAGCCTTTCTTCGAGGCGACGCGTCACGTGCTCGCGATCTTCGTCCAAATGAATAAATTACCAGAAAACCATCTTCGTTCACTAACGACGTACCGACACTAAAGTGGTCCAAAAAAAAGAAAGTTTTTTTCTCACCACCCCAAAAGTTTCCTCGCGGTATGAAACAAATTTTCCTCAAAGCTTGGCTCGATTTTCCGTTTCCGCAAGCAAATAAAAGTAAACATTTTTTTTGTCATTTTCAAGCAAAACTGTGAAAAAAAATGTATTCCATTTTTCGTGCACATATTCTGGTAGGAAATTCAATTCTGTACACAAGAGATCGGTAAATCTGTTTAGAGATGAAAAGTCATCAGGATTTGAACATAAGAAAATCTCGCAAAGTTTGATTATAGGTCCCAAATCGCATCGCAATGGATTTGGTCGTATAATTATACTGGTTTTGAACAGCAAGTAATTCGCTGAGCGTCTCGCAGACTTCAGATATCGGGCTGCACTTTCAGAAGACGTTTTTTAAAGCTAGAAGACAGTTTTGAGCTGATGAGACTGAAAAACCGTGACGCTACATTAAAAATAAATAATTATAATCATAATTATAATAAAAAATGAATAATTGGTTGGAACGAGGCGATTCCCCGATGTTCCAGGATTCCTCTGATTTTAGGGGCGATTTCCAATGAACAGTCATCTCCGTGTAGCGGAGCCTCGTGGAAAGCAGAATGCTAAGTATAATTTCTGTAATCGTCCGATGAAAATATTTGGAGTGAAATGCTGAAAGCGGAATATACCCGCGTGCTTTTTAATCCTCTTACCTCTCTCTAAACGCGGAGCTGCGTATCACAATACCCGTAGTTTGGCGGACAACGTACAACGTTTCGAAGCTCGTCAGCGTTCACAGTTGCGACACTGACAATATACCTGCCTATGCATTATGCGT
Organism: Arge pagana; assembly: GCA_963969455.1. NCBI lineage: Eukaryota > Metazoa > Arthropoda > Insecta > Hymenoptera > Argidae > Arge > Arge pagana. Next base: position 23,571,190 of record OZ018310.1, read on the forward strand.
ACTACCTGTATACCATTATACGTATTATATTACTACTATTATGTGTAGGATCCGATGCGTTCGTTACGCTGTTTGTTGTACTTCGTACGGCACGATTGTTACGAAATCCGGTGCCGCGAGGGTGGTACGAAGATCAAGAAGAATTTGCAGGAATATTCTATGACCTTGCATCGCTTGTTCACCGTATCAGCTTTAACTCAACGAGCATAATCGCTCGAAGATGAACATATTTTTGCCCCTTCCGCATTCTTCACGCACGGTACAAAAATTTCCGTCAGTCTGTCCAGTGTACTCGAGACAACATTAACGACGTACTTCGAGGCTGAACAACCATTTGGGTTGAAATTCCAATTTCAGATTTTTTATACCACGATGACGCGTACACCAAAATCGTAATTTCAGTCCACAAATGGTAGTTTTGTCTGCTTTTGTTGAGTTTAGACCGAAATCACGGCTCTAGAATACTCGAATGCCAAAGAACTTTATTGGGCCTCTCAGGCTCAAAATACAGGTTCAAAGTAGTGATTTCGACCTCAAAGGCCCATTTTTAGGCCGATGCGGTTGAACGTACGATTTCACATTTCCACAGTGTACAATATCTTACATTTGATTTTTAACACTATTGGTAGTATTGTTCGCACAGTCCGTTTTGCAACACACAAAAATGTGATTTGATAATGAAGTAACACTTTTTAAGTGTTACTCTAACACTGGTTTGTGCTACTGTAACACTGGTTTGTGCTACTTCGAACGTAGAGCTGTGTTACTCTGAACACAGAGCCGTGTCATGTCAGCACTTCACACAAAGTGTGCTAAAATGACACCAGATTTGTGCAAAAAAAAGTCGTTGACGCACAATTTTTGTGTTTAATTTGACGGACAATTTTTTACTGTGCATGTCGCGATATCCAGGCGATTGTCACTTGTTTCTTCGTCGAATTCTGCCAATGATTTTTCTCCTCTCGCTTCATTAGTCCCCAGGCAGTACAAGAGTGTCAGTAATTGTGTAAAGTGTACCATTTCTGGGAACAATATATAACATTTTAGTGTGTGGATTTTCAACACAATCGTTAGTGTTGTTTGCACAGTCCGGTTTTCAACACGCAAAAATGTTATTCGATGCCAAAGTTTTGCACTTTTTAAATGTTACTCTAACACTGGTTTGTGTTACCTTGAACACAAACTAGTTTTACTTCGAGCACAGAGCCGCGTTATTTTAGCACAACGCCCAACGTGTTTGGAAATAACACTAATTTCGTGTTGTTGACACACATTTTTGTGCTCTATTTGACGGCCTCCTTTTACTGCGCACGTCGCGAGATCTATTTCCATTGTCACTTGTCACTTCGCCGAACTCCGCCAATGATTCTTCTCCCCTCGCTTCATTTGCCCCCATCCAGCAAGACAGTGTCCGTAATTGTGTAAAGTGCACAATATATAACATTTTGGTAATGTGTCGATTTTCAACACAATCGATAGTGTTGTTCGCACAGTCCGTTTTTCAACGCACAAAAATGTGATTTGACACCGAAGTAACACTTTTTGAATGTTACTCCAACACTAGTTTGTGCTCCTTCGAACACAGTGCCCTGTCATTTTAGCACTGCACAAAAAAGTGTGGTGAGATAACACTAGATTTGTGCACACAAAAAAGCGGTTGGCACAAATTTTTGTGTTAAATTCGACGGAAATTTTTGCACAGTGCGGTTTGTCGCACAACGACGGTTTATGACGATACAATGCATCCGCACACGAGCATTGTTCGTTGTTCGAGAACTGGATGGGATTAAAAACGCAGCGGTACGATCGCGCCGAGTAACAAGGTAGATTCCACTACGCGTGCACATACCAACGTATCCGTTTGCCGTGTGTCGTCGTTGTTTTAAATCCAGGTGAAAAAATCGCGCGGCGAGCAGACGTGATGTTTGCGTCTCGCGGCGAGTGATTGTTTATCAAGACGCGACTGATAGGCCGCGATGGAACGGCACAGAGGGAGAATAACAATTCTTGTTATCGGAACAACACTTTTGGCATCGCAATACTTCGCGCATTTTGATCCCACTGAAACCGAACGAAGCTCGATACCGGACAAAAAAAAGCTCACGCAGGTAAGCCGCGAAAAACAGGGCGTACATATTCAAGGTCGAGCAACTAGCGGAGCAGCGCTGAAAAAAGTGAGTTTTGGGATTTTTTAAAATTAAAAAAAAAAAAGAGAAAAAAATTCACAGCGCAGACGTCGAGCAGTTTTTGCGACTTTTTCGCGTATCCAAACGAGCGAATCGCTGTCGAGGAAATTTTCGGCGTTTCTTTCCCCGAATAATCCGAGGCGGCCGGAAGTGTCCGGATATTACCGGGCCGGGATGCTTGCGCCCGGCGAGCTCGGTAACCCGGGTCGATTAAACCTCCTCGAAACTTGCCGTAACACGGGTAAACCGTGTCTACCGCAAATCAGACGGGGAGAATATTTCTGCTCCGACGTCGCGACTTTCAGCTCGTAAAGCGAAGTGTAACGCGAATCACGCGCGGAGCAAACTGCCACGTCGCTCGCAATGCGAGATACACGTTGCGGAATGGAAAAATCGTAATCCCCTTGTATACACCCTCCGCGGATTAAGTATATCTCCGCGAGCTTTTTCCACACTGTCCGCCATTCAAGGTTGCAGTATTTTTTTCCACCTGCTTCGCGTACTCCGCCATTTTTTTTTCACCCGCTGCAACGTCAGCTCTAATACCAACGAGAATAATTCTCGCGATTTTCATCTCCGAACGCATTTTCAACTCGCTGCGTGGCTTTTCCCAGAAAATCAACCGCACCGAAGGAACATTTCATCAAATCGTGCTGCTAAATTCCACAGAAAAATCGACAACGTCTGCAGTCACCGCGAAACTGGTCGACGTAACTTTATCATTTGTCGTTAAAATAAATAATTTTTATCGCTCCTGGTCACATATTTTACCGCGGTCCACCGTAAAATGTACACATCGACGTTTTTGGTAGTAAAAACCGCGTCGTTCCAACTCGAGCAATTATTTTACCAATACTCTCCTTCCTAAACGCGAATCTTTTCCGTCATCTTTAATTCCGAGCTGGAAAAAAAACATTCTTAATAAAAAATATAATTAATTTTTCAGGCTGACCAATTTTTACTGTAAAAATAAATGCACTTTTTGGCACTTTTTGAAAATTGTTTGCGGGCAAATATTCGGATGGGCACTTCTGGATGTTCGGGGTAATTTTTGATGCAAATTTCTCGGCGTAGACAGTATTTTCAGAGTGCGAAAAAGAGAAGGAAATGCATTGAGAACGCGCTCGTTCAAGTTTATGGAAATTTTTACCCGTTGGCTCGCGGATCGTCGAGTTTCGCTACAAGTGCTTCGAGAGAAAGCGTCAGCACCGACTTTTCCCTCCATGGAAATCTACCTCTACTCGGCGAGAGCGGCCGGATCTCGATATCGAGAGCTTTCAGCCTTCGGCAAGCGAATAGCAGATGTACGATGCTGATGACCATTTGTTCCCATCGCGTAGGGGAAACTGGTCCGAGACTATGTACTTTTAATCTCGCGAAAATTCCGGTCACTTTTTTCTCAAATGGCGACCATATACTCGCTATTTCGAATTTCACGACTTTTTTCACCTTCTCGAATACCTCCGCCATTTTGAATTCTAGCAAAAAGTTGTAAAGACCAAATTTGTAGAAAATTTTTTTGTCTACAATTTTGTTCCTACAATTTTTCGTCTACCACTCTTAACAAAAGCGTTAAGTCATTTCAAACGCGAGAATTACATTTTTTTCTGTGATTATTCTATATTTTAAAATTTATGGAAACAATTTTATTGAACAAATATTCAAGATTTGTAATTAAGTGTTTAAAGTTGTCATTGCTAATCCAATTAATTAAATATATGATAAAATTATACGGGTTGTCAGAAGTGAGAGCTTTTGCTGTGAGAGTATTTTGTACATCGCGTACGTGAATAATGGGATGAAGTAGCGTAATTAGATTTAGAGATTCCCAATGTTCCAAGATTCCCGTGCGCTCGCGGTAATTTTCGACGACCGCTTTTTTCCGCGTAGAAGTAAGTAACAGTCTCGCGAGGAAAAGAATAGATAGGATGCGCTAAGCAGGGATTTCCTGCCAGTAGTCTTCGCTCTTTCAAAAGGTCACTTTTAAAGCTCGGTCTTTTTTATCTTTGCCATTCGCGAATCCCTTCGTCAGCCTTCTGGCATTATCTCGGCAGGGTCGAGGCTGCGCGAGATATACGACCACCGCGGCCGCGTCGTTACCTCTCGATATGAAAAAAGAGGGCGAAAAAAAATCACTCGCGCGAATCATCGAAGAGCTTAGTTTTCCTTTCGTAGAAAAAAAAAATTGCGGAGCCGATTTATTTTTCCCGCGCGCAGCTTCTCCGTTTTTGTCTCTCATGCTCCGGCAACTTGCTCTGTATCTCCTCGTAATAAAGCGGCGGGCAAAGTCGCGCAAACGAAGTTTGCAAAATTTTCGAAAAGTCTCTCCAGCTCGAATTAGTTGAGCAATCAGCGTCGTCGTGTCGCGCGTCAACTCGGTTATATTTTCCTTTGCCGAAGGGCGCACACGCGCGCGCTCTCGTCGAGGGGATGGAAGACAACTAAACGCGATGGCACAATGGCACGGGGGTGGAAATTCTTCGTGCGTTCGCCGCGTTCTGTTCAGACCGCTCTGCACGTTTTACCCGTATTTATCGACCCCGCCGGAACGTCTATAGCCACAGGTGCGGTTGGAGGGCTACAAGTACGCCGAACGTAGGGACTCTGCCGCCGTAGATTCTACATCCTCTCCTCCGCTACGTCGTAGGTGTCTGCTCGAATTTTTCATCCAACATCCGATTTTCTTCCGTCTCGATGGGCCCACGACATTTCCGCCGCATCGAATCGTATTACCGTCGCGAAAAACCGATGTCATTTTTGACGTACGTTTCGCGAGGTGATGTGACGCGTCGTTGACGATTCATTTATCTCGAGGGGTGGTGAGAATGAAGAATCTTGGAATTCTACAGCTTGCAACTACTCGCTCGACTTTAGTCCTCCTGTCACAGTTTTCCTAGCTACGCACATCCCTTCTTCTTAGTTACTTCTCCATAACATCTCAGTTACCTCAATTTTTCTCACCGCAGAGTACAGCGCTTCCCCACGTTCCCTGCGCCACCAGTTTCATCGCAGAAGCTCCACCTTTTTTTTTCCACCTACATCCTACCAGCGTCTCCAAATTTGTGGACGGAATTTTCGATTGGAAGTTTCTACCTCATTCGCAAAATTACCCAACTAGTGGGATAATTTTTATTAAGAGTTTGGCACCTCACGAGCCAGAATCCAGCTCTATGGACAGTAAGCAAAACTGCTTGCACAAATTTCAAGATAATGTGCCCTAGAATATGGGTCTAAAAGACGAAAACCTTGATTCTACTCCACATGGTCCAGCCACTGGTTTATCCACTTCACTGGTATTGTAGCATACATGTACACAAACGATCCATGCCAAAAGTGGTATCGTATCATGTATGTTGTACAAATTTGAATAACTTCCTCTAACTTCCACCAATCTGCACCAAATTTGGTGGGCGACTATTCACTAGGATGCTCCCTCAGAATACTACACCAGACTAGGAGTTTTCAAAATGGCGGCATGAAACTTCTCGACTTTCGAATAATTTCGTGCAACCTTCGTTTCCCAATTTTCAACTGTATATGCAGGTGTTACTTTTGTTACTCCTAGGGTTTCGGGCTCGCGTCGCATGAGGTCGCCCTCTTTTTGTGACAGCAGAAAAGCTGCCCAGCACTACGTTTCTGTGCCTCTCGGTGTCCAACTGGCTGGTACCACTAGTGGCCCAAAGAGCTTACCACTGAAGCGGTTAACTGCCACGATTTCAACGGGTGTTGGGGTGTGATTAGGAATGAGAATGGAAATGTGTTCCAAGTGAGCCACTCAGGTTAGAAAAGTGGGTTACGAAGATACGCATTTTTTCAGACGTGTTTTACTATTTGTTTCGAGGGCGTCTTGCGAGCACGTCATCGAGAGCTATCTCGACCCTCCCTGAGAAGCAGGTCTCCTCAGAATTCTGCGCGAAAGTAAGCCCGATGGTACAGATCGCGTTTGGTTTACCAGTGCAAATGCTTTCACCCCAGTTCTATTTCTGGATAGGTGAAGAAAAGTTTCAAGGTCAGGAGCGAAAAATCGGTTTTTTGGTACCTTGGACCGGAAATCTCCGTGCCCATCCTCCCTGCAATTTGCGGGGCGAGGAATCGCGGGCTAATGAGATTCGTAGACGTCGTTGATAATTACCGTTCCTAATTTCTCGCCGTGGCTCGTGGAATTTCATGCAATTGTGACGCGCCCGCCCGTTTCTCTACCGTGGCCTGAAATTTCCGTCACCTTTGTCCCTCGCTAAACTCTCGTACACAGAGCGTCCGACGTTGTTCAGCCGCGAATCCGTCGTCCAAATAGATTTAATTAATTCTCTCAGATCCGAGGTTCAGTCCATTTACTTCCCCGCGGCACGCCCTGGTCACAGCGCGTGTATACTACGCGCAAAGCGCTGCTGCATCCCCGTAAAGCATGCTTTTCCCAACGACCGTGTACACCTCTACACACGCTCGTTGATCATTTTAGACCCTGTCTACAAATTCTCTCAAGCTACTCGAAATACCCCAGAGCGTTCTCCCTCTCTCTCTCTCTCGCTCTCTCCACGTAAAACGTCGCCCACAAGTGGCTTTACCTTCGCCCCATTTTTTTATCGCCTTCTCACCTACTTTCACGGACACCGAATATAATAACTCTGCATCCAGCGTCGTTCTTCTCCCTCCAACACTCTGTTCTCACTGCTCGCGCATCTTAATTATCGTGACTCGAAAATTGCAGAATTTGCCACAGCATACAAAGTTAACTCATCACTGATTAAATATTTATTTTCATAATTGTATTATTTTACATTTAATTACTCTCACACGTTGATAATAATTTATTTTTCGTCCTTCCCTGTTATGCAAAAATTTGTTATGAACAATTATCCACGAAAAATCGATTTTTTTGTCGTTTTTTGAGCATAACTTCGCGAATATCAAAGCAGTTGCAATAGTGTCAATGCAAAAGTTGTAGGTCATTGAATAACAAACAAAATGAGGGGTCGCGCGACCTTGTAGCATTATCAAAAGCTGAGAAAATATAGAAAAACTAAAAAATTGTTCACTTTTTTGATAAACTCTTATCTCCGTCAATTTTCAATTTAAAAAGCTGAAATTCAGAGGATTTGTGGCTGAGTGTATGTACTTTACGCGTGCTGAAGCCTGATTTTGTGCAATTATTGGTTTCTGCGTTATTGCAGTTCAAACGAATTCATGCGAAATTTTCCCACGCGTATTCACGTCAAACGGACCGTTCAATTTTAATTTTCAAAATGGTTTTGGAAAGTACAAGTCATACGCTACGAGACGTGTATTCTGATTTTTCCAAAAAAAATAGGCAAAATGGACTAGAAACGGTCAAAATTCTGAAAAAAAATCTATCCTCTTCTCCGCGCTAAATGGACTCTCTGTGAATTTTGTTTGGAGATTATTTCTTGAAAAAAGTCAGGTTGAAGCCTAAGCTTTGGAGACAATAAATCGTTCTGATTTTATTTCAATTTTTTCCATTTTTATTTTGATTAGATTTTATTATTTTTATTACATAATTGTGGTATTTTACATTTAATTACTCTCACACGTCGATAATTCATTTTTCGTCCTGCCCGTTCTGCAATAAGTAACACGTAGCGAAGGGAATTTTTTTTCTACCCTCTTCGTGGCGCAGCTTTTGCTACGCTCATCGGGCTCTCCGAGGAAACGCGGATTTCGCCGAAAACCCGAGCCTGTTCAACTGTCAGAGCCGCGCGATAAGTTTCTCTTCCTCGCCTCGTCGATGTTATCCGAAGTTCGGAGTCGCGATGGACGAGGCATACCAATTCGTGCCGAAGAAATTTCAGGCTCCCGCGAGTCACGTCGGACGGAAACGCGTGAAATTCGCGCCGACACCCGCGTCTCTTCTGCACCGGATTGCCGAGAGATCAGCGATCCGCTCGCCAGCTCCGTTCCGCCCCCGAAAAGCTCCGCGGACCGAGCTTTCTTTCCACACGCGAAGAAACACCTCGATGTTCCAAATCGACGAATTGGATCGGTGACAATTAGAGAAATTGACGACATCGTCGCAGTTTCATCCGCCGCCGCTTGACTTCGATTAAATTGCCATGATTTCGCCGAATTCAACCGACTTCGTATCTCTACCCGCGCAACTTACCTTATCGAAACAGCTCTCAAGTATCCGAAACTTCGTAGCTACTAAACTTCAATTGAAACTCCAGCTGAAAATCGAGCTTAAACCGAAGCCTCGGCTCGAGTTTCGCCCCGGAGTTGGAGCTCCGAGCTCACCGAGGGCTGGCGCACGAGAGAGACACACAGAGACGGAGAGAGAACACCTAAGTGACACGCGTATTCCAAACCCGAACGGTATTCCTACTTCGCTAATGCCTCCTCTACTCCGCGATTATACCAGGTGTCCGATTTTCATAAACGGATGTAACCCTCGTCCTGACGAAGCGAACAACTTCAGCTGCGCTAGTGCTCAATGTCAAATTCGAATTACACCTACATAGACGTCAAATTCCTTCCTTTTCGTATTTCCCTATTCAGGAACACTGCTCTCGAGTACAGAGATACCACACTCCGTGTACATCCCCCGATCTTTGGAAATCCCATCCGCCATGTCGACATTTTCAAAACAGGCAACGTCACACGTGGATGTGATGCTCGAGAATAGGGGATTTCGCTTGACAAAATCGACCGACTCCAATCGCCGTCGAGGATTGGATCGTCGAGAATCGCCATCGTATGTTCAAGGTCATCGCTAGACGGCCCACTCGCAAGCGCAGAACTTGTACCCAAAAAGTTTTTTATGCCAGATGTGTGCGCGTACGTTTTTTTTTTGAGCGGCACACCTGGTATGTATACGCACGTCGAGAGCAGTAGAAATTCTCTGGAGTGGTCAGCCGCGATCTGCTCGGACAACGGCTATCTTCAGCCTGGACGTTTGAAAGCAGGTAACGGTGCAGCAAATATTCGGTAAGACAACTAGAGGATTCCGATTATGTTCCTGTTCGCACAGCGCGCAAAATGGTGGACGATCGATGTTCGAGGAGGAAGAAAAGGGGAGGGCGAGTAGTTTCGGCGAATCGGGGGTGAATCGAGTGTTTTGGTTGTTGGCACGCAAATTAAGCTGCTGGTTTCAGGTGGCGATGAAGGCGTCGATGAATGGTGGGGCGCCGGAGTAGTCCTCGCTGATACCGAGGTTGAGAGGACGTCGAGTGGTGGCAGCGAGGGAAACGATACGTAGAAGACCCCTGAAACGGAGGCCCAACAAAAGAGAGAAGGGACGAAAGTAAATAGCCGATGAACGGCAAGAGGTAATCGAAGAGGTAAACGACGAGCGCCACGACGCCGAGTCGACTGGGTGAAAGAGAAAAATCGGCGGGATTAGCCTGACGATTTTTCAGGAAATTCCAAGGTGCAAGGGGTGGAGGCCCGAGGCAAGGGGACATTGTGGCCACACTACGGGTAATACTGGACGAAGGAAGTGGGAAAACGAGGAAAAGTGGACGACGTGGGACTGGTGACAAATTTTAAGCACTCCTCACTCCTGCGTCGAGCTCAGGAGCTTTTTAATCAAGATACGTGGATACGCGCGGCACTACACTCTGCCCTCCGGCGGACAACGAGCTGGCTTCTCTCCCTGACTCCGTATCCGACTACGACGCGAATTTTTCACCCCCGAAATTTTTGCCCGTCGGATGTCCGATTTCATCTTCGTTACACCCCAGCCGAAGGGGGTAACGCGCGTCCGCGCGTGGGGTGTTCCACGCCGGCTCGACCAGCCGTGACCTCGACCCCTCGGATTCTGATCTCCATTTTTTACGCGGTTAGTCCGCTCGAAAAAAGCAGTCGCCAATTTTTTCGGATTTTTCCTACGGTCCGTCATTTTTTGGTTGCGCCTGAAGGGCAGAAAAAGCTCGACGCGCTTTAAAAATCCGAAAAAATTCACAACATCTGGAAAAAATGTGACAACTTTTTCTAGTTCACTGCCAGGTGGCGCACCTTACTATTGCTCATTTCCCGGTGCAACTTCAATATTGCGTATGAAATTAAATTTTATAAGTTGAAAAAAAAAATCTTGTTTTTTTGGATTTTTTAGCCAATGTCGAAGACTCGCGTAGAAACGGCTCGAATTTTTTCCCCGCCTCGGGGAAACGGCGAGAAATATCGGGACCTCGCCAAATGAACGTACGAATCTCGTCGATCATATCGCGCTGCGGTGGTGCAAGACATCGCGCCGTCTCTTCGGGCTACGTTTTTTCCCCTTTTCCTCGCGCAGCAAAAATGGAATCTCGGTCGTCCTGCCTCGGCTTATCCAAACGCTAACGACACCCTGACGACGCTCGTAACTCAGCCGTCGCCTCTCCGTAAATCTCGCGCCGGAGGTCAAATTGTTTTTGGGAAACAGCGTAAATAAAAACGACGTCGACGGACATTGTTTCCAGACGCTGCGGAAGCGCCATCCATTTCCCTCGTCCCCCGCGTCTTCTTCTCGCTCGTTCTCCCGTCATTTTTACCAACCGATCTCTATTCCTATTCCGCTCCGATCCTCCGTCTTCCTAGTCCTTTTCTCTCGTAGCCTCCCCCACCAAAATCTCAAAAATAACTAGAAATCGCGCCACGAATATCGCTGAGCTTAGCCAAGGTCGTTGTAGAACGGCAATACTTGGAAAAAAAAATCACGTATTACTCAGCCCCGCGATTTTATTTCGTCTCATCACCGCCCTAAATTGACGAGGAGACTGGAAGACGCACCGAATTATTTTTCATACATCGCCTAGCACCTTACCCACGTCATTATAATTTTCGTTTAACAAAACCGTTCAACTTAAAAAAATTCAGTTCGCTTATTTTATTTTCAACCAATCAGTTTTGAATCCCTCACTCGATATTTCTGATTTTATCTACTTCATTTTTATACAAATTTGATTTTTAGCGTGGAAACATTGAACCCCATAGCTGATTTGGCATCTTGTGCCGGCGGCCATCTTAGTTTTCAGTTTCGTCCCAGTGCACGGTATTCTACTAGTCGAGACCTTTCATTTGATACCCATATCGAGGGAGTTGTGAAATATGTAATAATTCGCCATTTCGTGGCAGCGGCCATCTTGTCGTACAATGATACTGAACACTAAACGTACAGTTCCCGCACTCACAGATATCGTTAATCCCACGTTTTTCTTTCAGAATATGAATAAATGTTAGACACGTATCTATTTCAAGTGCCAAGGCCTAAATTTAAGGGTAGAAACCACCCCTAGAAGAGTTCATCTTGACAATGCAGGTCAACAAACAAACAAAAACATAAAACACACAGGGAAAGACACGTAAAACCGTTTAAAAAAATTCGGGTTCAGGAGGCCTGTGTCCAGAAGTTCACCCTCCAAATTGGAAAAATATTATTATTGTTATTATTGTTATTATCATTAATATTAATATTTTTGTTATTATTGTTATTATTATTGTAATGGTTGTTATTGTTATAATTGGGGGTGGGGTAGCCGAAAGGACCCCAATTTTTTTATTATCGAGCAGGAAATTAAATCGGCATGGTTCTTTGTTCTCGTGCGAGTCGGAAAAAAAAATATTCTCTCATCGTCCTTCGCTAAATTTATTCCGGACAAAGAGAAAAAATTAGCAGGTTCATTTCACCTTCAGTTTCGAATGGCTGGGAAAGAGAGAAATCTTTAGGGTGGAACTTTCAATTTCTTTCCGAGCCGCTTATTTTTCCCTCGCGGTAACGAAGCCTCGTGACGTAATTCGACTCCATAGCCGACCTCGCAGCCTCTATAAATCGTCGGCGGAGCGTGGCGACGCACTTTACCTCTCGTGCCTTTTACCCTTTCATTTTCGACCGACAGATATATCGATTTCGTATCAACCTCGGCCACCGGATTCGAATGGTGTAATTTATTTCCGACTCTTTATCTCTCCTCCTTTCGCGTTCCGCGTTCTCCAAACCACTCGCATATTTTCCAATTTCCAAATGTACGCCCGCAAACTCGCTCCCCGCCGCGTCTCATCGTCGCCGCCAACTGCTTTCTCCTCTCTTTGCAAACAAACGAAAGGAAATTCTACAAATGAATATCAAAATCGATCATAAAAAAAAACCGACTGCGTTCAAAAATACCAACTACGAAGGGGAAAATACCCTGCATAATATACTTCTAATATCTATGTACAAAAACTCGCAATTGCCATAAATAAATAATTCATCAGCCATTCAAGTTATATTCCAATTTAAGTATTTACTTCATTCAACATTTGATCAATTCTCAAACTATTGAAATTGCAAATTTCTACAGATAGCTATTAGAGCTACACTACGAAGGCTGTTTTTCGCTTTTTTACTCGATATTACCCGGGTTTTTGTTTTTTTAATAATTCATTTCATTTCACACTTTTCACTTTTTATTAGTTTTTATTTTCTTAAATCCTCCCTTAATTTATTTTTCGCGAACGCCATTTTAAAATAGCATACCCCGTGGCACTCCCACAACCGAGACGAATCCAACGACACTTCACGAGCTACAAACCTGCCAAGAAATGACCCACCCACACATACATAATACAATTACACGAACATAAAAAAAGGATTTTCATTATTTTTTGCTCCCACCCTCTCCAATATTCCTATTCACTGTAAAAAAACAAAACCTCACCAAGAATGTAGCTCTGAGAACACATCGTGCTTATTCTTAAAAAAACAATTTTCAATTTCGATAAAAAAAATGCAGCCTCTCAGATTCGACCTACAGCGTTCATCTCTGGTCAAGATTTTTTTTTTCACGTTGGATAAAAACATTTGAGAGGGCAAAAAAATTGTTTCGAAACACCCCAACACGCCAGCAGTTCGAAAAACGTTACACTTCTGGGCAGTCGCGTAAAAACGGGCGACCAATCACCGGGCAGAACGATATTCAAGGTCGTTGAATTCGCAACGACGAATTTTAATCATTCGTTGTTTCAAAGTTGATATTGTTGGCTAACACCGTCGCGAATTCGAATTACAGATGCGACGCGCTGGCTAAAGCTCCATAAATTATGCCGAGTTTCGTCACGAAGCGAACCAGATACCGAAACGTACGCCATAAATATAAAATTTCCACCAACAACGAGCGCTTCGATAATGAAATAGAAAGTTTATACCCCGGCGGAATCTCTGCCAATTCGCCGCACGAAAATTTGTCAACCGGTCGGAAGTGAAGGAGGGAAATAAAGCTCGTTGCAGAAAACACATTTTTTCCATTTTTTCCATTATTTCTATTCGTAACGAGGGAAGACGCGTTTGCAGTCGTTGAAGCGTGGACTTGGAATAAAATGGACACGTCCAACTGAAGTTTCTCGTTACTCCGCGATAAAATATCTCTCCAGGGATATTTATTATTAGGGCAGCTTGTTTTCTCCGTAATATCGAGACTCCTAGGAGGCATTTCTCGTCTCTGCTTCGAGAAAGTCCTCTGGCCGCTTACAGCAGACGTAGAAAATCATAATCGGCTTTCTATCTATCTATCTAATCTACTGCCATTGGAAATAAGTGGAAATTCGACCTTCCAGCCGATTTTACGAAGTGAACGGATGTCGCAGAGTTGTTCGATCAACTTAAGCCCACGTAAGACGACGAGGTGATCAAGTCTACTGAAATTAGTGGGAAATTAGTTTTTTTTTTGTAGTTTTTTGAGCATAACTGCGCGAATATCAAAGCAGTTGCAATAGTGTCAATGCAAAAGTTGTAGGTCATTGAATAACAAACAAAATGAGGGGTCGCGCGACTTTGTAACATTACCAGAAGCTAAGAAAATATAGAAAAACTAAAAAATTGTTCACTTTTTTGATAAATTCTTATCTCCGCTAATTTTCAATTTAAAAAGCTGAAATTTAGAGGATTTGTGGCTGAGTGTATGTACTTTACGCGTGCTGAAGCCTGATTTTGTGCAATTATTGGTTTCTGCGTTATTGCAGTTCAAACGAATTCATGCGAAATTTTCCCACGCGTATTCACGTCAAACGGACCGTTCAATTTCAATTTTCAAAATGGTTTTGGAAAGTACAAGTCATACGCTACGAGACGTGTATTCTGATTTTTCCAAAAAAATAGGCGAATTGGACTAGAAACGGTCAAAAATCTGAAAAAAATTCTATCCTCTTCTCCGCATTAAATGGACTCTCTGTGAATTTTTTTGGAGCTTATTTCTTGAAAAAATGTCAGGTTGAAGCGTAAGCTTCGGAGACAATAAATCGTTTCGATTTTATTTAAATTTTTTTCCATTTTTATTTTCATTACATTTTTTGTATCGCAAATTCTAGAAAATTTCTTCGTAGACATGTAACCAAAAAAAATCCCAGAGAGTCCATTAAACGCGTAGGAAAGTATTATACAATTTTTCCAGAGCTTTCAGAAACGTGTGTACAACAATGACGGTTCTCGAATTTATTTTTACACGTCCTCAGATCTTTTCGTACCTATCGTCTGGGATTCGCGATTTCCCGATTGCGGCGTGAATATTCGATCGGTAAGCCCGCATGAGCCAGCTCATCTGTTTGCTGTTACGTCATTTTCCTGTGTCTCCTGCGGTTTTTCGTAAACACTGGTATAGTCCTGCTGCGCCGAGCGCGTCCAGCTACATCCTCCCAGCGCGGTAATAGCATCAGTTTTGTAAGCTCGTCGGTCGCCGGACGAAGTTGGACCGAGCTTTCTATCCACGACACACATTCGACCGAGCATCGAACGCGACGAATGAAATCGCTCGTCCCACCAAAGCTCACCGATTCTCGGGGAGTGACGAGCAGCAACTCGAGGACTGCACACGTGTTTCAAAATTCTGAAAGCTCGTTTTTTTTGGACATCTTGATATTCTGTACCTTGAAAAATAAGGTACTTCAAAATAAAGTAGTTCAAAATTCTGAAAGCTCGTTTTTTTTGGACATCCTGATATTTCGTACCTTGAAAAATAAGGTACTTTGGTGAATAGTTTTCGAGTCACAGGATTCTGAAGAGTGGGTGCTCAGCGTCCGGGAGTGGATAAGTCAATTCTGAAACGCGCTTCTCTTCGAAAATCCATTCGCTGCAGTCGCAACTCGATGACAAATCAGCCGATTTTTTTCCAGCCTATTTTGATTTCCTTCCTCCGTACAACGTCATTCCGGGCTTGCGATTGGATGACAAATGTAATTTTTGCGTGCCAAAATTTTTCAGCAACTTTTTTTCACTGCTCTGCCATTTTTTTTGAATTTCGTTTTTTTCACGATCCTGAGTCGTTGTACGGGCAATGGCGTCTAGTTAGGTGAACTCTTGTGTTTTTCTGATTTTTCGCAAGTGCAGCAGTGGGGGAACTTTTTTTTTTTGGTGTCAAAAAAAAATCAAATTTCGGTGTTCGAAAAAATGATACGTGGTCAAATATGTACTCAAAATTGAGGAGCATTCGGAGCGATACCGTTGTTAAAAAAAATCGAAATTCGCTCTTTTAAGTGGCACGCAACTTGGCCATATTGCGGAACCAAAATGGCGGCCGTGTCGAGGATGTGGATGGCATCGGATTCGTTGTCGCGCGCGAGCTTTCGGGAGACGGGCGAACGCGAGGGGAGAAAAAAGCACAGCGCTGAAGTCGGTTCGCGCGCAAAAACGGAAGTCGAGTCGGAGGAGGAACGCGCAGAAGAACGAGCGGACGGAAAATTACGGAGGAATCGACAAGGCGAAGGAATAAAATCGAGAAACGTGGCTGCAGCGACGGAGATGGAACAGAAATGTTATTCGCAAAATTGATATTCCTATCGTTTTCTTGCCTGGCCTCGAGGTGAAAAGATGAAAATTCAATTGAATTGTCTCGGGGATTTCGCTCGGATGGAAATCTGCACGTATATATGACCGCAGTCGAGCGATGCTTTGATGCTCGGATGTTCTTGGCTACGTAGACGCGTGGATAATACCTGGTAGCTGGAATTCTCGCGTTTGCAAATGAATTCCCAGACCGGAGATGCAATTCGTACCGCGATCGTTGCCTGCTGGAATACGATATACATCATATACAGGCTGTCCCAACCGAAGCGGAGTATCAGAATATTTCGGAAACTCGGTGTGCCGCGTGTGGGCGATAAAAACCAGAAAAAAAATTTGGCCCGCGTTTTCCTTAACGCTGAATATTTCGCGTTGTTTGTTGTATTTTTGAGAATTTTTTCAGATTTTTAAACACGGGCAGTCGCAGTCGACTCCAATTACCGAGCTTTTTTAGTTTTTGGCTCGTATCTCGCAAAGTACGCACTTTTTTGGAAATCCGTAAAAACCAGCGGAAAGGTGATCGAATTGCACGTGGAAAAAAAATTGGTGCACATTTTTCATCGGACTCCCAGTTTCTCAAAAAACGTGTTTTTTACTCTCGGAGTTCGTCGCTGGTTGCGCAACGTCGGATACGAACCGCGTTTCTAGCAAAACCGTTGGTTTTGCGGAAAAAAAACAAGATACCTTTTTAACTGTAAATTTGTTTTTCTTTCGATTACGTAGATACAAGTTTTTCGATTTGACCAACGGTTCTCGAGATAGGGAGCGAATAGTGGAGGGAGGCCGAAAAAATGTCGATGATTTCTTCGCCTCGATCGGAGAAACGGTAAAAGGGTGAAGCGAGTCGCTTAATTTCTCGTTAATCACGCTCGTTATTCACCGTTGTCCTTTAATTAAGGACCCAGCGCAATAATTACTCTCACTTATCGTCGCTAAATCGTCGAGTCACGCGCAAGAGCGCGGACGCGTGTCAGGATACTCGACGTGGATTTACGCCACGAGCCTCCAACGTTGGCTTTACACGCTTATTCCCCGAAATTTATCCGCGGACATTCCGGTCGTGAAATCATCTCCTGAAACGGTCAAACCGACCGCGACGCCGACAAACACGACGAACAGCAGTCGGGAATTTATTCCCATCGCCCCGCCGTATATTTTCGCAAAAGTACTTTCGATACGAGTACGTTACTTCCCCGGCGCAGCGGTGATTCGCTCTTCGCTCGTCGAACCCGCAATTTTCCCTCTGATCGATAGATCTTTCAAAATTCGCATCCCATCGCGCGAGAAATCCTCCTCTCCCAGTATCACTCCCGGCAGACCCTCCCCAGCCACCTAACCGCGCCGTACATCGTTGATTTCTGCGATTCCTCGGCAAACTTCGTTTCCTACCTCTGATCACGTCCTCTTCAGGTATCATCACGAGCTCATTTTTTGCCCCGCTCGCAGCGGAGGGACGACGAAATTGGATGAAATTGTCCGTACGGTCGGAGAACGACTCGGTGGACCAAAAGTATATCAGTCTGAATTTTCTCGCCCCGCAAAAACCATCCGCCCCTTCTCGCCGACTTCCACTCCCAAAGCACCACGCAAATCGCCCCCCTCCCTCGACCCTCTAAATTATTTTCTCGCGGCTTTCCACCGCCGAGTACAACCTGCCTTGTCCTATCTCGAACAAATGCACCTTAAGCTTACTATAAAAAGCAAAAAAAAAAAAAATAACCGCCCTTGGGCACAAATCTGCACAAATCTGCTCTGCAAATTTTGTCCAATCTTCACTCACCATTTTTATCCGTCTATCGATAAATGTTACACCTGTCCCACACTGATTTCCAAGTACAGTGTTCTCCAATCGAGATCTGTACACCCTTCCAGTGTTACAAAAAACAAAAGCTCACGATCACGTCAAGTCACAAGATGGCAAAAAACGTCACCCTTATAACGCTGTATTACCGTAAAATTGCCTACCCAACGAGCTGAAATCTGTAGAATGCTGCAGGGTCACTTCAAAAAGGCATGTGCTCGGAAAACTCATAGCAATGTAGTGCAGTGGCACGCTTATTCGTTGTAAATTAATTGTTGTCTACTCGTTGTCCAAAAATTATACGAGCACGTAGAATGCTGTGGTGCTAGTCTGGTGGGTGAGCTAGTTTTTGAGTTTCGATGGTAGGTCCGACCGACTGATATTAGAGGTGGTGTATTTTGCTGTTTTGTACGAGGATAGAAGATGAATTTTTATTACGTCGATCGCGAATTTTTCTACGAGAAGGAAAAGATGTCCTCGTTTGCGAGGAGGAGGAGGAGACAACGAACGCTGCTGGCCCCCTTCGCGGACTCCGTCGACGTCGTATTCCCAATTCGTTCGATATTTGCCGAAGATATTATTATTTTCATCCTCCTGTGCGGCTCTGTACCTTCGAAACGACAAAGCAGGACGGGGAGAGCGAGAGGGCGAGAGAGAGGGAGAGAGAGAGAGAGAGAGCGGGAAGGAAGGGATCGCACGGACGAGCGGGGTGGACAGAGCGAGCGAATAGGAGAGTGGCGCGGATAGTTAGTAAGGGCTGGCAGAGCCGCGTCGAACGACGGGGTGGCGGAGGGGGAGTAGAAGGGATCGAGGCGCTCCATCGATTCACCCGGGGGACTTGCATCCAGCATCCAGCATCCGCAGCGACGACCGCCGCGATAACGTAGAGCGAGCGAGCGAGCGAGAGAGACCAGGTGGCAGCGACTCGATTCCGCCTATCAAAACACGCTCAGACGTCGCGAGCAAAGAACGGGGGGCGAGAGAGAGAGAGATTAAGAAGCCGAGGGATCAGTCGAACACTCGGCTCGAAGCTTCCGTCGTCGAACTGCTCCCAGCACCGATTCTCATTTTTCCCGTCATCTCCGAATGTTCTCCCTTCCTTTATTCGTTTGTTCCGCGTATTTTTGTCCTCCGAAAGGAGGAACAACCGAGTTTTTCCGGACGGTTGAAAGCGACCGGAGGGAAGTGCGAATAATTTCCACGGACGGTGTACGCAACTGCGAAAAAACTGGGCTAGATAGTATCCAAATAGCTATGCTTCGTTCGTAGGCAATTTTTCTCCAGTTATTTGTAATTGTTTATAACAAATTGTTTAAACAAATTGTGATCAGAGTTGTTTTTTCGAAAAACTGGATGCACCAATCGATTCGCCGGGCAAAATTGTGCCGAAAACGTTATACATGACACTTTTTTGCCAAAGTCCAATTTGTTAGTGTAAAACAGTTATAAACAATCGCATGATGACGACCACGTCAAATCTCAGCAACTCAGGGTAGACAAATTCGAACTGACGGCCGTTCATGGGAAGATAGGGAAAAATACCCGTGTTTTTTATTTTGTCATTTGTAATTGTTAATAACAAATTATTTAAACAAATTGCGATCAAAGTTGTTTTTTCGAAAAACTGGATGCACCAATCGATTCGCCGGGCAAAATTATGCCGAAAACGTTATACATGACACTTTTTTGCCAAAGTCCAATTTGTTAGTGTAAAATAGTTATAAACAATCGCATCATGTCAAATCCAAACCAACTTAGGTTAGATAACGCGTAACTAACTATTCCGTTCATGGGAAGATGGAGAACAAATACTCGCGTTTTTTTATTCGTCATTTGCAATTGTTTATAAAAAAATTGTTTAAACAAATTACGATAAAAGTTGTTATTTCAAAAAACTGATTGCACCAATCAATTCTACGGGTATAGTGGTAATAAAAACGTAATGCGCGATGATTTCCATGTTTCAGAAATTCAATTGTTTATAACCGTTTTACACTAACAAATGGAACGTTACCAAAAAAGTGTTATATACATTTTCGTCCTAATTTTTCTCGTAGAATCGATCGCTGCAATCAGTTTTCCAAAATAACAACTTTTATGATAATTTGTTTAAACAATTTTTTATAAACAATCGCAAATGGAAAAGACAAAATACGGGTATGTTTTTTTTTGGCTCTGAGCGGTGTAGTTAATTTGATGGTAAATAACGCAGTTTTTGCCCGGGTCTCAACGAGTCGATGCGTTTTGAAAAATTCGCGTCGATCGAAAGCAATTTAATTCGGAATTAATCTCGGCGCGTCAAAGATTGCCGGAGAACGTTTCGCGTTTTATCGTATCGGAGGACGTGGAAGTGGATAGTAGCGGACAGCAGGTGGGTAGGTCGCGAGATATAAGAAATTCGAGGCGTCGCGTTGGAGCGCGGAGAATAGGCTCCGAAAGAGGTCAGAGGCGAATGGGGTAACGACGAGTAGGAGGCCGCAGCCTCCGGCCGGAGCGGAGACCAGATGCATAAAGTCGAGAGTCGATCAAGCGCGAAGTTGCGCCCAGCCGCCTGCGAGAGAAAAATCGTCGCCGCCCGCGGATCGAAGTTCGATGGGGAAATCGCGCCAAAAATGGAGATCCAAAAAGCGTGGAATTTTCCGTCTTGTCCGAATTTTTTTCTGTGTTCGGAGAAAAAAGAGAAAAAAAAGAGAAACAGAGGAAAAACAAGTTGTTGGTAACTGAATGATGCGTAGTTTGTGACGGCGACGGAAACGCCGCTGTATTATATTACATCGCGAGGTTCCGTCAGTCTCTGCGAGCAAATCGACAATGCGACTCGGAGGCACGTCGAATAATGTACCCACCCACCGTGCATTTCGAAGATAAATGCACATTTTTCAAATGCAATATTCCTCGCCCGAGACTCTTTCTCTCCATCTGTCTCTGCCAAGCCAAGAAAGAACGAGCAGACGCGCAATAATTTCGCCCCGCCTGCCGAGACTATCGACGATATTTTTATTCCGGAAAATACGGAAACGTCCGCTCTCGCAGTTTTCGGTCCTTTCTCGATCGGCGAGCCGGACGAGATGTGGGAGAACGCGATTGGAAATTCCGTCGGGGCAGGAGAAGATGAAATGCAAGAGGTTGAGCGGCGCGGAGAGGGGGGAAAAGGAGAGAAACACAATCGGATTCCAGTTCGATTTCATTCGTACGATGCGCAAGTTCGACGATGCGTAATCCTCGGGCAGCGGGCCGCGGTTGTGTCGAGTACCTACCCACGATAACGAGGATAATTGAAAGCTCTCGAAATCAGCTCTATCAATGTCGCGACGCCGCGTAGACAAATCGTCGTACAAACGAGGTCGGTTCTTTTCGAAGCTTCGACTCTTCTGCGTGGTGTTGAAAAAAGATGGAGAGCACCGTGGATACGAGGTAGCTCAAAAATAGAGTGATAACTTATTCCCGAACAATTTTTTTCCCTCGGATTGGTGATATTGGGTTTTGGGTCCGACAGGCCCAGAGGGGCTTCACGAGGCCCAAATTTCAAATTTCCAAGGTACACCACCATTTTTTTATTCGGCATCAGAATCAGAGGAAAATTACACGTCCGAATGTGTATTGACTCTCGTTGGAAACGTAGGATCGCTCCTGGGCCCGTCGGACCCAAAATCTAATATCGCCATTCGATTTCCAGGGAAATATTATTCGAGAATACATTGCCACTTCACTTTTGAGTTACTTTGTACTCGCGCTGCTTACGTGTATCCATCTTTTTTCCGCTCCACTTAGGGCCCACTGGCGCCAGGAGGGGCCCTACGTTTCCAGCAACAGTCAATAGTATTGACTCACTCGGCAATCGGACGTCAAACTTCCCCCTGATTCCAAATCCGAACAGGAAAACGATTGTTTCCATTCGAAATTTCAAAGTTGGGCCTCATAAGGCCTCTTTGGGTCCATTGGACCCAAAATCCAATATCGCCATTCGATTTCCAGAGAAATATTATTCGAGAATACATTGCCACTTTACTTTTGAGCTACTTTGTACTCGCGCTGCTCACGTGTATCCATCTTTCTTCCGCTCCAATTAGGGCCCGCTGGCGCCAGGAGGGGCCCTACGTTTCCAGCAACAGTCAATAGTATTGACTCACTCGGTAATCGGACGTCAAACTTCCCCCTGATTCCGAATCCGAATAGGAAAATGGTGGTTTCCATTCAAAGTTTCAAAGTTGGGCCTCATAAGGCCTCTTCGGGTCCATCGGACCCAAAATCCAATATCGCCATTCGATTTCCAGAGAAATATTATTCGAGAATACATTGCTACTTCACTTTTGAGCTACTGTGTACTCGCGCTGCTCCGGTGTATCCATCTTTCTTCCATTCCAATAAGGCCCAACTGAATAATGGCGGATTCAATATGGCCGGTCCAAATGTTAAAATGTGGTAAATATTTGTGAAATTTGGGCCATAAATTTGGTTTTTGAGGTCGCTGATCTTAAGATTTCGACAGCGGCTTCGTGATCAGCAATCTCAAAAACCTTAGTACACAAAATTTCATTAAAAAAAAAAACGATGGCTGCAAAAAATGGTGACTGAAATGTTTGAAATAAAATATCAAACTCTAGGACCACGAGTAGCTCGAGCTTCTCGCGACGGGTCCAAATATATTTCACCAAATCAAGAGTAAGAGTTAACGCTTAATCGGCATTAACGCGTTAACGCGTCATCATTGCCGAATAGTTAGATCGCAGCGGCGTGAATTACGAGCGACAAGCTGGAAAAATCGGGGAAGAAACGACGAGGCGAGGATGGAGAAAGGTTTCTTGATTATTTCGGAAGACGAAAGGGGTTGAGATCTTTTTCCTCCCGTGGCAGTTTCTCAGGCTTACATCGCTGTAAATTTCAGGCGAGTTGTACGACCTTTTACTCCGTTTGGCGTGGGAGGTGCCCTTGACTTCGACGATTTATGGTTTCGCCACCGGGAGCTTCTGGGAGGAGTTCCAGGTGGAAGTAATAGCCGAGGGGAAATTAGTCAATCGTATATCTTCTCGAACGAGGAGTCGATCTAGAAACGCGAGGGCAACAGCGCGCTTCCTTCTTTCCTCGCCTGACCTTTCGACACTGCGGAATAACAATAATAATAATAACAATACCACTAATCATTATTATTGTTAGTATCATCGTTGCGCGACCTTTCACGCATCTAGGGTAAGTTTCGGGTTGCTTTCACGGGCGTGAGACGTCGAAACGACGGGTGTTGCGAAAAAGCTCGAAGAAGGCCCCTCGATAGCGTTTCGGTCCGCTTATCCAGGGGACTACGTCGCCTATATGGACTTTTCTGATAAAATGTACGGAACTATCGTAGCGATCGAAATGGAATTTGGTTCGGATCGCTTCAACGATCTCTCTCGTCGATCTGCGGGCGTTAACGCGAACAATTACGAATTCGTTGATACGAAAAACCCCACTTTTTCGGTAAAAAATGCGTAAAGGAACGATTTTCTCGATAACGGTTGGTTACAGCGAAAAAGTGTTAACTACATAAAAAATTTGTCCAATTAAGGTCTACATTTTTTATTCGAAACATTTTTATCGAAAACGCGTCGTTTTCGAAATAAGCCGCACAAACGAAAGTGCGGTGCCTCAATTTGAGGGCAAATACCGATTTGGTCGAGAAGCATCGATCGGGGAGTGAAATTACTCGGGATAAAAAAGGTCGATTAAGATTGGATCTACAAAATTTGTTGGAAACTTTTTCCCCAAAAACTCTTCCTTCGCGCTTTATTCTCGGGTGTTAGTTCTTTCCCCACTTTCGAAGGGCCATTTTTTTCGCTGATCTCCTTTCGACTGTCTTATCGCAAAGTTCCGAATATTCGGGTGGAAAGAAGCGAAAGATATATTCGTCCCGACCGTACCTCGCGATTTCGCGTTCTCCAGCGCGCTGCGTTGGCGGAAGTCGAACTTTCGCGCCCCATTGACTCCATCCTGCCTACCCGAAACTTCGTCGAGTGCTGGCCTCGGTTTACGACGTCGTTGCATCCCCGTTATTATTACTACCCGCCCCGCAGTTTTCATCCCTTAAATTTCATCGGGTTTCGCGCGTTTGGGCACGCAATTTTCGACGTTTTTTGGACTCGACGTCGCCCGAATTTTTTCTCGCGATGAAATCGGGGAGGGGCGGCAAAACTAATAACAAACGACGTAAATCGAGGGGATGAGGGAAATATTCGTCGATATTTGATCAATTTTGAAAGGACGGAGCCTCGGCGATGCTAATTAAATGAAACTCGGCGTGCGAGCCGAGAGATAAATTTTCCCTCGCTCCCTCCTCGTATTTCAATACTCGCTCTTCTTACCCCCAAAAACGTAAATCTCAGCCGACTACGAGAATTTCCTCAGATTTTATTAAACATTCTCCAAATATTTCTCGTCTCAATTGTCAAATCCATTTTCGGGATCCAAGGACTAAAAAGCAGTCGTCTCCTCCCACCATTCTCCATTTTTTTTTCTCTCCCAGTTTTCGCCAGATTTTTGGGCGTGCGTTTTTTTGGGCTCGATTTCCATCTACCGGGTGTTTTATTATTTTCGCCGCATTTTTTACGACCACGTTTGGCATTTCTAATTTATGCTCTCGTTCCCAGGGTTGAAAAAGCGGAGGCTTTACGGATGCCCCCAACGGGAAAGTGTCGATATTTACCTCGCGCGAGGAATGCCGAAACTTTCGCGCTTACCTCGTAAAGAGAAAAGTTCAGGGAAATTTTGGGTAATGCGCGCGGCTAGGGGAAGGATAACGGCGAGGTTAATTCTCGTTGCTTCGCGGATATACAGCGGCCTCGACATTTATCACAACTCTCGTTGTCTCACCTGTCGAGTCTGCGGAGCGCGAACGCGAAAGAAGAAAAACGAGCGATCGGAGAAAAAACACGAGCCAGCTGCGAGTGCTGGCGGGATCCGGGAACGGAGATGCAGGAGAGCGGAGAACGAAGATTGTCGAGAAGAGCAGCGTCGAAGATACCCGCAGCCTCCGTGTCCTCGAAACTCCGAAGTTACCCTCGCGAAATTGGCATATCTCTCGGCTATTATTTGCCAAGATGACAGCTGATCCTTCGTAGATGCTGGGAGTCTGTAATTAGCTCGGATGCGATCGGGTAACGCGAGCTCGCCTGAGAGCCCGAAACGCTGGGTCACGACGAGGCAAGACCTCGGATAACAACGGGCGTAGATAACGGCTCGTAATCAAAGTTTCACCCCGTTCCTACGGTACCTCGCTGCTGCTGAGTGTGCGCTGTACGTATCCCAACGTACGTACGTCGCGGAGGCTGAGAAGGGGTCCCGAATTCTCCTGCTATTAGGAGTAATCGGGTCCTCGCCGGCGGCGACGCGAAACGTCGCGACGACGTTTCATTGTCTGGTAACAAATTTCCCCCCCGCTGCCTCGAATTTTCGATGCCCTTTACACGCTGGTCCACCGAGAGCATGGTCCGCGGCGCGACGACTCGACCAACGTTCCATCGACTGCGTTTTTTTGGCGACGAATTATGCGAAATCTGATCGGAGGCACAAGTTCTCCGCGTTGATGTATGCTAATACAACGAAGCAACACTTTGATCCTTACTCGGTACGCGTCCCGTTATTGAATGTTACCTTTGTCACTTTAGTCTGCTCGCTCGCGTTAATGGAGTCGAGCGAACTTGGGTACGCATCCTCGCGAGATTCACTCCCTGGAACCGAAATCATCGCTTTGAAATTGTCCCTCGATGTCATCCCAACTTTATTATTACCCACTTCGGATCCATCCGCTCAAATTATCCCATCAAAACTCTTCGGCTCAGGAAAATTATCCCTCCGCTCGAACTCGATCGTCAAAATTATCCCGGCGAAATTGTCCTACCACCCGAGAAAAATCATCCCTACGAAGCTATTTTACCACCCAACGAAAATTATCCCGACGAAATTATCCCACCATTCGACCAAAATTATTCTGTCGAAATCGTCCTATCATCCAATAAATTATCCCGACGAAACTATTCTACCACCCAGCACGAAATATCCCGACCAAATTATTCTACCACCCAACGAAGATTATCCCGACAAAATTATTCTATCACCCAACAAAAGTTATCTCGACGAAATTATCCTACCACCCAACAAAAATTATCCCAACGAAATTGTTCTACCATCCAACAAATTATCCCGACAAAATTATTCTACCACCCAACAAAAATTATCCCAACGAAATCGTCCTACCATCCAACGAATTATCCCAACGAAATTATTCTACCACCCAGAACAAAATATCCCGACCAAATTATTCTACCACCCGACACAAATTATCCCTATGAAATTATCCTACCACTCAACGAAGATTATCCCGACGAAATTATTCTACCACCCAACAAAAATTATCCCAACGAAATCGTCCTACCATCCAACGAATTATCCCAACGAAATTATTCTGCCACCTAGCATAAAATATCCCGACGAAATTATCCTACCACCCAACAAAAATTATCCCGACGAAATTGTCCTACCATCCAACAAATTATCCCCACAAATTTATCCCACTATCCAAAAAGAAAAAAAAATCCCAACGAAACTATTTGACCACCTAACGAAAATTATCCCGACGAGATTATGCCACGATCCGACTAATATATTATTCCGTCGAAATTGTCCTGCCATCTAAAAAGAAAATATTATCCCACCAAAATCATTTTACCACCCATCAAAAATTATCCCGTCGAAGTTGTCCCACCATACATTGATCAAATCAACCCGACGAAACGTCCTAC
Source organism: Arge pagana (assembly GCA_963969455.1). Lineage (NCBI taxonomy): Eukaryota > Metazoa > Arthropoda > Insecta > Hymenoptera > Argidae > Arge > Arge pagana. Next base: position 23,597,689 of record OZ018310.1, read on the forward strand.
CACCCGCCCTAACTATCCCATCCGTTGAAATTATCCCGTTCGCGTTTTTCGATCCAAATTATCCCTCACCGTTCGTTCGAGATTGGATCCTCGAATTCAGTTACCACGAATCCGTTTTAATCATCCCTCGCCGAATAATTTCACGATACCTACGTCATCACAAATTTCCCCTCCGCGACCCAGCTATTCGATTACTCGAATGCGTTCGGAATTATCCCGAAATAATTATTTCTTCCACACTATCCCCAAAGAACCGAATCGAAGAACGAGGCGAACCGAAATCCCCTAGAATCCAAAAGCTCTCGTCCCGCGCAAGCTCGTCCCACCTTGAATCTTACGCCCCATTCAAAATCTCGCGTGACCACGCGGATCGTAAAAATTATCCCTTCCCCCACTCAAATTATCCACCACCCAGCGACCTCGCTGAGATCCATCTACCACTCGTTACCTCGCGAACCCAAAAACCATCTACGCACTCCCACGAAAATATTATCCCCCACCAGTTGGTCCATCAAAATTATCCCTTTGTAAAAAAAATTATCCAATCGTCCCAACAGATCCGTTTCGTCCCTCGTCGAGGCACACCCACCCACTCGCACGCACACGGGAGTTACTCGACTGCCAACCCAATGATATAGGCACCTCGCTGCTGCCGCGAGTACGTATCCATCGCCACGTGTCCACGTTAAAGAACTATTTCAGTCGAGCCTTGGCGCCCCGTAGCTCCGCTCATTCTCTCCCTCGCTCCTATTTCAACCGGAACGTGACTCTTTTTCAAACGCTTTTTTTCCACCGTCCAACTTTCCGCCTCGCTAACGTTTCGCCAAAATTTATTGCTCCACCCACAAGCGAGTCGAAGAACGGCGAACTTTACCCACGCGCGATTTCCCCCCGTTCTTCGTCATTTGCTCAATTTATTTATCACCCTCGTCATCATCGTTTCCATAGGTAAACGAGGAAACTCGCTTCTACATTTTCACTCCCATCCTCCGTTCGAAAACGAAACAACAACGAAACACGACGAAGCAGAGTAAAAAAAAAAAAAAAAAAGCTCAAGGTCAAATTATTTTCTCCATGCTCCTCCGTTTGGAAATCTGCCAACCATGGTTGTTATTTTTTACGGGGTACGAGATCCCTTTCTCCGGGTTTTCTCGTGTTTTTGGCTTTTTTCCCCTGGACTGCGGCCAAGAAAACAGTCGTCGCGCGATGAAGTATCGTTTCCACCGATATCGAGCGAGCTTTTTTTTTATTCACTCGGTCCGCTCCGTTGATTTTGAGTATTTCGATGGAGATCGCGAACATCGTTGGAGTCAGGCCAGAGGGAAAGGTGATACCCCGTCGGAGGCGCGTTGTCGCTGCGCGGAGGCCGAGCTTCGGTGTAAAAGTAGGACCGAGGGGCTGAAAATAAGCTTGCAGCGCGATTCGAAACCGTTTCAAGATCACCTCGATGCATCTGTTGATCCGCGGCTGCCAAATTGGCCCCACGCGAACGGAATTACGTCCGAAGTGCGGAAAGCAGATCGATCCTGCGCATCCTGTCCCAACGAACTTCTCGATTCGTCGCATCGATGCTATTCCCCTCGAAAGCTCGCAGGGATTCGAGCGGAGATGGGAGAAAAAATGGATGCTCGAGCTTTTTCTACCGACGAACATCCCCGGAGGCACCGCCGCGACAACTTCCGCAAATGAACTCGAGGAACAAACGGAGGCGATGGAAAGCTCTTTGTCACGCTCCCGATGAAATTACCAGGCGCCGCCCAGGGACGCGACACAAGCGTTGATTGGACCACGGGATCGCGTTTTCTTACTCTACGCACTTTCATCCACCACTCGCTGCATACCGCTCGCGCTGGGTCACATCAAGTCGAGGTTGCCGAAAGTGTCGATTTTTCGTTTTCGAGCTTCCTGCAGAGGAAAGAGGGGGCAAAACGGGTTACCCAAGGAGTTACCAAGTTCTCGTTAACCTAAACACGCGGAAGCTCCTCTTTTTAATTCTTAGTTTTCCTACGCCAATTTTTTATACATAATTTTGAATTTCAAAAATCCCCTAAAAAACGTCGAAAAAAAATCGTCAGATTCCTCTCACTTTTTTCCCCACTTTACTCCGCGACATTCCTCCTCTCCTCGCGGGGGTTTTCTCTTCGTCGTCTCGATTCCCGTGAGATTTTCCTTCGATTGATTTTCGTCTCGCTCTCGTCCTTTTCCTCGCACGCCATTGTCTTCGGCGAATCTACATTCATTTTTACCGGTCTTTCAATCGTGTCACGTTTTTTTCACCCCCCAGAGTCGCCGGCGATTCTCGTCGCGTACAGGATTTTCGAGGCACGCGGGGCTCGATGTAGCTTTGGGCGAAGTTACTGCTACCCGCTGTAAAAAAAGGGTCGGGCGAAAAAAGCTCCGGGAGGGAAAAATCGAGGGGGACGGATGGAAAGAATCTACGAGCAACTCGTGGAAGTAGATGCTTCGGTCGGATGAGTTCGTGTTTGCGGTCGGTTATGAATATTTTATTCACGTGTGACGTGAATATTTTACGCGCGCGAATGATCACACGTCGCGAAGCTCTCCCGGACCTCGTAAAAGTCGCGTCGTCGTTCGCCGATCGAGGATCGTTCGTTTTTCGCGAATCTACCTTTCGTAATCTACGAAAAAAACTATTGAGAACTACTCGCGAAACTGCCGATAAGAGTGTCCGAAAACTACTGAGAAAATGTCGAGGAACTGATAGAAAAATTATTGAAAAAAACTATTGATAACTATTGCGAGAACTATTGAAAACTATTGATCATTGGCACAGGACTTTCTCAGTAGTGAATTGAACCGCGTTACTGGTGAAACTACTGGATCGAACCGTGACTTGCTCGATTGCTACACCAGTAGTGCTGTCAATAGTCTCCGCCAGTAGTGCTGTCAATAGTTTCCACCAGTAGTGCTGCCCAATGTAGCGAATATCTGCAATAGTTAAAGACAATAAACAATAGTTGCCACGATAGCGATTCAATGATATTCATTCGCTATTGAAAGGATCACTGGAACTAATAGCGAACGTCTTCAGTAGCTCAAATCGAGTCAACAGTTTTAACCTGCACTACTGAAAGGATTACTGGTACCAATTGTAATTCTAGTTTCTAGTAGTTCAAATTGAGTCAATAGTTTTATCCTTCACTATTAAATGGATTACTGAAATCAGTAGTGAATGTCTTCGGTAGTTCTCATCAAGTCAATAGTTTTATCCTTCACTATTAAAAGGATGACTGGTACCAATAGTGAACGTCTTCAGTGGTTAGAGTTGAGCCAATAGTTTTATTCTACACTACTGAGAGGATCACTGGAACCAATAATGAACTTTTTCAGTAGTTCAAGTTGAGTCAATAGTTTTATCCTGCACTACTGAAAGGATTACTGGTACCAATAGTGAACGTTTCTAGTAGTTCAAATTGAGTCAACGGTTTTATCCTTCACTGTTAAATGGATTACTGAAATCAGTAGTGAATGTCTTCGGTAGTTCACATCAAGTCAATAGTTTTATCCGTCACTATTGAAAGGATGACTGGTACCAATAGTGAACGTCTTCGGTGGTTAGAGTTGAGTCAATAGTTTTATTCTACACTGCTGAGAGGATCACTGGAACCAATAGTGAACTTTTTCAGTAGTTCAAGTTGAGTCAATAGTTTTATTCTTCACTATTGAAAGGATCACTGGAACGAATAGTGAACATCTTCGGTGGTTGAAATTGAATCGATAGGTTTATTCTGCAGTACTGACAGGATCACTGGAACGAATAGTGAACATCTTCAGTAGTTCAAATGGAGTTAATAGTTTTATCCTTAACTGCTGGAGAGATTTCTGTTCAGTGCCCTCATAAATTTTGAGCCAGAAGTGTAGGATCGAGTGGCTGAATCGTCATTTTGATATGGAGATTGGTTTGGTAGAGAATAATTATTTTCTAGTATATTGGCTCGAATAAACAAATAAATCTCATTATTCAGTCTTCGCGTTGAAAACCCGGATGCCAAATGCGCGAGAACGCCAACAAACTCGTAGAGCATCGAGAGAATCGAACTAATGCTAGGCAGCTCCGCGAGTCTTGGTGCATTGCAGTTGAGCGACGATGCAGGCGCCGCGAGTCGTGATCTCCGATGCAACTTGCGCGTTTCCCCGCAACTTTTTCCTCGGCGACGCTCGAATGGCAATTTCCTGGGGGACCCAAAAACTTGGTCAACGATTCGCTCGTTTTGCTCGTGTCATGGAACATTCCCGAAAAAAGCTTCCGGCGACGTGACCTTGGCGATAATTTGGCCTCGACATGATTTTACTGCTACCGCAGAGAATCGCGACGCTGCCATTTTACCTCGCCCTTTCCGCAAACATTTTTCTATCTCAACGCGACTCCGCTTAATTAACCTTCTGATATAATTGCACTCGCAACGCTCGTTGCCAGCCAACTTTAGGATTCGTTCCGGTTGCTGGCTGCTCGCCTCGCCGCCGCGACGCGAACTTCGTTTCTCCATTTTTTCCACCCCATTTCGTCGCTAACGCGACGATTGTTAACCCATTAAGGCCCGGGCAAAAACTGGGCTGGGAAACATCAAACTAAATATGCCGTTCAGTGGCGAATGGATAAAAATACCCGCGTTTTTTCTTTCGTCATTTGCAATTGTTTACAAAAAATTACACTGGGCCACGAACCTAGTCAACCAAGCAGCACGGACGAGGCTTGGTGTGCCATATGTTTACGAGGACGCTGAATTCGAATTGGGCGTCTGTTCGACCCTATCAGGTCACAGTCAAGGGCATTTCAAGGCCAAATCAAGAGAACGTTATGGAGATACATGAAAAGACGCTGATTACATGTTGTACAGGTCGCTGCATTCGAATTCAGTGTCTGTTTGACCCTATCATGTCACAGTCAAGGGCACTTCAAGGTCAAATAGAAAAAATGTTATGGAGATGTACGAAAAAACGCTGATTACACGTTGAGGAGGACGCTGAATTCGAATTCGGGGTCTGTTTGACCCTATCATGTCATAGTCAAGTGCATTTCAAGGTCAAATCGAGAGAACGTTATGGAGATACATGAAAAGACGCTGACTCTATGTTTAGGAGAACGCTGAATTCGAATTCTGTGCCTGTTTGATGCTATCAGGTCATACTCAAGGGCATTTCAAGGTGAAATGCAGAGACCACAAAAATATATGATGAAAGAATTTTTATGTATTTAAATAGTATGTTCTTCATTTGACCTTGGATTGCCGTTGACTGTGACATGATGGGGTCAAATGGACCCCGAATTCGAATTCAACGTTCTCTGAAACATAAGGTACACCAAGTCTGGTTCGTGTTGCTGGGTGGATTAGGTTTGTGGTCCTGTGATAGTTAAACAAATTATGATAAAAGTTGTAAGCCACTTTCTTACCAAAGTTCAATTTGTTAGTGTAAAACAGTTGTAAAAAATAAGGGTAGTTTTTTATTTGCCCGCGAATGGCGTGATCAATTTGAGCTATTCAGCACGATCACGACGAGATCAGATAAGTCGATGGGTCGACAAAAATCAGTCACTTAACAAAAAGCGAATGATAAATTTGTTTATTCGGCCAGAGATGATTTTTCTGGCTCGCGAAACTCGTGCCAACGAACACCGATGACGCGCGGTCGGAGGTCCGTTACCGTGGTCGAAGAAAAATGTTCAATGGGCTGGAATAAAGTAACGAGGTGATTTCGGTATGGTTGGAAATAAATGAATAAAATAAATTGGCGTCTCGGCGATGGTTTCGAAAACTCGATATCGCTGTGAGTTTCGCGTGGGTGGGAAACTGGAATAGAGAAGAGGTAGCGCGAGGAACGTGGCGAGGTAGCAAAATCCATACCACGACGATAGCTTGCTCGCGCGAAAAATGGGCGAAAAAACTGGGTCACCGATCACGATTATCGCCGCGATATCTTCGATGCATTCGGTCAACGAGGGATGAAAAAATTCAACGTCACGAGGAGGGAGCGTGTGAATTGTAGGTATACCGCCGAGAGCTTGAACAAAGCACGGGAACCAATCGCTTATCAGATACACGTTTCTCGTTTATCCATGCCTTCTGGAAACTAAAGCAACTCCCGTTAGTCGTCGGTCTGGTCGGTGGAAAAAGCCGCCACAGACGGCAACGGAGATAGTCTGTCGACTCGGCTTGCCAAAATCACGTTTGCCGGGGGAAAATGCGGTTGGACCCTTCGCTACGCGCCTGGTTTTTGCCCAGAAGGGGTCTCGCTCTCCTCGACTCCAGACTTCACGCGTGTAACCGCCAATTCTTTCTTCGACAGGACACCGAGGTACCTGAACTTGCAGTGTTGGGGTCCACGAGCACATCGCTGGGTGGCCCCCTTTTCTTCTCTCTCCATGAAATATTATTCCTGGGCAAAAAATTGTACAACATAATGTATACAAGTCAATTTGTCTATCTATCCATCTATCTATCTATCTATCTATCTATCTATCTATTTATATATCTATCTGTTTATCCTTCTATCTTTCTATCTATCTATCTATCTATCTGTCTATCCATATTTCTATCTATCTATCTGTGTATCTGTGTGTCTATCTTTCTATCTGTCTATCTATCTCTCTGTTTATTTATCTATCTATCCATCTATCTTTCTGTCTATCTATTTATCTATCTATCTATCTATTTATATGTCTAGCTATCTATCTGTCTATTTATCTATCTTTTCATCTATCTATCCATCTATCTATCCATGTACATCTTTTTTCATTTCTTTGGCTTTGTCTTACTTGTTTTACTTATATCAGATCGCCGATTGTTTACGTTACACTAGGCTTCAATGCTTTCTATCGAATTTATGTTAATTTTTGTTCAACGTGTCGCCATCTCAGCATTGGTTTTTTTTAATTTTTTATCCATCACCTACTCTCTCTGTTTCTTTACTATTGTCTAATTATCTAGTTTGTCCTTTAGTCTAATACGTGTGTTATCATTCACGTTCTGGTTTCACTCTATTTCTGTTTGCCTCAAGGATCTTCAAGGTGTAAACAAAGGAATGCCATCTATCTACTTCTCTGTAATCGCGAAGAGTCTCGACCCATCAAGATCGACGAAAAAGTCGAATTTCATAACCATTGAAATTTCGCCCAGTAGCGCGGATCTGGCCGCGTGGCCCGTAAAGGTTCAGCTGCAGCATCTACGAACAGTTCCCAGTCGTCGGCGTACACAAAGATCTCGCGTGTTTGATCACGCTACCAATAATGTTAACGAGGTGAATAATTAACGAGGCCCTCGGGGGCTTTCCTCGCGCCATGTTGGCACCACCGGTGCGCTTGCGAGCTCCTTGCACTTGGCGTTCTCCGCACCGATGCGTGACAAGGAGTTTGCAACAACCACGCGCGACTAACGCGAGCGAAGTTGGTACCTATCAGAATCTCGCGAAAATTCAGCATACTTCCCAGCAAATTCGAGCTACTTCGTATTCTCGACGGAAACAGAGAGACACAGAGGAGTCCGAAGAGAGAGAGAGAGAGAGAGAGAGAGAGAGAGAGAGAGAGAGAGAGAGAGAGAGAGAGAGAGAGAGAGAGAGAGAGAGAGAGAGAGAGAGAGACGCGCGAGGAGCTTCTCTCCAGGAGCAGAGCAGAGAATTGAACGGTTTAACGAAGGAGCCCGCTGACCGCCACAACGGTCCAACTACCAGCTAGTTTATCTTCGCATGCTGTTTGTCTTGCGGAGACTGTTGACGTTACCCACTCGAAGCACGCGACTAGCTCGAGTTTTACGGGCTGGGTAGCTCTAGCCAGCTTGATTGTTGGTCAAACAGAACCGGAGCCGCAACGACACATGTTGCACCGTGTTTGTCGAGCGTCCATTTACCGTGCGTTTCTCTCGTCACTCTTTTTACACACTCCGCACGATCCATCGTTACCTTGCCTCTCCGTTTTTCAACGCTCCTACTCCAGTAGCCTCTATTCTCTACATATAAATTTTTTCCATCCCCACTTTTCCTTCCCCTCGCCTTTTCGGATGCCTGTAACATTTTGTACCTCTGTTCCTAACATCAGAACGCTTCCTCTCCCTCCCTCCTCCCTCCTTCGCCCTCCCTCTAACTGAAAAAAAAATGTGTCCATCTTTTACACTCCCTACGTTCGCGAAGTGGATCTTTATAGATAACGTTCATCGAGTGAAAACTTTCATTCGTTTTAACCCTTACTAGTCACTCGGGGTTGATTCAACCCCAGCGATTTTTCGAACTGCGCTACCTCCTAGAGTATTTGTGAAAATGAGACATGTGTCGTCATCTGTGGGTAGTTTCAACCATTTTTCATCATAAAATATCGTTCGTTATAACAAATCTGGCGTATCATTTTTCCGCACTTCAGACGTTCAAATAAATATAGTTCTTGGAACGGCCACTAATTTATTCTCACCCACCTGAAAGTATGCTATTTCAGATTTATGAAACGATTTTTTTGATTTTTTTTGCTTGAAAATTGAAGTCTCTGCATCGCTTTTCATGAAAAAAGTCATATTTTACGAATTTTTTTCGACTTTTCTTTTTTGGTATTAAAAATTACATGACTTGAAAATAACTGACATGACCTTATGCATAAAGGTTGACATTACATTCTAGTATTTTGATATAATTTTTTTTCTTCAATTTTTTAGTTATTCATCACTTTCCAAAGTGAGTGGGGTTGATGACACCCCATGTGGCCATCACGTCGGAATCCGGAGGTGTGACCATTAAGGGTTAATCGAGTATCGTTCTCTGTTCTCCGATATCCTGTCAGCTATTATCTGTGCTTTCGTAGTCGTCGCGCGCAATCGAGGCATTCTCGAGCGCGGATGTAGGCAGGTACACGAGAGATGAAAAAAGTAAAACGGAAATTACCGTTCCGGATCGGAATCTTGTTTCATAAATGCGGAACGATAAAAATTATTGGTCGTCTCGGTAACTGAGCGAAATGGTCGGTACGTCTTATCGCGAATTGGAAATAAAACCACAACGCCGGACGGTAAAAATTCCAGTACAGCGTATAAAAAAAAAGTGCGGCTCAGTGGTAAGTTCGACGATCTTAAAAGCTCGACAATTAAAATTATAAAATCCCTCCATCGTTAGGATAATAAAAATGTGATCGAAAATAAAAATTGCATACCGAAACCGATTGGAAAAAAAGCATCGGCTTTTCAGAGTGCGAATGTTTGAGGCGAACATTATTTTTTCCAAACGAGGCCATAAGAGCGGACCGGTGGAAATTGCTGTCAATTTTTGTCAGGCGAGGAGGTAAAAATTCTGAGAACTTGAAATCGCGTTTGGTAAAAATTAATAGACGGACGTGATTTTTTTTTGCACCTCTTTCTCAGCGGTAAGAATGCAGAGTAGTGCAATAGCACCTTTCACTTTTTTTTTCGTTCACCAAGATGATTCGATTCGCGGCGGAAAGGAGAAGCGTCGAGGTGTTGGTAGTTGACCGGTGAATTATATCGAGGGCGATCCGAGGACCGGACGTCGTAGGTCGACCGTCGTCAAAGGGCATAACCCTTCGACCGGAACTTGACCGACCCGGCCTTCCCGCTCCCCGACTCGTCGTCGCCTCTACGCATTTCTCGCCGAAACGCGCCGATCACTCATCGACGTCCGTTCTATTCGGCCCCCGACGCGATTTGCTCCGGTGTCACGTGACCGCGCGTCGCGAGATCCCAGAAAAAAATACTGCACCGAATTTTGGATAAATTTTCCTTACGAAAATATTTAAATAAATAAAAACTGCACCTGGCAGTCGAGCTAAAAATGGTGCGGATAATCCACACAGTTTCGCCCGTTTCACCCATAAAATACCGGGTGAATCCTTTAACTCTGTCAACGCGTCACGGGTATGTTGGGGCTGCTCGGACAAGCATTTTCAGGTAACACACTTATGGTCGGAAACTCCTCCTAACGGCTGTGGAGGAGCCTTTTTGTGTACCGAGCATTTTTGAGTCAAAGTCTAGAACGATTACTCGAGGATGTTCCTCTCGGACTTCCCCACGGAACGTGGTTGCAACACGACGGGGCACCGTGCCACTACAGTCTCGTTGTGCGGGAGTACCTCGACGAGAAGTACCCAGGTAGATGGATCGGAAGAGGTGGGCCCGTTGCATGGCCTGCTAGATCCCCGGATCTGAATCCCTTGAATTTTTATTTTCGGGGCAGAATGAAAGATCTGGTGTACCTCGAAAACGGTAGACCCGTAGCCACGGAGATGGATTTGGTGGCAAGGATTATGGCTGCAAGCGACGTCGTTCGAGACGAGCTCGCTAGAATACCCGCGGAAATGACCAGACGTTCCACGGAGTGTCTTCTTCGAGGTGGCGGACACTTTGAACATCGACTGTGAAAGATCAGTTTAATAATGTGAAATTTCCGTACCACAGGAATTGTTTTTGTTAGTTTTTTCATTGTTATAAAAGTTCTTCAAAGTTTATCATTTTGTTGATATCGCGTAAAAAATTTGTAAATCGATCACGCCTGAATGAAACGTTGGGTCGCGAGTAGTCACCTCTGATTCATTTTCCTACGAGCAACCCTGGGTACCAGAAAAGAAAATCTTCAAAGCCCTCCACAGCCGTTAGGAGGAGTTTCCGACCATAAGTGTGTTACCTGAAAATGCTTGTCCGAGCAGCCCCAACATACCCGTGACGCGTTGACAGAGTTAAAGGATTCACCCTGTAGATTTTTACCGGCACTTTTCATCGCGACGTAGTGATTTTTTCTACCATTTCCCAAAAATTACGGGGAATTTTATTATTTAGATTTTTCTAAATTTTTCTGCGACGTCAAAAGTTGTGGAAGATTTTTTTTTTAGGTCGTGGATACTAGAAAACAGTTTCAGCGGTTCGCCGTCTTTTTCCCTCGCTAGGGAGGAGCTTTTTGCGCGGGCAGGAAATATCGAGGCAATTGCGTCTTTAGCGTCGACGGAGGAAAGTCTGATTGCGAGTTTAGGCGGACAAATGGGAGAATTCCATTCGTATCGGTTCGACGCCGCGACACGACGAGGGAGACGACACACAGACGAGAACCGGGTGTCCGGACGCCTGACGTCTGGCATCTCGCGCTCTCGCACCTCGGGGGGTTAAAGACTGCCGATTTGCAACGCGGAGACGTACAAAGAGGAGACGGTTGCCGAGACAGCTATTATCGTCGTTATCATTCTCCGCTCTTATCGCGAAACGTTAATTATCCAGACTCCAATTTCACCCAACAACAGGTGCCCTTCGTTCTATTCATCTCGAGGCGTCCCCTCTCGACCCCCGACCTTGACGAGGTCCTCCCCATCGCCAGAAACGAGTCGCGAAATTTTAATTGAAGAAGAAGAAACACCAACTTGGAGCCCTCCATTTTTCATCTCTTTTCACTCAGAAATCATTTAATTATTCAACACTTTTCAATCCGACACTCTTTTTTTTCTCGACAAAATATCATAGCAAACACAAGTTTTTCCGTCAAACTTGAGAGTGCAACAAGAATGAGTAAACCGCAACGGATTTTTCTGCAACTCGTCACCGATATCCTTTTTTTTATAAATCCTCGACACTTTTTGACTGCAAAACAATTATTGCAATTTTTCACACACAAAAAAACCTTTAACTTTCGTACAGACAATTTTATCGTCAGACGCACACGTCAAATTTTACAGAACTGCTTAGTAGACATGGAGCTTCGGCGTCGAAGTGCAAAAAGCCACAGCGAGTCCACACATCGAGAGGTGTACATTTTTTTCAGATTGTCCAGAGTTTTTGGAGAAAATTTGTGGCTGGATGGAGGAAGAATGCGTCGCGTGTAGTCTAACCGCGTGTGCGTATACCCTCATCAGTGACACGGGGTGTGACACACCCCAGCGCTTTTTTTTTTAAGGGTACATAAAATCAGAAGAAGTGAGACTCGTCTCGCTATTACTTACCCTTAGCTGAGATCCCTAACTAGATATTAAGGTGTATATAAAATGATCTGACCGCTTGTTGTGCACGGAGAAGTCGTCCGCAAAATCCTCGAAAATGGCGAAGAGGACTGATGCATCTGGCTGCCACAAAATTGAGAAATGCATGGCGTGCCGTAAAAATGTTGTGCAGTGTTACCTTTTTTTTGTTACCATGTTGCTTCGACACAGTCGCTGGTGTTGTTCGATCAGTCCATTTTGTCTAACACCTTAGAACGTTTCGTTTCTATTCAAGTAACACTTTTCGAGCGTTGCTCACCAGAATTTTAACACCGGTTTGTGTTATTCTTATACGCACAGCAGTGCAACTCTCAACATATAGATCCGCGTCACTGCATCGACACAGACGAACTGTGTCCATGCAACGCAAATGTGTAAAAAAAATCGTTGACGCACATTTTTGTGTGAATTTCTAATTTTTTTTTACTGCGAACAGCTGTGGGAATTTTGTACCCGACTTGGGATTATAAAGGCTGTTGTATATAATTTTATAACAATTATTGTGCTCACCGTGAATAAATCACTATGCAGGCAATACATGATTTCAGGTTACAGCAAATTTGTATACGGATGCAGATTTATTTGGGTGGCAACGCAAGGGTTAATAGCTAGTCGAGAGCAAATGGGGCAGACAGAGCTTTTTTCTCGCTTTGCAGACTTGTTCGCTGGGAGGTGCGGATTTTCGGGTAATAATCAACGGATATCGCGTGTTGTGTTGTATTATTAGGATGTATTCTCCGAGTATCGGCGGTCGAATGGAGTGGGTAGTCGTTTCAAGTCGGAGGTTTATTTATTGGGAAACGTGCTGGACGTGGGATGAGACGTTCGATCGAAGAGGTACGCCATCGTCCAAATCCATAGATTCTCGTTATTTTTAGCGATCTTGTATGCAGAAACGGCAAACGACATCAGCTGTTGGCAAATATCTCTCGGAAAGTAACAAAATGCCAAGCGATTATTACGGAGCGTGGCGTTTCCATCGCGCGGACCGAGCTTTTGGCCCAGATCCAGAGAATCGCCGCGTCTCATCCGTCCGCGCTTCCCCACTTTGCTACCGAGAAGAGAGCCGCGCGGCGACGGGGAAAGACGACGGAGAAAGAGAGCAGCGATGATTTAACGGATCTCCGCTTCGCTTTATTTTCTCAACTACGTTTTTTCGCGATGGTAACAAACATCGCGTCTCCCGAATCACAGCGCCGTTTCGTCATCGCGCCTTCGAGAGCTCGGCGACTATGCGATGCCGTGATTCACTTTCTATCTGGCCTCGATATATATTAAGGTGCTTTTATTTTCAGGACTATTTTTTTATTTTCGCTCCCAACCGAAAGCTTCGTCGGAAGTGTCCAAAAAGAAACTCCCCGAAAATTCGAGCTCTTAATATTCACATCTAGTACTTTCCCTAAAAATTTCCTATTCAGAATACACGTAAATTTTGATTCTATTTCTTCAAACGACTATAACTCAGCGGCATTTTGTGCTATCATATCGTCCTAAAATGCGATTTACTCAAGATCGAATGCTCTACAAAAGTGCTCCCAGCGGCGTAGGTGTAATCTGCCCTGGTAAGATTGTACGGGTCGCTGAATCCGATTTTTGTATAAAATTTTCGTTTTTCTGATGTTATATCATAAACAACTGTACCGACACAAAAAATGTTAATGACAAACTTACGAAAAATGCAATTTACTACAAAAAAGGTCTTTTCAACTGAATCGCCAAGATTGATATTTCTCGAGATATACAGCATTCACTTATTCGTAATACGAAATGTTTGAGAATATCATATATAAAACAATTCGTATTACGAAAAAGTCAACGTTCTATATCTCGAGAAATATCAATTCTAGCGGTTCAATTTACTGAATCTTTTTGGTAGCGAATTAAATTTTCTAAAAGTTTGTTATACACATTTTTCATGTAAGTCCACTCATTTATGAAATAACGTCAAAAAACAAGAATTTAATACAAAAATCAGATTTAGTGACTCGTACAGTCTTAAGAGTGCAGATCACAGCTTCACTTTAATGAGCACTTTTTTAGAGCACTTAATCCCGAGTAAATCGCGCCCTAGTACGATACGGTAGCGTGAAATGTCGTTGAGTTATAGATATTTGAAGAAAAAAAATCAAAGTTTACGTGTATTTTAGATAGGAAATCTTTCCCCGTCTTAAGAAAGTACCGGATGTTAATATTGACAGCTTAAATGACCAGGGAATTTCTTTCTGGACATTTCCAACCGAATTTTCAGTTGGGACCGAGAATTAAAAAAAGTCTTGAAAAAAGTTTTATTAGCGTGATGCAAAAAAAAAAAACTTTTTTTTTCTCGACTGCTATCATCTCAAAAGTTTCTCCAAGGTATGAAACAAGTTTCTCCCAAAGGTCGGCTTGATATCTCAATTCTACGAGACGCTCGCTCATTTTTCGTTTCCCATCCTACAAATAGCACGTGAAATTTTTTTTCGAATTCCACGGTTGAAACTGAAAAAAAAATATTTTCACATTTTGATGCACATATTCTGATAGGAAATTTGATTCTCTACAAAAAAGCTCTGAAGTGGTTTTATCGTAATCCTAATGGGCGAAGAGTTATTCGGCTGTGAATACTCGCAACTGAGTAAAAAAAAAGAAAAAGAAAAAGAAAGAAAGAAAAAAAAAACAGATTTGTTAGTCGCGAATCGGAAAACACCGTTTTTGGGATTTTTTTTATTTAAAGCTGCGCGTTTGGGGTTTCTTCTTCCGTCTCTTCACCCTCTAGATCCAGGAAGCTTCGCCCCCGCGACTCCGGAACGACGAAGATCGCGAATGCCGTGCCGGACCAGCAGATACCAGCGAAGAGCCACAACGCCCGCGAGATGCCGAGGCCTTGGAGAAGCTCTGCGAAGGACAACGTCATCACCAGCGAGAGGAGCCATCCGAGAAAGACGACGATCACCGCGACTTCCGTCCGCGGTTTCACCGGAAACAGCTCGCCGAGCAGCACCCAGGTGACCGGGCCTACGCCGAGGTTGAAGGAGACGAAGAAGAGCGCGATCCAGGCGAGCGGCATCCACGAGAGTTTGTCAGCGTACTCCGGATCTTTGTCCTGCACGTTGTAGAACCACCCTGAAGTCACAACAATTCAGAACTAAGCAAGTCCGTTTTCCCACGTCAGTTCCAAAACGCTGTAACTCCGCGAAAAAAGCTCCTACAGCAACGAATCAGGGCTCATTTTGGAGCTGAAAGTGTCTAGTTTTTGAACAATTTAGCCCCCAATTTTTCCGATGCGCGCTCGATGGGATATTCCCGAAAAAGGAGGAATCCGAATACTTCTCACGCTTCCTCCCGCTACAAAGTCGCGTTTACCGGGTCGGAATTTTTTTTTTTTGCAATTTCTGTAAAAAGCATCTGATAGCCTCGACTTTCCTGAAAATTTTGCTCCGTGAATCGACTTCCTACCATTTTTCAACGCTGAGATATCGATGGTCCAAGAAAAAGCCGCGCGACCGGTTCACCGCGATCGAGTGAAAATTCGTTGCAAAGCACGAACGATCGGCGAACTCACCGAGCATGAAGTGGCAGAATCCCACGAGCAACGACGAAGCTATCAGCAGAAGTTTTCTGCCGATCCTATCCACCAGGCAACAAGCGACGAGGCACCCAATGTTTTGGGCGTAACCGACCACGAGCGTCTGAATCTCCTCGGTGAGATCGGCGGATCCACCCATTTTGAATATGGACAGAGCGTAGAATGTCAAAGGGTTGATGCAGCTCAGCTGATACATCGTCATCACTCCGAGGAGGGCGACGAACTTGCGCAGATTTTTTCTCTTCCTCAGCATCGAGACGAAGAGGATCTGCGACGAGGAGTAGAAGGGTGAGCTTGCAAGACGGTGCCAAAAAGATCACCTATTTTTCTCTCCTCCCCACGCCAAAATTGAATTGTCTGTGCAAAGAAAAAAAAATGGTACCAATTTCTCCCAAAAAAAAGATTGCATAAAATTACGTGTACAAAATTGGCTCTACGTAATTATAGAGAATTTGATACATTTTTTTGATAGTTGTATCAGCATTTATATTCGTTATATTTGCAGAAATGTAAGAAAAAATAACGGAAGATGAAATTTTTATGTTATCTCATCGAGCTTAAAATTGGTACCGCATTTTTTTGCTCCCTGCAGAAGACGCAATTTTTGGTTTTTTGGCACGGCAGAATGCTCACTCACTTGTCGTTTGGACTCCTCGATCTTCGCCATTCGTTTCGTAGCCTCGAATTCCTCCGCGTTCGAGTCGTCGTCGCGGGCGCGAAAGAATTCCAGGCGTTTGAAAGCTCGGTCCTCCTCGCTGGCGAGAAGAAGGTCCATCGAGCTTTTTGGCAGGAGGATCGTGACCACCGTCAGAGCGGTGGTCACGGCGCATAGGATGCTACTCAGCCACACGTCGTTCTTCCCGACGAGGTAGGCTACGGTGAAGGAGAAGGCGACGCCGAAGTTTATCGCAAGCTGGAAGCTCGACAACAACTGACCTCGAATCTCCTTCTCGGCGATCCAGCCTATGTAAAGAGGTACGAAAACGCAGGAAGTCGCGGAAAAACCGCACAGCAGTCTCCCACCGATCAGAAATGGAACCTGGAACGAGTTCGAGCTTTCGCTAGGCAGACGACGACGAACGGCCAATTCGCGCGACGAATACCAAATTCTGGTAGCAAAAGCCGCGGAGAGCAGAAACGCCTTGAGAGTGCGGCTTCCGTGCGCGAAAAGCTCGGGAGCTTGCGGAAAAAAATCGTCGGTATCGCGAATAATTCGATTTCGCGAGGAAAAAAAATATACAGGGCGAGTCGCCTAGCGTGTCGGAGATGGGCGGGGCTTAGCCGACTTAAGGAGCGCGTTGAGCTAATCTTTTTTTCTTGGGCTAGCAGAAATTACGATCCTCTTGAAAAAGAGGCGACGAGCTTGCGCGGAGATCGGTAAGAAACGGGTCGCGATAACCGATCGAGGAGCTCGCGATCGCTTACCGATTTTTTGGAGAAGATGATGAGGATCCAGCCCAGAAATACGATCGATCCCGACACGAGCATCAGCGTCGTCCAATGAAAGCGCCGCGCCGCGATCGGCAACGAGGCGACGCCGATGCAAGCTCCAACGTTGAAGATCCCGCCGATCAGACCCAGCTGGACGGTGTCCGCGTCGGTGGTCGCCTTCAAAGATTCGCTGGCACTCGAGTTCCAGCCCAAACAAACGCCGAGGACGAAACCGTTGAGCGAAGCTGCGATCAAACGAGCGACGTCGTTATTTCACTCGCGCGAAACAGCGCCGATCTCCATGACTCAACGACGCTGGAAGCTCAGACTGACGACTCACCCGCGAATGCCGTCACGTTCTGTCTCAACCTGCCGACACATTTTTCCGACAGACGAACGATTTCGAACCCGTTGGTCCCAGAGTCATCCGTCATCCCGAGATCTTCGGATGCTGTGCTCCTTCTTCTTCTTCTTGTCCTTCTTCTCCTTCTTCTCCTTATCCTTTTTCTTCTTCTTCTTCTTCTCCTTCTTCTTGTTCTTCCTCTTCTTCTTCTTCTTCTTCTTCTTCTGCTTCTTCTTCTTCTTCTTCTTCGTCTTCTTCTTCTTCTTGTTCGTTTTGTTCTTCTCCTTCTTCGCTGCTCGCTTCCTCGAAATCTCCACGGTCCAGGCGAAACTGTCTAACCCTCGGCGGCCGAACACCTCTGCGAAACTTTGACGTCAAACGACATTTTTTTACTGCCTCGTTTGTCAGGAAATCTGAAGTTTACTGCGCGTCGCCCGCTCCTCGATCAACGTTTACTTTTGTTTATCGAACACCCAACCTCGTGACACTCCGACTTTCCTACCTCCCACAAAATTCGGTACACCCGTCGCAGATTTTTGATTGACGCGTGTCGTCGCTCGCAGTTCTGGCGTCTCTATGCCTTCGTATTGAGAAACGAAATTCTAGAACTGCCAAAATGCAGAGATATCTCACCAAACACCGGAGCAATCACTTTTGCGGATTTCGCTACCCTCGAAGGAACATAGGAGGGACGAACACAAGTGAAAATTTGCGAATTAACAAATTCCCTAGTTTGCAAATTTGTTAATTCGCATATTTGCAAGTTACTAAATTCGCGTATCTGCAACTTTACAAATTCTCATATTTGCAAATTTGTCAACTCGCATATTTGCTAGTTTACAAATTCGCATTGTTGCAAATTAGTGAATTCACATATTTTATAATTAGTAAATTCGCAAGTTTGCAAATTCATAAATTCGCATATTTTCAACTTGACAAATTCGCATACTTGCAAGTTTTCAAATTCGCATTTTTGCAAGTTTTTCAACTCGCATATTTGCAAATTAGTAAGTTCGCAAATTTGTGAGTTCGCAGATTTGCAAATAAGTAAATTCGCGAGTTTGTGAGTTCGCAGATTTGCAGTTAGTAAATTCGCAAGTTTGCGAGTTCGCATATTTGCACGTTTCTAAATTCGCGTATTCGCAAAATTAGCAATCCAATTTAGCAAAGTTTGGCGAAAATAACGAATCACAAAAATGCGAGGCGAATGAAAAACAAAAGACACCGACGCGAATCTATCAAATCACAGGATATTTCGATATTCCCACATTCTACCGAATTTGTATGCCGAAAAAACGTGGGAAAAAAACAGAAAACGATGAGAAAAAATTTGAGATTCGACAAATCGAGAATATCGGAAATTTGAAAATAATGCTTCGGATCGAAAATTCGATCGATGGCAATCGGATGCTGAAACAACGACGAAACGAGGAGGATAAAAATTCACGGCGAAAAGCTGCGAGCATCGGAACGTTAAAAATACCGAGTTGGCCGACCGATAAGAGAGAAAGTAAAAATAGACATGTGAAATTTTACGTCGCTTATCAATCGCGGTGTGTTGCGAGTCGCCGTGCCGCGAGTCAAGGCATTGTACGTAGATCGCCGGCCGCGGCGAAACGCCCGTTTGATAAGGGGAACTTTACGCGGAGTTTGTTAACAAAGCGACAAAACTCGGCGAGATTGTTCTGCGAACGGCGAATTGAAACGAATGTCGTATCACGCGTGTAACGACGGTCGTCGAGAGAGGAAAATGGAAAACGGCGATAAACTTATCGGCGATATTCTGTTGCGGCTTCGATCTCTAAACCCGAAGGGGCGAAAATTTCCTTCGAAAAATCTCCGGAATCCACAGAATTATCCTGGCCGAATATTCTCGTCTGTGCCGATTAAAATCGCGAGGCTCTCGCTGTTTTTTTCTCGCTTCGCATTCGGCGTAGAAAAAGTAATGCGATTTGTACGCGCGAGCAAATCGGAGGATTTGTTATCGCGGCGTCGCCGCAAAATGATTCTAATAATAAAGAATCGTGGTTTTGTTCGCGCTGTACAACGCCGACTAATTTCAGGCCGAGTGCGCGGTGGTATCGCTCGAAAACTCTTATCTGCTCGTATTCTCCGCGACGACGATACAGTCGCAGCCACTGGCGAGTTCAATATACCTTGTGAAATAGAAAGCCAAGAAAACGAGACTCGAATTTGCTGGGAAAAAAGTCGGTCGGTTTGTTGCTGTCGAGGTTGGGAGATGCACTCTAGGGAGATGAGTACAGGGGAATTGTTGAGAGCCTCCTAGACGCACGGAGCGTGACGTGATTGGACTCTCCGTGGAATTTAATCGCGATTAATCGGGAACCGCTGCACGGATTTATTGCCATAACAGCGCGGTACGTTCTACGCGATTAAAATCCACCAGAGTATCGATCATTCTCGCACGAAACGACGCGATTCTCCGCGAAACGCCGCGGAGACATTCGAACTTCCCGCGCCGCCGGGGCGACGCCTAGCGGCTGGGGCGCGCACTCGTAGTACCGCGCCGACTCACGCGCGGCGCTGCGGCGTCCCGCGGCGGGGAACTACCCGCGCGGGGGTATTCTGATCTCGAGCACTACTTTCTGGGTATTTTTCAAACTAGGATAAAAAAAAAAATTAAAAATATTTTTACCATCCATTTTTTTATACAATGTTTATTGATTTTTGGAATATATGAAAATTTAAAAAAAAAAAATAATTCATTCAGTGACAGGCCGGTGAAGTGGGGATTGCCAGTCAAACGGTGCTCCCTGGTTGACATGATTCCAACCCTTGTAGTGATCTAAATCGAACAAACAAAAAAAATTCCTAATTAGTAAAGACGTCGTTATATCTTGGACTTTGGCCGAAAAAAAAATTCACAAAATGGCGTTCACTTGAAATAAAAAAAAATGTATCTCCCAAAATAATTCGAATTTTGAAAAATCCTTTCAAGAGCATATTTTTGAAAGTCTAAGCGGGGGATGGAGTTTTCTCGGCGATTCGCGACCTCCGACACCTGCGCGTACGGAAATTAGTCGCGGGAAACTCACGAGAGAGGGGCGCGAAGAATGGAATTGCGATAAGACGAAAATAAAAAAATGCGATTACTTGGAGGAAAAAAAACGAACGTTCTGTCGGGGAGAAACGCGGATTCGAATCTCTCGGAGTACGGGGAACGAGAAAATAAATAACAATCAAATTACGGAACCTCGGGATGTCGTCGTCGCAGCTTCCGGTCCGCGAAGACGTGGCGACGTTCGAGAAATAGATTCGGACGTGGGTCGGTCCAATTTAAACGAGGCTCGTAAAAGCGATAAGCGAGCCAACGGGGGGAACAAAATCTTGCGACGCTAAATCTCGCGATTTCGTCTCACCTCGCTCGTTTCCCCTGACAGATCCTCGTGGCATCGAGATCATCGACTTTTGTAAAGCACATTTTCCAATCTCTCGACTCCAATAATTCCAAAAATCCTCGTCATAAAAAACGAACTGTACAGAACTTTGGATCAGACTCAGTTTAGCAATTTCAGCCAATTTGGATCTTGTCACCATAACTTCTCTTCGTTCTCTTCAAAACGTCAGAAATTTGAGCAGGAAGTCCGAAAATAAATAAATTTAGCAACCGTTTTTTTTTTCAACAAGATGAAGTTAACCTCGCTGAACTATCAAATCTAATTGTAAGACAAACTAGGAACGCAGCTTGCAAATGTTGGGGAAAAAACCTAAACAGTTAAAATTCCAGGCCAATTTTTTTTTTAAATCATAATAATTCGTCAAGAATCCCACGACTTTGTTGTTTGGAGATCATTAAAAATTTGAAAAAACAGACGAATCTCAAAAATGGCTTCACCGAACGTCTCGTGCTTGATCGAACTTTTTGCACTGGAGTGATTATATTGTTGGTTTTTTTCACACATCCTTATTGACATTATTATCTCGTTGCATGCAGTAAAAAATAGCCAAATTGGAGAAATGCGATAAAGCAAGTTATAAATCGGAAGGTATTGGTAGTAGAGAAAAAAGTTTCAAACAAAAGTTGTACATAATAGCAAGATGTATAACTTTAATACCCAGTAAAAATCCGTAAAAGTGCTCCGTTGCGGAGAAAATGGCGAAAAATGGAAAATAAGAGGAACGATATGGGAAATTTTTGACTTTCGGAAGAAATAGCTCGGAAAATATTGACGTTAGAAAAAAAAGTTTCGAATAAAAAAGTTGGCAAATTTAGTTGAAAATAGAAAAAGTTATGATCATTTTTTGTTTAAGACCGACCGTTCTCGAGATATCGAATTAAACGCGTTTCTGTAGAAAAAGGGTAGAGCTGACCATCGGAGAACCCCTCGAATGGAATTATGACTCAGAATGCACCCCCGGTCGATCCCTCGTAGTCTCCAGGCTACATAATTCAATGTTTCATCGACCCATTTCCAGTGATAATTTCACTGGACTCCCCCCGCACGAGCAATGCGCGATCGCGCGGGGGCGATTTATCGTTCGCGGCGCTCGCCTTCATTTATCACCCGTACGCTGCGGATTCCGCGCGTCGCTTTCGATCGACACGCACGTCAGCACTTCCCACGCGCCAAGGAAACGTCGAAAAGCGACGGGAATCGGCGAAAACGGAGTGACGTCGAATTTTGGGTGACGCAGCTCGAAAGATCGAGCGATCCGCGCCGATCTCGCTTACGCCACAACGCTGATTACGAACGAGCTGTGACGACGATAAGCTGACGATGGCCGGACGCGGCGCGAAGGCGGTCATAAAACTCGAAAGCTGCTGCACGCGCGAATAAAAAGTGGCAAAAAATATTCGCCACACGCAAATCAAGCGGCCTTAAAAAAAATCGGGAGATGCTCGAAATTCCCACGGATCCTGCTGACTCCAAAACTCTTACGCGGCTCGTCCACACTTTTTCTTCGCCGAATCCCAAATTATTCGGCGCGACGGAGAATTCCGCCGAGTTATTTATTATTCGATAATCGAAATGTTTATTTTTAAATAATTCCAGACGCA
Organism: Arge pagana; assembly: GCA_963969455.1. Classification (NCBI taxonomy): domain Eukaryota; kingdom Metazoa; phylum Arthropoda; class Insecta; order Hymenoptera; family Argidae; genus Arge; species Arge pagana. Next base: position 23,620,013 of record OZ018310.1, read on the forward strand.
GGGACCAACTTCTGAATGTTTTGTACACATCGAGCAGAAAAAACAGCGATTAATTGTATTTGCTCTTTTTTCAAAAATTGTCATTGAAAAAATAAACGAATTTAAACAAAATTATTTTCGTAGTTAAAGTGCCAACTAATATACGACTGATCTCACTAGATAAATTCGAATAGCACCACCGGGTATAAAAACATTCGGTTGCCAAAAAAAAAAAAAAAAAAAAAAAAAAAAAAAAAAAAAAAAAAAAAAAAAAAAAAAAAAAAAAAAAAAAAAAAAAAAAAAAAAAAAAAAAAACAAGCAGCACTATTAGATTGCTGCTTAAAGCCTTTCAATACTCTGCCCAAGAGGAAAAAGCTCTAAATTGTAAAAATAAAGCAATAGGAATTCAATTTATAGAGTGGGTTGTCGCTAATATAGCTAACAATTTAGTAAACATGTGTACATCTGTTAGAATCTTCCTCTCTTTATTTTTTCCATTTTTTATTACGTAGTATTTTCTCCTTTTCTTTTTGTTATTCATGTACCTGCTGAACCTACGCACAGGTAAGCTCTTCACCTTTGTAGATATTACTTGCGTGTTTTCCTACACCGTCAAATTTTTCTGGAGTAATAAGTATAAATAAATACAGGTAAAATATAAAAATCATTGAAGGCAAGTTATTCGTTAGCACCTCAAAAAACTGTTATTTTTTGTCAAGTTGAAGCTTTCCAATGAGATGGGACATTTTTAAAAAATATCGTAAAATTCTGGCGTCCAACATAGTTGAGTTACGTATCGATGGCATTTTTTTTTCAATTGTCATAACAGAAAAGCTGCCATTTTCGTAGCAAATAGACGCGTTTTCCTCGCGAATTTCGATTTGTATTTGAAAAAGCTTCTTAAACTTTTTTCATTTCTCTTAGAAAATTTCTAAACTAATTGATCTATAGAAAAAAATTTAGTGACGATATAGTTATGTGAAAATTCGAAAGTTCACGAAGATTGGGAGAAATTTTTGATCTGGGGCGGATCGAACCCACATTTTTGTTCTATTTTGGCCAAGTTTTCTAAAAAAATTTTGACGATGTTTTTGCTTCTTCTAGAAACGTAAAAAGTTTATCGTTGTTCTCGTCTTCCAAATTATCCATTTTTCGAGATACTCGAGACCTCTCGGCGCTGATCCGCGAATTGTCTTATTTCCTCGTCGCCCCCAATTTTTCCCAACATTCCCAACTTTGAATAACCGCTTTACGTGCAAATAACGTCGACCGGAAATCAGCCTCACCGAAGATAAGCCTCTAAGCTTCGAAAAATCATCGAGGGCGAGAAAAAAAAAGACCACTCTTAAAAACGTTTTTCAATTTTTCCAATCTTTTTAAATATCTCTGTCCAACCAGAAAAAAACGGAATTTCGCTGCTCGAATAGTCACGACTTTTCAAAAAAATTGATCGAACGTGTTTTTTTCTAAACTCGTCGCTTTTGCCCGAGCTTTTTTTCAGCTTTTGGGAGAAACCATTTTTTTGGGCTTTTTGCAACAAAAAAAAATTATTTGACTCGGATTTTGGGGGGAAATATCGTTTTTTCAAAGCGAGAAATTTTGGTCTGCGTTCTAAAAATTGGAGACGGTTGTGGGGAAAAAATGGAGCTTGCGTGGTGAAAATTGAAAAGTGCGGTAGGAAAATGCTCGTCGCGTATACCTGCGCGGCGTTTATCGCGATGCGTCGTCGTTCGACGAGTATATAGATCGGCGGTAATTGAGCCACGGTAGTCGATCGTTCGGATGATAATTGCGAGCGCGAGTGGAAATTCGCGTCCGTTCGACTCTATTTGTACGCGTCGCGTCGTAGAGGTCGGAATTATCACCGGATTAGGTGTAGATTAAGATTATCGCGCGGCGCGTTGCAGCCGCGACGCGATCGGTCGTTTAACTTCTTCATTGGAGTCACGTCGAGCGGACGTCGACGGCGATTAATCAAAAGTCGACGGGTATCGAATTTCGATCGGGAGAAATCCGCGGCAGCGGCGACGACGACGCGCCGCGTCGGAAGTTACGATTTGATTAATCGCTTGTTAAACAGACCGCCGAGAAACGGACTCGTCGCGCCGCGTTTCGCTTTTTTCCGCCCAAATTTACACTCTTTCCGCGCCGACCGCGAACCATTTTTTCCCTCCCGTTCGTTTATCTTGCTCGGTTGTCGTCGAAACTCGAAATTCGTCGCGGCGACGAAAAAAGTCGAAAAAACGAGAGATTCCATTATTCTTGGTGGTTTTTACATTTTTTACGCGCTTTTATTAGCTTGGTATGCTTGTTTGTTTGCATGTAACGAAATCTTCGAACGCGATTTTGACCAACTTCGAAACGTCGAATTTAATTGAAACCGTGCACCGACGACGGTGCAATAATCGAAGACGAAAGACATTGAATTTGTTTTTTCGAAATTCGAATTTGAACATTTTGAAAAACTGGAAAATAAGAACACGATGTATAGTTTGGAAAAACTGAGGGAACACGCTTCGACGGTGAATTGAACTGGAAAATGGAAGATAAATTATAGCTTGAAAAAACTGAAAGACACGATTCGATGGTAAAAGTGAAAAATAAATTTCGATGGGAGATTGCAGTGATCAACGGGAAAATCAGTGTCATTGCGCGGAAGCGAGGGGTGCTCGATGCCGATTGTTGGGAATATAAACAATGAACAAGAAATAATATGGAAACAATAAAACCACGTTTCTTGCAGTGACATCGATTTGCTCGTTGATCGCTTTATTCTTACATTGGAATTTATTTTCCACTTCTCAGCTCGGTTTACCATTGAATCGTGTTGTAAAATATAATTTGCGCGTTACCTGTAAAAAAAACTCGTAAACTTAATTGACGAGCAAATAACAACGGCTCAAGAATTGCACGAGCGGGCATCGAGAGTGCGATGTGAGGCAGAGTTTTTTCTCATGGGTACCGAAAAATGTCAAAAAATGATGGAAATCGAAAATCAAATTTTCCAAACCGTCCGATTTGGCGTGAAATGCCCCGTATATAACATCCCCGTGCGGACGTGTAAGATGCGGAATTTTCTTTCCACGTCGACTTCTCCGCGGAATGGATTTTCCACTTCGTAAACATCTGTGGCGACACCTTCGCCTCTCCAGCCTCCGATATTTCCCAACCGGCGTCCATCAGGCATGGCAAACAAGCGCGTAGAAAAACGAATCCGAAATAGAAGAAAAAAATTGGTCCGATCGTTCCATCCATCCGTCTGTCGAGATGCTGGATCACCTTCGCTTTTATCTGATCGCTCGTCTTTCACGTCGACCGGCCTCCGTCACCTCCGATCCCCGCAAACTTCGACTCGAGCGTGGCGGCATCGATTCTCCCGGCGATTGCCTGCAGTTTTCAACACCCTGCGAGAAAATTCCTACATCGGTCACTCCGTCTCTCTCTCTTTCTCTCTCTCTCGCTCTCTCTCTCTTTTTTTTCTATTTCTGTTCGATGCTGAGTACCCTCGAGAGCGCTTGTAGTAATTTTGATTTACCTCTCGAGCCTGCTCCTAATTTACGTATTTATCTATCTATTCTTTATGCTCTTCATTTGTTCGCAAACTATACCAATTTTATTTTTCATTTTATCATGTATTCACTATGCTCGTTCGTTTGCTTACACTTATCCTCACTTTGATGTCTGTGATCACAGCATAATACACTGTACCTGCCTGCTGGGATATTGTCCAATATTGTCATGGACATAAATAAATATATCTATCTATCTATCTATGTATCTAGCTATCTATCTACCTGCTTGTCTACCTATCTACCTGCCTGTCTACCTATCTATCTGTCTATCTATCTATCTGTCTGTCTATCTATCCACCTGTCTGTCTATCTATCTGTCTATCTATCTGTCTAGCTATCTATCTACCTGCTTGTCTATCTATCTACCTGCCTGTCTATCTACCTATCGGTCTATCTATCTATCTATCTATCTATCTGTCTGTCTATCTATCCACCTGTCTGTCTATCTATCTATCTGTCCATCTATCTATTTCTCTCTCTCTCTTTCTCTCTTTCTCCGTTTCTCTGTTGTTCTTTGACTCGTAGTTTGATGGTTCGCATCCAATTTGTCTCATTCCGCTAATTTACTCTTGATTTTGCTATTTTGTTATCCTTTTTGTAGCCATTTTGTGATACTCACATTGCGCTGTGTTGTTATTTTCACTTCGTTATTTCTCCTTGCCGCGCGTCCTTGCAGCGCAATTGTATTAATAATATTATTATTATCATATATCATTATCTTACTCTTACTTTTATATCTTCAACTTCTGTTACAAGTGATTACGGTAGCTTCTATACTTTTCTTTATACAGCTCCCTGATGTAGAGCACGCTGTCCATAAATCGAATCTCTATCTATCTATCTATCTATCTCTCGCTCTCCGACTGCCGATTTGCCGCTACCATCGATTAGCCAACGTGAAGCGACTCCCACGAAACGCACAGCTGTTTTTTTTTTTCTTGGAAAAGAAACGATACGAGCCAACATCGTATATCCTCTAGCGTGTTGTTTCGTCAGCGATAATCGAAAAGATCAAAAAAAATCCGCGCTCGTTTTCGATTGGCGTGCATGGACCGTGAAAAGCGAAGAAAAAAGCGAAGCTTCGTTGACAAATCGAATGGTAAAAAAAGAACGGCGATGCTCAACAATTTTTGTGGATCCGCCGATCATTTCAGTCCGCTTCCGAATGTTCACCAGTCGTTAATCATATAATTGCCTCGTGCTTGACGAAAGCTTTTTATACTCTAGTGATTTTTTTGGTTTTTAATAAAAAAAAAAACAAAAAAACATTTTTGACCGAAAACGAGCGTTTTTTTCGGAAGAAAGTAGGGGTGCGCGAATTATCTGGATGAAAAAGTGTAAAAAACGTGTAAAAAACGTGTAAAAAAGTGTAAAAAGTGTAAAAAACATGTAAAGAACGTGTAAAAAACGTATAAAACGTGTAAAGAAGTGTAAATAACGTGTAAAAAACGTGTATAAAACGTGTAAAAAACGAGACGGAAAAAGTTAGGCGACGTATTCGAATTTGGAGGTGTAAAAAAAAACTGGAGCGCGAATCGCGAGGCGGAATTGGGTCCGAGGAATTGATAGGAACGAGGAGCGAGTCGCGAACGCGGAGGAAGCGACGGGTCGGGAGACGCGTCGACGGACGGGACCGAGGAGCCGAGCGCGCGCGACCAAGGGAAAGCGAGAGGCAGCGAGCGAGCGAGCTTGCAAGCTCTCCCCTGCGCGACGATATCGGCTGCCCCCGAGCATTGAGCTCAGTCAGTCGCGGGCGACCCGCCATGCCGCCAAGTTCGAGCCGATGAGCGGACGTCGCGTCCGTGTTCGCGTCTCTCGCGTCTCTTTTTCTCTCACCGGCGCGCTGACACGCGTCTAACATTCTGGAGAACCGGTGCTGGAGACGGAGATAAAATCTGGGGGGAGACACGCGACGGAAGAGGAGGCCAACAGCAACGGAAACAACAACGACGCCAGAAAACCAAAATCAAAACCAAAACTAAAACTAACGAAGAAAAAACTAAAAAAAACGGTGCAACGTTTTTTTTGTACCCGGTGCTAAATTTGTGCGGGAAAAACACGGAAGCGGAGATGAAATCGAGGAGAAATAATCATCGAAACCGTGTATCGAAACGTTGGCCTTGGCCCATTGATCCGATCGTTCCTCGGCGCTAAACTCTGCTAGTGTCGTTGTTTGTAAATAACTAGGTGTATCGCGCGATACCACGAAGATTAATCGGTGAGACGCGCGCGCGAGCACTTTCCTACTTTTTTCAACAAATTTCGCTCGCTCTTCCGTTTCCCGAGCGTCGCGAATTCGTCCGTCGACCATTTTCCCAATTTCGATCCGGTTTTCTCGTTTCTCGTCAGCCAGCTAATTTCGGCCATTTTCTGCCGATCAGTTTCTACATTTGCTCCAAATTTCGCAACATCTCCATTTTTTCATCTCCCTACTTCGAGAAAATCGTCCGATTTATTCCTCGCGAAATTCTACCTCCGCGGAAGTTCATTTCGAGCGGAACGAGAAATTGCGCGACGAAGAATCGGACGAGTTTGGTCGAATTTTCGAGATGTCGCGATGTTTGGAAAAATCGAGCCGCGAGAAAAACTTGGAATTCGCGAAATCTTGCAGATTTGGAACTCGCTGATTTAGTGGGAACGAATCGATCTCCAGAAAAGTGTCGCCTGCTTTTTCGCCAACCTACGGGAACCTCGAGCAAACAACGGAACCAGCCAATAACTCGATAGAGAATTTAAAAAAAAACAAAAAAAAACGGTGCGATACGAATCGACTGCAAAATACCTGTGAGAATTTCGAACCAAAACTTAAAAACCAAAAAATACATAAGTCGCTTAACAATAAACTAGTAAAACGATTCTACTTCCTACGGACATTGAAAATTGTTTAGCTAAGTTGAACTTTGAGAAAAGAGAGGAAAAAGGAAAAAAAACGAACTGAAAAGTTTTATTGAAGAAATGCTGAGCCTCCATTAAGCATCGTGAGAACTTCTTCGTTTGGCTTCAGATCAGTAATCCGATAAACCGCGAGAAAAATCGAGGTTTCGCTCGCTAAATTTGGAAAATTTAATTTTTCGAAAAAAAAAGAATTTTGTTTGTTATAGATTGAAAAAAAATCGATAGGAGGGAGGAAAAAACGCACAAAAATCGTATTTCGCGCTGAAAAGAGATAAAATAGAGGAGAATAATTTTGGCACAAAATTGAGGAAATAAATTGGAGGGATATAAAAATTGTTAGATTTCTGTCGAATTTTCTGGTCGAATTTTTCGTCGCGGCAACAATAACGCGGAGTGAAACTGAGCAGGCGAGAGAATCGTCGTCAGAGTGTTGTGGGACGATCGTGAATTTTCCGCAGTTTCGATAAGCCTCGTCGACGTGGTCGCCATTAAAAAAAAAAAAACAGGTGAGTACTGTTTTTATTTTTGCGAACGAACGAGCGATGATAATTTTTATCCACGACGCGAAGATTGCTTACCGATCGTCGTCGACGCACTTTTTGCACCGACACTGCGAACGCGAACTCGAATCGCGCCGCGCAACCCGGAAATAATTTCCGCGTCGTTTCTAATCACACGAATTATCTATGCCGATCCTCGCACGATTCCGCGAACGGAGAGAGAGAAAAACGAGGATTACAAAAACTCGCGGAACGCGGACGAGTCTTGTTGTTGGGACGCGATTTTATCGCCGATCTTCGCTTATTTTCATCCCTGGAACTTCTTTTTATTTACATATTTTCCCATACTCATTTTTTTTACATGATATGTTTGTTTGTTTGCATGTAACGAAATCTTCGAACGCGATTTTGACCTACTTCGGAAGGTCGAATTTAATTGAAACCGTGCACCGACGACGGTGCAATAATCGAAGACGAAAGAAATTGAATTTGTTTTTTCGAAATTCGAATTTGAACATTTTGAAAAACTGGAAAATAAGAACACGATGTATAGTTTGGAAAAACTGAGGGAACACGCTTCGACGGTGAATTGAACTGGAAAATGGAAGATAAATTATAGCTTGAAAAAACTGAAAGACACGATTCGATGGTAAAAGTGAAAAATAAATTTCGATGGGAGATTGAAGTGATCAACGGGAAAATCAGTGTCATTGCGCGGAAGCGAGGGATGCTCGATGCCGATTGTTGGGAATATAAACAATGAACAAGAAATAATATGGAAACAATAAAACCACGTTTCTTGCAGTGACATCGATTTGCTCGTTGATCGCTTTATTCTTACATTGGAATTTATTTTCCACTTCTCAGCTCGGTTTACCATTGAATCGTGTTGTAAAATATAATTTGCGCGGTACCTGTAAAAAAAACTCGTAAACTTAATTGACGAGCAAATAACAACGGCTCAAGAATTGCACGAGCGGGCATCGAGAGTGCGATGTACGTGAAATATTGGAAAAACCACGCAACTAAATACAAGCATTTGTTGTTATTACCTTCTTTCAACGAATAAGATACTAATTATTCATTTCAAACACCTGTCAACGATAAAAATGTATGAGAATCAATCGAAAACAACTAAGAATAGAAAACTCAACGCAAAAATCTAGTTTTCATAACGATTAATAGGGAAAACTTTTTTTTCTCCAAATTTACAGAAATCTAAGGAAAGAAAATAGTAATTATCGTAGAGCCACTATCAACGCGGTCTTGAAATTCGCAGAGCAGGCAGAAGTTTGGAATAAGAAATTACCAAAAAATCGAAGAGTACGTACAGATTCGTACAAAGTCAAAAACCGCGTAGAAAAATACCTCGAATAATTTTTTTGCATTTCTGTTTCCAAAAAGTATGCAAAGCTACGAGAATTTCGAGCTTGGACCATTTTCGAAGGCAAAAATGTAGGGGAATTCATCGCGCTCGTTTCGTTTTCGCTGCGAATTGCGATTTTTACTGGCACGATTTTTCTCGCCCAAGATTTGTTTGTCCACGCGAGAAGGAGATTTTCCAACGCGCCGGTGATATCTAAAGACGCGAGCAATAATTGGCGACGGTTGAGTAAGCGACGATCGTAAATTCGAAAAATCCGCTCATCGCGACGCGGTCGCGCGAAACATCGCGCACGATGCACGCGCTGCGTTATGTAAAAATTATGTAACACCGGCGTCGCTGTTATTTTCCGTTATTGCCCACCGTTCCCTCGTTTCTCCACAGTTTCCATTGTTTTTCTCACACCCTTTTTCTTGCAATTTTTTTAATCACGCCTCTTCTCCACATTTTCGCATCACGCCCATTTTCAACGCTGTACCCAATTTTTTCCAATTCCTGCGATGCTCTCGAAAATTAATTTCTCCACGAAAAGTGTCTACTACCACCCAAATTCCCACAGTCTCCCAATTCCTCCGCGAATCTCGAGTTTGATCGGCCAGTGAATTTTTTATGCCCCGTTTTTTTGGACCGATCAGCTCCAAACTCGTTTTCGCGACCAGAAATTCAATCTTTGGTCATTCGTCGCGCCTATTTTGAGCACTGTCGTCATTAATAAATCTTAAAAATGTCCTGGGATCCGGGAAATAATAAGCGCAATTTTCAATTTAGTTCCGCTCAACGCGAGGAAGCAAACAAAAAAAAAATAGGATCCTAAGCATCTTTAGTTATCATGACTACTCGATCAGATTTCTCTCGGGGAATAATATTTTTATAATAATATTTATGACAATTATAAAATAATGTTTACGGTGATCGTGTAATAAAAGGCGTAGCAATTTGAAAATAATAGCTGTAAAAATTGCATTATAATGTTTAGGATAACATGAGTAATAATTTTGTTACAATGTTTATATTATATCGGTTTTTTTCTTCTCGTTCCTCGAAGGTGCATCGCTGTCCGTTGTTCGTTGGCGTTACGCGATTTCGCATGAATAACGGCGGGGAACGGGAACGGCGGCGAGGGGGGTAATAACTACGCCGATGACGATAATCTGAATGAGAGCGATTCGCGTGCAAATCACTCGAGTTCGAGTGTTACGCGTCGCTCTCGGCTGGAACAACTCGTGCTCGAGCGATCTACTCCACCGTTTGTAATGACGTTTCCGTGTCTAATCAGAAATGCATTTCTATCAGATGCACGTGAGCGAAACCGAGCCGGCGTGTACGGGGCGTTCCGCGTCGAGGGGAACGAAAATTTGCCAGCGCCGTTTCTTCTCGCCCGGAGCAGCTGGATCTTCTTTTTCCCCAACGACGAGAGGAATCGCGTTTTTTTCAGCGATTCCATCCGGCGAGTAAAACGCTCGCCGGTGTACTTTCGTGCTGGCGTTCGCCGTTGCACGATCCAATTTTTCAATTAACGGTCGTAATAAAATCATCGCGATGGGCGCGATCAACGCGAGACGCGACGAGGGCTCCGCGCCCGACGACGTTGTGGGACGTTGGACCAAGAAGCGTTGTCAAAAGCGGCTCTTGCGCGTGTGACGAGACAATCGAATTTCCGAAACACGAAAATCATCGCGCGGATTCGATGCTCGGTCGTTTTGTTTCTCGCGCGCGCGAAGGTCGACATTATCACTCGCGGTTTTGCCATTCATTTATTCCCGCGAAACTAATCATTATTCGAATTTGCACCTTTTTCTCCTCAAATTATTCAACTCTCATTTAGAAGCGCGAAGACGCTGAATATTCATCGCGAGAGCGTTGTGAAAAAAAAATTCGAGACGAATCGAAACGAATAATCGTCACGTTTGTTCGGAGCGATGCAAACGACGCGATGCAAAAACTGTATCGAGTGAGAATTCCCATCGATAGGTAGGCGCGATTCCCTCGTTTTTGCTCATCGCTTTGCGTTCGGAATGTTGCGAATGCTCGTCGCTCGATGAATAATGAGAAAATTGTTTTCACAGCAAAGTAAACACGGCCATTAGAAACCGTTCGGAGGAATGAGAAGAAATCCCGAGTCCAAACTCTCTCGAGTCCGGCGCGACGCGATTATTCGAATGAATATATGAATAGATAGATGAATGAATACACAAACGAATACTCAAACGAATACACAAATGAATACACAAATAAATACACAAACGAATACACAAATAGATACACAAATAAATACACAAGCGAATACACAAATAAATACACAAACAGATACAAAAATAAATACACAAATAAATACAAGAATAGATACACAACTAAATACACAAATAGATACACAAATAAATACACAAATAGATACACAAATAAATACACGAATAGATACACAAATAAATACACAAATAGATACACAAATAAATACACAAATAAATACACAAATAGATACACAAATAGATACACAAATGGATACACAAATAGATACACAAATGAATACACAAATAAATACACGAATAGATACACAAATAAATACACAAATAGATACACAAATAAATACACAAATAAATACACAAATAGATACACAAATAGATACACAAATGGATACACAAATAGATACACAAATGAATACACAAATAAATACACGAATAGATACACAAATAAATACACAAATAGATACACAAATAAATACACGAATAAATACACAAATAGATACACAAATAGATACACAAATGGATACACAAATAGATACACAAATGAATACACAAATAAATACACGAATAGATACACAAATAAATACACAAATAGATACACAAATAAATACACAAATAAATACACAAATAGATACACAAATAGATACACAAATGGATACACAAATAGATACACAAATGAATACACAAATAAATACACGAATAGATACACAAATAAATACACGAATAGATACACAAATAAATGCACGAATAGATACACAAATAAATACACAAATAGATACACAAATAAATACACAAATAAATACACAAATAAATACACAAATAAATACACAAATAAATGCACAAATAAATACACAAATAAATGCACAAATAAATGCACAAATAAATACACAAATAAATGCACAAATAAATGCACAAATAAATGCACAAATAAACGCACAATTAAATACACAAACAAATACACAATTAAACACACAATTAAACACACAATTAAATACACAAATGAATACACAAATAAATACATGGATAGGAAATAAATACGTGAATAAATAAATAAAGAAAATACGAGAAATGATTCGCGTATTTGTGCATTTTTTGTTTGCCACTTCGATTTCTTATTCAAACGAGTAATGCGCGTCGCAGTTGAAGAGGGGAGAAGCAATAATTACGATTAATTATGTAAGTCAGGTATCAGGTGGCTGTTTGCTCGTCGCTCGTTGCATTTTTACGCGAATGCATTGGCGCGGTCGCGATGCGTGAGTATAAATACAAATTGAAGCTTGCTGATGTCACGTGAAAATTTGTCAAAGTCGTTCGTCACTCGGCTCGGTCATATTTACGACGAACGCGAGCTTCTCTCGCCGTCAAATTCACCAGCGTCAACATATATTTGCAAATAGTAGGAGCTTTCGACCTCGGTGAATTTGTCAAGCTCGCCTGCCGTATTATTATCCGGAAATTACGAGACCAACGTAGTTTTTTCGTACATCGCATCGATATTCATTTTCGGGAGGATGGAGAATAAACAGAGCTTATCGTCGATCCGAAAGCTGCGAAGCTTGCGAAACGAATGCTGGAAAAAACACCTTGTTAGCGATATCTCGGAAATTATCGACTTTTCGAGGAAACAGCTCGATTCCAAATTTGTAGCTGATAAGATTTGCAAGATAATTTGTTTCGTATACTTTTCGCGTAGAGGTCACCGTTCGCGAAATACAGCGCTTCGCAGAATCGCGAGCTTCGCGCGTATCGCTTGGATGACGTCATATCTGGAGAACCGTTGCTTTGACGGAAAAATTTATTCGACATTTTTTATAGGAAATTTTATTAACTCAAATTTTGATGAAGAGCAATTTTTCCGAAAAACCCACCGTTTTCGAGATATTTGCGCGAAAGCGTTTCTCCGACGTCGTTGACCGCGCAGAATCGATCCGATGGGTTAGTTAGGGTTGGGTGGCGAATTATCGTCAACTTTCGCTATTTTTGCGTCTACTTTTCCCGCAAATTTCCAAACGCTCGGACGAAATTCGAGGGAAACGGGAGAAACGGCGGTGGGGAATCGGATCGATCGGGGGAGGAAAAGATGGAGAACAGTCGACGTTTCCGGGAAGGGAGATGGCAAACGAACGCGCGCCTACTACCCGACCTTCGACGACAATGCTCTCAAAATAACAATAATGTCTGACGACATCGCGTCGCGGGTTCGTCTCTGAAAAGCTCGTGCCAAAAGAAAACAGCTGAGAGCTATCAATAAATATACGCACAGATAGATGCGAGCGAAGGGGGCGCGAGCGAGGGGGAAGCTTGCGGTTTATTTTCGTGTTTTCTGCGTCAATTATAACTCTCCGACTTAATTAAACGATAGACTGCAAAGAAAAAAGGGGCGAGAGGAACGAGAGGAAATAAATTAACCGCGCTTTCGACGTCGCATTTTTTTCTAATAATCTTCAGCTGCCTCTTCGTCTTCGTCTTCGTCCCACCTCTTTTCTTTCTTCCTCCTCCTCCTCCTCCTCCTCCTCCTCCTCCTCTCGGCACTCGAACCGCCGCGAAACTTTCGAACACCCCGACGTGACGTTCGACTTTAATAATGACCTCGCGCGACCGCGAGCTTGCGGTTTAATTAACTATTAATCATCGTCGTCGGATACGGATTCGCGCGATATCGAATATCGGTGCCAATATGCTGCCCGTTTCATTAATTTCCGTAACTTTTCTTCTCGAAAATTCACTGAACTCGAAATCGTACGACGACATCGAAGCTGTCATTATCAAATCCCGGCTCACATTCTAGATTGGATTTTCGAACGAGAAATTAGAAAAATGTGTCATTTTCAATTTCAAACGCAGACCTTATTTCGTTCTACTTTCTACTGAATAATTGAAATTATTGAAATAGCTAAATGAATAAATACATAGATACACGAATACACAAATATATAAATACACGCATACACGAATACACAAATACACTGAAACACAAATGCACCAATCCACGAATACACAAATACACAAATACACAAATATGTAAATACATGGATGCACAAATACACAAATACACAAATACACAAATGCACCAATCCACGAATACACAGATACACTAATACTCTAGTACACAAATACATGAATATATAAAAACATGGATGCACAAGTACACAAATACACGAATACACAAATGCACCAATACACGAGTATACAAATACACTAATACACAAATGCACCAATCCACGAATACACAAATGCACCAATCCACGAATACACGAATACACAAATGCACCAATCCACGAATACTCAAAGACACAAAGACACTAATACACAAATACACAAATACATAAATACATGGATGCACAAATACACAAATACACAAATACACAAATACACCAATACACAAGTACACAAATACACAAATACACAAGTAGATGAATACATAAAAACCCGAGTACACAAATACACAAATGCTCCAATCCACGAATACACGAATACACAAATACACGAACATACGAATTCACGAATAGATACATACACGAATACACAAATACACGAATACACAAATACACAAATATTCACATACAAAAATACACGAATACACAAATAAACGAATCCACGAACATACGAATTCACGAATAGACACATACACGAGTACACAAATACACGAATTCATGATTATACGAATACACGAATACAAAAATACACTAATACACTACAGCACTAAAACATTAAAACATTAAAACACAAATACACAAATACACAAATACAAAAATACACAAACACACGAATACACGAATACACAAATACACTAAAACACTAAAACACTAAAACACAAACATATAAATACACAAACACACGAATACACGAATACACGAATACACGAATACACAAATACATTAATACAAAAATACACAAATACACGAATTCAAGATCATACGAATAGACAAATATTCAAATACAAAAATACACGAATACACAAATAAACAAATACATTAATACAAAAATACACAAATACACTAATTCAGGATTATACGAATACACAAATACACAAATATTCAAATATAAAAATACACGAATACACAAATAAACGAATATACAAATACACGAATACACGAATATCTGAATTCACGAGTAGACACATACACGAATACACAAATACACGAATTCATGATTATACGAATACACGAATACAAAAATACACTAAAACACTAAAAGACTAAAACACAAATACACAAATATACAAACACACGAATACACAAGTACACAAATACACGAGAACACTCGAAAAAAATCGTCTGGCAGTGACATTTTTTCGGTAGGTCTGATCCAAGCCGAGCCACGCGAACCAACGGTCATGCTTAGTATTTTTAGACGAACGCGAGGCCGAATAATTAATTGGATCAACTAATTAATAATTGAATGCGAGGATCTTTGATGTCTTCGGCGTTGTTCGCCTGACGAAGCGTAGGTTATCCGAATAATCTGACTACCCGAATTCGAATCTGACTGAAGATTTGGAGTAGCAATGCAAATTCCCGAATATCCTGGAGATTTCCAATTTCGTCGAAGTTTCGAGAAATTATCCTGGGAAAACCGTGTCGGCTGTACGAGGATTTCTCTTCGAAACGCGATTTTCGAACGAATCTCTTGGTGTATTTCCTCTCCGCGTCCGGATATTTTGCACGCGCGAAATTCGCCAAATAGCGAAAATCGCGTCAAATTTCAGGGGATCCTGACGCGCGGAACGTGAAAATTCTAATAATAATTCTCGTTCGTCGCTGCGATCGGAACGACACTCGTATTCGCGAGGAATAAAACACGCTTGTCCCATGATATTCGCTCTAATTATAGCCAAACGGCGATGTTTCACTGCGAATCGAGTCTCCTTCGTGCAAACGCGACGTGCGTAAAAATTTCAGATCAAAAGAAGAGAGGAAGTCAAAATAATAACGACGCTCGAGCGTCAAACGCGCCTCGCAATAAAGCCGGATGAAAAAAGTCGAAAAATCGACGACGAAACGAAACCAATAAAAAAATCCCGCCATTCCCGTCCAGTTTTCCCGGGAATGGACGCGCGCGATGAAAAATGAGGCGAACTCGGCCGCGACGACGGAGCGAAAAAATGTGGACACCTGAAAGCCGCGTCCTTATTTCGATAAACAAATGAAATTCAGCGGAGAATTTATTATACGCGGTCCACTGGTATCGGGAAGAGAGAATTAAGCCTCTTATTTATTACCAGCATTAGTTTCGCTCCTCTCGCCGCGCGCCCGTCGGACTAATTCGAGATTTTATTTTCACCGTTCGTTTCTCGCTCGAAAATTCTCCACGGATTTGCTCCCAGCTTTCATCTATTTACCCCATTTTTTGCCGCCCGAAAAAAAGTCATCTAAAATAAAAGCCGAGAAACGGAGTTGTATAACAACAAGTTTCGACCATTTTAGCAACGAGCATCTGAATTACAGATACAAAATTCAAAATACAAAATACAAAATACGTATTTTCATTTCACACCTGAAATACTTTTCTCCAATTTCCATTTAGTATCTCAGTATTTCAGAAATACCAATATTCCTAAAACACTCTTACCAACTACCTCTTCCCCTTTTACATTACTGTATCCCATCGTGAAGACAAAACTGCACGCACACATTGTGAATAACTTGACTCATTTTATCTTAATTCAATAATGAGTGAAATTTTTTTTTTTCAAAAAGTATTTTTTATTGAAAAAGGATCCAAACAAGGCGTATTTCGTGTCTATTATTCCACCTGCCATTTTCAAAAGTATCTAGTATCCGATGTCTGCGATACTGTACTCAGAGGTGTCCTGCTACTTGTATTCCAGATACCTTTTGTGAGATACATTGTGCGTCCGACTTTGCAGCACGTCTGAAAATACCGTCACTTTGTACTGTTTTGCTAATGAATAACAGCTTCTCAAAAAACAGCTTCTTCAACCTACTCATCCCCCTAAACAACGAGATTTCTTATCGAGCAAAATACCAACATGAATGTCACGAGGGCTATTTTGGACCACAGCACTTTGGGGTTGCTGCAAAAACCTTGGTTGTCGATATCTTCGATTCCAGATTTTTTACACACTTCAGAACGTGTTTTTTAAACTAAATGTTTTAAAGTAAACAGAGCTAACGTGTTGCAACTGCTCGCATAGTTGTCGCTTCCAAAAGCTTCCATCTCTTGTTATTCTCTCGTATCATATTGATAGGTAAGAACTGGCCAATGTAACGTAAGCTGTTCTTCGTAACTTTTTGCTGAATGCGAAACATCGTATACGTTTACGTGAGTACATCTAACCATGCATGTACGAATCTAACCTCGGTGTTACATTTTCAACCCTGCCAACTATCAAGTATCAAGAATATCAGAAAATAGCGATTTCCATCGAAGAATAGCATACTGAATGAAATTGAACGATATTCTTCGATAATTATTCTAATTATGCATTTTAGAAGATACAACTCGGTACGAATTGAATTCGAAGTTTGGGTATGCCAACCAAAGTTTCGATGTCACAACCAAATTTTCGCGACTATTAGCTCCGGAAAAAGCAACGAAGCGTAAATGAAAAGGGAAGCATTCCCTTAGACTCGAGGTAAACACTATTTTTGTATGGTAACTAAGAGCAGTATAACTAGAGCACTTTGGTTACCTCGTCACAGTCCGGCGACAAATATTATTTTTTCAAAAAATGCCGACACGTGAGGTTTAAACTGATCAGAACACAAAGAGCACATAAAGCTTCTGACCGATTCGTGCTATTTATTTCCAAGTATTTCCGAAGGTACCGATTAGAAGCAGAAGCATATCGAGAGAAAACTCTTTAGAGGCGAACCTTTATAAAAAAAAACACGCTCCTCTTATTTTTTTTCATGCTGTATTCAGGTCATTGAAATTGCCGAGCTCGCGTTCGGAGAAGTTTCCTGTGAGAAGACATGAAAAAAAAATGGTGGCGCAGTTTTTTTTTGAATTGCTTGTCCCAAAAAGATCCATTTCTTAATATATGGAGGGAAATTCGCTCGGGATTTCGCCGGTGGCGAAAACGACGAGATGCTTCTGGTGGTGGCCGCGAGCTTGCAAGCTTCGCGTAGCAGCGCCGCCGTCATCGCCAAACGGAGCGACAGAATCGTACAACGTTATTGCATTCTCTCGGAATTCCCGCGAACAATGCGATATTATTGTATCATTGTGCGAGTTACAATGCGAAACACGATTGTCTTCGTTGCTAGTCGCGAGTATTATCCCCGACGTCGCGTTCGTACGGGCTGAACGATGCGCTCGCGATCGAATCGGCGACGATTGTTCCGCGTTATCGCGTCGCATCGTTCTCGATCACCGCGCTAATACGATCGCCGGCGTAGTTCTCGTTTTTTATTGCTTTCTAGGCGTAGAACCGCCGACGAACCTCTCTTCGACGCTATCGTATTCCCGCGAGTGTTATCTGGCCCGTCACCGCTGCGTAAATAAACCGACGGCGTTCCTCGCCTCGATATACTTCTCCTCGTTTCCGGAGTTTCCTCTCTACTTATTTTCTTTACAAGCTTTCATTTCCCTCCCTCCTCTCGGACGACCGCTCGATGTTGCCGGGATTTTATTCTTACGCCCGAGTACTCGCGCCGATTGTCACGTCTCTCAGCTCCGATATCTCCTCGAGGAAAAGAATATTCTTTCCTAGTCTTTTCCTCGTTTTTTGAAATCCACATCGACTGCGCGGGGAGGAGGATGTTTCTCAAATACCCGACTGCGCGGGGAGGAGGATGTTTCTCGAAGGTAGATTTTATTGGCAGGATAAGTGGCGAAAAAAATCCCCGAAAGCTGCAGCCCTCGATATTAATTTTAAGTACTTTCCACTTTTTTTTTAATTCTCATAACTCAGCCGCATTTTATGCTATCACATCGTACTTGGCACAGATTTGTCGCAAATTGAACGATCTACAAAAGTGCCCAGTACCGCGAAAATGCAAGTTATACTGGTGAGCTGGTACAGGTTACTGAAGTTATCCTGTATCCTGCACCCAAGATTATCGTCCAATATCTCAGGAAATATGGATCCTAGCAATTAAATTTATGAAACGTTTTTTGTATAAAATACAATTTTCAACAAAATTGCTCCACATATTTTTTCCGTAAAGTTGAATGCTTTGGAGATAACCGCAGAAAAACGATAATTTTGGCTCAATATCAACTTCAGCGACCTGTACCAGCTCACCAGTAAGAGTTACGCTTCCGTTGTAATAGGCATTTTTGTAGACTGTTCGATTTCGAGTAAATCAAGCCCAAAAACGATGCGATAGCATGAAATGCGGCTGAGTTATAGGAATTAGAAGAAAAAAATGTCTGGAATTTTTTTTTCAATATGGCGTTCGAGAAAAAATTGGAAGCAGCTTTTAAAAAAAATTGGAAGCAGCATTTAAAATAAAATTGATACGAACATATAAACAAATTTGCAATAATTGCAATAAATCTTCGCGCAATTTTTCGAAAATTCTGAAAAAAATCTGTATTTTTCTGTGTGTTAGCTCGGCTCTCTGTGATTTTTTGTGCGGATTTTTTGCAGCCTCGACCACGAAGTTACACGTCTGCTAACACTTTTCAGTTGTAGGCTTTTTTTTCATTTTTATCGTTCGAATTATATTGGCCTGGGTTTTAGGTAATGAAAATACGTTTTACGTTGAGTGACGAGTGATACAAATTTGAAAATAATTGTTCGAGTTGCGAATAGCGTTGTAATCGATTATCATAAGCAAGCCTACCAAAAATGTCGCTTCGTTAATTTGATGGTATACGCGGTGTACTGCGAGTGCTCGTACTCTATCAGCTCATTTGGAAAATGTCCCAAATTCTTTATCGCTATTGTGGGAACTCGAGAGCAGAGTCCAGTTCACGACTCGTGCTTGCCTACATAACGAGTGCGATCGTGAGAAATTTACATTGACTACAATGCGGAAATGTTCCAATTAATTGAAAATAACCAGAGCTACAAAAATTGGTGTTCTCAAAAATCCTCAAAAATCGAAGAAACAATAATTAATTGAAAGCATCTCCCCATCGCGCCGGGCTAAAAAGTCGTTGAACGGACAACTGTTACTGATAACAGAAATTTGGAGAAAAAAAATTTGAAACTCACGGGTAAAAAAATTTTGAAAAAAAGTTTTGTATTTTTTTTTTAAGTATGAAAAAGACGAAAATTTTGAAAAAAAAATATT
Source organism: Arge pagana (assembly GCA_963969455.1). NCBI lineage: Eukaryota > Metazoa > Arthropoda > Insecta > Hymenoptera > Argidae > Arge > Arge pagana. The sequence continues at coordinate 23,639,792 of OZ018310.1, forward strand.
CATTTTGGTGCGACGCAAGATGTAGAAGTACGATGTGGTTTGAGCGGTTGATTTGAAAAATCTGATAATGTTTCCGGAGCTTTTTTCGGAGGGTGCAATAAAATGTAAAAAAATCGAGGATAGCGAAAATGAAAATTATTCGAAATCGCCGATTCGGCGTGGAATGCCCCGTATATGTGTTTTGGTTAGTAGAAACCATTCGATTGATAACGCGATCCCCTCCCAAAGCCTGACGGATTACGTTAAAGTAAGTTTGTACGAATTTGAAAAATTATTTATCGCAGCAACGTCGTAAAAAATGAGAACAGAAAATTTACCAGCAAAATTTCGCGATCATTTCCCGCGGCGTATCGCTGCGAATAATAATCGTTTCCACAGATCGAAGAGCACAACGGAGAATTTCCGCTCGGCGAGACGACGAAGACGGATAAATTCGGGTGTCACAGTTTGGTGCAGCGTTGCAGTTGACGTCGCGTTGATTTATCGCGCGGAGGAACGGTCGGAATTTATAGCAGCAATCTCGACTACACGTAGATACGAATGTTCTATGCTCATTTTCGCGACTCGCGACGATATCGAGGTCGGTCGACTTCCGGTGCGGTCGCATATATCTGCTGCGGCGTCGCGACGTAAACATCGCTCGCGATCGATTGATCGCGATTTATTCTCGAGCGAGCGCGTAATTATTTATTATTCGGCTAATTGGTAACGATTAATCGTCGCCTTCCCAAAATTTCCCACGCGAATCGCGTTACTCGCCCGCGCAACGCGATACCTCCGCGGAAATCGTCGTCACCCAACACCGAACTCGACGCCCGGTCGAAAACCCCGCGATTCATTCGTCAATTTCAAACTGCCAAAAATTTACCGCCTCGGGACACATAAAAAGCTCGCGCTTCTCCTCAAAACACGATCGCTGTCGAATATTCTCGTCAAACTCGTCGAATTAACGTCGAAAAAGCTCCCACTGTCGTAAATAAATCTCATTTTAGAATATTCTCGGCAAATTCGTCGGATTATTTTCGAAAAAGCTCTGACTGTAGGAAAAAAGCTCATTCTCGAATATTGTCGTCAAATTCGGCGGGTTATTTCCGAAAAAGCTCTCGCTATGGTAAAAAATAATTCTCGTCAAATTCGTCGAATCGTCGATTAAAAAACTCTTGCTGTAGGAAAAAAGCTCATTCTCGGATATTCTCGCCGAATTCGTGGAATTATTTTCGAAAAAGCTTTCGCTGTAGAAGAAAAAATAATTCTCAAATATTCTCGTCAAATTCGTCTGATAATATTCCAAAAAGCTCTCGTTGTGAAAAAATAATTCTCATATATCCTCGTCAAATTCGTCGAATCATTTTAGAAAAAGCTCTCGCTGTGGTAGAAAAAATAATTCTTAAATATTCTCGTCAAATTGTTCGAATTATTTTTGAAAAAGCTCGTGCTTTCGAAAACTCGCGATAGATGCGCGAAAAACTTTGGGTTAGTTACGCGTACGTGGCATGAAAATTCACGGGAATTTGTAAAGCTCTTGAGATTTCATAAAAGCTGAGAAAATTTCGAAACGACAAAGAAGATTTTGCTGCAAATTTCCGCGACGTTTCATCGCGTATAAAGCGGAAAACGAGTCGCAAAACCGATCGAATCGTTTGGAAAAGCCTGAAAGCTTGGAAAACTCAGACTAAGAGTTACTTTTTCGGTGAAAGCTCACGCAATAAAAAAAAAGGAAGCGAGCTAAAAAATGTCGCAGATTCTTGGCAGAAAAATATCTGGACACGCTTTTTATTGCGGCACAATTTGAGTCTTTCACTTTTACTCGTTAGTGTCGAAAAATATTTCGAAGCTTTTGCCGAAAAATCCCTTCAAAAATGTCGAACAGTCTACGAAAATTGGATTGGTTGAACGAAAAAGCGAATGAAGGGGTCGGAAAAAGCTGGAAGCGATTCGCAGGTGCTACAATTTCCTGAGAATCCGGGAAGAAAAAGAGAATTAAATTTTTGAGCTCGAAAATCAAATTCGAGTTTTCCTAAAAACGTCGAAATTTTTCGAATTTCGAGAAAAAACGGAGGAGGAACGGATTTTTAGGATGTTCGCGAAATCCACCGAATTCGTGTCCGTTTGGGTTGGACAAACGAAATCGAGGGGAAAAGGGTGGTCAAAAAAAAAAAAAGAAAAAAGGAGAGCGAGTCGTCCGAAGATTTGCGAGCATCCTGCTGCTGAGCTTGCGACCATTTCGCCGGTGCTTCGTCGGCGAAATTCGGGGCGGCGCTCGTGACTCGATCAAAGTCAAAAGTTGCCCGATCAGTTGGACGAACGGCGGTCGAACGAATCGAAAAAATCGGCACCGAGCTTTCGAAAGCTGCGCTTCGAATCGCGGCGAAGTAATACGATCGATTCATCGGCTCTCCGCGATTCTGTACCCCGCCCGTTGAAATATCGAGGGTCGAACGGAATTATAGTCGTCGAGTTCGCCGCTACCGAAATTTAGCGTCTTCCTCCGTTCCCTCGTGAAAAATGGCGGCCAATAAAGCGAGACGAGGCCAGCGAAAACGACCGGGCTCGAGAACGAACTCGAAATCGCTCTTTCTCTACGAAAAAAATAAGCAGAAAATCAAGAAAAGTGGGGAAAAATGAAAATAAAACCGCAAAAAAAACAATGACAGAGGCGAAAGCCGAATGTAGCGCGAATTTCGAGGCGGGAAAATCCGGAACGGCGGGCGACAAAAATTGATGGGATCAAAAAAAAAAAAAAAAAAAAAAAAAAAAAAAAAAAAAAAAAAAAAAAAAAAGTACATCATTTTGACAGATTATTGGCGCGAAAAATTGGGGAAAAAATTGGTGAGTCGTAGTCGGAAAAAAAAGACACGGAGAAGAATAACGAATTGTGGGGGTGTCATTTTTTGGTAACGCGCGATCCTGCCGAGCCGAGTCGTCGGAAGTCGTGGCGCGAGACGATTAATCACGGTGACAGAGGGAGATCGAGGCCGGGGTTAGACGCGCTCGCGACCAGTCATCACCCACGTTTCTAATTAGAATAATTATTAACGGAGTCTCGAGGATCTCGGTGTCCCTTCCGTACAATTTCCATCGGCAGTCCCACCGTTTAGGGAGCCAGTTGCCCGACCCGGCGCCAATTTGCCAATTTGCGGAAAACGCGAGGAATCGCGGAAGAATCGGTGGTAAAAAAATAGTGGAAATTATTGCCAACGCGAGGAGAAGCGACCGAATTTTGTTTCACGAAAATTTGAGCTGGAAAGCAGGATGCTGGAAGTTCCAACTCGGAGGATACGAGCAAAGCTGGATAACTAAAATGAAACCTGGATAACTAAAATTATCAAATTAATTAAAAAACGAAAATTTGTTTGGGCAGGCAAGCTTTGAAGGTCAAATTGTTGGAATTAACGTGATCAAAACGACGAAAGGATGGGGAAAAAGCACGAGCTTTTGCGAGGGCGAATATGATTTTTTTGGAATTTCTCCGCGGACGTCTTGATTTCAGCTGGAATCATTCTCCATCGAATTACCGCGCCTCGACGCATCCATTAGCGCTCGAGAAAAATTGGTGCTCCAGCGGCGGCTGTCAACGACAGATTTCGCATCCTTCGCCTGGCGCGGGAAGACGCAGGTTTATCGCGCTCTATGAATAGAAGTTGGACTATCTTCGTCGAACAACGAACACCCATCGCGCGAATCCTTCGCTCTGTTCGACGAGCGAAGCGAACACCGCGCTCGTTGTGCCGACGCGTAGAATTTACGTGGCGTGGTCCGCGATGTTTACGGAAACTTTCGAACAAATGGGAGAACAAATTGCCGGAGATCAGTGGGGATTACGCCCCCGAGAATAACGCGCCTCGACAATTATAGACTCCGAGCGATGTGAACAGAATTATCGAACGAGGGCGGCGAAATTACTCGCGCGTTCGACAGCCACGCAAGTTTTCGACTATTCCGCACACTGCGGAAATTTGTGAGCCCGCGGAAAAACCGCTTTTTTGAATTTTCAACGAAATTGCGACGACGCCGAAAATCTCCACGTCTCGAGACCTCCGGAATCCCCGCTGACGTTTTCAAGGACACGTCTCCGCGCGCGCGTGCAGAATTCTGTGCTACGATTTCTCCCTAACAAGCGATGCGAGTCGAAGACGTGATTGGATCGCGAGAACGATTTGTCGACTGATTTTTCAGCTATTCGAGTGACTACAATTTTTTAAAAAAAATCCATCTTGTTCCACTACACTCGAAATTTGGAAATTCAAGATGGCGGGCATCAAGATGGCGGACGAAGGATGCGAAGGGTCGTTTGACGAGAGTGAGAATTGGTATTCGACGTTTTGCTACGAATCCGCGCTCGAAATTCTCGAATTCGAAATGGGATCCGCCATTTTGAATTGGATCCGCCATTTTAATTCTCCAATTCCGAGCGCGTATTCGTTATCAGCAACGTCGAAAACCCCGAAAACCAACTCTCACTCGCCAAATGACGTTTTCCATTTTTTGTCCGCCATATTGGGTCCGCCATCTTGAATTTGCTAATTTTTGCTGCAAATTCGTTGTCAGTGGTTCCAAAAATCCTCAAATACAAACCGAAGCATGGAAAGTCGAAGAGCTTTCGGAGACTTCGGTTTTGTTTCGAATAATACGTCATTTCAAAAAGCTTTTGTCAAAATTTCACAAAAATCCGAGCATTATTTATAAAAAAACAGCTTCACCAAATGCTTCCAAATTTTTACCACTCATTACCAATGCAATTGTCTCGTGTTCGACGAAAGCTTTTTTCCTTCCAGTGCTTTTTTTGTTTTTTACAACCAAAAATGAGATTTTTTGAGCACGAAAGGGAATTTTTCCTCGAAGTGTCCGCCATTTTGGGCAGAATTAAAATTTTGAAAAACAGTTTTCGTCGAGAACGAGACAATTGTATGATAGATAGCTGGTGAGAATTTCAGAGCATTTGCTGCAGCCGTTTTTGAGATTTTTTCGGACCTCTCAAAAATCCACTGTAGCTCCGTTATTTGTGATAGTACGAGCTGAATTTTTTTTCAATAGTTCTGTAGAGATATATCATTCGAGTGCCAGTAAATTCGTTGATGGATAAATAAACCTATCTGCGCAAAAAAATTGTAAGGAAGAGCGTTTTTTTTGGGGGGTGAGTGTACGCAGCCCTCACGATGTCTTCACTGCACGTATTCGCATTTATTCTATCGCGCAGTCGTCGATCAGGATCCGTCGACCCAACGTTTGTTTCCGTTTTCCGTTCTGCGGCGAAACGTGGTCGGTTTTTGATTTCCGATCAGTTTCCAATCGTTCTGCGGTCGATTCGCTCGCCGAGGCAAATTTTCGACGAGCTTCCCGACATCGATTCGGCACTCTGATAGGTTTATTACATTTTCGGAACGAATTCGTCGCGCCGTTCCCATTTCTGCGATTAATTCGACGAGCCGTCGGTTGATCGAATTCCTCTTCGATGTTGAGCCCCCCGCTGCGTTCCCCTCGCCTCGCCTTCCATTTTCCATCGATCCTATTCGCTCGCTTCGCTCCACGTTTGGAAAATCCCCAGAAAGATGCAAAAAAAACCTAGCAAAAAAAACAGCAAAAAATCAGCGACAAATCAGCGACAAAATTAAATTTCGAGCTTTACGCTCGAGAGCTTGCAAGCTTCCAGAAATAATTCGTTGAAGATCGGATAACAATCGAAAGTCTAGGGAATTTCGTTGTCGTTGTTGTAAATCGCGGAGAAAATTGGACGTTGGGAAAAACGAGGCGGGAGAATCGTTTTGGTGGATAAAAGTGCGGGAAATTCGGCGGCGAAACGTCGGAAGAAGTTAGCGGTGCCGGAACAAAGCGCGTCGCGGGCGAAATTTTCGAGACGTCGGGGATTCCGGAAATTGGCAAAACTACCCGAAGTTTGTTAGTAGACGAAGCAGATTCCGGTTCCACTCGGATATTGGCCCGCGAAGAGGATCAACTTGATCCTGTTTTACCCGTCGTAAACGTCGCCGCCTTCGCGTTAATTCTCCGAACCGGATCCAGATTCCCACCGGATGCGCAATAATAATAACAGTGAATTTCGCGTCGCTAAAAAAAAAGAGAGAGTGAAAAAAAAAATTTCGCTTCTGCAAACGAGGCGAGCAGGCTGAAAAGCAACGCTCGTCGCTCGCTGTTCGGAAATTATTATTTCACGGTTCCGAATAGATTTGTGAGGCCGATAGGAATAGAAGGCGAATCAAAAGTCGTCGGATCAGGGCCTCCGCGGCCCTAAAGTCGCAGACCTTCACTTTCACTCGCGAGACAGCCTCAACCTAAAACTTGAAAACACGCCGAACGGAACTGGCTCCGATTTTTCTCCGTCCACTTGTCACAATTATCTCGCGCCAAATAAAATTCCACCGCGAAGCCAATAAAAAAAGTGCACATTTTTTTTTTTTACAATCAAAAAATCAAAAATCGGATTCTGGTTTCGAAGTGGACGGTGAAAAAAATTCCCCCATTTTTTTTTTTGGCCCAACGAATCGGGAATTTGGGTGGAAGACGTTGCCGATGAGTTGCCTCCGCAATCGGCACGACGATTAGCTGGCAGCTGAGACGAGAAGCGAGACGCGCGGTAAAAATGTGAGGAATTTTTCATTTTTTCTACGAACAACGGACTCCGTAACTCGCGCCTACGGCACCGACGACGAGCCACGTAATAAATAAACGAGCTGCACGGAATGTGTGCCGCGCAAGCGAGAGACGCTCCACGAATAGAATGCATCGCGACGCTGCGTCGAAATTTGGAAAAAATGAACAACGAGACACGAAGCGCCGAAAAGCCCAAAAAAAGATTCTCCCGCATTTTCCGCATCCGTTTGCAATTTTTGTCTTCCTCTGCGGTCGGAATTTCAAAAAAAAAAAACAGTTTCCATAATTAGAATCAAATTTCGAGAGTAAGTAGCGAAAAACGGAGATCTGGGGATTTTTGAATTTTTTTTTTCTTGGTGGAATTTCGGTAAAGCGGTTGTCTCGCGAGAGAAAGAGAGAGCGAGGTGATTAGTGACTCGGGAATCACGCGGATAAGACATCCGACGCATTTTATAGCTCCAAGGTCACTGCGACGCTAATATTTATTGCTCGTTGAATATTGACAACGCGAGTCTCGTCATAGCTCCGTTCGTCGCATTCTTTTTCCCACCTCTCGCGAATTCCGGTTCTGCTCCGCTCGTTTATCTCCCTCGTTCCGACTTTTTCCCCCATTTTCGCAAATTTCTATCTTCTCGTCTCGCGGTTTTTGAACTTTTCCTTCTTTTTTTTTTATAAATTCTTTTTTTTCTCCATTTTTTTTTGGCTCTGCTGGCGCCGTTTTATTCGAGCTTTCGCCGGCTTTGGGAGAGCAGACGAACGATGGAGTCGCCGGGAAAAGTTCGGAAACGCGAGCGCCGCGACAAATATTCCGGCGAGAGTTTTCAACTCGATATTATTTTTCGGAGGCAAGTGAGATATAATAATAAAGTTTGCTTCCTCGAAGCCTCGGCGCGAAGCTCGCTCGAGGGCTCATCAATTTTCCCTACGAACCGAGTCAAAGTTGCCGGAGTTCGAAATTACGCTCCCGACTTTCGAAACCTCCGAGCTTTCTTTTTCCTGCTCGATTCTCCCGGCGGATCCCAATTTTCACTGCCGAAGGAGACCAACGTTTTCCGAGCGCGTCTATCCGTCTGCAAGACATCTCGCGTCCTCTCTGCTCAAACGAACTCGTCAAAAATATTCCCTCCACCATTTCCGAATTTATTCCCAGAGCGCAGTTTTTTTTCGAAAATATTTCGTTTTCGACTCTAAAAAAATGCCAAACGCGTTGTATCCCCGAAAGTCTGTTTTTCACACCCCTTTCCGTAAGCTTCCGATCGAAAGCTCAGCTTTTTTTACACGAAGGTCAACATTTTTCAGGGTGGAATAGATTCGTCGAGCAAACGAACTTTCAAGCCGCAAGAGCTTTTCCATTGGACCAAAAAGCTATCGCGAAGAAACGAAAGCTCTTACGGTAGCAAAGAATCTCGTGAAGAAATTAACCTCGGACGAGGAAACGCGAAATCTATTCCAGGAAAGTTACGATTATTATTCCCAGTGGCGAGGATAAATTCGAACTGAGAGACCTCTCGACTCTGGAATGTGATATCTTCCCGAGAAAAAGTGTTCCACAAAAGAAAAGCAACCCCCACGCTGAAACTTCCAACTTTAGTGACGGAAAAATCAAATGCGAGGAAAAAGCACTCAAAAACTAACACGAAAGGGAAAAAAGCATAAACGAGGAAAACAGCAACTTGAACAGTTTTAAAATGATAAAGCGTGTTGCACTCTTGGAAACGTGTTCTTTTGCGTAGAAAACGCTTAGCTTTCGATTGAAACCGTCAACAAAAATATTGAAAATATACTTTTCGAGATATAGCACGTTTTATATTTCTTAAAGGCGAACGTGGAAAAATATTCAGAAATCATGCTTCACATATTTTTGCCAAGTTCATTCGAGCAGCATAAACCAGTTGGAAGTAGCGTGATTTGTATCAGACTTGGGAAAATCTCCATTCGACTACCAAGGAAAAATTACGAGTGGAATTTAATTATGTTAAAAATTATACGTTAGAGAAATTGTAATTACATATTTGGAAATGTTATTGGAGTCGACGATAGCCATTGAGCACAACTGACAAACTACAATCACTCGATGTAACCAAATTGTAACTAGGGAAAAAAATTACAAAATTACAATTAACCACTGATTTTACGTTTATTGTGTTGACGTTTTTTCTTCCAGACGGATATACGCTGATTACTCTTGTTGTTGTTATTGTTGTTGTTATTCGTTTAGTAACTTCCCTTTGGTACAACGAGTGGTACATTCGAAGGCACGTGTAATCCTTCGCTTAAGTGTAATCCACGCTTAATGAACTTTAAGCGTAGACAGAGAACGAGATTGCGGAACGGAGCAATTTCTTCCCGAGAATTCAAATTTTCTCGGCATTGTTATTATATCGTTCAGATCACAATTACTCAATTGTACAGTAACAATTACATACATAATTACCAACTACTTTGCAGCTGCAATTATTCCGTAATTAACATTCGATATTTACTCACAAATACATATAATTGCAATTACAAAATAATCAATTAATTTGTAATTATATTTGTAATCGATTAGGAAATAATTTAACTTTTGCCCAACTGTGGTATGTATGTATAATTCTTTGGCACTTTCTACGGCCTATTACCGTTCGAGGGACTCAAACTTATGAGGTGCCAGAATATTTGACTCAGTAAAAAAATACAAAGTAATGAAAACTAAAAAGTGTGAAATAGAATGAATTATTTCAGAAAACAAAAAGCCGACTGCGTTGAGAAATGAGAGCTAAAGAGGCTTCATAACATATCTCCGATATCTGCCTATCGAAATTTGCAATTGCAGTATATAAATGATTTATCAGGCAATGTTGTTTGTTTGCATGCTAGAAAAATATATATGACGGTATAAAAATGACTCGAATCTTAGACTTTTTCACTGGAAAAAACTTAGAGAGATAGTTTGAATATTGTTGAGTACTTTTTTAATAGTAGAAGAGTCTTACAGGTTTATTGCATACGTCAAAAACTTGTGAAAAACGTCTGGACACTATTTTACATTTATATTGAAGCGAATGTTTTATTTGTTATTTGGTTGAGGTTGGAAGAAATAACGTTGCACGCTGCACTATTTATACACTGCAATTCCAAATTTCTGTAGATGGATATTAGAGATTTATTGCGGAGCTTGGTCTCGCTTTTTTAGTTAGTATTTGTTAACCCTGTCGGGATTTTTGATTTCTTGGTAATTTATTTTCCACAGACGGCGATTGGATTTAGGCTTTTATCCGTATAGCCTCGAGGAGCTTTCAGCGGTACGATTCGACTCGCGGAACGCGGGCCGAGTAATTAACGACGAGCCGTAATCTCGCGGGCACGTTGCGCCGCGACTCGAAAGCTTTAATTAAAAATGCGAAAAGGTCGAGTATAATAATCGACGGAACGGCGAAGATGGAAACGGCGATGTCATCGTCGAGACGCCGATTCTCTTCGCGATCGCGAAAAGTCCGACGAAGGAGTTCCATTCAAAAGCTCAGTGAGATTTGTGAAGCTGCGATGTGCTAGTCTCGTTTTTCCACTTTCCTCCTCATCTTCATCGCCTGAACGCACTTTTGCAGCTTCTTTCCCACACAGTAAAAAAAAATCCATTATCGAGCAAAGTGCACAAATTTGTGTGTAGAATATTTAACATTTTAGTGCGCGGATTCAACGCAGTCGTTAGTGTTGTTCCAGCCGTCCGTTTTTCAGCACACAAACATGGAATTTAATACTACATAGCGAAATATTTTCTGTCATTGTGTAAAGTGTACAAATTTGTGTGCAGAATATTTAACATTCTAGTGCGTTGATTCAACACAGTCGTCAGTGTTGCTACATTGGTACATTTTTCAGCACAGAAACATGTTATTTGATACTATACAGTAGAAAATTTTCCGTCATTGTGTAAAGTGTACAAATTTGTGTGCAGAATATTTAACATTCTAGTGTGTTGATTTAACACAATCTTTAGTGTTATTCAGCGATCCGTTTTTCAACACGCGCAAATCTTAGTCGATACTCACAGTAAAACATTTTCTATCATTGTGTAAAGTGTACAAATTTGTGTGCAGAATATTTAACATTCTAGTGTGTTGATTCAACACAATCGTTAGTGTTGTTCCAGCGATCCGTTTTTCAACACACGCAAATCTTAGTCGATACTCACAGTAAAACATTTTCTATCATTGTGTGAAGTGTACAAATTTGTGTGCAGAATATTTAACATTTTAGTGTGTTGATTTAACACATTCGTTAGTGTTGTTCCAGCGATCCATTTTTCAACACACGCAAATCTTAGTCGATACAGCACAGTAAAACATTTTCTGTCATTGTGTAAAGTGTACAAATTTGTGTGCAGAATATTCGACATTTTAGTGTGTTGATTTAACGCAATCGTTAGGGTTGCTACATCCATCGGGTCTTTATTACACAAACATGTTATTCGATACTACACGATAAAAAAAAATCCGTCATTGTGTAAAGTGTACAAATTTGTGTGTAAAATATTCGACATTTTAGTGCGTTGATTCAACACTATTCGTAAGTGTTGTTCCATCGGTCCATTCTTCGACACACAGAAATGTTACTTGATACTACACAGTAGAAAGTTTTCGCTACATCATTTTCTAAAAATTATTGTTCCATTTTTACAATTTTTAATGTACCATTTTTTTTCAATTTGCGTTCTATTTTCTGTCTATTTTAGCTATTTCATTTGCGTATAGACTCTATTCGGAGTATTTTTCCATTCAGTTGAAATTGGGACGACAAGGAAACTACGTGGCTGCAGGTGCGAGGAAGAGGAATCGGAAGGATTACGGTAATGCAGTCGCAGCGATCGCAAAAGCTCGACGTGCAGCAACAGCAACGCGGCGAACGATACGTTTTCTTACCATCCGTGCGCGAAATTACGGCGAATCTTCGTTAAATCCACCGTCCGGCGTTCTTCCGGGGATTATTTTACCGAACCCTGGAAACGAGATTATCCCCCGTATCGTTCCTCATTCCCGCCATTAAACCGACACGGTGAACCCACTTCCGGGCTAAAACCAATAACTTATCGCCAACCCACGTTTCTTTAGACGTCTCCCCCACCCAACTTATCCAAATCTCCCTTCAATTTATTCCCTTCTCTTCCACTTTATCGTCCACGCCGTTTGTTCCCTCTTTCCGAAGAACCTTTGTGATTTTTTTCTGCAATTTATCTCGCTGCTGTCTCATTTTTTCAAAATTCTTGTTATTTTTCTCCATTTTTTATTATACCATTGTTTTTCCAATTTTTGTTGGTTTTGTTGTCGCGCAACTCCCGCTCGATGGTCCCCGATCGTCTGCTTTTTTCCAATTAATTTCCGCCTCCGCGGTTTTTTCGGTCCGTTTCTGCCAATCACGTCGATTCGCATTTTCGCCTTTTCATTCGCCAATTTCCATCGACGTTCGTTATTTTTGCGAATACACGCGAACGGCAATTTTCCGAGGCAGGGAAACGAGGTTCCTCGCGAACAGATGTCGCCGCGTCGCGAAATTGAGTGAAATTAACCGATCGGATGCCTCGAACGTCGAGCTCGTCGAGTTTCCTCGTCGGCGATGATTAATTAATTGAAACGCATCCGCGACTCGTCAAAGAGTTAATCGAACTCGGATCGCAAGCTGAAAGCGTAGCCAAGAATCAAGAAAATCGACGAGCCAATCGCGATAGAAATCATCCTTCTCGCAGCACAAATATAATAATGTATTTCAATATAATAATGTATATAATAATAATAATGTATATTTGTATGTATATAATAATAATGTATATTTGTATAGAAATAATATAATGTATACAAAAAAAGAATACTATTATATACATGTAGCGACTGCCCTTGCGATTTATATATCAATCTGTCTGTCTGTCTGTCTGTCTGCCTGCCTGTCTGTCTGCCAGTCTGTCTGTCTGTTTGTCTGTCTGTCTGTCTGTCTGCCAGTCTGTCTGTCTATCTCCCAGTCTGTCTGTCTATCCGTCTCTCTGCTAGTCTGTCTGTCTGTCTGTCTGTCTGCCAGACTGCCTGTCTGTCTGTCTGTCTGTCTGTCTGCCTGCCTGCCTGCCTACCTGTCTGCCTGCCTGCCTGCCTGTCTGTCTACCTATCTGCCTGTCTGTCTGTCTGCTAGTCTGTCTGTCTGTCTGTATGTCTGTCTGTCTGTCTGTCTGTCTGTCTGTCTGTCTGCCTGCTTGTCTGCCTGCCTGCCTGTCTGTCTGCCTATCTGCTTGTCTGCCTGTCTGTCTGTTATCTGTCTGCCTGCCTGTCTGTCTGCCTGCCTGTCTGCCTGCCTGCCTGTTTGTCTGTCTGCCTGCCTGTTTGTCTGTCTGTCTTTCTGTCTGTCTATTTCTCTGTCTGTCTGTCAGTCTGTCTGTGTGCTATCTGCTGAAATAGCTCTCCGGTCGCAGGATATTTTGCGACGGATTTGACACTTACCGTTATAATTTGGTCAATCAACTCAATATCGTTATAAATTATAGCCTGTATGTTATTCTGCTGTACAAACGATAATACTGTGAAGTTTCATTGAAATCCGTTGAGTAGTTTTTGCGTGAAGGAATCAGAAATATTCATACATCCATGCATACACATACATGCATACAAAGTTTCGCGTTTATTTATTGCTTCGCTTCTCGAAACTCGTTGGCATTTTATTCCACAGCCGATTGGTTTTCTCTCTCCCAAATCTCCAACTTCTTGCGAATTTTCCTGCTGATTCGCTTACTTTTCCGTTTTCTTGCTCGTTTTTGGTCGCCGCTCCCTTTCAATTGTTCGCTCGAGCGATTCCCGAATTTCACTCTCCGTCGTGTCGACTCGCTATTTCTCGGTCCCTTTGACACATCCACGTTGCTCGTGTCGAGCGTCGAGCTTTTTGGATTCTCTCGGTTGATCCGGTTTCGCTCCGCTCGGCGTGCACGCGCGACAGCGAAGCAATTGAAATGATTCGTGGGTGAAACTGGGCGTGGAATTCCGTCGGCGATGATCAGGATTACTAATTAGACGGGGCACTCGCGTCTCGAATTCATGGTAACGAGTTGGGAGAGTTTGAGGCTCGTTGTCGCGGTTCAACGAGTCAACTGTGCCTCGTCGTTAGTCGAACCGTGGGAATTCAGCCGAGAAAAAGCGTATTTCCCTCCAAAACACAAATCTTCAAAAATCGCCCCGTTTTTTAAACTCAATCTTCATTTAATGAGACTAAAACTCTAGGTACATTGTGGAGAAAGTAGTTCCGAATACACCGTCCAAATTTGGAGCCGATCGGACAAAAACTGTTCGAGATATCGAATCTCCAGTTTGAAATTTGGTCTTGTGAGAAAAACGCCCTTAAAGTTTGAGGTACTCGAGTAAAACAGTGCAATTCACCCCGATGAGTTCATAATTCGACTCCATCCAGATTAGTGCCGAACGCGAGATTTTGCCACCTTATTTTCAATCTACATTTTGAGCCCAATTTTTGTTTTTTATTTTTTGGAAATTCTGGGACGGTGTACCCACTAAAGAGATTTTGGGGATCTTCAGAATACGTCACTGTTCATGAAAAAGCCCGCTGTACTATTGAATTACCTGAGCCAGCTGGAATTAATAAATAAACAGCTGTTATAAGGGTTTTCTACAGGGTGATTATGCTAGGAGGGAGCTTCTGGGGAAAAAAGGGGCGGCGCAGACTTATGGAAAGTATAAGTCCAGAGCTGCCTCGAGGTCAATTCATCCGGCAATTTCCTCCCTCCAGACCACACGACGCTCCTCTCTTTCTCCCTCTCTCTCTCTCTCTGTGCGTCGATTTCCGGTCACTTCGTTCGAGCCGCTGATTGGTCACACGACGCGACGAGAATTCGCCTCGAAATGGTGCGAGCCGCGTGCTGACAGGGAAATTAATTAAACGGCTGCAGGTTTCGCTGAGTCCTGTTCATAGGCTGCCTGTCACGAGTTACGATCGTTATTAACGTTGCAACGACGACGATATCGACGTGAACCGCGCGAACCCGCTTCGAAAGCTCGACTTTCGTTTCTCGATATTTCCGCCCTCGAAAATGTTCCTTTTCAAAGTCTCCGGCTCAAGATCAAATTCCCCCCCCAAATTCAGAGTCGATCCGACTGGGTGGAATTTTATCGACCCGAATTAACTCGTCGAATCGTTAGATCTGAAATTAATTAATTTCGCGGATGACCTTGACGGAAAATACGAGCAAAAATCTAGCTGTTATTAAATTCCACGGCTTCAAAGCATTTCTGAGCGGCAAACAATCAGCCAACTTCGAGCAGAGCGTAGGCCGAACAAATTTACGGTGATCAAATTTGAAAATGTCAAACAACTAAAAAATAAAATAATAATTTACGTTTAAAATTTTTTTAAAAAAACGCGCTCTAATGGTAAACCAAGCTGAATAGTCAGAAATAAATTTCAACGAGGAAATTAGTGTAATTTACGATGCCACTATTTCTCGCCCGAATCACTTTATTCTTATATCGACATTTATTTTCACTCTTTAGATCGGTTGACCACTGAAGTATTTTTAGTTTTTTTAACTCTGATCGAGCTTGCGAGCTTTTTATGGCCACTGGGCATCGTGAGCTTCGTGCTTTTCCGGCTTTATCGCTGGTACCGCTGCGGTTCGCTGCTGCGACGTTAACCGACCTCTGCGACAAGAACCGTGGGTCAGCCTTTGCCAATGTCACGTGCAGCTGGAGAGAATAAATTGATAAAAAAACAAAAACCGACCGCGTTGAGAAATACTAGCTAAAAAAAGCTCCACAACATACCTCTCATATCTATCTATAGAAATTTGCAATTGCGATGTATAAATAATTCAGGGTGCGATGTTACTTCTCTTAATGTTGAGCCAACAACAAATAAGCTCCACACTACAATACAAATACAACTCGAGTGTTGGAGAACATATCGCAGGGGACGAGCAAAGAAGCAAAAAGTATTTCTTCGGAACATAACCCTTCGAGTGCACACCTATTTTTCCCAACATGTCCCACACTCCGGGTCAAATTGACCCCATCCTTTTTTTCACAGTCTATAACTTCGGAGCTTTTTGCTCAAAAAAATTCAGCGTGTACGCGGAGAGAAGACGATAGTAACGTCCACGACGTAACGTAGGAATCATTTTTTCGTTGTATTGTAACCAAGCGAGAAGAGTAGGAAAATGGTAATGATTACCATGTAACATGGTGACCCTTACCAGAAAAATGGTAATTACCATTTTTTTCCTCTCCGTGTAGTTTGAATATTGCTGAAGTACTTTTTCAGCAGTAGAAGTATCCTCCTGGTTTATGCTCGCGGCAAAATTTCGGACATTCGTTTTCCTTTGGGGAAAAAATCGCAGGCCGAGAAAGCTATAGTAACATTTTTTTTAAACGCCGAAGCGCATCTTCGGTCGAAGTAGATTTTAGGGTCAAAATGACCCAACTCGAAGGGTCATATTGAAATTATAAACTCCACGTCACTCGCACAGCTGGGACGAAGATAACGACACCTCATGAGTTGAGATCCGTCAAACGGCTTGGGCTTTAAAAGGTGTCGAAGAATTAGACATACATACATACATACATACATACATACATAGACCCTTTATCGGCAGTCGCGTAAAAAAACTGGTAGAACGAGCAAGCGAATGGCTTGAGGAGAAGAGTCGACCCTATTGGCCGCGTCTTCGTGGTTATCACCGTTTTCTGTCGAGAGATGCGCGCCGGCGAGTTGGATGCTGCGAGTTGAACTCGACGCAGCGCAGTTCTTGATAAACCGAAAGCTCTTCGGTCGAGGGAGAAAAAACAGATGCAGCTGTAATCGAGAAAACGTGCTCTCCAAGGAACATCGCAACAGCTCAAAATAACGATCCGGTCCTCTCGGCTCGAGACGAAGATCAACGAAAGTCATTCGTTCCCAAGGATTTTCATTTTTCCCGGATACCTCGTAAAAAACGTCGTAAATGCGTGAATTATTTATGCGCCTGTCTTTTCCAAAAGTACATTCGATAACGAGAATTTAAAAAAAAGAAAAAGTTCCAATAAATCAATTTTCAAAAAAGCTGTACCTATTTTTAAAAAAAGTCATTTTTTTGGGTGGGTGAAAAAATTTGAAAAAATTCCAAATAATTGTGAAAGACGTTTTTGACGGGGTAGAAGAAGACCAAGAAGTTTCAGCCACGCTTTAACCTTGTAAAATAAATGCGTCCAGCAGAAACGTCATTTGTGTCGTCGCGCCAGAGCGCGAGGCAGTGTTCCACTTTGACGTGCTGTAGCTGCGAAACTATGAACCTTCATACTTCGTAAAAAATACTTGTGTTGCCCACAAGAACTTTCCTTCTACGTGCTACGAACTATCATTTCCCACAGTTTGTAACATCTCAAGTCACGTGACACCAACGCGTTACGATGCGCGTATGTATATGTGAGGTGGCATACAAGTTCAGCTGCATCCGCGCTCTCAGGTGAAGTTCGGCAATCGGCATTTTTCTCTTATGATCAAGTGTCTGCGTCGAGATACAATTTTATTTTTACGTACGATTAATATTTAAGATTTAAGAACCTCTGTACAAGCATCCTGGGTCTACACACATTGTCAGTCAACCTCGACGACGCTGAGTATCTTTTTTTTTATATTTATAACTGAATTATGCCTCAGAGTCGTGTTCTATCGAATTAATCTTGTGTTGGTCTCGCATTACGTGGAAACATATTTAATTCGAATGCTTCTCTGTGGTATTTTCGTGTCATGTAGTTAGACCGTGTCTGTTGTTAGCGTAAGTCGGTTGTCCCTGCAGTGTGCTCGAGCCGAAGATCACGGCGTGGATGAGTTCCTGATAAAAATGAGTTTATAAAGATACAAGTTGGGAAGAAATTGGCGGAGAGCCATTTCCCACGAGGATGCTGCGGCGCACCTTCTCGATTTCCGCACGTTCACCTGAAAACGCGTGACACTGCGAATGGATCGGAGAAAAAAAAAACACACGGGCATGGGATCATGCCGGAATTTTTGCTACTCGTTTCGAATTCGCTGTCTCGTGGAATTCCCGTTCGTTGTTTTTTCGCGAGGCGTCGTGTTTATTCGCGCGAACGAGATTGAGTGGCGACAGCCGTTTCGGAAGCGTTCGAGGCAGCGGATAACAAGAGCCGTTTTCTCGCGGGACTCGCGTTGTTTGTCGCCCTTCCCGTCACGCGACACGAATCAATCCGCGAGAAAAAGCGAGCCCTTCGTTTTCCTTCGCCCCGCGTGATCCGGCTTTCTCACGCGACTTGGGCCAAAAAAGATAAACAGATCGAAAATCACGACGCGAATGGCGAGGAAATGGAAAAGGAAATTGAAATTCGCGAGAAAATACGCGCGAAATTGGGGAACAAAGACCAAAGAGAAAGCTACACTCCGCGACGGTGCAAAAAAAAAAATACTACAAACATGGCGGAAACTCGCGCGCGATTGTTTGTTGTTCGACAAGAGTTTCCAGTTTCGCGCGAGCCCTTTATCCCGGATTTTCACGCTTTTTCGGCGTAATTGCGACCACCGTCCCGAGGCTTTCGGATCACTCGGTTAATCCGTGAATATTTTACGCCACCGACGCCGCCCCTTTTTTCCGCCCGACCCGGATTATTTCATGCCGGACGTGAGAGAATTTTGCGCGAAACGTGTCGATTTACACGCGGCCAACTTTTAGCGGAGTTACACTTTTGGCCAGATTTTACCCTCCTCGCCCCACTCGCTCTGGGCCTCTCCTATCCGTAACTTCGAATGTGCGACCACAGCGATTGGAAAACAAAACACCGGAGAGAAAATAGTTGGAAATTGGAAAACGTGCCGAAATTTGGGGATCTCGAAGCGCGAAGAGCTTCCAAAGCTCTGCTGCCGTGCAGAAAATTGTTTCGCGCGGCTTAAGACGACCGAATTCGGAGTCAGATATTGAAGGAGAAGGAACTTACGGAAAAGGGTGTTTTTCCTATTTTTATTAAGCGAAACTTTTGTCGTCGCGTGCCGGAAACGTAAAGGTGAGGGGGAAAAAGCTCGCGGAGGAAACGACTCGATCGCACGCGACAGCGTTTCGTCGCTGCGTATTATCGCGAACCTTCCGTTTCGAATTCGGAGTGATTAGCGCTGCCCTTTCCAAACTATCGGGCGCAGCTCCTCGTCTTACACACTCAATCCTCAGCTGCCACTGTTCGAGTAAAAAGCTCCGCTCTTCGCTATTTTTTTCAACAGATTCCGAGTTTTCTCACGGTCACATTCAATTTATGGTTATGCAACCAATTTTTCTCACTAAAGTAGCTCCAGAAGATGGCGCCATCGCATCTTCGAGTCAATATTCAAGATAGATTTTGTTCGCCACAAGTTTTTCAATTGGGGTCTGATGGACCCCGCTGTGGCGGCTATGTCAAGGCTCATGAAGATAACGGACCCAATTAAAAAATATTGCATTCGAAGCATGCCAGAATTGAGAGCTTTTCAGGTGTGCAAACGATAAATTGGGCGCACGAATCATGTTCCAACATTTTTTCCCCAAGGTCGTTGTCATGCCAAGGAGAAAACGAGAGTATCCACTGCCATACGACGGACTGCTGGGTTGTTACATCCTGGAAAAACTTCCTTTTTTTGCCAATCGTTGGAAAATAGTTTGTGCGCCTAATTTATGCGAATTCCAAAAAATCCGACGAGCACATAGCATTACTGTCCACGTTGTCCGAGACTTTAGGATTTTTTGGTCCATAATTGGGGCAACGGTAAGAGAGAAAAGATTGAAAAGCACGGAAAACGAATGCTTTTCTCGTGGGAAAAAGAAGAGCTTTTTCGAGTAGAGAGTTCGAGTATCGTATCGAACAGTTTCACGCTCGAACTTTTTTTTTCTCCGTCTGCGATCGACTTCCAAACTTGTTTTCTCCGCTCGAGCGAGAGACGAGGAGCGAGAAATTCGTGGCGTAAAAATAAAGCTATCGCGTTACGCTGCGAACATGTTTTTTTGTCGACTCGATGCTCCGGAATTTATCGAGGAATGACGATCCGATGCGGAGAGGGCAGGAGGACGAAGGCGCGGATTCCCGCCGTCATAGGTCGCGGATGAGCTTGCGCCAGGTGCGTCTCGTCGCGAACGTTGTCGAGCTTTTGAATTATTTATAATTCGCCGGCTGCCTGAAAAATATAATTGCGCGACATTTTCAAAATCGCTACGCGATTATCCAATTAATTATAATTATTCGCGACTTATTTTTTCTCCTGCGTCGATTGTTTGCGTATTTATCGGTAGATTCGTTGTCGATTTGTCATCTCCCATTTTCTGCGCCCCATTTTATTATAGTGATTCCTAAATTTGCTTCGTTTTCTAGTCTTCGACGAACGTTTTTGCCACCGAAAAATGCATATTCGGCGCGAGGGTTTTTGATTTTGTTGGCAAAGACAGAAAACGGAAGCTTTTTTATACGGATATTTTTCGATTAATTCGGTGAAACGCGCGGAATATTACGCCGCGATGGATCGGAGGTCCGGAATTAATTTGTTGCTTTGCCGACGAGCCTGGTGAAATTCCGCGAAAGTACTAGACGATAAAAAGCTGCGCCTCGCTTTGAGCTCGATGAATTTTGGCTCTCGCGAAGCTATGTGAAAGTGGGCTAACTAGCTACGCCTTTCACGTCGAATGGAAACGAATTGTTTATACAAAATTATTTAACCCTTAATGGTCACACCTCCGGATTCTGACGTGATGGTCACATGGGGTGTCATCAACCCCACTCACTTTGGAAAGTGATAAATAGCTAAAAAATTGAAAAAAAAATGATATCAAAATACTACAACGTAATGTCAACCTTTATGCGTAAGGCCATGTCAGTTATTTTCAAGTCGTGTAATTTTTAATACCAAAAAAGAAAAGTCGAAAAAAATTCGTAAAATATGACTTTTTTCATAAAAAGCCATGCAGAGACTTCAATTTTCAAGCAAAAAAAATAAAAAAAATCGTTTCATAAATCTGAAATAGCATACTTTCAGGTGGATGAGAATAAATTAGTGGCCGTTCCAAAAACTATATTTATTTGAACGTCTGAAGTGCGGAAAAATGATACGCCAGATTTGTTATAACGAACGATATTTTATGATGAAAAAATGGTTCAAACTACCCACAGATGACGACACGTGTCCCATTTTCACAAATACTCTAGGAGGTAGCGCAGTTCGAAAAACCGCCGGGGTTGAATCAACCCCGAGTGACCAGTAAGGGTTGAACAGATTGGGACAAAAATTTAGTAATTTTTTACCAACAATGGCGAATGACGAAAGAATGACGAGGCGATCGGCGAAACGACGACAATCGGACGGACGATGATCGCGCGAAGTGGGATGCGCGGCGCGCGGTCGGATAATAGCCAGTCGATTACTTATCCGATGTTTGGCCGAGCCATTTCTCCCGAGCGGTCGAATCGATTGCGCGCAACGAGGCATGAATAATTACGCGGCGGTAATTGGGCGCCCTGTCGACTAATCTCGCGAGCCCCAGACGCGAGGAGAACCGGAAGAAGAGGCGCAAGGAATTCGACGGAGAAAAAGAGAATCGAGCGGACGGAACGGCCATTATTATTATCTCCGGTCACTTTACGACCGATCGGAAACGGCGACTGCTGACGCGACCTCGAGATCGACGCGACCTTCCAGTCGACAGCTTATCAATCAGGAGAGAGACGCTTGTTCTGTTCTCGTCTCCCTCGAATCGGTTGCGTAGAAAATTAGAACGATTTTCATCAGGTGAGCCGTTCGCTCAAGAAACGATTCGAGTCTACTCGCGTCGTTTTCCGACCAACTTCGTTATGGATTGTCGTTATCCCACAGCGTTTGTACGCAAAATTTCATAACATTCGATCCATTTTCGAGCGAAGTACGAGAATTTGAAACTGCGCGCTCGAGAGCCTCGAGTTTATGTCTCACAAGTTGCAGCAGCCACTTGGGTCCAAGTGGATTGCGCCACACATATTTTCTCGGCTTTATAGTAAGCACATAGCCGGGTGGAATATTGTGTCTTATGTGGGACGGATAAGTTTGCAACGGCAAACTATCTCCAATTTAGCTCAGCATCCGAATCTCGTCTTGCAAGCTCGGTCCTAGGGTGTTATTAAAATGGAATACATCACGAGACTCTGGTGTAACTGTAACCTCCAAAAATATGTCGCTACTCAGCTTTTTTGTACGCGTACCTTGAGATTCGTTTTTGGGTTGGATACCCGGCTTAGAGGAGCCTCACGTCCCATAGTTGCTGCAAGCTTCATGTGTCAAACTATCTCCAATTTAGCTCAGCATCCGAGTCTCATTTTGCAAGCTCGGTTCTCGGTTGTTATTAGAATGGAATACATCACGAGACTCTGGTGTAACTGTAACCTCCAAAAATATGTCGCTACTCAGCTTTTTTGTACGCGTATTTTGAGATTCGTTTTTGGGTTGGATACGTGGCTTAGAGCAGCCTCACATCCCACAGTTGCTGCAAGCTTCATGTGTCAAACTATCTCCAATTTAGCTTTGCATCCAAGTCTCATTCTGCAAGCTCGGTCCTCGGTTGTTATTAGAATGGAATACATCACAAGACTCTGGTGTAACTGTAACCTCCAAAAACATGTCGCTGCTCAGCTTTTTTGTACGTGTATTTTGAGATTCGTTTTTGTGTTGGATACGTGGCTTAGAGCAGCCTCATATTCCATAGTTGCTGCAAGCTTTACAGGAGCGCATTCGTAACAAGAAGTGAGATATATAACAATTTTATATAAAATGTAAGCTTTCGTTTATCATAATAAATTGGCAGCTCGGATTTCGACGAATTAAGGATTCCAAACCAATTATTTATTTTTAAAAAAATGCATAAATAATTTATGAAATTTTGAAAAATTGAAGACAAGGGGTGATAAATAACGGATTCAAAAGAGAAACCGCTGAAACTCGAACGATCTAAATTCGTGAAAGCGATGTTTTTTTCCGTTCAACGGAAATAAGAATGAAGTTGCAGGAAAAGCTGGGATCTTGGGATGGGTAACGGAAATCCGCGAGGAATTCGGCGCGGAGCCGACGAATATTCGGCGAAAGAGAGAGCCGTCGAATAAACGTGTGTAAAATTCATGGAATCCGAGGAATGCGAGTGAAATATTGATCGACGGTGAGCTTAAATATCCTTGGGTCGAATTGGCGCTCGCAATTATACCTACGAATTTCAATTACGCGCTCTTCCTGCTTCTCAACGCCAAACGCACAACGCACAACATCCAAACCCAAGCCCAAGTCCAATGCCCAAACCCAAGCCTAAGTCCAACGCCCAAACCCAAGCCCAACGCTCAAGCCCAAGACCAACACCCAAGCTCAACGCCCAAGCGCAAGTCCAAGCCCAAGCCTAACGCCCAACGTCCAACGCCCAATGTCCAAGCCGAAGCCCAAGCGTAAGCCCAAGCCCAACGCCCAAGCCCAAGCCTAACGCCCAAACCAAACGCCCAACGGCCAATCCAATGCCCAAGCTCAACGCCTAAGCCCAACGCCCACACCAAACGCCCAATGCCCAACGCCCAAACCAAATACCCAACGCCCAAACCCAACACCAAAGCTCAACGCCCAAACCCAAAACCCAACGCCCAACACAGGAGGGAGCAAAGGGCGACGAGAAGGGCCAGAGGAGACGTCGAGCACAGACACGAAATAACGCTGTCGTCAAGAATGAGTCGACGCCACGACGATAAGTTCCATAAATTTGCCAATCCATTCGAGAAGAGTGGCTTTGCGTCTTTGCTGCGACAGACGACGCGGAGCTTTTAACCCTTTCAATGTCGCGGAATTGTTTTCCTCCATCCGCGTCCTTGACTCTCTCCTTCTCCGCGTCTTCACTCTCCCGTGAAAGATGTTTCTCCATTCGCCCGAATTTCATCGCTCTCGACGACCTTCTTTTGTCATTGATGACGCGAGGCCACAGTTTTTTATACCTCGTTTTCGTCGCAAAGCCGATTTGCAATCCAGCAATACTTGCGAAAATAAGAAGTAATCCGTATTTCAATTTTTCCCCATCAAAAAAAAAAAAACTTGATACTTGATAGAGGCAAATATGTGGAGTAAAAATGGAAAATATTCTGTATTTTCCTTTTATATAATTACAACTTCCAGTAAAATGTAGTAATTTTGTAATTCGTTCGGTTTCGTTGTAATTCTCATCGACGCCGCTCCAATCAGCGCGGAGAAAAAAACTCTACGATCGTTCGATACCCATCGAGCTTTTTCCCGCAAGCTCGTCCAATTAACCGTTCCGCGGAACCTGTCGCCGCCGCACTTTGCGAAAGGCTGAATCGGAGCAAAGCTGTGGGACGCTTCGGAACGAGCGGGGCGTGGGGGGAGCGATGGGTGCCCAAAGACTTGGCCGGAGGGCTGAAAGCTTCATTTGAGAGTGACGACGCCCGCCGCCTCCCCCCCTCCCCAAAGACGCCCTTCGCGTTCCAGCGTCCCGGAAAGAGAGCCGAACGAACGAACGAACCTCGAGATGTTCGAGATTCTCCGGATTTCCTTTTCTCCTCCTCTTCGCGTCGCGCTCTGTTCTCCTCTTTATTTTCCAGACGGGCAAGGTTTATCGATCCTACGGTGTCGCGGCTCTCGACTAACCCAACGCCATGGTCCCGGGAATCGCTTTGTTCCAAATTCGAAATCCCCTCGCCTCCCGTCTCCTATTATCGTTTTCACTTATCGTCGAACAACGAACGACGCGCAGCGCGGTTTTCGGCTCAAAAAGTGGGCAGAAATAATGCTTGTGTTTTTCTTGCTCTCCGCATCCCAACTAATGAGAATCCGAGTAGTTTTCAAGGACAAACAGCATCTATGCTACTATCAAGGATATGGCCATGAGATTTCGCGAGTAGAAACTATTTATCCCATTTCTAACTAGAAAATACACTACTCTTCCAACTAACGATAGAGCTTTCGCGAACTTCAATTATTTTCACCAACGCGCAAGCTTGCCCTCCTCGAAGCTTCGAAGGGCAACAGGAGTGGCGAGGTCTCGATACACTTTTAGACCATTTCCGAACCGATGTTCGAGTAAATAAACGGAAGTGTCGACGAGGAAACGAGCGCGGTTAACGTTTAATCCCCTAGTCGCGTGATCAAAGGATTCGGCGCGACGTACGCAAGCTCCGGTGTGAAAAGGTGAACGGATCGTACGACGAGGGGTTGCTTTGTGAGGAAGCTCGAGGAGGACGCGATACGAACATGAGACCTGGGAAAAAGATCTGGCAATAGACTCGACACGCCGATGATTCGAGTGTAGTTTGTTAATTAAAAAACAGCTGAGGATCGTGCTTAAACCCATTTATTACCTGCTGATGGCGTTTGTCACACAACAGTTCTGACTCGCTATGTTATGCTTGTGTGCGCAAAATTGTACGTTCCATAAAACACTTTCATTGTATTTTATTTAATAATATTTGATACTTATGATTCGTTGTGGAGAATTCGACAACTTGAGTCAGTTGCGTGCTTCTCGAAGAGTTGGCTTCTGCGTGGATAAATAGCGAGTGAACGCGATAAAGAATTGCGTTTAAACGTATTTTAGTAGCGTATGTATCGAGCCCAACGACTTTCGGATGGATATCCAAAATAGCAACGTCGACAAAAATTTATAAAAATGGTCCTCCTTTGGAGTGGAGGAGGTAGAACGAGGTAGAATCATCCCTTGAGATATCAACCTCCATCCCAATTGCTTTTCTTCATCGAAGATCGATCAGCCAGAGGGGATAAAATTTGGTGTCGAGGGTTGAAAAATTGCCAGGATTTTGGCAAACTCCATTTTGAGCGAGTGACAGAATCACCCGCGACACGAGTTGACAGGAGATTAGCCAAGCGATATCCGGTGATTACTTTGATCTGGTCAGGATTTAATTTCCATCCGTAACGAAGCAGCGATCAAACGGATTCGAAATCACGACTAATGAAACTTTTCACAGCAGGGATCAGTGCGTAAATAAGCGAAGCAGTGTGACAAATGCGACGTGACAGAACGTATGGAAAGAACTATCGAGGCTCTCGTTAGTAGCTGACAAAACTATTGAGGCACTCGCTAGTTCTTCGAAAATTCTGATAGTTCCAGTAGATATTCAATAGTTCAGTCAGTAGTGACTATGGAGCTACTATTGGACCTGTGAAGTCACTAGAAGTTTAGTGATCCTTTCAGTAGTGAAGAGGTATCACTAAATCACTATCGGCGAAACTTTGGATTATTGTCTTTAACTATTGAAGATAGTCATTACAAGGGGTAGTACTACTGGTGCAAACTGTTGGTCGTACTATTAGTGGAACCTATTGAGCGGCACTACTCGTGGAAACTACCGAGCAACACTACTCGTAGATACTATTGACCGCACTATTGAGCGAGTCACGGTTCGACCCAGTAGTTTCATCAGTAGTGAGGTCCAATTTGCTACTGGGAAAGTCCTATGCTAGTGATTAATAGTTATCAGTAGTGCTCGCAATAGTTCTTAGTAGTCTTTTCAGTAGTTTCCCATTAGTTTCTCTATGGTTACTAATATTCTCGCAATAGTTTTCGGTCACTTTTGGCAGTAGTAGTTTTGTGAGTAGTTCTCAATAGTTTCTTTCCACACGGCAGTGGACTCCACGCTGCACGAACTCGTTGGTTCGTCGAGGCAAAAAAAAAAAAACTAAGCTCCCCGATGACTTCCATTGTCTCTCATGTCGTCGTTTTCTGTGTTTTCAGAGACCGTCCGAGTGGTTCCTCCACGTTCAACAGGTTCCGAGAACACCCCTCTGAAGATCGAGCAGTTTCCAGAGAGAGTAGATCATTGGACTAGCTGCGACCGAGGCGAGCACAAAGAGTATCGAGAAGTAGCCATTGATGATGGCGACGTCACCGCAGCGGTAGTTTGTCTACTCCACTTCCGAAATGGCGTCTACTTTCGACCCAGCATCGACGCTGGTCACGTCGTCGTTCGCCAACGACACTGCGAACGTCACGTCCACCGTAGAATGGCAGGGGATGCCGTTAGCCCTGCTGAAAGGTTGCATCCTCGGCGTGATCATCCTGACCGCCATTTTCGGCAACCTACTCGTCATGGTGTCCGTGATGAGGCACAGAAAGCTACGCGTCATCACGAACTACTTCGTCGTGTCGCTAGCTTTCGCTGACATGCTCGTCGCCATGTTCGCGATGACCTTCAACGCCAGCGTTCAGGTCAGTCAGCGTTGGATCTTTGGATTCAACATGTGCGACGTGTGGAACTCGCTAGACGTGTACTTCAGCACGAGCTCGATACTTCATCTCATGTTCATCTCGGTCGATCGTTATCAGGCGATCGTCAGACCTCTGAGGTATCCGGTATGTATGACGAAGAAAGTAGTAGCCTACATGTTACTCGCCTGCTGGACTTGCCCGGCTCTAATCTCGTTCCTGCCGATTTTCAATGGGTGGTACACGACTCAGGAGAATCGCGCGTACAGAGTCAATTATCCGGACAGATGCGAGTTCAAAGTGAACCCTGGCTACGCCTTGCTGTCATCGAGCATATCCTTCTGGATACCCTGCGCCATCATGACACTCACCTACATGGCCGTGTTCAAGGAGGCTATCAGGCAGGAGAAACAGATGCACGATCGCATGGGAAACGCGATGCTGTTGAGTCACAGGCCTAGCAGGGACATGAACAATCTGAACAACACGAGCACGTTGAACAACCTCAACGGCGAGCTGAACAGCGGTGGGTCGTCGAAGACCCTCACGCTGAACGAGATCAGCACCGATCATCTGCACACTCCGACGAAGGACAAGAATATGATGAAGATGAAGCGAGAGCACAAGGCCGCTAGGACTCTTGGCATCATCATGGGCACCTTTATTCTCTGTTGGCTACCCTTCTTCCTCTGGTACGTCAGCATATCTCTCTGCGAGCCGTGCAGCAAGGCCTGTCCTGACATCGTCATCGCCATCGTTTTCTGGATCGGTTACGCCAATTCTGCCCTCAATCCTCTCATATACGCCTACTTCAACCGGGACTTTCGGGAAGCCTTCAAGAACACGCTGCAGTGCGCTTTCTGCTCTCTCTGCAGCCGGGAACCGTCCGATCTCGAGGCCCTCGACTTCAGGCGACCTTCGCTCAGGTACGAACTCCTACAACCTATCGCATAGACGTTCCGCGTTCATTCCTCGTCTCAGCAAATTCTTCGCGCCCGGCTAATGGGAGCCAGGACTCGAAAATATACTTGCCTGGGGGGGAATTACTGGAAAAGTAGACGAAGAGTCGGGTGGACTTGACAGGGGAGAGGGCAAAGAACAAAGTGGTGGGGTCGGGACACCGCGAAATGGACAGCACGAACGGGGAAAAATGAAAATGTTTGCTTGCAGGTTCGACGATCGTACTAAGAGCGTGTACTCAGAGACGTACGCGAAGCACGTGGACCGCAGAAGATCCAGCGAGTTTGGGAGCAGTCTTTGAGATGAGAGGAAATTTAGGTTCTAATGCAAACGTCGAAGCGACGTTGGATCAGCTCTCAAGAGAAACCCTGCCAAATTAATCTTTGCGACGTTTAATTTTAATCAATATATCAATTAAGATGCGAATGCATACATACGCACATACATACATGCATACATATTATACATACACGCGTGAATGGGGCGCACGAGGACGGCGCGTGCGTCGTGGCGAGGAGAAAGTGTTATACGCGATGCGAGAAATGTTGTTGGGACGCGTCGCCGCGCAGTGAACACGACGGGAGTCGATGGGTCCAAAAATCTGCTGACTCTTCAATTTTCAAACAATCGTAGTAAATATTTTCCAATACTCGTACTGAACTATTCGCAACCAAAACTGACGGTGTTTTCGGGTATGCTACAGCGTGTCATCCTACACTTCGTCTTTCAGCTTCATTGTAGCTTATCTCTTTAGGGACAATCGAAAAAGTGTATTTGTTGACCAATTGGCTCCTGTTATTTTCACCGTGCGGCGTCAGCCACGTGGTCCAGTAGTGCCACAGTGGCGGAAAGCTCTGTACAACTGCACGCAATCGTATCTGATCGGGAAAAGTTCCGTTGGGATGCCATCGAGATTGTGATCGAGTACGTTTCATACGTCGTTGTAAAACCATGGAGTCTCGACAGATGAGATTATTACGTGACTGGTGAAAATTGTCCTGGAGCAGGTATGCGTCATTTGGCATTGACAACAACTTCTTACATGATTGTCACCGCACGAATATAATTTTTCCACCGAGAGCTTAGGCATTTGTCGTCAATGGTGTTACCCCCTTTTCTTCGAAGCAGTACCTCGCCGTGTGATCTGTCCACGTTTCAGAGAACAATCGTGAGCGTCGACAATTATTAACGCTAACTAATTATAACTGACATTCGGTGAGGACGAATTCGATCAAGTGTTAACCGAACCGAGATGAGCATTTCTCGAAGTCTAATTGGCACGAATCATCAGGAATACACGGAAATTTGGAGAAAAAATTACTTCGTTTGGTGAGGGCGGAATCAATCGCTCCTCGTAGTTGCGGAGACGACGAGGCGTTCGTAATCCCATCTGATCGCGTGTAATCCACAGATAATAAGGTACGTTGCGTGCAGTTGGCTGGTAAAGCTTGCCTGCGATCACAATCATCGAGAACATCCGCGCGGGTGGATCAGGCATGGAATCGCCTGAGATCAGAAGAAATCTACGTAGCATTTAACCCTTTCAGTCGCGAGTTTTTCCAACCATCGTTTTTTTTTTACGAAATTTAGTTTAGCCAGGTTTTTGAGATTGCTGATCACGGATCTGCTGTCAAAAGTGCAAATCAGCGACCTTGGAAACCCCGATATACCAAATTTCAGGAAAACTGGGCATATTTCTACATTTTGATGGAACATATCGAATCCGCCATTTTTAATTTCAACAATTTGACAGTAAATACGTATCAGCAATCTTAAAGGCCTTGATATACACCAAATTTCAGAAAAACTCGCTATATTTCAAATTTTTGATCGGCCATATTGAATCCGCCATTTTGGATTTTCCAAATTTGACAACGAATACATAAATAACAAGCTCAAAAGCCCTTATATGCCAAATTTCAAGAAGGCTGAGCACATTTCAACATTTTCGTCGGCCATATTGAATCCGCCATTTTGGATTTCCAAAATTTAACAGCGGATGCGTATCAGCGATCTTAAAAATTCGTATGATCCAATTTTCAGAGAAAACTACCAACCTCGAGATTTTGATCGGCCATATTGAATCCGCCATTTTGAATTTCAAAGATTCAGCAACGAATTCATAATCAGCAGTCTCTAAAAGCTCGCTTTACACATTTTCAGATACTGCTAGCTGTTATTCAGTGTTGGCATGAATTTATTACGAGAATCCTACTTCTTTTGGTATCTTCTAGCTTGTTTCTGGCAATAATTATTTTAAACAGTTGTTAAACATATTATTATTGTTCCAACGCTTATCCAGCTCATAAACGATAGAAAATCGACAGTGGCTCGGTGTCTCGTGACTGAAAGGGTTAAGAGTCGGTGCGATCGCATGCGATGACACGTTTTCCTTGCTTCGAGTAAATCGATGGATAAACAATTGCCAAAGTTAGATTTAAGGGAGCTTCACAGCAATCGTTCACACTTGCCGTTACGTATTTTATATTTTATATATATATAATGATGATGATGACGATGATGATGCTGATGGCGTGAATCGTGAAAAGCGACGATTTCGACAAAATTCGTGTGGGAATATTCTTTCCCTTGTCGTCGTCGTCGGTGCGGTATGCGTAGGGTGAAGGATCGTGCGAGATGCGATTGCTATTTTCATATGTTTTGGGAAGGAAAATGAGACAAAATTTTTCGTTTCAACTGCAAAGATTTGGCGGATGCAATTTTGCTGTCTCGTCAGAGATCTCGGAAAGTTCATCCTCGCGTCGATTGATCGTTTCGGTGACTAGTGATACCGTCGAGCTTTAATTAATTAATTACACGCACTTACCATGACCAGAGTCACGAGTCTTAAATTTGTCGCGCCGTTCGCTGACTTTTTTTTAATTCTAAACACATTTGTTCGCCATTCGCGTCTCGCGCCTCGTTTTCCCGTCGTTTTTGTTCCCGCGCCTTTGTTTTCTTTCCTATTCCGGGAAAATTACTTCCGAGGCGTGAGTTCGGTGACAAGAACACCATTTTATTACGAACGTTTTCCCTTCACTTTTTCTCTCGCATCGCAGCAATCCAAAGCTGCGAATTCATTCTTCCGCATTTTATTCCCCATCGAGCATTTCGTTCTCGCAGCAGCGGGCAAATAACACCCAAAAAAATAGTTCTTTCCGACAATTTTCCCGCTTTGTTTCCATTCTCGACAGCAGATGACTAATTATTCACCGAATCGGCTCGAAATGCAGCAATATTTTCCAATCAAAATTCATTATCCGTAGATTTGTCGCAATTTTGTTCCGTATGACTGACCGAGGAGCGCTCATCGGTCATAATATACAGGGTGACGCGCCTAAGGTGTTACACAACAATTGACCCTATACAAAAATGTTTTGGACCAAAGTTTCGGGCTTCAAAATGGCCGTCCTCCTGGACTACCCTATTTTGTTCCATCAAGGTCAACTCCACTTCTTTAAATAGAACAATGCATTTTTTTTTCAACGAATGAATCACTTTCAAAGGATTCTCTGGCCTTGGTTTGGGTCTACCCACAGGAGATGCTCCAAGTGATGACTCTCGACTCGTAAGCACTTGTTAATTCGCTGATGGTCCAACATTTGTAGTGTAAATTGGCGTATTTTTTTTCACGTGGTCGACCATTTTCTATAAATTGCATCACTGCAACGACCTTGTATCATAGATGACTGAATTCGTCTCAAGATCGGTAACATTGTCATCGAAAAAAAAATATATGGTTCCAGTTAAAAAAATGAAGTTGACCTTGACGTAGCCTCAACGGCTTCACCGATGAAAAAATGGCGTTGTTTGGTGTGAAGGCCTTTCAAAACACTAAAACTTTTGTCTGAGACGTTTTCCAATAGGATCAAGCGTTTGGGTGCTGCGAGTGCTATTGCCCTGCGACAGCTTAGGAGAGTCGCCCTGTATATCGAAGAGAGAAAATGAATAAAAAATTAGAAAATTGGCGCAGGAGCAGCGAAGATGTGGGATTCGATGTAAACGTTAGCAATATATCATAATACATATTACGTAACTCGTGAAATGTCCTCGACGCGAATTAAAATCGAATCGTAGCGATCCTCGTTGTCGTTTCATCGACGAACGATGCGGGATCATGATAGAAATTTTGCTAGTCCTGCTCGCGAGTATCGATGCAATAATAAAAAGGATTCGATCTCGTCGTTCGATCAACCATTATTCTCACTCCATCTCAATGTTCACGAGCGGTAAAAACAACGCAAAAAAACGTCGAGCGACCATGCATAAAAAACGGCACTCCAGATTCTCCGTCGTGCTTTGTACTCGTGTGGCGCAAAATTGGGGGAAACTGCTCGATTTTCCCGTGAGTTTTGAATAACCGCAGCCAAAATCCATCCGAATCGACGAGAGAGACTCGATGATCGTTGTAAATAATGTCATTTGCGCTTAGGAATGAGTGTCTTCGTGTGTAATTTGTGTCGTCGTCGTTGTGTTTTTCATCTGAATGTCGGAGGCTGGTGTTGGTAGTCCTGGTGATATTATCGAGAGGCTGGGAAAATGGGAGAGGAGCGAATGTTGCGTGATCGGGAGCGAGAATGAATAAACTGTGTTTCTTCCAACTTTGTTATACACCTGCGCGTAGAGATTCCGAAACTTCTGGCCAATGGCTCCTCGCGTGTCAACAATCAAATGCAATATTAGATTATAGGTGAACGAATCGCTCGTAATGTTAGGAACGAATATAACAAAAAACAGCAGTAATTGAATAATAACCAGTCGATTTAATGTAATTAGTATTTATTCGACGAGCAATCGTGCAAGAAATGAATATGTGTAAGCGAGCAAAGAATACCTCTGACATGTCGTAGATAATAATCGTCGAATATGTCGCTCGTATCTCCCCCGTAATATCGGAACCTTCTTCTTGTCGAGATCTTTCCCAAATCTGCACTCCTCTCCCCTCATTTCCAAACCAGCTCAGTCAAATTCCCCAAAATTGCAGAGAAAAACGTAGAAAAAACAGAAAACAATCCCAGAACACCAAAAACACCGATCAAAAAATTACTCGTCGAGTCGTTGATATTTTAATTGCCACATTTTTTATGCGAGTCGTGCGAATATTTCTCCAATGGAGTCGAATCGATTTTCGAATAATTCGGACTTTTCGAATAGCTTGAACCATTCAAATTTTGTCAACCAACAAATTTCGTGGTTAAATAATTTATTAAAAAAAAAATTGACCAAATAAAACGAAGTTAACGAGTGAGAAAAATGGTTCGAACAACATTTTTTTTTTATTCAACTCACCTTGGCAACATCGACGCCTTTGTAGCTGACTTTGCAGCAAGTCTACTGAATTTTAAATTCAGTATAAAAAATGTAATTGAAACGTACAAAAAATTGTAAGCTACCTAGATCAGTAGATGCTTAACACCAAACTGTGCCCCCAAAAAACAAGTTTTCCACTTGATTTTTTTACATCAAAAATTAAAAATTAAAATTGCGGGGTTCATTGTTCTACGAATATTAATTATTATTATTTTTTTTTAATAATTCGAAACGTCGAATTATTCGATTCGATTCGTCGCGAACAATTCGTCAATTCGAATATTCGCACGCCGCCAATTCCGTATTCACGCTTGCTTCGAATAGACCCACCAAAAAATTCGAAATGATAAGATTTTTCGCGAAAACTGCGAATATTTTGCGAAATCGTTTTTTCCTAGTGCTTTGGTGTTTTTGGCTCCCTTCAATTCCTATCCTTGTAACTACCTACATCGTTTCGCATTTTCTCCATTTCCGCCGGTTTCCTCCTTCCGCCTCCGCAGTTCCGTTCGACTCGCGATTTTTACTCGCCAAGGTCAACTTCAAGGTCGTTGGACCGAAAATTCGGCATCCGGGGCGCGCGAGGGCGGATTATACGGAGGGAATTCGGATTTGGTGGGAAAACACAACGGAAAAGGGGGGACGGAATACGCGGTGAGACGACGAGGAGAACCGCGCGTTTCGGGTCAACTTCGTGACCTCGGAGCTTTCGTAATTACGCGGGTACATGGCAGACCTCCTCGAAATGCCAGACGCTCGGGTCTCGTAAAGTGTCGCGGAACGCGCTCCTCTCACGCGAATCAGCAATAAATGTTGTCAAGATTTTTTCCCCTCGACGGAGAAAGAGAGCGAATAATTGGTTTTCTCTCTCTCCCTCTCCCTCCCTCTCTCTCTCTTCCTCTCTTCTTCTCTCTCTCTCTCTCTCCTCGCAGCGAGGCTGACAATTTTTCCTCCCATCCTCGACAAATTATCAGCGAGCCTACTTCTCGTCCTCATCTCTCATCTGTCCAGTACTCGCAAATTCGCGCTCCCGTATTCGTCTTCTTCCATCGTCTGTCAGCGAGTACCGCGGCTATTTCGCGGTAATTTTTCGATCCGGTAACGACTTTTTTCCGAGCACGTTTCCTCGCCGATGATATTTGCGAGAGCTGTCGAAGTACCGAGGAAAACTTGGCGCGATGTACATATTAAAGGTAATTAAATAGCCGATGTTCACATACTCAACCAACTAATTAATGTTAAGCAGTACGAGAATAGAGGAAAACGAGGAAAGACAAAAAAATAATAGTCGACGTACGTCGGTCGGAGGAACAAAAATGGATCCGAAATTAACGAATAAATAATAGCATTGTCGCTATGGTTTTGTCGGGCAGCATAATCAAAATGATAAATCTAACAGACCTATCCCGGAAAAATCCGCGAAACGATCGCGATAAACGATTCACGATACTTTTCTCCGGATATAACCGAGATCAACTCGCAAGTAACTTTCTCACACATCTGTATAATTATTCACAGTTGCGCCGTCGAAAAATAAGGACGCTTCAAGCTTCACGAAAAAATCCGAACCCCACCGACCAAAATCCGAATGTAGCGATCCATGTTTTTCAACCATAAAAAATCGGAAATGGAGTCGAACGAGCAATTTTACGCGAGCTCAACGCGAGGCATTCCTCCTCAACGCAGCCTCCATTTTCTTCCCACGTTGTGGAAAATTCTGAAAAAATTCTACTCTCTTCTGCGCGTTAGCAGCTCTCTCTGTGATTTTTTTCAAATTTTTCGGCTCCTCCACTTCGAAGTTACGCGTCTGCTAACACTTTTCACTCCGACACTTTTTTTTTCTCAAAAAAAATTTCACGTTCTATGGTGCAAAAAACAGAATTTTTCTCGACACTTTTCGACTTGGAAACGATTTTTGAACATTTTTACGCATATTGACACTCAAAATCGTTTGACTCGATGAAAATAATTGTTGGTTTTATAATCCTGTAATGAGTAAAAAAATGGTTTTCAAGGTAGAAAGAATCTGGCTTACATGTAAAAGTGGTACAAATTTTTCCAGGATTTTGAAAAACATGGGAAAAAATAGGGGACTGCGGCAGGAAAAATGCCTCGAATTTCCCAGCAGCGAGGAAAAAAAAATGACGCGAAATAAAAGCTGCGATCAGTCTTCCCGTCAGTTTTGTTGGTAACGAGCACGGAGCAGTGATGAGGAGGACCAACTTCCGTATTCAAAGTGGTGCACATCGCTGGGTCGAATTACCGACTCCAAAGCGCCTCTAGCGGCGATAATCGGTACTCGAATTTGAAAAAAATAAAAGAACATTTGTTTCAACAGTTTCATAATTGATCCAAAAATGTAAATCAATTTATTGAAAATCCGTTTTCTGTTTCACCAGAAGTCAAATCGCGACGTAGTTTACCAGCAAACTGACCTCGGTTCGTGGATTTCAATTGCAATATTCACCCGTTGCAGCATTTTTCTGTGTACATTAGAGAAGATATTGAAAATGAAAGGGAAAAAATATAGTTCGCGATATAAGCTGCGTTTTGTAAATTTGCAAAAACAGTCAATTCCCACGCCACGTCAAACGTGAGGTAGAAGCCAACATTACTGACACTGCAAGAATTACTGTAGATGTCTGAATTTTTTTTTATCGTATTTCAAATTATTGTAATCAACTTTTTGTGCATTGGACACCTAGATAAACGTTTCTACTCGTATATTTCAGTTTGATTCGCTCGATTATCAATGAATTGAATAAAAATACAGTTTAAATAAATATAAATTAGCTGAAATAATTTCAAATGATAGACCTGCACCAAAATTATACAAAAAAATACCACCGAAAAAGGAAAAAAAATTATAGTCGATAATTAATACCCCAAAATACTATTTTTTCATTGGAAAATATTAGGAATTTTTTTTTTAAAAAATTAGGAAGTATCGAGCATTCTATAATTAATAAAATAAAAAGCTGAAGTCTGCGAACATCGTGCCACTTTTTTTCGGACGAGCGCGTCGGAAATGGTTCTCCTTATTGCTGCTCGGTGGTAACGAGCAAATAATCGAGGGGGCAAATGATGGCAATTAATTTGAACGTTCTCATCGACAGCGCGTAATTTTTTCTGGTGGCGTGACCAGTCGCACGTATGAAATACACGATTGGTTGTCGTTTGTTTGTCGATGATGTCCGATAAAAAAAATGGCAATCGTCAAATTGGTGAATTTGTGCGATGCGAAAATTGAGAAAAAATCGATTTTTTCCTCTTTTTGGCGAAATAATTGAGAAGCGAAGCGAGCAATGGCGTGTTGGGATTTTCTAAGCGAAATTTATGCTCAAGCTGCGTACGCGCTTATTTGTTTGATTCGGAGGGAAAAGCGAGAAGACGAGGAAGAAAACCAACGAAGGGGATGGAATATTTTGAAACCTGTGAAAAAAAGCACAACGACCCGAAATTTCTGGTCCCGTAGATCGTAAGACAACCTAATTAGACAATCATGAATGTAAGGGTGCGAAGGAGTTTCGCGTGTATAATCTTCGTCGGCGACGATTTTTGTAAGAAAATGAGAAATGAGCGAAAAAAAGGCTAAAAAGTGTGAGAAAAAGGAGAAGTAAACAAAACAAAAATGAATAAGTAGGCTAAGAGACTCGTTTCGAGAGAGACGGGGGCGAATTTTCGAAATAACTGTAATAGTGTGACGTGAGCGATAAATGTACTGTAAATAGTTTATGTACGAGGAAAAAAACAAAGATTCTAGGACACCGTGTACATGATTCAAATTCACACGTTCGCGTTTGCGTTTCATTATCATTTGTTTCACGATGAGCGGTCGGAATAAACGTTGTTTTTGGAAAATCTCAACGCTGGTCCCATCCCACAATTTTCCGGACCTCGCTCCTCGATCGCGATCCTCGGATTGCGCCGGCGATTTTCCCCAGGAGCGGATGAAGAGCGGAGCTTCGAGCTTTTCACTCGAGTTGGACGGAGAACGGTTCGCCCTGCGTCGGTCACCGTTCGCAAATCGACCCCTCCTCTGTATATCGGAGGGGAAAAATGAGCGCAGCCCGCTTCCCCTTTCTAAAAAGCTCGCAAGCGGTTCGAGAAGACGCGCTGACGCGTTTCAATGTCCGTCGGCCCATCTTCGAGGAACGACGACGCAGAGTTGCGCGGGGACGAAATCGTTGTGGTTGGCGTCGGTGCGAGCTTTTGGAATTTCCGAGCGGCACGGGCGACGAGGAAAGACACCCGCGCGGCTCCAGTTCAGAGTTCGTTACCCAACGCGGGTCGTCCGCTTACTCTAGCTACGCGCGAAGCTTGGGCGCGAAATAATAACGAGGATTTTAGGAAGCCCTGACGGAACACAGCCGACGCGGACCGGATGATTTGGAGCGAAAGACGCGCGACTCGAGAACCGACCAAGAGACGCGCCACGCTCGAACGAGCGATTGATAGCGAACGCGCGCGACAACGGTAGAGCGTAGATAACGAACGACAGCGCGATGCCGACCGCGAGTCGGTTCCCCGCAGCCTGCGACGAACATCGCCTGCGCTCATGTTTCGGACGCTGCACGTAATCCTCCCCGGTTTTTGGTTCCACGTTCTTCGTGTTTCAAACGTTGAAAATAAGCTTGCGCCGTATCTTTCAACTCGAAGCATCGATTTTCAATTAATGTTCGAATTCCCCACGTTTTTTTGTCAGAAAATAGCCCGTTTCCAGGTACCGAGATAAATATGGTTTTTGGAACGAACCAAATCCGGGTAGGTGTTTTTCAATCACGTATGTACCAAGCATAAATCCCTAGAATGTTTTTCCTTGCTATCAATTGAAGCCCGAGATGTGAATTTTTTGGTGAAACGTCTCCAAATGCTCGTTCGTCATTGGTCAAAATGTTGTAGTCGCTGATCGATTGAATATTTCTCAAAACTACTTGGTCTCAGCCTGACTGAAGATTCTACCCGAGGATCGCGGTGTAGTTATCTACGTATTTGCAAGACAAGTTCGTGGTCTGACGCGAAGTAGCGATGAATTGGTTCTGAGAATTTTTTTTTTTTTTTTGCGCGGTCGATTCTTTGCGAAATTCCCTCGGCTCGCGGATTCCCGTGCCAAAAGCAGAGGGGGGCGACGACCATCTTCGTTGTACGACGGGCGAGGCGACCGCCAATTAATATCCGCGCTAACCGCCGCGAAAATAAATTCGACTCGTGTCCGTCGTATTTCTCGGCGAAATCGCGGCGTCTGACCACGAATCGGGAGCACTACTCCGCGTCGCTGGTAGCGCGCGGCGGTGGTACGTTTTTAAAATAGTCAGACGTGGGCGCCGCGCCACCTGTCGCGGTGGAAAATAAATATTTTGACTCGGAAATTTATTGCAAATATGTTGATCAACAGTCGCGGAACGGAAATAAACGAATGAATGATCCGACTAATCAAAGGAGATACAAAAAGAAGAGGAAATAAGCGGCGGCGGAGAAAATAACGATGACAGGGGAGGAAAACGAACACGATGACGAAAACTGATCGCGAAGGGTTGGACAAAAAATTGGAGCGAACGACCGACGATGCATCGAATTCTTCTACGCGGTAGCATTTTTACACGCTCAAAAAAAAATGCCTTTTTTAATTATCAAACGTGATAAAATAATCGCATCATTTTGAGGATCGACCATTTTTTTATTTCGACCTCTAACCATTGAAAATAATCATTTTTTTTTCACAGCACAAAATGGCGGCGGGGTAAACTATTCGTTTCGGCGTGTTTTGGGTTGGCACAATTTTTTTTATTGATCCGAGACAAAAGGCCCAAATATTGGTTGATTTTTTGACAATTTTTACCCTGAAAAAGTCGCTTAATTACACGTTATCCATAAAAAATTCAAGTTTATCCAATGTAATAAATTTCCATTGACCATTAAATTTATTATTTCGGTCAGAAAAATTTTCAATGACCGTTGAATTAATTTTTTTTAATGGAATAAATTTTTATTGAGCCTTGAATTTATTTTTTCGATGGAATAAATTTCCATGAAGCGCTGAATTTATGTTCTCAATGGGAAACGCGTCCGTTAGAAAATGGAATTATCGAATTATTGTGTTATTTTTTTATTGAAAATTTTAGTTTGGTGGAAATTTCGACGGGCAAGTGAGAGAGCTGGGCGATTTGTCGTCTTCGGCGGAACGGTGCGTAATTTCTGCAAGGAAAACGCTGCGGCGCGCACTGTATTCGAGGCAGTCGAGAATCAAACGACGAAGGAACGGGGCAGCGAAATGAATAATAAAATACGCGCAAAGTGTCGAGAGATGCGGGGAATATGAGGTGAAACGAGCGATTCGCGGAGAGAACGATCACGCCG
Source organism: Arge pagana (assembly GCA_963969455.1). Lineage (NCBI taxonomy): Eukaryota > Metazoa > Arthropoda > Insecta > Hymenoptera > Argidae > Arge > Arge pagana. The sequence continues at coordinate 23,679,216 of OZ018310.1, forward strand.
AGCTCTCGAGGGTTGGGTCACGTCCGCAGGGCCTCGCGCAGAGGTGCAACCGTGTGCCTAGAACGGTTCCGCATTGCAGCAGCAGCCGCACGAAACGCGACCACGTCGAACCTAGCAACGTCCATTTACGAGCGCGATCACCCCTGCGACGCCTCGTTAAATTTCCCGCCAAATTTTTCTCCACCACGTGTCAAAAACGAGCGCACTTTCGCCGTCGCTTCTCTCAAAAAAAAGCTCGCTCGATGAGCATATTTCCCTCGTCTTCGAAACAATTTTTTTGTTTCTGCCAATTTCAATCGTACGGTACCTAGTAACTTTTTTCTCACTATTCTCCCAAAAGCTTTTATGTATTTTGTGCTTTCAGCGTGCTATTCCAGATACCTGTCAAGAATGCGTCGAAAATCCAGCAATTTCGATGCGCAACACGAGTTTTCTTAAATACGTTTCAAATAAATTGTGCAGCTATATTGGCATTTTACCTGCTTTATTTATTTTTTTTAAGCCTTTTTTTCACTCTAAGTACCGAATATTTCAGCACACGTGTGTTTCGCGTCGAGGCTGATTGATTCTCGAGGCAGGTATCAAAAAATTTTAATGTACAGGGTGCTTCGCCGCGGGTGTCCGGAATGGGAGGGGCCTGGTCGATGCGAGGCCACGCCCCTACAGCCAATCCACGAACGTAGGGTGTTCGCAGACCGAAATCTTCACGAGCATAGCAGATACAACTTCTTGGTGTGGGAAAAATAATTTGGTGAGCTATAGGCGTGCGGCTTCGCGTGGATCTAGTCCCTCCCATTCTGGACAGCTGAGGTGATACACCCTGTACAACTTAAATAACGCCCTGGAAGCCCAAAATACGAGTTCTTAGGAGTATATTGAAAAAAGTCACCACCGTACGATTAAAATCGGCACGTGGAAATGCGATTATGTTGGAAACTGCAAAAAAATGTCCAGCTTTATTAGAAACTGCCAACTTGGTGGGAAATTATAATTACTATAGGTACTGCCAAATGATGTATCCTCAACGATTTTCAATTAACTGCACTTTTTTTTCAACTAAGAAAATTCATTTTTTCTCGTTATTTCATTTTTCTCGAAACATCTGCACTGATAACATTAGATAAATGATGAAATGCGATTAATCTTCGTATTTCATTTTTTTTTCTTCGAGTTTGGACAAAACATCCGAAAGTTAAGCTCTTTATCTGAAATTATTTTGTGATGTAAAATAAACGATGCAGTCGAATTTTTACTCGTTCGATGTAAACAATTTGCGAATGACAATACTCCAAAATTTTGGGTGAGATTAGCCCACGTCGAGCTCCTCGGACCAAGTTGGAAGCTCCCCCTCCTCAACTTTCCATCAATGCCAACGAGCTTTTCTCGCCAGAGGAACGATTCTTGCAAGTTTCACCTTCGATTCCACGAGGCGTTGGGAAAAAGCGTTTTAGACACCCTTTTGACGCGGTGAGCCGTGCGAATAGTCGGCTGTATCGAAAGGCAGGAGTATGGATCGCGCAGCATTCCTGGCTTCATCCCCGCGCGAGCCGCCGACGTTGGGGGAGGAACGGAGCGCTGAGCGTGTGGGGTGATATCGCCGACGTGGGATCGTTCGGTGGCCAGAAACTGGTTTGATCAACCGACTGATTAGCCAACGGTCCGGTTAAACTGGCTCGATACGATTCGGCCGAGCCTCGCCCCTTCCACGACCAAACAAAAAGCTCTACGCGAATCCAGCTTTGATTTCGCCATTCGATTTTGAAAACGAACACCGACAGACATTTTTAGCCGACTGCCGAGTCCAAAATTGGAATAGTGCCGCTCGCCACGTTAATTTTTTCCCGCGGTACGGTGAAAAAATTTGAAAACGGTAAAAAAGGGTAAAAAAATGAGTAGCTTTTTTGATTTTGAATTTTGAGAGTTGAAAAATTAGGGGAGCGTGCTCGAGGTGTATTGCTCTGGAGGAAGACAGATGTTTGGCATGTCTGCTGAGGAAGAAGTATTAATTCCGAAAAAATGGAGACCAGAGCTTTCAAGTGAAAAATCAACGCAGCTCCTTTGAAGATGTGCCTTCATTTATTTTTTGAAGAAGACGAGACCATGGAAAAATTTCACGTGAAACGTCGGTTCCAAGACTTCTCAGAATATAGATACATTTTTGTATCATATCTACGTATCTGTAAAAAAACTTTGACCCAAGATACGCATGAAATTTACACATCTAGTACCTTAAAACGTTATGTACTCACTTTGTCTGATAATAAATATCTTAATAATACGAGAAAAAAATGTGAAGCAAGCCACGCTTTTAAGACACAGCTGGAGCCTTCGGGTCGCTGTTGGCACCAGTCCACTTTGCAACCCCGTTGTAACGAGACTAACGCGGTGAGGCTTACCTAAACGACGCTTAAGAGGAGATATACACCTAAAATCCGCAAAAAAGCTAATTCTGTGCATTTTTTTTCTTTTTTTGGAGCAAGTTACTCAGAAGCTTGGATAGCGAGTTTTACTATCTCAAAGCATACACGTTCAGAAATATTTTTAATTCCTTTATTCAAAAATATGCAAAAGCTACAAAAATCATCTAAAAAAAAAAAACGATATCAATATTAAATTAGACACTGTAATCTAGTATTGTGAGAGTTATTTTAAAAATATTTATTCACGACAAAATGGCGAATTGTTATTTTTGGTCACAAAATTAATTACTGTTTTACGTAGGCAAAGAAAAAAAATCCTGTGACAAGTGGTAGATAATGGTGTATGGAATAAGCACAGAAAAATTCGAGAGATCTTGTACGAAGCTTTCTTTTGCTTTCTAGTTAGCATTTCTCAGGTTTTCTTCTCCAGTTCTCTCTTTGTCTCCAGCAGCATCCTCGTGGACAATCGTCATGCCCTAGATTTTGGGTTTTTTTCGTCGCCGACACGAGCGGCGATGTTGCAACGGCGAGGACCCATTTTTTACCCAATGTTCGCCCAATTTCCCCCATACGCCTCGAATCGTTGGTCTCCAAGCGGCCGCCCCGGGCCTATAATTGCGCGACAGCGGCGTTGGCGATGACGAATTGATGGAGAACCGTCACACGTTGCTGAAATACTTGGCAAAACTGTCGGCAGTCGCGGTGACGAGCGGACGAATTTACGACTCGGTACCAACGATCGCTCGGTGCATCCGCAGAGTCGCGATCGGGGCCGAAATTCTCGCGTTCGCGAACCACCAACGCGCGCAGCATTCCCATCGAGGCTCGTCCCGAACAACCGGAGGTCTAAGAGTATATTTCCGCAGAATTTCATTACATCCGACCATCTCGCTCCTCTTTGTACGCGTATCGTATCTGAAACTCGCTATTACTGCACGGTTTGCTTATTAAAAGGAATCTCCTTTCGCGATTGAGACGCTCGAAAGTCTCTTTGGCGAAGTCGGAGCGAGACAGAAAAATACGAGAAGCGTCGACGAATCTCGACGATCGGAGGGAGAATTCTAAATATTGACGGAAATATACAAGAGCGGAAAAATTGCTCCGCGCAACTCTATTCACGACGAATGGACCAACTTCTCGTTGCCACTCCTCCACGACTTTTTTCAACGAATTATTTACTATTATTTTCATTGATATTATTTTCACCATTATTTTTGGCAATATTATTATTATTATTTTAGCATTATTATTATTATTATTATTATTATTATTATTATTATTATTATTATTATTATTATTATTATTATTATTATTATTATTATTATTATTATTATTATTATTATTATTATTATTATTATTATTATTATTATTATTATTATTATTATTATTATTATTATTATTATTATTATTATTATTATTATTATTATTATTATTATTATTATTATTATTATTATTATTATTATTATTATTATTTGTATTATTTGTATTATTGTTGTTGTTACTTTGTCGAGTGGCGAGGATTTTTTCTAGCTTTTGGACGAACGTTTCACTGGAGAATCGTTCGGCAACGGTGAGCTTTTTTACGGAGATACTTGTGGAAAATATAGCAGAGAGTGGATATTTCATTTTGGCGGGGATGAGACGAGGGAAGAGAAGAGAATCGGTGAAAATTGTGGAGGGCGGTGCGAGAAATTTATAGGTAAAATTATTGCAAGCTCCGGAACGTTGGAGGAGCTCCGAGTGGACGAGATTAATACCAACTATAGTGAAGCTTAATCGCGGGATTTCTCGTTAGCTCGGCCGACCAGTTTCCAACTTCTATCCTAAGATTAACCGCGCCGCTGTTATTGGGAGGTTCCCCCGAATTTTTTTCCCGACCCACTCGCGAAATCTTACGCCTGGTCGCGTCGACATTTTTCAAGCAAATTATTTCCAAATTGAAAGCTACCCGACCAGAGCAAGATTCATTCTATCGGGACGAGCGCGAAGCTCCGGCGCAATTATTCCACTCGAGACCCACAATTAATCGAATCACATTTGCACGACAATTTCTCATTTTCTCCGAGGGAAAAAAATGGATGTACGAATAAATGAATAAATAAATAAGCGAATGAATAAATAAACGAACGGAAGAGCGTGAAGATATTCTAGCAATGTCGTATATTTTCCCACGGGGAATACGACCAAAAGTGCCTTCGAAAAAACCAAAATGACTGCATTTCGGTGACTTCTTGGTCGGGAGCTTTCAATCGCGTCGAAAGGAAATTGGATGCTCGTTAATATTCGCGGAAACGAGAGCGGATGTGGATTTCAAGATCATTCCCCGGCTCATTTCATACATACCAGCAGCAAGGACGACGAATGAGAAGCAGGTGGAAAAAAGCTCGGAGGTTCGGTAAGCAGAGCGCGGTCGGTAAGGCAGAGCGCGACGTTTGTCGGCAGCTGGAAACGGAGCTGCGATGCCGCTTACCAGCAGCAGTTGAGAGCTCCGTCGCGCGAGGCGCGACTGTGGTCGTTGGTACCGACGGTGCTCGCCGGTGTACCGACAGAGCTTGCGTCGTCAACTTATCTGCGACCGAACTCTCGTTATTTATTGTAATACCTAAGCTATCAAAACCTTTATTAGGTGTATTTTTCGCCATATAGCAGCACTTGGCTGTGCCTACTGGGTTCGCCATCTGTGCTCACCCACCTTAAACTACTAGCGATAAGAAACCTATTTCAAACTCACGCTCCTCCTGTTGGAGCGTCTTATTAATTCAAAGTTCGAACGTGAAACATATATCTTATCAATAATAAAGATTTCTATTCATTTTCAACGAAAGAAGTGAGAACTATATTTTTTACGATTCACCCCGTAACATTATTCCCGTTCCATTATCAATCGAGCGATCATCGGTTACTCACCTACCGACCGTGAGCTTTTTTATCGACGTTTCACGGTTACCAGTGATTCCACGGCTCACTGAGCTTTCAGCATTGAATCTCGGTATATTTCCGTTTAAAAATTCTCTGCAAGCTTCGTTCTCAACGCCAACTCTACCTTCGCGCGAGCTTTCGAGCTTCGACCCCATTTACTTCGATTTCCCATGGAGCGTGAGCTTTCATCGATGAGCCACCTGTACGTTTGACCGCAGAGTTTTCATTCTGTTCGATTATCCTTCCAATTATTTTTTGTTTTCCTCAGAACTTTTGCAGTCCAGTCGATAACTTGCTACCGACTGGGAACTGTATCATCGACCGAGCGTTCGTACGCGAAGCTTTCGGTGCGAACCCGAGAGATGGCGCTGCTATACATCATCAGCGAAATTTCAACCGTTCCACGAGTCGATCCTTGACCTAGGAACACTCAGAGCTTTCGCCTCACGCAACATCATACCCATTCGTTGCCGCTAAATTTGCTCCACGAAAATCCGAAAGCTTTCTACCTTCAATTCTCATCTCCAAAAATATTGAAGCAGTTTTGGAAAACAGACACAAGAATACCGGATGTTTCATACACCCACGCGAAGTGACGTTGGTACTGCTATGAATGTTGCCAAAGCAGCCTGCATAATTGTTGTCTACAGACACAATTACGTAAGGGTAAAGCGATCTCCAAACGCCGCATTCGAAGTCCGATCAATGTTTGTTAATTATTCCAATAATAACAACAACAAAAAATGACGAATGATAGGATGTTATTCGCCACTGTCGTTCAGGTTCCTTCCGCTATATTCCCGAATCGTAGACTTAAAGCTGGCATTCGTGTATTGCTGATGGCCCACGTCGTACAGACCAACGTGGCCTCGAACAATGGCGATCATCTTTTCTACTTTCTGCACGTCCATGGTTGCAATGATCGTGGCGATAGTGGCGACGTGCCACCGTCCCGCTGTCTATTTAACCTCTAAAACATACTCGTAGAAAACAAAGAGCAGCGCCGCGCCCGCGCCCTGCCACGTTGCGCTCGCGCGACCGCTGGCCGAGCGCCGCGCCGGCCGGCTCTGTGTGTCGCTTTCTATATCAACAAGTGCGGGACATAGTCATTAGATCGTTATCTTTGGTGAAATAATAAATATTAACAAGTGCATTACAACTGCATGACGCTGTTCGACGAAGCCTTCAGTGTTTGGATTTCGTCGCCGATGAGATGCACGGGCTGAGCGTGGGGTGATTCGATATTGACTTAGGGCTCAGCTCATAGAGAGGGCCCCGACGCTAAGAGCCACGACTTTCCACTAACTGTTCATAATTGAAATAATCTTCGGATGATTCCTCACATGTCACTGAGGATTCTTATTTTGGTCTTATCTCTGTAGCTGGTCTATTACCAGAGTTGGTTCTGTTTTTCATATAATTGGAAACATCGGTCTGATTCCATGAATACTAATTATAACATGCTTCGACAAGTTTGTCATTCCAGATTGATCAAGTTCTTAATCACTAATTTTCCATATTATTTATGATTAAATATATCGTGTGAAATATTTTCACTTTCGGTTATGTAAGTTTTGATTAAGAGTAGACCTTTCTTTTCAGCCGATCTTCCCGCGCCCGATTACCGAATGATTGCATGTGATTGTCCCATGCTCGATTGTCGAATTTGAGACAATTCGTCAGGAAAAATAGTACATGATGTTTCCCGCACTAGTTGCGTGATGTACTATTTCCAAACTTCCTCTGCGTGATGAGTTGATACCTAACTACGTTCGAATACTGGCCCGTGGACCAACAGTCTTATAACTGAACAAGATAATTAACGTACATCACTTCGTCTGCCTGGGTGCGGATGTGACAATTATTTTTTCCGTTCGCCATAACGTTGCAGCTTGTTTGCTCAGTCTATTTATTCAACTGCGTTGTGCTTGTTCAACGTCTCCAAGTTTCTCAGGTACATTCTCCAAGTGAGACAGCATAGAATTGTCATTTTTCGCACTATTTGACCTGTCAATCAAATACACCGAGATAGGCACTGGACGGCCAATCTTCGAGCTCGATGTATATAATCAAAGCATTCTCAGATCTCTTATCATTCGTGTTTTGTTTCCGAACAGACAACGGTGTACCTCGATATTTCTCTGATCCGAGCGTGCGACTAGGGTAAGTAGCGTCCGTAGATAAGACGTGAGGTTTTCGTGATGCATGGGATTTTGTACGTAGTATGAACAAAATTGAGTTTTCTCCATATCGGTGCGATTGGCTGTCAACGCTACGAAGCCTGTTCGGCACGCGTTGCAGAAGCTTTTGCCCACTTGATAATAAGATTGCTGCTGCGATGAATGTCCAGACGGTTCACGACGTGATAATTGCATTGAGAATTGAACTGTTGGAACATTCGTGAAGAATTATCATTGCTCTGACAGTATTGATGTGGAAATGTTGCGTGTAGGATGTAGAATTTGGAGGGTAGTATTTATTATAGGATAACGTGCCCAAGTTGGAATAACCGCGTGAAGAAAATCAATTTGGAATGGAACGAAGGTTTAGAGCTTTTTGTTTTGTTGCCGTAACCGTTTCTCAAATTCAAGTAAATTTCCATCTTTCAAGCGGAGTGTTTTCCAGAAATCTCTCCGTTGTGATTCTCTAGGCTGCATAGATATGCCGACTACGAAAAAAGGTGTGTCGAATTGAATAGATACGTCAAACTACTTTGAAGAGAAAGGCGCGATTGCTCCGAAACATGTGCGTTTTTGTTACGTTGATGAGCCATATGTGCTCTTATTAAACACCATTCAAGTACGCAATGATTCGGTATGGCCCTGTCATCGACTTCGTTTTGCCCGCGCTGTACATTATCCACGAAATCTAAACTCGAACAAACTTTGTTGACCAAAAAGTAAAGATGACTATGTTTGTTATAGCCCTATTTACAGCAAACCTCATTGCAAATATCATAACATGGCGAGCTCTTAATGTAACGAAGTAAACGCAAGGTAATTCCGGTGGTTCAATCGTGATCATTTCAAGCAGATGCAATTTGTTCACAAAGAACGCGTAGTTACCGATCTATGCAGCCGAATGAGATGGAGTAGGAAGAGCATGTGTGTAGCGAGTCAACATCAAAAGCATCATCGGTAATTTTTTTCATTACAACAGGAGAAAGATTGTTCGGAGCGAAATATGGATATTCCACTGTGCAATGAGCGGAGAAGAGAGCAGCACGTGGAAGGAGACACGAATGATTCCGCGTCAAACTCGGCAATCAGCTTGGAAAGGAGATCTGTGAATGCGGTAAGTGACGACAGTGCACCGCGATTCCCACAAATCAACGCGAATACTGGTCGCTCGCAGAATGTCGTCACAGCCGTATCTGAATCAGCGTTCGACAAGTCGATTTGGGTCGAACGTATGAAATCGCTGCGGCCGCTTCGATTACCTCACGAGGCGAGTGCAGCAGACATCGAACCACGTTGGGTAAGTACGGCCTGGTCGCCATCGATACTCGATATAGGCAAAGGAGATGCCAGGCATCTGCCCTTGGAAGCTTTTCTCATTTATTTGACGCAAGTGACCGGCGAGAGGGATTTGTACATTGGTTGGACCGTCGAGCGGACAACATTTGACGCCGACAACTTGGAGAGTCAAGAAGTCGTGGTGCCGATGATGGTAACGGTGAACCAGGATGAGCCGTGGGCTTCAGTATCACGAGCTGTTGATAGCGAACTGTTGCTCATAGCTGAGAACCAGGAACATTTGGTCGGTTTCATGGATCAACATTTCCCGATGACTGTTGGGCCATCGGGGGAAAAATACTGGCCATGGAAGATCGCTGTGACGAATACTGGCAGACATACCAAGGAAACCTCACCGAAAGGCGGAACGTTGACGCTCGAGATCGATAATCGTGGCAGCTTTCGCTGGATCTTCGATGCCACGCGTTTGACCGAGGAAGCAGTTCGACGGATGAGCATATATTTGATGGAGCTGGTTGCACGGGCACGACGTGGCACCGACGTTGATGTACCAATCTGCAGACTCAACGTATCTTCGAATGAGGGTATCTGTAATTCATCATCGAGCCACAAACAGGAACATCGAGATACACCCCAAGGTGTAGAAGTTCACGATCTAGCTCGGTTGCCCACTTACATGGTACCATCTGCATTCGTCAAGATGGCAGCATTCCCACTCACGCCAAATGGCGAGCTTAACACGAATAGTCTTCCGCCACCCACTGACGATGCTGTGATTCGACGAGACTATGCAGCACCTCGAGGAGAGATCGAGGAGAGTGTAGCAAAAATTTGGAGCGAACAACTTGGAGTGGATGTTGTAAGTCGCAACGATTCTTTCTTTGAGCTTGGCGGTCATTCGCTTCTGGCGATGCGCGTTTGTGAATGTTCGAGCTGTTTGGGACTGACGGTCGATGTTCAGGACTTCTTCAAGCATCCAATTTTGGCCGAACTTGCAAGTTGCGTGAAACTTCAGCAGGCGGTACCAGCTCCTCCAAATGTCATAACATCAGATATCACTGAATTGACACCGTCCATGTTACCTCTCATCGATCTGAGGCAATCAGACATCGATCGCATCATTTCCAAAGTTCCTGGGGGACTCACTAATATCCAGGACATCTATGCCTTATCTCCATTGCAAGATGGAATCCTCTTCCACCATTTGCTCAATAATGAGGCTGGTATATATGTAATTATGCATCAGATGGCCTTCGCTACCCGTGATCTATTAGATCGGTATCTCGTAGCTGTTCAACGCGTTGTTGATCGACACGACGTCTTGCGTACGTCTTTCTTGTGGGAACAATTGTCTACCCCTGCTCAGGTAGTCTGGCGCCATGCGTCAGTATCAGTTACCGAACTGGAGCATTGTGTGCCTGGTGAGTCCGCCTCCGACCACCTAGCAAGTCGTTATGTTAGGCACTTGGATCATATGGATATATGCCAGGCACCGCTATTACGTATACTGATTATGCAGGAGACCGGTGATCGGTGGATTCTGCAACAACTGTTTCACCATCTCGTGGTTGATCATGTGTCAATGGAAATCATGTTTGATGAAATTGCGGAGCTCATGACTGGACACGAAGTAACTTTGAGCAGTCCGGCGCCGTTTCGTGATTTCATCGCCATGTTACGATTCAGTACGAGTCAGGAGTCGCACATCAGATTTTTCACAGAAATGTTGGTTGACATTGAACAACCCAGTTTGTCGTTCAATAAAGCGGAAGTTCATCAGAGTGGGTCAAGTGTGAATACTGCGAGCATCCTTCTGTCACGAGCATTGGACGATTGTCTACGTAGCCAAGCGAAATGCGCTGGGATCAGTCTTGCTGCAATTTCTCATCTTGCCTGGGCTAAAGTAGTGGCATTCACGAGCGGATTCGAAAAGTCGGTCTTTGGAACAGTTTTATCCGTACAGAGGCAGGCAGGCCATGGTAGGGGAAAAACCATGGGGTTATTCATCAATACTATGCCAATGAGAGTGGACATCGATGACACATCCGTATCGGATTGTGCTCACAAAACGAATTCAAGGCTCGCGCGTCTGTTGGAGCACGAACACGCGTCGTTGGCAGATGCGCAGCGTTGCAGCAGCGTGACGAACACACCATTGTTCAATACACTTCTGAATTGTAGACACAATCTTGTTCGAAACGAAATCCCTGGTGTAACACGAATTCAATACTCTGAGGCAACAAATTACCCGATCATCTTATGTGTGGATGATGATGGTTGCCAGCTCCGTCTAACGGCGCAAACGATGGATCCCGTGGAGCCAAATCGTATTTGTGTGTATATGCAGCGATCACTTGAACGTATTGCGGAAGCGCTGGTACTCGATCTACAGATATCGATGCGATCGTTGGAAATACTGCCAGAGACAGAACGAGCGCTGCTAATCGACGAGTGGAACTCTCCTGTTACGGTGTACCCTACGGGATATTGTATTCATCAGCTGTTTGAACAGCGAGTCGTCCAAACGCCAAATGCAACGGCTCTTATATACGGAGAGAAAAAAATGACGTACGCGGAGCTCAATACTCGATCAAATCGTTTGGCACATCATCTGATAGCGCTCGGCGTTGGGCCGGAGAAAATTGTGGCAATGTGCGTCGATCGATCCCCCCGGATGGTCATCAGTGTTATAGCGATATTGAAAGCAGGCGGGGCATACTTACCAATCGATCCTGTCCATTCCTCAAAACGTATAATGCACGTGCTCTGTGACGCAATGCCAAATATTTTATTGGCTGATGATGTCGGACGGTCTGCGCTAAAGGGCCTCGATATTTCTTCTTACAATGTGATTGATCCGAATGAGACCATGGTTTCTAATGATTCGAATCCGAATGTTCCACAGTTGAATTCCCAGAATTTAGCCTACGTGATCTATACATCTGGTTCGACAGGAAAACCGAAGGGCGTAATGGTCGAACATCGGAACATCGTTCGTCTTCATGATGCTGCACAGTCACAATACCATTTTGATCAAAATGACGTTTGGTGCCTGGTGCACTCTATAGCGTTTGATGTGTCAGTTTGGGAACTTTGGGGAGCTCTCCGGTACGGTGGAGTTGTTGTACTCGCACCGCTTCACGTCGCGCGTTCTCCGTATGATCTGCATCAGCTCGTGTGCGCTCATAACATCACGGTGTTGAATCAAACCCCCAGCGCCTTCAAAGCAGCTTTTGAAATTTATGTGAAACAACCAATACAAGATAATCTTCGGTTTATAATCTTGGCCGGAGAACGACTCGATCCATACGTTTTGACTAAATGGTTCGTGGTTCGTGGACATATGAATACAAAGTTGGTGAATATGTATGGTCTCACGGAAACGACTGTTCATTCCACTTTCAAATTGTTGAATCAACAAGACTGTGAAAGTGCATTCAGTCCCATTGGATCGCGTTTGTCAGATTCAAGAATTTATTTGCTGAATGCCAACCGTCAACCAGTACCGATCGGTGTGACTGGTGAACTCTACATCGGTGGTGCCGGCGTTGCACGTGGCTACCTAAATCAGCCGGATATAACGCACGAACGTTTTCAAGCGGATATTTTCAGTGAAAACGGAAATGCTCGCGTGTACAAAACAGGTGATCTAGCCCGTTTTTTGCCGGACGGAAGTTTAGTGTTCATCGGTCGTCACGATCAACAAGTCAAGTTACGAGGATTCCGTATTGAGCTTGGCGAAGTTGGAGCTTGCTTGTGCGAACACTCGGCAGTACGTGACGCTGTTGTGCTTATTCGCGGTAATGATGCCCGTAAGTATTTGGTTGCCTACCTTCTAACTGACAAGAGACGAGATTTTGTTGAGGAGCTGCGTCTTCATGCCACAAGTCGGTTACCCTCTTACATGGTACCATTGGCATTCGTACAAATGGATGCGTTTCCTCTGACCCCAAATGGAAAGATTGACGCGCAACGACTACCTGCACCTGATGATGAAAGCTTGGTTCCGCGAATCTATGAACCACCACATGGAAATTTTGAGATCAAGCTTGCCTCAATATGGGAGGATCTGCTAGGGCTTGAACGGGTTGGACGATATGATTCTTTTTTCGAACTTGGCGGTCATTCTTTTCTTGCCGTGCGTGTCTGTGAATGTTTGAGCTGTCATGGATTGATAGTCACAGTTCGAGATTTTTACGAACATCCCATTTTGACCGAGCTAGCGCGATGCGTCAAATTTCAGGATGACATCGAAGTTCCTCCGTGCAACATTACAACGAAGACCGCGATACTGACCCCGTCCATGTTACCACTTATTGATCTGAGGCAGGAAGACATTGATCGCATCATTTCCGAAGTTCCTGGAGGTCTCGCAAATATCCAGGATATCTATGCTCTATCTCCATTGCAAGACGGAATCCTTTTTCACCATTTGCTCAATAATGAGACTGGTGTATATGTAATCATGCAACAGATAGCTTTTGCTTCCCGCGAGCTATTGGATCGGTATCTGGTAGCTGTTCAGCTCGTCGTTGATCGGCACGACATCCTACGTACGTCTTTCTTGTGGAAACAGTTGTCTACCCCTGCTCAGGTGGTCTGGCGCCATGCAACAGTATCAGTTACCAAACTAAGCAATCCGGTATCTGATAAGTCGGTTTCAGACTATCTGGCAAGTCGTTATGCCAGGCATTTGGATCATATCGACATTTGCCAGGCACCGCTATTACGCGTACTGATTATGAAGGAAACCAATAATCGGTGGATTTTACAACAACTGTTCCACCATATCATCGTTGATCATGTGTCACTGGAAATTATGTTCGATGAAATTGCTGAACTTATGTCTGGACAAGAGACAATCCTGACCTATCCTGTCCCGTTTCGGAATTTTATTGCCCTCTCACGTCTCGGCACAAGTCAAGAATCGCACATCAAATTTTTCACGGAAATGTTGGTTGAGATCCAAGAACCCAGTTTATCATTCGGTTTGGCGGAAGTTCATCACAGTGAGTCTAATGTGAATACTGCGGTTATCTTACTGCCACAAGGATTGAACGACTGTCTACGTGATCAAGCAAAACGAGCAGGTGTAAGCCTTGCTGCGATTACTCATCTTGCCTGGGCAAAAATTGTAGCAGTTACAAGTGGATCTGATATGACAGTTTTCGCAACAGTACTCCTCGGGAGATTGCAGGCGAGTGGCGGTCACCGTGGGGTTATCGGGTTAGTCATAAATACTCTACCAATAAGAGTGGACGTAGACCACAAATCTGTACTCGACTGTACCCGCGAAACGCATTCACGGCTCGCACGTTTACTGGAACACGAACAGGCATCGTTGGCGTACGCGCAGCGGTGCAGCAGTGTGGTGGGCACAACATCGTTGTTTAACACTCTACTAAATCATCGACATAACATCGTTCCGAAACAAATCCCCGGCATGACACCTCTCCAAGTTGCTGAGGCAACAAATTATCCGCTAACGCTATCTGTGGACGATGATGATGTCCAGCTTAGTCTGACCGTGCAAACGGTAGATCCAGTGGAGCCACATCGGGTATGTGCGTATATGCAGCGATCACTTGAACGTATTGCGGAGGCGCTTGTCCTCGATCTGCAGGTATCGTTGCGATCGTTGGAAATACTGCCAGAGACAGAACAAGGGCTGCTGATCGACACGTGGAATTCTCCAGTTACGGTGTACCCTACGGAATATTGTATTCATCAGCTATTTGAGCAGCGAGTCGTCAAAGCGCCACATACAACGGCTCTTATATACGAAGGAAAAAGAATGACCTACGCAGAACTCAACACTCGATCGAATCGTTTGGCACATCATTTAATAGCGCTCGACGTTGGGCCCGAACATATTGTTGCTATGTGCGTCGACCGAACCCCAACGATGGTAATTAGTATACTTGCGATATTAAAAGCAGGCGGCGCGTACTTGCCACTTGATCCTGTACATTCTTCAAAACGTATGATCAACGTGCTCAGCGATGCGATGCCGACTATTTTACTCGCTGATGATGTTGGACGGTCTGCGCTGGAGGGCCTCGATATCTCTCCTTACAATGTCATTGATCCGAATGGAACCTTGGCTTCTGATGATGCCAATCCGAACGTGCGTGGGTTGAATTCCCAGAATTTGGCCTACGTGATTTATACATCTGGTTCTACCGGAAAACCGAAGGGCGTGATGGTCGAACATCGAAACATCGTTCGGCTCCATGATGCTGCACAGTCGCAGTACCATTTCAATGAAGATGATGTTTGGTGTCTGGTACACTCTATAGCGTTTGATGTTTCAATTTGGGAATTTTGGGGGGCTCTCCGTTACGGTGGGGTTCTTGTACTCGCACCGCTTGACGTCGCTCGTTCTCCGTATGACATGCATCAGCTCGTGTGCTCTCATCACATCACGGTGTTGAATCAAACCCCCAGCGCCTTTAAAGCAGCTATTGAAAATTATGTAAAGCTACCAATACAAGATAATCTTCGGTTTATAATCTTGGCCGGAGAGCGCCTCGATCCATACATTTTGGCTAGATGGTTCGCGGTTCGTGGACATATGAATGCAAAATTGGTGAATATGTATGGTCTCACGGAAACGACTGTTCATTCCACTTTCAAATTGTTGAATCAACAAGACTGTGAGAGTGCGATCAGTCCCATCGGATCACGCTTGTCAGATTTGAGAATTTATTTGCTGAATGCCAACCGTCAACCAGTACCAATCGGTGTGACTGGTGAACTCTACATCGGTGGTGCCGGCGTTGCACGTGGCTACCTCAATCGACCGAAAATAACGCGCGAACGTTTTATAGTGGATAACTTCAGTGGTAACGAAGACGATCGCATGTACAAAACAGGTGACCTGGCCCGCTTTTTGCCGGACGGAAGTTTGGTGTTTGTCGGTCGTCACGATCAACAAGTCAAGATACGGGGATTCCGTATCGAGCTTGGCGAAGTCGAAGCTTGCTTGGCGGAATATCCGGCGGTACGAAATGCTATTGTTCTAGTTGCCGGGGATGAAGCCAATAAGCACCTGGTTGCATACGTCATAGCTGACAATACGCAAGATCTTGTCGAAAATCTGCGTCTCCATGTCGCGGGTCGGGTACCCTTCTACATGGTACCATCGGCATTCGTACGAGTGGATGCGTTTCCCCTCACACCCAACGGCAAGCTTGACGCGCAACAACTGCCTGCACCCGAGGACAACGGCTTAGTTCGACGAGTCTATGAATCACCACATGGGATTTTTGAGACGAAGCTTGCCTCAATTTGGGAAGAACTGCTCAAGGTTAATCGTGTCAGTCGATACGATTCTTTCTTCGAGCTTGGCGGTCATTCCCTTCTTGCCGTACGTGTCTGTGAATGCTTGAGCTGTCTTGGACTGATGGTCACAGTTCGGGACTTTTTCGAACATCCCATTCTGGCCGAGCTAGCGGGTTGCGTCAAACTGAGGGATGACATCAAAGCTCCCCCGAACGTCATTACGGCGGATACCGCGGTACTGACACCGTCCATGCTACCACTCATTGATCTGAGGCAGGCAGACATCGATCGCATCATTTCCAAAGTTCCTGGGGGTCTCGCTAATATCCAGGATATTTATGCCTTATCTCCATTGCAAGACGGAATCCTCTTTCACCATTTGCTCGATAATGAGGCCGATATGTATGTTATCATGCAACAGATGGCTTTCGCTACCCGTGATCTATTGGATCGGTATCTCGTAGCTGTTCAACTCGTTGTTGATCGCCACGACATCTTACGTACGTCTTTATTGTGGGAACAGTTGTCCACCCCTGCTCAGGTAGTATGGCGTCATGCGTCAGTATCAGTCACCGAACTGAAACATTCACTAACTGATGAGTCTGCCTCCGACCACCTGGCAAGTCGTTATGCCAGGCACTTGGATCATATCGATTTATGCCAGGCACCGCTATTACGTATACTGATTATGCAGGAGACTGATGATCAGTGGATTTTGCAACAACTGTTTCACCATATAGTCGTTGATCATGTGTCACTGGAAATCATGTTCGATGAAATCGCTGGGCTTATGTCTAAATCGAAAGAGACGGCGATCAGCCCTGTCTTGTTTCGTGATTTTATCGCTCACGTACGGGTCGGTACAAGTCAGGAGTCACACATCAGATTCTTCACGGAAATGTTGGTGGAAATCGAGGAACCCAGTTTGTCGTTTGGTTTAACGCAAGTGCATGGCCGTGGGTACAATGCAAATACTGCAAGTATCGATTTGTCCCGAGCATTGATCGATTGTCTACGTAGTCAAGCGAAGCGCGCAGGGGTCAGTCTTGCTGCAATTACTCATCTTGCCTGGGCGAAAATTGTAGCAGTTACGAGTGGATTCGAGAAGACAGTATTTGCCACAGTACTTCTCGGAAGATTGCAGGCGGGACACGGTCACCGTGGGGTCATGGGGTTATTTATAAATACTCTACCAATGAGAGTGGACGTGGACCACAAATCTGTACTCGACTGTACCCGCGAAACGCATTCACGGCTCGCACGTTTACTGGAACACGAACAGGCATCGTTGGCGTACGCGCAGCGGTGCAGCAGTGTGGTGGGCACCACATCGTTGTTTAACACTCTACTAAATCATCGACATAACATTGTTCCGAAACGAATCCCCGGCATGACGCCTATCCAAGGCGCTGAGGCAACGAATTATCCGCTAACGCTATCTGTGAATGACGATGGTTACCAGCTCAGTCTGACCGCGCAAACGATGGATCCCGTGGAGCCACATCGTGTATGTGCGTACATGCAGCGATCACTTGAACGTATTGCGGAAGCGCTTGTACTCGATCTACAGGTATCGTTGCGATCGTTGGAAATACTGCCAGAGACAGAACGAGCGCTGCTGATCGACACGTGGAATTCTCCAGTTACGGTGTACCCTACGGAATATTGTATTCATCAGCTGTTTGAGCAGCGAGTCCTCGAAGCGCCAGATGCGACGGCTCTTATATACGAAGGAAAAAGAATGACCTACGCAGAACTCAATACTCTATCAAATCGTTTGGCACATCATTTGATAGCGCTCGACGTTGGGCCCGAGCAAATTGTTGCAATGTGCGTCGATCGATCACCAACGATGGTAATTAGTATACTTGCGATATTAAAAGCAGGCGGGGCGTACTTGCCACTTGATCCTGTACATTCTTCAAAACGTATGATCGACGTACTCTGCGATGCGATGCCGACTATTTTACTCGCCGATGATGTCGGACGGGCTGCGCTCGACGGTCTCGATGTTTCTCCCTTTAACGTTGTTGATCCAAATGAAACCTTGGCTTACGATGAAGCTGATCCGAAAGTGCCGCAGTTGACTTCACAGAATTTGGCCTACGTGATTTATACATCTGGTTCCACCGGAAAACCGAAGGGCGTGATGGTCGAACATCGGAACATCGTTCGGCTCCATGATGCTGTACAGTCGCGGTACCATTTCGATAAAGATGACGTTTGGTGCCTGGTAGCCTCTATAGCGTTTGATTGTTCGGTTTGGGAACTTTGGGGGGCTCTCCGTTACGGTGGCATTCTTGTGCTGGTTCCGTACGACGTCGCGCGTTCTCCGTATGACATGCATCAGCTCGTGTGCTCTCATAACATCACAGTGTTACATCAAACCCCAAGCGCCTTCAGAGCAGCTATTGGGAATTATGTGAAGCAACCAATACAAGATAGTCTTCGCTTCATGATCTTGGGCGGAGAACGACTCGATTCCTACGTTGCAGCTACGTGGTTCGCGGTTCGCGGGCAGATGAAGGCAAAATTAGTAACTATGTATGGCCTCACGGAAACAACTGTCGTCTCGACTTTCAAATGTTTGAATACCCAGGACTGCCAAAGTTCATTGAGTCCTATTGGCTCGCGTTTTTCGGATACGAAACTTTATTTGCTGAATGCCAACCTTCAACCAGTACCCATCGGCGTCACCGGTGAACTCTTCATCGGTGGTGCCGGCGTCGCGCGTGGCTACCTGAATCGACCGGATATAACACGTGAACGATTCGTAGTGGATATCTTCAGTGAAAACAGGGATGATCGCATGTACAAATCCGGTGATCTGGCCCGCTATTTACCTGACGGAAGTTTGGTGTTTGTCGGTCGTCACGATCAACAAGTTAAGATACGGGGATTCCGTATCGAATTCGGTGAAGTTGAAGCTTGCTTGGCGGAATATCCGGCGGTACGACATTCTATTGTTATAGTTTGCGGCGATGAAGCCAATAAGCACCTGGTTGCATACCTCGTAGCTGAAGATACGGAGAATCTTGTTGAAAATCTGCGTCACTATGTCGCGAGTCGATTACCCTTTTACATGGTACCATCGGCATTCGTACGAGTGGATGCGTTTCCTCTCACACCCAATGGCAAACTTGACGTGCAACAACTGCCTGCACTTGATGACAGTGGATTGGTTCGACGAATCTATGAACCACCACATGGGAATTTTGAGACGAAGCTTGCCTTAATTTGGGAAGAACTGCTTGGGGTTAATCGTGTCAGTCGATACGATTCCTTCTTCGAACTTGGCGGTCATTCTCTTCTTGCCGTGCGCGTCTGTGAATGTTTGAACTGTCTGGGACTGATGATCACAGTTCGGGACTTTTTTGAACATCCCATCTTAGCCGAGCTCGCGGGTTGCGTCAAACTACGAGATGACATCAGAGCTCCTCCGAACGTCATTACGGCGGATACCGCGGTACTGACACCGTCCATGTTACCACTCATTGATCTGAGGCAAGCAGACATCGATCGCATCATTTCCAGAATTCCTGGAGGACTCGCTAATATTCAGGATATCTATGCCTTATCTCCATTGCAAGAAGGAATCCTCTTTCACCATTTGCTCGATAATGAAGCCGATATGTATGTCATCATGCATCAGATGGCTTTCGCCTCCCGTGATCTATTGGATCGGTATCTCGAGGCTGTTCAACTCGTTGTTGATCGACACGATATACTACGTACGTCTTTCTTGTGGGAACAGTTGTCTAGCCCTGCTCAGGTAGTCTGGCGTCATGCGTCAGTATCAGTTACCGAATTGAAACGTTCGGTGGCTGATGGGTCCGCCTCCGATCAACTCGCGAAGAGGTATGCCAGGGGCTCTGGTCAGATCAATTTAGGCCAGGCACCGCTGTTGCGTTTGCTCATTATGAGGGAGATCGATGATCGTTGGATTTTGCAACAACTGACGCACCATATAGTTCTTGATCATGTGTCAAAGGAAATCATGTTTGATGAAATTGCTGAGCTTATGTCTGGAAAGAAAGAAACTCGGAACAGCCCTTTCTTGTTCCGTGATTTTATCGCTCACGTACGATTCGGTACGATATGGGAGTCACACATCAGATTTTTCACCGAAATGTTGGTGGACATCGAGGAACCCAGTTTGTCGTTCGGTTTAGCACAAGTGCATGGCAGTGGGGCTAATGCAAATACAGCAAGTATCGCATTGTCCCGAGCATCGAACGATTGTCTACGTAGTCAAGCGAAACGCGCAGGGGTCAGTCTTGCTGCAATTACTCATCTTGCCTGGGCGAAAATTGTAGCAGTTACGAGTGGATTCGAGAAGACAGTTTTTGCCACAGTACTCCTCGGAAGATTGCAGGCGGGACACGGTCACCGTGGGGTCATGGGGTTATTTATGAATACTCTACCAATGAGAGTGGACGTAGACCACAAATCTGTACTCGACTGTACCCGCGAAACGCATTCACGGCTCGCACGTTTACTGGAACACGAACAGGCATCGTTGGCGTACGCGCAGCGGTGCAGCAGTGTGGTGGGCACAACATCGTTGTTTAACACTCTACTAAATCATCGACATAACATCGTTCCGAAACAAATCCCCGGCATGACACCTCTCCAAGTTGCTGAGGCAACAAATTATCCGCTAACGCTATCTGTGGACGATGATGATGTCCAGCTTAGTCTGACCGTGCAAACGGTAGATCCCGTGGAGCCACATCGGGTATGTGCGTATATGCAGCGATCACTTGAACGTATTGCGGAGGCGCTTGTCCTCGATCTGCAGGTATCGTTGCGATCGTTGGAAATACTGCCAGAGACAGAACAAGGGCTGCTGATCGACACGTGGAATTCTCCAGTTACGGTGTACCCTACGGAATATTGTATTCATCAGCTATTTGAGCAGCGAGTCGTCAAAGCGCCACATACAACGGCTCTTATATACGAAGGAAAAAGAATGACCTACGCAGAACTCAACACTCGATCGAATCGTTTGGCACATCATTTAATAGCGCTCGACGTTGGGCCCGAACATATTGTTGCTATGTGCGTCGACCGAACCCCAACGATGGTAATTAGTATACTTGCGATATTAAAAGCAGGCGGCGCGTACTTGCCACTTGATCCTGTACATTCTTCAAAACGTATGATCAACGTGCTCAGCGATGCGATGCCGACTATTTTACTCGCTGATGATGTTGGACGGTCTGCGCTGGAGGGCCTCGATATCTCTCCTTACAATGTCATTGATCCGAATGGAACCTTGGCTTCTGATGATGCCAATCCGAACGTGCGTGGGTTGAATTCCCAGAATTTGGCCTACGTGATTTATACATCTGGTTCTACCGGAAAACCGAAGGGCGTGATGGTCGAACATCGAAACATCGTTCGGCTCCATGATGCTGCACAGTCGCAGTACCATTTCAATGAAGATGATGTTTGGTGTCTGGTACACTCTATAGCGTTTGATGTTTCAATTTGGGAATTTTGGGGGGCTCTCCGTTACGGTGGGGTTCTTGTACTCGCACCGCTTGACGTCGCTCGTTCTCCGTATGACATGCATCAGCTCGTGTGCTCTCATCACATCACGGTGTTGAATCAAACCCCCAGCGCCTTTAAAGCAGCTATTGAAAATTATGTAAAGCTACCAATACAAGATAATCTTCGGTTTATAATCTTGGCCGGAGAGCGCCTCGATCCATACATTTTGGCTAGATGGTTCGCGGTTCGTGGACATATGAATGCAAAATTGGTGAATATGTATGGTCTCACGGAAACGACTGTTCATTCCACTTTCAAATTGTTGAATCAACAAGACTGTGAGAGTGCAATCAGTCCCATCGGATCACGCTTGTCAGATTTGAAAATTTATTTGCTGAATGCCAACCGTCAACCAGTACCAATCGGTGTGACTGGTGAACTCTACATCGGTGGTGCCGGCGTTGCACGTGGCTACCTCAATCGACCGAAAATAACGCGCGAACGTTTTATAGTGGATAACTTCAGTGGTAACGAAGACGATCGCATGTACAAAACAGGTGACCTGGCCCGCTTTTTGCCGGACGGAAGTTTGGTGTTTGTCGGTCGTCACGATCAACAAGTCAAGATACGGGGATTCCGTATCGAGCTTGGCGAAGTCGAAGCTTGCTTGGCGGAATATCCGGCGGTACGAAATGCTATTGTTCTAGTTGCCGGGGATGAAGCCAATAAGCACCTGGTTGCATACGTCATAGCTGACAATACGCAAGATCTTGTCGAAAATCTGCGTCTCCATGTCGCGGGTCGGGTACCCTTCTACATGGTACCATCGGCATTCGTACGAGTGGATGCGTTTCCCCTCACACCCAACGGCAAGCTTGACGCGCAACAACTGCCTGCACCCGAGGACAACGGCTTAGTTCGACGAGTCTATGAATCACCACATGGGATTTTTGAGACGAAGCTTGCCTCAATTTGGGAAGAACTGCTCAAGGTTAATCGTGTCAGTCGATACGATTCTTTCTTCGAGCTTGGCGGTCATTCCCTTCTTGCCGTACGTGTCTGTGAATGCTTGAGCTGTCTTGGACTGATGGTCACAGTTCGGGACTTTTTCGAACATCCCATTCTGGCCGAGCTAGCGGGTTGCGTCAAACTGAGGGATGACATCAAAGCTCCCCCGAACGTCATTACGGCGGATACCGCGGTACTGACACCGTCCATGCTACCACTCATTGATCTGAGGCAGGCAGACATCGATCGCATCATTTCCAAAGTTCCTGGGGGTCTCGCTAATATCCAGGATATTTATGCCTTATCTCCATTGCAAGACGGAATCCTCTTTCACCATTTGCTCGATAATGAGGCCGATATGTATGTTATCATGCAACAGATGGCTTTCGCTACCCGTGATCTATTGGATCGGTATCTCGTAGCTGTTCAACTCGTTGTTGATCGCCACGACATCTTACGTACGTCTTTATTGTGGGAACAGTTGTCCACCCCTGCTCAGGTAGTATGGCGTCATGCGTCAGTATCAGTCACCGAACTGAAACATTCACTAACTGATGAGTCTGCCTCCGACCACCTGGCAAGTCGTTATGCCAGGCACTTGGATCATATCGATTTATGCCAGGCACCGCTATTACGTATACTGATTATGCAGGAGACTGATGATCAGTGGATTTTGCAACAACTGTTTCACCATATAGTCGTTGATCATGTGTCACTGGAAATCATGTTCGATGAAATCGCTGGGCTTATGTCTAAATCGAAAGAGACGGCGATCAGCCCTGTCTTGTTTCGTGATTTTATCGCTCACGTACGGGTCGGTACAAGTCAGGAGTCACACATCAGATTCTTCACGGAAATGTTGGTGGAAATCGAGGAACCCAGTTTGTCGTTTGGTTTAACGCAAGTGCATGGCCGTGGGTACAATGCAAATACTGCAAGTATCGATTTGTCCCGAGCATTGATCGATTGTCTACGTAGTCAAGCGAAGCGCGCAGGGGTCAGTCTTGCTGCAATTACTCATCTTGCCTGGGCGAAAATTGTAGCAGTTACGAGTGGATTCGAGAAGACAGTATTTGCCACAGTACTTCTCGGAAGATTGCAGGCGGGACACGGTCACCGTG
The DNA here is from genome assembly GCA_963969455.1 of Arge pagana. Taxonomy (NCBI): domain Eukaryota; kingdom Metazoa; phylum Arthropoda; class Insecta; order Hymenoptera; family Argidae; genus Arge; species Arge pagana. The sequence goes on from OZ018310.1 coordinate 23,702,940, forward strand.
GGGTCATGGGGTTATTTATAAATACTCTACCAATGAGAGTGGACGTGGACCACAAATCTGTACTCGACTGTACCCGCGAAACGCATTCACGGCTCGCACGTTTACTGGAACACGAACAGGCATCGTTGGCGTACGCGCAGCGGTGCAGCAGTGTGGTGGGCACCACATCGTTGTTTAACACTCTACTAAATCATCGACATAACATTGTTCCGAAACGAATCCCCGGCATGACGCCTATCCAAGGCGCTGAGGCAACGAATTATCCGCTAACGCTATCTGTGAATGACGATGGTTACCAGCTCAGTCTGACCGCGCAAACGATGGATCCCGTGGAGCCACATCGTGTATGTGCGTACATGCAGCGATCACTTGAACGTATTGCGGAAGCGCTTGTACTCGATCTACAGGTATCGTTGCGATCGTTGGAAATACTGCCAGAGACAGAACGAGCGCTGCTGATCGACACGTGGAATTCTCCAGTTACGGTGTACCCTACGGAATATTGTATTCATCAGCTGTTTGAGCAGCGAGTCCTCGAAGCGCCAGATGCGACGGCTCTTATATACGAAGGAAAAAGAATGACCTACGCAGAACTCAATACTCTATCAAATCGTTTGGCACATCATTTGATAGCGCTCGACGTTGGGCCCGAGCAAATTGTTGCAATGTGCGTCGATCGATCACCAACGATGGTAATTAGTATACTTGCGATATTAAAAGCAGGCGGGGCGTACTTGCCACTTGATCCTGTACATTCTTCAAAACGTATGATCGACGTACTCTGCGATGCGATGCCGACTATTTTACTCGCCGATGATGTCGGACGGGCTGCGCTCGACGGTCTCGATGTTTCTCCCTTTAACGTTGTTGATCCAAATGAAACCTTGGCTTACGATGAAGCTGATCCGAAAGTGCCGCAGTTGACTTCACAGAATTTGGCCTACGTGATTTATACATCTGGTTCCACCGGAAAACCGAAGGGCGTGATGGTCGAACATCGGAACATCGTTCGGCTCCATGATGCTGTACAGTCGCGGTACCATTTCGATAAAGATGACGTTTGGTGCCTGGTAGCCTCTATAGCGTTTGATTGTTCGGTTTGGGAACTTTGGGGGGCTCTCCGTTACGGTGGCATTCTTGTGCTGGTTCCGTACGACGTCGCGCGTTCTCCGTATGACATGCATCAGCTCGTGTGCTCTCATAACATCACAGTGTTACATCAAACCCCAAGCGCCTTCAGAGCAGCTATTGGGAATTATGTGAAGCAACCAATACAAGATAGTCTTCGCTTCATGATCTTGGGCGGAGAACGACTCGATTCCTACGTTGCAGCTACGTGGTTCGCGGTTCGCGGGCAGATGAAGGCAAAATTAGTAACTATGTATGGCCTCACGGAAACAACTGTCGTCTCGACTTTCAAATGTTTGAATACCCAGGACTGCCAAAGTTCATTGAGTCCTATTGGCTCGCGTTTTTCGGATACGAAACTTTATTTGCTGAATGCCAACCTTCAACCAGTACCCATCGGCGTCACCGGTGAACTCTTCATCGGTGGTGCCGGCGTCGCGCGTGGCTACCTGAATCGACCGGATATAACACGTGAACGATTCGTAGTGGATATCTTCAGTGAAAACAGGGATGATCGCATGTACAAATCCGGTGATCTGGCCCGCTATTTACCTGACGGAAGTTTGGTGTTTGTCGGTCGTCACGATCAACAAGTTAAGATACGGGGATTCCGTATCGAATTCGGTGAAGTTGAAGCTTGCTTGGCGGAATATCCGGCGGTACGACATTCTATTGTTATAGTTTGCGGCGATGAAGCCAATAAGCACCTGGTTGCATACCTCGTAGCTGAAGATACGGAGAATCTTGTTGAAAATCTGCGTCACTATGTCGCGAGTCGATTACCCTTTTACATGGTACCATCGGCATTCGTACGAGTGGATGCGTTTCCTCTCACACCCAATGGCAAACTTGACGTGCAACAACTGCCTGCACTTGATGACAGTGGATTGGTTCGACGAATCTATGAACCACCACATGGGAATTTTGAGACGAAGCTTGCCTTAATTTGGGAAGAACTGCTTGGGGTTAATCGTGTCAGTCGATACGATTCCTTCTTCGAACTTGGCGGTCATTCTCTTCTTGCCGTGCGCGTCTGTGAATGTTTGAACTGTCTGGGACTGATGATCACAGTTCGGGACTTTTTTGAACATCCCATCTTAGCCGAGCTCGCGGGTTGCGTCAAACTACGAGATGACATCAGAGCTCCTCCGAACGTCATTACGGCGGATACCGCGGTACTGACACCGTCCATGTTACCACTCATTGATCTGAGGCAAGCAGACATCGATCGCATCATTTCCAGAATTCCTGGAGGACTCGCTAATATTCAGGATATCTATGCCTTATCTCCATTGCAAGAAGGAATCCTCTTTCACCATTTGCTCGATAATGAAGCCGATATGTATGTCATCATGCATCAGATGGCTTTCGCCTCCCGTGATCTATTGGATCGGTATCTCGAGGCTGTTCAACTCGTTGTTGATCGACACGATATACTACGTACGTCTTTCTTGTGGGAACAGTTGTCTAGCCCTGCTCAGGTAGTCTGGCGTCATGCGTCAGTATCAGTTACCGAATTGAAACGTTCGGTGGCTGATGGGTCCGCCTCCGATCAACTCGCGAAGAGGTATGCCAGGGGCTCTGGTCAGATCAATTTAGGCCAGGCACCGCTGTTGCGTTTGCTCATTATGAGGGAGATCGATGATCGTTGGATTTTGCAACAACTGACGCACCATATAGTTCTTGATCATGTGTCAAAGGAAATCATGTTTGATGAAATTGCTGAGCTTATGTCTGGAAAGAAAGAAACTCGGAACAGCCCTTTCTTGTTCCGTGATTTTATCGCTCACGTACGATTCGGTACGATATGGGAGTCACACATCAGATTTTTCACCGAAATGTTGGTGGACATCGAGGAACCCAGTTTGTCGTTCGGTTTAGCACAAGTGCATGGCAGTGGGGCTAATGCAAATACAGCAAGTATCGCATTGTCCCGAGCATCGAACGATTGTCTACGTAGTCAAGCGAAACGCGCAGGGGTCAGTCTTGCTGCAATTACTCATCTTGCCTGGGCGAAAATTGTAGCAGTTACGAGTGGATTCGAGAAGACAGTTTTTGCCACAGTACTCCTCGGAAGATTGCAGGCGGGACACGGTCACCGTGGGGTCATGGGGTTATTTATGAATACTCTACCAATGAGAGTGGACGTAGACCACAAATCTGTACTCGACTGTACCCGCGAAACGCATTCACGGCTCGCACGTTTACTGGAACACGAACAGGCATCGTTGGCGTACGCGCAGCGGTGCAGCAGTGTGGTGGGCACAACATCGTTGTTTAACACTCTACTAAATCATCGACATAACATCGTTCCGAAACAAATCCCCGGCATGACACCTCTCCAAGTTGCTGAGGCAACAAATTATCCGCTAACGCTATCTGTGGACGATGATGATGTCCAGCTTAGTCTGACCGTGCAAACGGTAGATCCCGTGGAGCCACATCGGGTATGTGCGTATATGCAGCGATCACTTGAACGTATTGCGGAGGCGCTTGTCCTCGATCTGCAGGTATCGTTGCGATCGTTGGAAATACTGCCAGAGACAGAACAAGGGCTGCTGATCGACACGTGGAATTCTCCAGTTACGGTGTACCCTACGGAATATTGTATTCATCAGCTATTTGAGCAGCGAGTCGTCAAAGCGCCACATACAACGGCTCTTATATACGAAGGAAAAAGAATGACCTACGCAGAACTCAACACTCGATCGAATCGTTTGGCACATCATTTAATAGCGCTCGACGTTGGGCCCGAACATATTGTTGCTATGTGCGTCGACCGAACCCCAACGATGGTAATTAGTATACTTGCGATATTAAAAGCAGGCGGCGCGTACTTGCCACTTGATCCTGTACATTCTTCAAAACGTATGATCAACGTGCTCAGCGATGCGATGCCGACTATTTTACTCGCTGATGATGTTGGACGGTCTGCGCTGGAGGGCCTCGATATCTCTCCTTACAATGTCATTGATCCGAATGGAACCTTGGCTTCTGATGATGCCAATCCGAACGTGCGTGGGTTGAATTCCCAGAATTTGGCCTACGTGATTTATACATCTGGTTCTACCGGAAAACCGAAGGGCGTGATGGTCGAACATCGAAACATCGTTCGGCTCCATGATGCTGCACAGTCGCAGTACCATTTCAATGAAGATGATGTTTGGTGTCTGGTACACTCTATAGCGTTTGATGTTTCAATTTGGGAATTTTGGGGGGCTCTCCGTTACGGTGGGGTTCTTGTACTCGCACCGCTTGACGTCGCTCGTTCTCCGTATGACATGCATCAGCTCGTGTGCTCTCATCACATCACGGTGTTGAATCAAACCCCCAGCGCCTTTAAAGCAGCTATTGAAAATTATGTAAAGCTACCAATACAAGATAATCTTCGGTTTATAATCTTGGCCGGAGAGCGCCTCGATCCATACATTTTGGCTAGATGGTTCGCGGTTCGTGGACATATGAATGCAAAATTGGTGAATATGTATGGTCTCACGGAAACGACTGTTCATTCCACTTTCAAATTGTTGAATCAACAAGACTGTGAGAGTGCGATCAGTCCCATCGGATCACGCTTGTCAGATTTGAAAATTTATTTGCTGAATGCCAACCGTCAACCAGTACCAATCGGTGTGACTGGTGAACTCTACATCGGTGGTGCCGGCGTTGCACGTGGCTACCTCAATCGACCGAAAATAACGCGCGAACGTTTTATAGTGGATAACTTCAGTGGTAACGAAGACGATCGCATGTACAAAACAGGTGACCTGGCCCGCTTTTTGCCGGACGGAAGTTTGGTGTTTGTCGGTCGTCACGATCAACAAGTCAAGATACGGGGATTCCGTATCGAGCTTGGCGAAGTCGAAGCTTGCTTGGCGGAATATCCGGCGGTACGAAATGCTATTGTTCTAGTTGCCGGGGATGAAGCCAATAAGCACCTGGTTGCATACGTCATAGCTGACAATACGCAAGATCTTGTCGAAAATCTGCGTCTCCATGTCGCGGGTCGGGTACCCTTCTACATGGTACCATCGGCATTCGTACGAGTGGATGCGTTTCCCCTCACACCCAACGGCAAGCTTGACGCGCAACAACTGCCTGCACCCGAGGACAACGGCTTAGTTCGACGAGTCTATGAATCACCACATGGGATTTTTGAGACGAAGCTTGCCTCAATTTGGGAAGAACTGCTCAAGGTTAATCGTGTCAGTCGATACGATTCTTTCTTCGAGCTTGGCGGTCATTCCCTTCTTGCCGTACGTGTCTGTGAATGCTTGAGCTGTCTTGGACTGATGGTCACAGTTCGGGACTTTTTCGAACATCCCATTCTGGCCGAGCTAGCGGGTTGCGTCAAACTGAGGGATGACATCAAAGCTCCCCCGAACGTCATTACGGCGGATACCGCGGTACTGACACCGTCCATGCTACCACTCATTGATCTGAGGCAGGCAGACATCGATCGCATCATTTCCAAAGTTCCTGGGGGTCTCGCTAATATCCAGGATATTTATGCCTTATCTCCATTGCAAGACGGAATCCTCTTTCACCATTTGCTCGATAATGAGGCCGATATGTATGTTATCATGCAACAGATGGCTTTCGCTACCCGTGATCTATTGGATCGGTATCTCGTAGCTGTTCAACTCGTTGTTGATCGCCACGACATCTTACGTACGTCTTTATTGTGGGAACAGTTGTCCACCCCTGCTCAGGTAGTATGGCGTCATGCGTCAGTATCAGTCACCGAACTGAAACATTCACTAACTGATGAGTCTGCCTCCGACCACCTGGCAAGTCGTTATGCCAGGCACTTGGATCATATCGATTTATGCCAGGCACCGCTATTACGTATACTGATTATGCAGGAGACTGATGATCAGTGGATTTTGCAACAACTGTTTCACCATATAGTCGTTGATCATGTGTCACTGGAAATCATGTTCGATGAAATCGCTGGGCTTATGTCTAAATCGAAAGAGACGGCGATCAGCCCTGTCTTGTTTCGTGATTTTATCGCTCACGTACGGGTCGGTACAAGTCAGGAGTCACACATCAGATTCTTCACGGAAATGTTGGTGGAAATCGAGGAACCCAGTTTGTCGTTTGGTTTAACGCAAGTGCATGGCCGTGGGTACAATGCAAATACTGCAAGTATCGATTTGTCCCGAGCATTGATCGATTGTCTACGTAGTCAAGCGAAGCGCGCAGGGGTCAGTCTTGCTGCAATTACTCATCTTGCCTGGGCGAAAATTGTAGCAGTTACGAGTGGATTCGAGAAGACAGTATTTGCCACAGTACTTCTCGGAAGATTGCAGGCGGGACACGGTCACCGTGGGGTCATGGGGTTATTTATAAATACTCTACCAATGAGAGTGGACGTGGACCACAAATCTGTACTCGACTGTACCCGCGAAACGCATTCACGGCTCGCACGTTTACTGGAACACGAACAGGCATCGTTGGCGTACGCGCAGCGGTGCAGCAGTGTGGTGGGCACCACATCGTTGTTTAACACTCTACTAAATCATCGACATAACATTGTTCCGAAACGAATCCCCGGCATGACGCCTATCCAAGGCGCTGAGGCAACGAATTATCCGCTAACGCTATCTGTGAATGACGATGGTTACCAGCTCAGTCTGACCGCGCAAACGATGGATCCCGTGGAGCCACATCGTGTATGTGCGTACATGCAGCGATCACTTGAACGTATTGCGGAAGCGCTTGTACTCGATCTACAGGTATCGTTGCGATCGTTGGAAATACTGCCAGAGACAGAACGAGCGCTGCTGATCGACACGTGGAATTCTCCAGTTACGGTGTACCCTACGGAATATTGTATTCATCAGCTGTTTGAGCAGCGAGTCCTCGAAGCGCCAGATGCGACGGCTCTTATATACGAAGGAAAAAGAATGACCTACGCAGAACTCAATACTCTATCAAATCGTTTGGCACATCATTTGATAGCGCTCGACGTTGGGCCCGAGCAAATTGTTGCAATGTGCGTCGATCGATCACCAACGATGGTAATTAGTATACTTGCGATATTAAAAGCAGGCGGGGCGTACTTGCCACTTGATCCTGTACATTCTTCAAAACGTATGATCGACGTACTCTGCGATGCGATGCCGACTATTTTACTCGCCGATGATGTCGGACGGGCTGCGCTCGACGGTCTCGATGTTTCTCCCTTTAACGTTGTTGATCCAAATGAAACCTTGGCTTACGATGAAGCTGATCCGAAAGTGCCGCAGTTGACTTCACAGAATTTGGCCTACGTGATTTATACATCTGGTTCCACCGGAAAACCGAAGGGCGTGATGGTCGAACATCGGAACATCGTTCGGCTCCATGATGCTGTACAGTCGCGGTACCATTTCGATAAAGATGACGTTTGGTGCCTGGTAGCCTCTATAGCGTTTGATTGTTCGGTTTGGGAACTTTGGGGGGCTCTCCGTTACGGTGGCATTCTTGTGCTGGTTCCGTACGACGTCGCGCGTTCTCCGTATGACATGCATCAGCTCGTGTGCTCTCATAACATCACAGTGTTACATCAAACCCCAAGCGCCTTCAGAGCAGCTATTGGGAATTATGTGAAGCAACCAATACAAGATAGTCTTCGCTTCATGATCTTGGGCGGAGAACGACTCGATTCCTACGTTGCAGCTACGTGGTTCGCGGTTCGCGGGCAGATGAAGGCAAAATTAGTAACTATGTATGGCCTCACGGAAACAACTGTCGTCTCGACTTTCAAATGTTTGAATACCCAGGACTGCCAAAGTTCATTGAGTCCTATTGGCTCGCGTTTTTCGGATACGAAACTTTATTTGCTGAATGCCAACCTTCAACCAGTACCCATCGGCGTCACCGGTGAACTCTTCATCGGTGGTGCCGGCGTCGCGCGTGGCTACCTGAATCGACCGGATATAACACGTGAACGATTCGTAGTGGATATCTTCAGTGAAAACAGGGATGATCGCATGTACAAATCCGGTGATCTGGCCCGCTATTTACCTGACGGAAGTTTGGTGTTTGTCGGTCGTCACGATCAACAAGTTAAGATACGGGGATTCCGTATCGAATTCGGTGAAGTTGAAGCTTGCTTGGCGGAATATCCGGCGGTACGACATTCTATTGTTATAGTTTGCGGCGATGAAGCCAATAAGCACCTGGTTGCATACCTCGTAGCTGAAGATACGGAGAATCTTGTTGAAAATCTGCGTCACTATGTCGCGAGTCGATTACCCTTTTACATGGTACCATCGGCATTCGTACGAGTGGATGCGTTTCCTCTCACACCCAATGGCAAACTTGACGTGCAACAACTGCCTGCACTTGATGACAGTGGATTGGTTCGACGAATCTATGAACCACCACATGGGAATTTTGAGACGAAGCTTGCCTTAATTTGGGAAGAACTGCTTGGGGTTAATCGTGTCAGTCGATACGATTCCTTCTTCGAACTTGGCGGTCATTCTCTTCTTGCCGTGCGCGTCTGTGAATGTTTGAACTGTCTGGGACTGATGATCACAGTTCGGGACTTTTTTGAACATCCCATCTTAGCCGAGCTCGCGGGTTGCGTCAAACTACGAGATGACATCAGAGCTCCTCCGAACGTCATTACGGCGGATACCGCGGTACTGACACCGTCCATGTTACCACTCATTGATCTGAGGCAAGCAGACATCGATCGCATCATTTCCAGAATTCCTGGAGGACTCGCTAATATTCAGGATATCTATGCCTTATCTCCATTGCAAGAAGGAATCCTCTTTCACCATTTGCTCGATAATGAAGCCGATATGTATGTCATCATGCATCAGATGGCTTTCGCCTCCCGTGATCTATTGGATCGGTATCTCGAAGCTGTTCAACTCGTTGTTGATCGACACGATATACTACGTACGTCTTTCTTGTGGGAACAGTTGTCTAGCCCTGCTCAGGTAGTCTGGCGTCATGCGTCAGTATCAGTTACCGAATTAAAACGTTCGGTGGCTGATGGGTCCGACTCCGATCAACTCGCAAAAATGTATGCTAAGCACTTGGATCAGATTGATATATCCCAGGCACCGCTATTACGTTTCCTGGTTATGCAGGGGACGGATAATGAATGGATTTTGCAGCAACTGTTCCATCATATAGTCGTTGATCATGTCTCACTGGGAATCATGTACGATGAGATTGCAGAGCTCATGTCTGGAAGAAAGGAGACTTCAATCAGCCCTGTCTTGTTCCGTGATTTCATCGCTCACGTACGATTCGGTACAAGTTCGGAATCACACATCAGATTTTTCACGGAAATGTTGGTGGACATCCAGGAACCCAGTTTGTCATTTGGTTTAGCGGAAGTGCGACACGTTAGGTCCAACGCAAATACTGCAATGATCGTGTTACCTCGAGCATTGAACGATTCTCTACGTAGTCAAGCGAAACGAGCAGGGGTCATTCTTGCTGCAATTACTCATCTTGCCTGGGCGAAAATCGTAGCAGTAACAAGTGGTACTGAGAAGACAGTTTTTGCAACAGTACTTCTTGGAAGATTGCAGTCGGGATACGGTCACCGTGGAGTTATGGGGTTATTTATAAATACTCTACCAATAAGAGTGGACATCGATCACAAATCTGTACTGGACTGTACTCGCGAAACACATTCATTGCTCGCGCGTTTGTTGCAGCACGAACACGCGTCGTTGGCTGATACGCAGCGTTGCAGCAGCGTATTAAACACACCATTGTTCAATACGCTATTGAATCATCGACACAACCTCGCGCGGGGTGAAATTCCTGGAATGACGCTCAGGGGCGAATCGATGGCAACAAATTATCCGCTAACGCTATCAGTGGATGACGATGGTTATCAGTTTAGTTTGACCGTGCAAACAATCGATCCCGTGGAGCCAAATCGTGTTTGTGCGTTCATGCAACGATCACTAGAAGGTATCGCGGAAGCGCTCGTACTCGATTCACAAACATCAATAGGATCGTTGGAAATATTGCCGGACACAGAACGAGCACTGCTGATAGATAAGTGGAATTCCCCAGTGATGGTATACCCCACGGAATTGTGTATTCATCACCTGTTCGAACGGCAAGTCGCCGAAACGCCGGATGCGACGGCTCTGATCTACGATGGGAAAAAAATGACGTACGCTGAACTCAACACTCGATCGAATCGTTTAGCACATTATTTGATATCGCTTGGCGTTGGACCCGAGCATATCGTCGCAATGTGCGTTGATCGATCACCCGCGATGGTCATTTGTGTACTAGCAATATTGAAAGCAGGCGGGGCGTATTTGCCCCTAGATCCTGTCCATTCTTCGGAACGTATGATTGACGTATTCCGCGATGCGATGACGACTATTTTACTCGTTGATGATATCGGACGGTCTGCGCTCAAAGACCTTGATATTTCTCCGTACAACGTTATCGATCCGAATGAAACCTTGGCTTCTGATGATGCTAATCCGAATGTGTGGCAGTTGACTCCCCAGAATTTGGCCTACGTGATTTACACATCTGGTTCCACTGGAAAACCGAAGGGCGTAATGGTCGAACATCGGAACATCGTTCGGCTTCATGATGCTGTTCAGTCCTGGTACCAATTTAATAAAGATGACGTTTGGTGTCTGGTACACTCTATAGCGTTTGATGTGTCAGTATGGGAATTCTGGGGTGCCCTACGTTACGGTGGCATTCTTGTACTTCCATCGACTAGATTCGCACGTTCTCCAAGAGACATGTATCGGCTCGTGTGTTCTCATGACTGCACGGTGTTGTGTCAAACCCCCAGCGCCTTCAGAGCGGCTTTTGAAAGTTATGTGGAGCAACCAATACAGGATAATCTTCGGTTTGTAATTTTGGCCGGAGAGCGACTTGATCCACATTTATTAACCACATGGTTCGCGGTCCGTGGACATATGAATGCAAAGTTGGTGAATATGTACGGTCCCACGGAAGCAACTGTCTATTCAACTTTCAAATTGTTAAACCAACAAGACTGTGAGAGTTTATGTAGTCCCATTGGATCGCGCTTGTCAGATTCGAAGGTTTATTTGCTAACAGCCAACCTTCAACTAGTACCAATCGGCGTCACTGGTGAGCTCTACATAGGCGGCGCTGGTGTCGCGCGTGGCTACCTGAATCGACCGGATATAACGCGTGAACGTTTCCTAGTTGATATCTTCAGTGAAAACGGGGATGATCGCATGTATAAGTCCGGTGATCTGGCCCGCTATTTGCCGGACGGAAGTTTAGTGTTCGTCGGTCGACATGATCATCAAGTCAAGATACGGGGATTTCGTATCGAGCTCGGCGAAGTTGAAGCTTGCTTGGCAGAATATCCCGCGGTACGAAATGCCATCGTTCTCGTTCGCGGCGATGAAGCCAATAAGCACCTGGTTGCATACCTCATAGCTGACATTACGGAAAATTTTGTTGAGAATCTACGTCTCCATGTCACGGCTCGGTTGCCGTCCCACATGGTACCATCGGCTTTCGTACGATTGGATGCGTTTCCTCTTACACCCAATGGCAAGCTTGACGAGCAACAACTCCCTGCACCTGATGACAATGCCATAGTTCGATGCGCCTATGAACCACCACTTGGCAATATTGAAACGACCCTAGCCCTCATTTGGCAGGAATTGCTCTCAGCTAATCGTGTCAGTCGACACGCTTCTTTCTTTGACCTCGGTGGCAACTCACTACTCGCTGTGCGAATGGTCAACCTCGCCGTCGATCACGGTATCCCATGTACAATGAATGATCTGTTCCAAACACCTGTACTCGCTGATCTCGCTAAGAGAACGCTCGACGGACTGTCCTCCCAGCAACGACTCTGTGCGATACCCGTCAGAGCTGGTGGGACTGAACCTTCCCTCTTCGTGGTCCCAACTGGGAAAGGTGACATTTCATATGCATTCGCAGTTGCTCGTTTCATCCGGCCAGGTCTTCCCATTTTTGCTTTACCATGGCCAGCACTGAATAATGACTCTTCAATTTCCACGTTCGAAGACCTCGCATTGAGATTAATCGTCTTCATGAAAGAAGTCCAACCCAACGGACCATACCGAATATGTGGTCATTCCAGCGGTGGGATTCTTGGTTACTGTATCGCTCAGTTACTTCTCGCTTCGGATGATTTGGTTTCTTTCCTTGGCCTCATCGATACGATGCATCCACTTTGCTTTCCAAATTCGCAGTCATTGACGAAATACTTGATTGCCGAAGAGTTACTCCCGAAATTAAAACCTGAATCTCTCGAAGACTTCGGACTTCTTGTCAATCAAACTGATGAACTGAATTTAATTGAAGTCTTTCACACTGCACAGCACATGGTATTAGATCCGTCAAAGTATCACCCAGAAATACACACTAGAATATTAGAGAAGAAACTGTATTATCATAAACTAGCTCGAGACTACCTGCCTCAAGAGTTGAATATCACAGTTTATCAGTTTCACGCAATGGAAGATACGGAGGTTAAAAATAATTGTGGCTTGGACCATTCCTACTCACCTCCCGACGCATCATTAGGTTGGGCCTCAAATCTATCAAATTCTACGATTCAGCTTGTACCCATTCCGGGTAATCATTTTACCATGGTGGATTGCGATGAAAATAGAGCAGTTTTGGGCCACGCTATAAATCTCGCTCTAGACAGTACGTAAACAATGAGAATTCTAGTAATAGCATTTCCTGTTTGCCTTTCAATACACTTTTCGTTGATTCATTTTCTTTACCTTAAGTCGTTTATAGCAGAAGTACTTCGATGTAATATGATTAGCAGATGCCATGAAAAAAGGCCCTCAGTGCTCGGATCCACTCAAGGTCATTTCAATGTGACGTTCCGCAGAACCAAATTACCAATGCAAAGGGAATGATTAGAAGCAAATATCATCGTGTACCTGGGTGTAAATATACACTCTCTTACATTCATTGTTTTCCAACGAAAATCTTAGTTTAACCCTCAAGGACGCGCGCCTGTTAGGCCCACAGCAAGACGCGCGTCGCGGCTAATTACCCGCACATCCGAATCTGCGGGATTTAATAGAATTTTCGTGCAACAAATGCTTATATTCATGCAAATCTTATTCATATCAACTTGGTATGAACCGCTCTTGGTTTCCTGGAGTATTAAATGGAAGAATAGTAGAAAATAGAGGAATATTAATGAGAATTTTTTTCTTTTATTCACTGAAGAATTTACAGCTCGAAAACGATAAGTACATTATATTATTTATCAGTCTTTTCTTCTTTTCGTCTCATCTTCGGTATCGAGAAAAAGAATTGGCCGAGTGGGTCGCCTGATCAAGAGAAAGATGACTACATAAATGATCAATCCAACGGGTTACGGGTTAATACACATCAATCTCTCCCCATGGGAAGGGGACTTGGATTACCGTAGACATCACATGGGAGCAGAGAAAATAGAAAGAAAAGGATAGGAATAGGTAAAGAAAAATGGGAAATTGAGAAAAGTTAGGGAAAAACGTACAACCAGTCAATGGTTTTTATTTCGACGTTGGAGAGAACAAGAAGCACCATATACACCCTGAAAGTTATAAAAAAAAGTGTATACAGGAATGAAAGGAAGATGAATTATGAAACAAAAAAGTGTGAAAAAAAAATTAATACTTACATTTTTTCAGACGTTCAAATGCGCACCGCGGAAAATTGAATGCACCTTTGTTCACAGAATAATGCGCGCGGGAGGAAATTACCCGCGTTTCACGGATAGCTTACGTGGACGAACTGATAAAAAATCACGTGTTCAATTTCAGGCACCGGCCGCCCCACCCACTCCCTACTGGTAGAATGGGGTGGGAATACCCGGACTCGTCGATCGTTCCTTGCATTTCTTCAGACGTACTGCGCATTTCTTTAACTTTGCGGCTAAATCCCCGCACGCGCGCGTCCTTGAGGGTTAAGCGATGAAAATCGGATACTTGATGATTTTGAAAAGCATTTTTGATTTTCTTTCGAACATGAATTGCTCCAACTTCGTTATATTTTGTCGAAACTTTCGAAATAATTTTTTTTCGAGAGTAATATGATCTATGGCTAATGACAAATGATAAAAACCAAATTTTCAATACCTGCAATTGATTATTCAATTGCAAATTAGCGTCGCACGACTTACCGTCTTACACGAGTTCAAAAACAAAAAGGATCAGGGTAAATTTGGGCTAGGAATAACTGTCAGCAAGATATTTGTTGCTCGACGGTTAAAATTTTTTGCGCAAGGTTTCATATCTATTCGATGAAAATTGATTGACATACAGCGCTCTCAACAAAACCGCGTGCTTCCGCACACGTTCGCGCATTGATGCACAGATTGATGAGCGGGACGCGACATGGCATTTTGTAACTGTGTTTTAGTACTAGTGGAATAATATAATACTGTTCTGTAATTATTAGAGAAAATAAAAACTAATAAAATCTGAAATGTGTGAAATAAAATACGATATTCAAAAAATAAAGAACCCAACTACGTTAAGAAATACTAACTGAAAAAAGCAAAAAAAGCTCCAGAATACATCTCCAATATCTATCAATAGAAATTTTCAACTGCAATCTATAAATGATTTTTCGTACAATGTTATTTGTTTGAGTCTTACGCGAATAATAAATAAAATATATAGTGTAATATAAATGTAACTTGAATGTTAGAAAAGGTATTGCAGGCGGGGACAAGGTGATCGTTCGATTGGTGGTCTTAAAGTAAAACCGTTGGAATTACAAACAAATGTTTTGTTTCTTTGCTTGTTCTCTGCAATACCTTTTCTAACATTGAAGTTATATTCATATTGTAACACATGTTTTATTCATCATTTGCTCAAGATTCAATCAATGAAATTGCTTGCTGAATTATTTATACAGAGTGGGGCAAAACTACCAGAAGGGGCCAGACGATGCGCTGGAATACATTTTCGAAGCGAAGGTTCCACCAAAAAGTTTTGGAGTCCTACCCTGGATATCTATTTGGAACCTTGGATACGACCTTGATCATGACTTTTGGGGTCATGAAAGCCAGGAAAGAATCCCAAAACGTTTGTCTGGAACATGATTCATAAAATGCATTCGAGCAGAGATATCGACCCCTTTCGGTACTCTTACCTCACCCGATACATAGCACTTGCAGATTTTTATAGATAGTGTCGCGTTCTATTCTACTTGAGAACCCACTTCTTGTAATGATACAACAAAAGAAATATTTAATACAACAAAACAAAAGTGATGGGTGAGCGCTCAATACGTTCGTAACTACTTGTATTTATTGTAATTGCGTGACACTATCAGATGCTCTCACTCATTCATACACTCATTCATGGACAGCACATATTAAACCAAAGGGCGATACAGATATTAGGTTTGACACCTTGAATGGTCTCTCGCTCCATCAATTGCTTGTCTCTCTTCGTCTCGAGCAGGAGTCTGTGGCTCGTGTACTGGATGGTGTTCGGTTGGCAGCAGGATGCGCTACGTGGGATGCCTCGTGTAATCGAATTCGTTGACATTTCGAACAGCGTGGCTAAGTTTCCGACTGGAGTTCGATGACCATTCGATGTATGGATAGTATTGCGTACTTACCGACCGCATGATATCAGACTCCTTGTTTGTTCAGATTGCAGGAAAAAGTACAAAATATTTTGTCTACAACCAGACTTCTTGTGGAAAATAGTCACTGAAACGTTCATCCTACATGGTAAGCTAGGCGAGAATGATCAAGTCTGCAGACTGCTAGCTCTGGGTAACGCATTTGCATTATCAAATTTGTGTTCGTAGCTACTCTGTTTATACACTGTGAGTTTAGCTGATCGCTAGTGACGTAACTATGTAGAGCTATGAACCGTGGATTGAGATGAGGAAGGATGGATGCGTGAGTGATGGGTTTAGAAATGGAACACGCAATTTCCACGGTGAAATCAAGCACTTGGTTAAGCTGGATTTACACTGAGCGACCATTGGTAATTAACGAGCATTCGCATGAATCTCAAACAGTGCGAACAATTGACCCGAGCCGAGCAAGGCTCGTTCGTGATCGGAGCTGGTCTGCCCATTGTCATTTTTGTCGCGAATCATTAAAAGGATGTGTATCCGTTGCTCGCTCGGTAGAAACAGTGTACCGATTCAGCGAATCAGTCCACCTCAAATGATCTCGAACAGCTGATTATCAGCCATGCTTAACCGGTGTAAATCATATACCTCCCATCGCGTTTGTGCTTGTTGGAAACTGTCGAGCATCGTTCACGAACCCTGCTCGGAGGTTGCTCGTTCATCAGTGTAAATCTGGCTTAAGGCCAAAAATCCCCGGAACGGGACAAATCCCGAGCAAGCGAAAGGTTTATTTGAACGAATTAATTGTAAGGTGAACGCTCTTACCTTACAATTAAATCACACGCAGGCACGCTGCGGCAAATTCGCCCCGACATTTGGGATGGCGATCAAAATGATGTCGACACACACTGCATGACGAGACTCAACGAGACAACGGGAACTATGCAGCAAAGATGGAGTATGACAGGTAGGAGAAAACGCGGGGAACACTCCGTCGTAAACCACGTCTATTGGTCAATTGCTTCTCACTAGCAATACTTCCCACGACCGCCGCGGCGGGGCGGCCCAATCGCGGCGCGAGTACGTAAGAAAGCCATAGGGATATTACCACTGATCTCTACTATTGGCAGATACGTCATACGTCCCCGCGCACGAGAACCGTTTGACCAATGACAAGCCGGACCCTCTACCGTATGACGATTCTGCTGCGTTTAAACGTCGTCTAGGGACAAACAAAGAGAGTGGGGACATAGTGTCTCACAGTAGTCACACATGATTGGTCGAACGTTCGTCAAAATTGAAATGTTTCCTATTCTACGGAAACGGGGACCGGGACGTATGCGTCAATTGTAGATCGAGCTATTTGTCCAGTTTACGGTCTTACATACAGGTTATAGGTAAGGGTCGCTGCTGTCGGCGTATACCCTTCTATAAACGACATTCTATAAGGTCGACGGCGCACGCGCCTCGAAAGGACATGCGGTAAAGCAGAGCGTGACGTTTGTCGGTAGCTGGAAACGGAGATCCGATGCCGCTTACCAGCAGAAGTTGAAAGGTCCACCGCAAGAGGCCCGACTGTCTTCGTTGGTACAGACAGTGTTCGCATATAGACAGACCTTGCATCGTCGACTTATCTGCGACCAAACTTTTGCTATTTATCCTCGTTCTATTATCAATCGAGCGATCATCGGTTACTCACCTACCGACCGTGAGCTTTTTTATCGACGTTTCACGGTTACCCGTGATTCCACGGATCAACGAGCTTTCAGCGTCGAATCTCAGTATATTTCCGATTAAAAATTCTCTGCCAGCTTCGTTCTCAACGCCGACTCTACCTTCCCGCGAGCTTTCGTGATTCGACCCGATTTACTTCGATTTTCCATCGAGCGTGAGCTTTCATCGATGAGCCACCTGTACGTTTGACTGCAGAGCTTTCATTCTGTTCGATTATCCATCCAATGATTTTTTGTTTTGCTCAGAGCTTTCCTAGTCTAGTGGATAACGCGCTACCGATTGGGAATTGTATCATCGATCGAGCTTTCGTATACGAAGCTTTCGGTGCGAACCCGAGAGATACCGCTGTTATACATCGTCAGCGAAATTTCAGCCGTTCTACGAGTCGATCCTTGACCTAGGAACACTCCGAGCTTTCGCCTTACGCAACATCATCCCCATTCGTCGCCGCTAAATTTGTTCCACGAAAATCCGAAAGCTTTCCACCAACAATTCTCATGTTCGAAGTTTGTCCTCTTCGATCGCCCGTTAGAAAGAAAATTGGTAAACAAATTATGGGAGTCCTTGGCACGAAAGCTCTCGGATCACGCGATCAATTACCCGAAGCTGTTCCATAAATCTATTGAAAAATAATGCCAAAACAGAAAAACGCGATAGAGAATTCGATCGGAGAACTTGATAGATCCGTTTCCGTTTCCCTACTCCGAATTCGCAAGCTCCGCGAAGGATCTCGACGTCATCGACGACTAGCTTCGTCTTTTCCTTATCATCGTTCCTAGTCGTTTTTCTATCGCGATTCAAGTTCACGGACGACGCTGGATGCGACGAGGTCGAGTGTCACGCGTTATACCCTATCGATTTCCGTGACCTCGCCAACCCGCGACTTCTCACCCCGCGAGAATTTTTTCAACGACGACGTCGATCACGCTTATCTGATGCTCAGAATGAATCCGATGCACTCCGATCTTGGCGGAAATGTGGAGAACATTCACGTTCGACGATCCAGAGGGCGACACAATATTCCACAGTTTTGGTTGACCTAGGACGAAGGCTTCAAGGTCATTTTTTTTAACGACCACTCATATTTTTTACGACACAATCCAATTCCCTAGAAGAAAACAGGTGAGTTTCGACTGAATCATGTTCATCCTAAACAAAAATGTATTGTTTATTGAATAACAGGCCTAATGAAAAATACATTGTAAGATAATATTCAATGTAAGATTGAAAAATTCCAATTTAAAGAAAATTTGTTGTTAATTATTATTGACATTTACCTTGTCGGCTCTACAACTCAAAAACTGTTGATCGGACAACGTTTGCTCAGAGAAACTCTTTTGTAGCAAAATTGTTGAATACCGAAACATCGAGTTCAAAGTGAAAAAAATTCCCTGTGTTATTAATATGGGGGATTGAATTTTTGAAAAGTGAAGTCATACTTTACTTAAAAAAAATTCCAGCAGGAATAATAAGAAAAAAATTATCACACTATCAGGTAAGACAAAAAAAACGCCTGAAATTCCTTAATACCTATAGACGTAAGCTCATGAACGCACGTATAACTGCACTGTATGGGTGTAACGCGCTATAGCAAAAGTGTCGCGACGGTTGAAATTTTAGACAGTTTTTAGCATAGCTCTCATTCGCCAAGTGTCTGCAGTATAAAGTTCCGTAAAGAACACTCTCGTATCTTCGCAAAAAGGTGAAACGACTTTTGTTGAATTTTTATTGCGTTTGGAGCTTTTTTTGAAATCCAATTGACGAAGCTTTCGATCTCCTTTTGCCTACGTCTACTCGAAAGCAAAACGATCCAGAGTTTCACGAAGACGAGAAAATAACGGAATGCTTTTTCAGGTTCGCGAATAATAATTCGTTGGCGAAGCAAAATGTGAAAATATCCCGTCGAAGGTCGACGTCGTTGCGGGATAATTAACTTATCGACGTCTTCGGGGAAAGTTTTGGTTTGACCCGATGCCCGTGGTAATAAATGGCGCAAATATTCTCGACCGATCGCAAAGTTTTCTCGAGTACACGCACACGCGCTTACGTATATACTGAGTGTTAGACAAGTCTGGAAACGGTCAAATATCTCGAAAACGAAACGTTTCTCAGAAAAATGTTTTGGACCAATATTGTAGGGTTTTATAAGTTCTATTTAATAATCATATCCGTTTGGCCTTGAGTAGAGGCGTCAAAGCAAGATCGGAACCAACATGATTTTTTTAAACGGATCACCCTATTTTTCATGGCACAGTGTGAAAGATGGCAGCAAGACGTTTTCAAAACTCTACTTGAACACCCATTTTTGTTGAGAATTGACCGAGTTATGAGCTTTAGAACTTACGGTGCCGTCAGCACTAGTGTTATCCAACATGCACCGCGTGGAGGTTACATGTTCGGCACTAACGCTAGCGGCATGCCGCGGCACCGTAAGCTCTAAAGATCATAACTCGGACAATTCTCAACAGAAATGGGTATTCCAGTAGTGTTTTGAAAACGTCTTGCTGCCATCTTTAAAACTGTGTCCTTAAATATGGGGCGTTTCATTCAAAAAAATCATGTTGGTTTCGATCTCGCTTCGACGCCTCTACTCAAGGTCGAACGAATATGATCATTAAATAGAACTTTTGAAACCCTACAACATTGGTTCGAAACATTTTTCTGAGAAACGTTTCGTTTCCGAGATATTAGACCGTTTCCAGACTTTTCCAACGCTCTGTATACACTCGAGGCAGACAGTTTCCCCCGACCTAGCCCAATATGAGTAGAGAGAGGTAGACCTTCCGATCACGGGGTCCGCACACCTTCGTCCCTCGTTCGCATTTTCTCTCTCCCTCTCTCTCTCGCCGTCAGTCTCACCTCCACGTCGCGTCGGGGTTGTAGGTTCGGCGCAGTCGTCCTACCTGCCGTCGTCGAGCAGCCCTCGCGAGTAGCGCGGCAGTGCGCTCCGATCCGTCGCCGCGGTCGTTCTGACGCGTTTGAAAAATCGGGGGGAGGATAATAAAAGAGAGAAAAACCGATGCTGGAGGGATATGAATAAACGAGTGATCGAGCCTCCTCTCTTCCTCTCTCTCGCCTCGACCCGAACCCAATCACGTTGAACTGACCTTCCCCTCGGCTACAATAATTAATACCGTACGATAGCGATCGCGAGTTGGCCCGATTCGTCGGTCTCCGATACCGTAATCAACGCACGTATCGTCGCGGAGAAAAAAAAACACGTTCTCCAAAATTTCTCATCCCCACGATTTTTTTTCATCTAGCTTGCAAACGAGCATTAAAAGTAAAATAAGGGAGAAAGGTAACGTCATAAACTACTTTGGGTGACTAACAAAAATTTGCTCGATCAGGAAGCCAAATTTCCTGCGATAACAACAATACGAAAAACGAATAACGCGAGGAAAGCGATCCGCGTTCCAATGAACCAATCAGATCGAACCAAGTTTTGCTCGATCCTGTAATAATAGTGACGGATAATCCTCGGCGTCATGTAGCCACAACAAACAGGAAAAAAGTGACGGTTATTCACTTCGACGTGATTTGAGACAATCGTGTTCACCGAAGAGTCAAGGGACGAGGATGATATCCGATATTGCGATAGCAGTCTCGCTTTGTTGCTCGTTTCATCGAGGTGGAACATTTCAAGTGAGTTTCGCAAATTTCTCAAGGTCACTCTCCCGATCTCTCGCAACGTAGCGGTAGGAAGCTTTTGATTATCGTGGAGCTTTTTTATCGCTGCAATTTTTCAACGAGCTTCCGAGCTTGCAGCGATATGCGGGGACGTGGGGTCAGGGTCCACGCGAGGTATACAGGTACGAGCAATTAGTTTGTCGCGTGTCGGCTTACCGTCTCGTGCTCACCGCCACTTTTTATCAACCATAACAACGTCGTTGCACTTGAAGTGTCGCGGTTGATCATCGACGGTGTGCAGCGGATGTCGGACTCTACGCTTTTAATACTACTTTTTTTTTTACGTTTCTTTGCATTTTTTTCGCAATTCGCGAGAATGACGAACTTTTTTTTTGTTTCCTTCAATTTTTTTTGCTTCCCGCGAATTGTGCCTCGAGTTTTTCGGTTTTTCCAAACGTCTTGAAAATTTCCATTCGAATATTCATTTTCCCCTCGAAGAACTCAAATTTTAACTGTTCATTTTAAAGCTTTGCGAGAACAAACAAATTTACTTAGGATTCGCCTTTTGAAATTTTCTCACGCACCGTAATTTGGTTTTGAAACCACGTCGAGATGAAAAAAAATGGGTCGATTCGCTCCGGAGAGTTGGAGTAAAATTTATTTTGGTATATCCGATGTCGAAAAAAAAATTCCGAAACACTTTCGTACACTCAAAGCGTGATGTTCGATCGAGGTTATCCCAAGCATTACCACCTCGCGCTACAAGCTTTTCCGTAAACTTGATCCGGACGTTGATAGAGAAGGGAATCTCCGGCGATAAACGGCGAAAGCTTCGACGTTGCGATTGGGCGATAAAACGAAAAAAATCGTCGAAAAGAGCTGAAAAGAGCCGAGGAAATACGAACACGCTTTCTCAACGCGTCCGCGTGATCTTTAGGCGTTTTTGTAGTAGTCCGTTTTTTTCGTGAATTTTTTCAAATAAGGAAAAAACAAACGCGAACGTTTCACATGTTTTTATTTCTACTTTATTTTACTGTCACAAAAATGTTGTCTGTTTTTCCATTTTATATTCATTTGTTTATAATTTTTATACACAAAAAATTGAAGAAATTACTGTGATGTAGGCTCAATCTGATAAAGAAAGCTATGATATGCATGTTTAATGAAGAATTTAAAAAAATGGCGGCCGTGTGAAAAAAAGGTTTTTAAAATCGAATTTTTCTTTTGGATAAATTGGTTTGAAGAAAATTAATTTGTTATTGAAAAATGACGTTTTTAGCTATGTGTGTCTAAAATAACAGGTAAAATTTTCTGCCAAATTCGAAGGAAAAAAATGTATGGTTGCCAAAAAAACATATTCGAATTTTAAAACGATCGTGCTTTTATTTTCTAGTGTAAACAAATTCATTAAAAACGTATTATAAGGCGATAGTATGAGAACTTTTTAGTTTTTAAAAACTTTCAAATTTAAATTTGAAATAAGGAAAATTTTGAATTTTTTCTTGTATAAAAAAAATAAAAAAAACAGGCATAAATTTTGCTAAATTTGCGAATGAAAATGTAGATTTTTTTGTATGGAAATTCGTCCGTAAAAAGTTGGAAAATGGAGAATTCCGAGTGAATGCGAGAAATTGGTCGAAGAAAAATGGATGTAAATTCGTAGCGCAGCTTTTTTATAGATTGCTCCGAACGAGCTGAGATTGGAAATAGCTCCGGCGCTGTTATTATTCTCGGAGCTAGAATCCGCGAAATATTCTTGTTGTCTGTCATTCGTCCGGCATCCCTGTTATTTTTACCCCAAGTTTATAATTATTTCTCTTCGTTCGAAAGTTTTCCCGTCGCGGCGCAACTTTTGACGACGTTATTTATTTCCTTCGGCTCGCGCTCGCTCCGTTGTTGGTAATTCTGCTTGCAAGCCCCGCGCCGTTTCGGTGTTACACAACTCTAAATCGCCTCGTCGACGTACCCTTATTATTTTTCCACTTTTCGGTACGCGCAACAAAACGAACTCGACTTCACATTAATTACACCCCGGATAATTAATCGCGACTCGGTGAGTAATTTTCTCCGACTTCCGCGAAACAACCGCGAAGAAATCCCACATTCGCCCCGATTTTCGTTTTGCATCTCGAGTAAAAAACACGGGGCGACCACAAATAAATAAACAGCTTCGCCAGAGAGAGAAAGAGAAAACGAAGACAAAAATTTTTTGAAGACATTTGCAATTTCGCTGCGAATTTTCGTATTTTCCAAGTGACAACGTGCGAACCTGGGCTGTCCAATTTCAAAACACAGTAACCGACGGAAATAACACTTTTCAGGGAACCAATAAAACATATTTCTGTACAGTCACGCTGAATGGTAATTTTCAATGAGAAATTTACACTCAATAATTGAGCAAAAAATCGTTTTCAATTATTATCGTAGGACAAAGGATAGAAAAACATTTTTTTTACACTCTATTTATTTGCTATTTTTTCTTACTATATCAATAATAATTATTGTAGGACAAGAGATGAGAAAACAATTTTGTGCACTACATTTTTTTATTATTGTGTTATTTTATGTGAAATTCAATAAAAATGAAGGAAACTGGGTTCTTAAAAAATGTGAAGCTTACTGTTTTGCTTCTGTCACATTGATAAAAAATGCGTTTAATATTTATGGAAAACAAATAAATTGATTATTGAAAAACGCGTCGATAACTGTATTTTTGAATTGGGCAGCTGGATTTTTTTCGTGCGGGTCAGCGAGAGACTGCTAAACGTAACTAAGTAGTTGTGGATAATTGTGGTGTGGGGGATGAAAAGCTCGGCGCAAGAATGGATCAGTGTTCGTCAGAGATTTGCCATCGCGTCGAAGAGCAGCGTATCGAATTTTTTCGAGGGAAAGTATCGTTGATACAATTATCCTCGTGGTCAAACCGGTGGATAAAAAATCGGCGATAATTATCCCCGGGGTAATTATAATTGTTATCCTCCGTGATTATTATTGGTATTATCCTCCGATGAAAATTTGGAGGAGAAACGTAGAAGACGGGGCGAGAAAGTGCTGGATCATGGATCGTTGAGCCATCAGCAACGGGACGATGATAAATGTGATGGCCTCGACCGGAACGACCGCAACGGCGACTCTGCGAAACACGGAGGAAGAACTGATAATATCGTTGAACGCGTCGTCGAACGCTACGTCGACACCGTCGGGCGACCCGACGGTAGAGAATTTGGCGGAGAACTCCAGCTTGGCGCTGGTCGTGGCCAAAGGGATCCTCATGGGCACCATAATCACGACGGCGGTCCTCGGCAACGCCCTCGTCATCGCCAGCGTCCGAAGACATCGCCGACTGCGCGTCGTCACCAACTGCTACGTCGTCAGCCTCGCCGCGGCAGATCTCCTCGTCGCCACGTGCGCCATGACCTTCAACGCCTCCGTCGAACTCTCCGGCGGACGCTGGCTCTTCGGCCGATTCATGTGCGACGTGTGGAGCTCCCTCGACGTCTACTTCTCCACCGCCTCCATTCTTCACTTGTGCTGCATCAGCGTCGACAGGTACTACGCGATCGTCAGCCCCCTCGAGTACACCGTCATCATGCGCCAGGGAACCGTCTCGTGCATGCTCGGCTCCGCCTGGACTCTACCCGCTCTCATCAGCTTCATACCAATTTTCATGGGGTGGTACACCACCGAGGAACACCTCGAGTACATGGTGAAAAATCCCGAGGTGAGTCTCGTCCCCCTCATCTACCTTTTCCTTTGCTATCTCTCGTTTTTTTGGGTTCTTTTTTGTCGTTTACTTTTGTTTATTGTGTTTCCTTTTTTTTATTACTTTTGTCTTTTTTTGGTTTCTCTGGTTTTCTCTTTTTTATTTTGGTTACATTTGTTTTTTGGTTCCTTTTTCTTAGTTTCCTTTTTTTTTTGGTTACATTTTTTTTTGTTACGTTTGTTTTCTTGGTGTCAAAAAAACAACTATTTTCTTACTCAAAGAACATTGTATAGTCGTCAGAGTATCCCTAGATGAGAATCCTGTCCAAAGCTGAGCTCTTAAAAAAAATATATTATTCATGGCGATTTGCAAATTTCGATTTCCTAGTTAAATGACATAGGAAAATTTGTCTGGAAACTTTGGAATTTTCTAATTCTACAACAAGTACCCGCACACGGACGATCGATGCATGGTTTTGTAGGGAATTGAACGCTCTACAAAAAAGGTTTGAGCAAAGTTTCGCGTAGGTTGAGCCGTTTCGGAGATATCACGCCTACAAACTCGGCTGTTCAAAATCACGAGACGATTTACTCTTAAACGTACCAAAATTGTTCCTTGTTACCCAAATACCTGATTCTATCAACTCGCAAGTCGATATAAGCAAATGAATAGTATAGTATTGATTGAAAAATTTCAATGACAAATAATAAATCATCATTTCAATTGATTTTTAGCACAAGATATGTATATATATATATATATATTTATATGTAATACTTGTAATATATATCTCCCGAACGGCGAGACTTACGCAAATCTTTGATGAGACCTTTTTTGTAGCGCGTTAAATTCCCTGCAAAAGCTTTCATTGATCATCCCTCTACAAGTACTCGTTATAGAGTTACGAGATTCCAAAGTTTTCGGACAGATTTTCCCATGTTATTTAAATGGGAAATCGAAATTTGCGGATCGCCACCTCTAAATGGTTTTTTTGAGAGCTCATCTCGCGACAGAGTTCCTGTCTAGGAGTACTTTGACAATTTTTCGATGTTTTTTGGAGAAAATAGTCATTTTTTTAACAGTCTGCTGTAGAGTGTGCCAAAGAATCGGACGTACATGCATACACTCGGTAAACATTGTCCACTGTCGGCAGTCCTGACCTGACAGGATTTTTCCGTTCGAAAGAACTACGTGAAAATTGGGGAGTGGAATTTGGAGAAATACCGAGAATACGTGACAACTCGAGTTCTCCGAATGTTTCAGGTTTGCGCCTTCGTCGTGAATCGTCCCTACGCCGTGATAAGTTCCTGCGTATCCTTCTGGATCCCCGGCCTCGTGATGATCGTAATGTACTACAGAATTTACAAGGAGGCGGTTCGCCAGCGAAAAGCTTTGAGTCGCACCTCCAGCAACATCGTACTGAACAGCGTTCATCAGCATCGTACATCCAGCCGGAATCTTCAGCAGCATCGCCACCAGCAGCTCCTACTGCAGGCGGCAGCCGACACCGGCGAGCTGGCTCTTCACACGGCCCAATTCAAAGCCCCGACGGAGCTGAATGCCATCAACGGTGAGTCGCACCCAACGAGTTCTCTACATAAAATATTATACGCGACGAATCTTGAATTATCGTCAAACAAAATCCCCGGAAAAAAATCCCAGCGAAAATCCCTCCCGTATTAAACTCGAAGCTGATATCCTGCGACGACGATGCTTCGTTCCCACAAAAAAAATCCTTTCACCCATTCGCGTATTTTTTTCCCACCTCTGCGACGAAATTCCCCTTTTCCGCGTCTCTCTGCATGCTTATTCATTTTTTTTTTTTTTTTATTCAGCCGATTTATTTATTTTTCCCTTAAATCGTGCTATTTTTTTTAAATTCGATTTTTAATTCCTATTTTTTCCATCAATTTTCATTTTGTTTTCCTTATATTCCTTCATTTGTCCCGTTTCCAATTTATTTTAGCTTCTCCTTCCTATCAATGCTCGGAATTTATTTTCTTGCATTTTTCGTACTCCCCGTCTGACTATATCATTGTCGTACTACTTCGTCTTCCCTTTCATTGTCGCTGCTGTTATACACAAGGTGACTCGGCAGGATTAAAATTCCCGAAAATGGGTTGGAGAAAAAAGTATTGCGAATCGATTAGCGTTTTCAAAATGTTGTTTCCTCGATAGTACGGGGCATTCCACGCTAAATCAGCCAATTTCAGAAATACTCGTTTCTGCTTTCCTAAATTTTTCACCTTCGATCTTTTTTTGTACCCTTCGAAGAAGACTTCCAGGCGAAACATTTTTTTTTGAAAGGTGCGGTAAGAAATTTGGAAAATTGCCGGATTTTACGGCTTCTTTTATCCTTTGCCAGATTTTTCGGCGCGGCGACGAAGCAGCCGCGAGAAACATTGAATAAGAGATATCGGCAATGGTCGGCGGTAAATTTCATCGGACGTTGTTGAGTACTCGGAGAGTCGTATTTCACTTTTATTCCTCCTATTAGCGTCGCTCCCTCGCGACGCGTAGCTTATCTTAACGACTTTCGTACAATTTTTATTCGCATTATTAACCATCGAGAATTCTGAATACCGATGGAGAGGAAAACGAGGAGCCGGAGGTCAGGTTTGAGAATTCATTGAAGTCACAATCGACTAGGTAGTGAGGGGGAATAAAAAAAAATTTCCAGCGATTTGAAATTAAAATTTTGTATAAATAAATAATAATTATTCATCGATGAATAAATTAATTATTATTTATTCGGAAACGATTAATTATTATTTATTTGCACTTGAATTAATTATTGTTCATTCAGAAATGAACGGGTGAACAATGGGAGAGGAGGAAATGAAACATGCGGGAGATCGACGATTATTTTTGTTAATCCCGGACGAAATTAACGAAGCGGTTCGAGAAGACTGAAAATGTGGTTTTGCGTTTCGTGCTCGTTGGCGTATCGCAAATTGGCAGAGAGAAAAACAAGGACGACGGAAAATCGAGAGGGCTGCTGATTTCGGCGAGAGGACGGTGGATGCCGGCGATTCGGAAAGTTTTTTTTTTTTTTTTTTTTTCCTATCGGATTTCCGCGACCCCCTCGCTCGTGCGGAAATATCCGGCGGAAAAGGTTCAATTAATTTTAATTGTTGACCGAGTGCACGCGGCTTCTCGATGCTGGCGCGTTGCCCGACGATCGATCCGCGTCCGTGAATTCGATATGAAAATCCTTGGCTGCGCTGTGCCGTGCTGCTCGTTACCCTGCCTTCAAATCCGGATCGGGAGCCGCGAGGTCGCGTCCTTCGAGCTTTGCGCCCTTGAAGACGCCGAGCGAAAGGTTTCCGGCAGAAATTTCAATTACATTCGACCGTCCCTTTTCCACGCGACAACCTGATTCGCGCGTCACGGAATCCCACCGGGAAAATAACTTTCGACCGACTGGAAGGGAATTCATCGAAATCTACAAATTTCACTCCCACGCGCGGATTTCCGACTCCTGATGGAAAAAGAAAGCAAAAAAAAAACACCATGTCTCGTCGTCGTTTATCCGTTTTTTTTCAAACTCCCAAAGTTTTTAGATTTTTAGATTTTTATTACCTCACAGGACTCGCCATTTTGAATTTTCCAAACCCGACTTTAGATCCCTGACCAGCGACCCCAAAAACCTTCGGGTACAAATTTTGATGCCGATCCGTTCGTCCGTTCCGAAGATGTCAACAATTTTATTTTATTTTGGGGAATTTGTTATTTAAATAATGGGAAAACTGCGCCTCCGATCAACCCCAAAATCTGATCACTTCGAGGTCAAGAACAGCCGCGTCTATTGAGCCCAATTTTAGCAAAATCCGCCCACTCGATCTCGAGATATCGTCGGGACAACAATTTAATCATACATACACACATTCATACACACATGCGTGCATACAGACGTCCGACGGAAAATAGTCGGAAGTGATTCCGTGGACCTCGAAAAGTGAGACCCATAGAAAACTGAACTTCTTCTCCGAAATCAGAGAAACGGGAAGTAGAAAATCCCTGCGGAAAAAAAGGACATCGAAACACGTTTTTTTGGCGACCTTGAGGAAATTTGTCAAGGACATTGTACATGGAGGAATGAGAGCGTTGAAAAATAAATTTTGGTGAGATAAAAATAACATTCAGGATCGTGTATATACAGAAAATTGAGCCGATACGATCGTGTAGAGTTACATCTTGTTCTATATAATTGTACAGATTTTTTGACAATTTCGTATACGGGGCATTCCACGCCAACTCGACCAGTGTTGAACACCGACTATCTCGGAATCATTTCATGTTTTTTTCCAACGTTCTACTCGGTGAAAAACGCGCCTCGATTTGTTTTTAGATTTTTTCATTCGCTCATTAATTTTTTATAAATATTTGGAGTCAAAGCGAGTGCTGATTTTTAAAAATCTGGAAAAATTCTCAAAAATTCAGCGAATGGCACGGAACACCCCTCGTTGAAGAAAACGTGGGCCGAATTATTCGCGTACTTTTTTGATCACTTAATTGGGGATCTCGAAATTCTTTCACCCAAAATTACAACGGGATCAAATCGTAGGAATATTCGCCTCGTTTGTAGTATTTTTTGGAGACAAAGTCTGGGCACGTCGACGGAAAATTGGAGGGAAAAATAAATCGGTGATCGTGTAGTAGAAGACGAGAATACTGTTGTCGCGGTATTTTTTGACGCGTGATTTTTTTTCTTTCTCGCTTGTTTGACTATGGAGAAAAATTGGGCGGCGAGCACGTTTCGTCGCCGGTACGCCGAAAAGTTCCAGCAGCGCCGGATTTACGAGTCCGGAGACCGAGGCTTTTTTTCCCTCGGGAGAGAAAAAATTCGAGACGCAGCGAACGGCGCGATGCGAATGACAAACTTGTACGAGATTTGGCGAAAAAATACGACGAAAGTCCACATTAGTTACCCCGAAATCCTTTCAGCCCTACCATCAGCATGTTTTCAACGCGGTTCGAGAAGTGGCGATTCTATCGATTGATTCCATCGCTTGAAAAAAATGTCATCGGTGAAAATCGAATTATGCCGTCGCGCTGCTAAAATTGACGCGCGCCATTTAGTTGGGAATTCATTTTTCCGCGGGAATCGGCATTCGTAAATGATTGTCCAGCCAGGATGCGAGATCTGGGACGGAAAAGTTGCAAAAAATCGAGGAAAATATTCGGAAAGGAGCGAACATTTTTTCCTGTCGAAGTGTTCATGTTTGTAACATAAGTGGCGCGATTACTGAGAAAAAATCACACATTTTAATTCTTTTTTAAAAAATATTCTCCAAATAGAATTAAAATAACGCATCTGTGCTAATATGAGTTTATTAGAGAGAGAATGATATATGTTTCTTCGTGTGGGAATATCAGAGACAATTCAGTACATTAAAGGGGTACGCAGCTGAGCACTTTTTTAAAACATTTTCTAAAAGTATATGCATTCAAAAATATTGTGTTGAAATTTTATAGGGATCCGAGTATTTGAAAAACGTTTTCACCGAATGCTTCGAATTTTTTACCAATTATTGACGATATTTTTTTGCTTTTATAACCGAAAATGAGCGTTTTTTTTATCAAAAAGGTGAATTTTTCTCAACAGGTCCGCCATTTTGGACAGGACTAAAATTTTGAAATAAAGCTTTCGTTTACGCAAACGACAATTATTTATTTGAGACTTGATTTGTTTACACGAGAATTTAGAATAAACTCGAGTTCGTAAAATTGCGTTTCTTTTTCACGAAGAACTCGATTATTCTACGAACGTCCAATTTTTTTTAGATAATCCGGAACGTTAGAATTATGCGAAATAATTCGTTAATTCGTAATTCTCACGCCTCTGCATGAAAGGAACGTTGATATTGGAATGTATAAGATAATGAGACAGTGATACGATCATTTTTGTATATAATATTTTGGCAACGATAGGTACTCGTAAAAGAGGCGAAAGAATTGCGAGGAGATGTATGAAAAAGGGGTTGGTAACTGGAACGAGAAAATTAAAATCTGTATGTTTTGCGCGGGGGTAGGTATTCGAAAAACTTGTTCATCGCGGACGCGAGTAACGAAGGGGCAATGAAAATATGGGGTGATATGAAGAGGGCAAACCAGGGTCTCGGTCAGGGGATCGTGACAAGGTCGTCATTACCGGAGACCTTGTCGATGTCGGCTACAGTGCGGAATTAAGCGGGCGGGTATTACAACTGCGAGTAGTGAGTATTACCATAGGGGCGGACGCGAAAGCTGCGCGGCCCGCGCGTGGCCCCGCGCGCTACAGTGTGTCTCGGACGGGCGTCGCCGCGTTTCTCGCCCCAAATCCGATTCCCTGTTGGGAGAAAAAAAAAAGAAAAACTATTCACGTAACCAGATTTCGACTCCGAATGAAACCCCGATTTTGAAATTAGTTTTTGCCTGCGAAAAAATTAAATCATAAAAATCGATCGTCAGCTATTATTTCGTCTCCTGTTTTCGAGCCACGGATTTCCGTCGGAATCGAGAGATAATAAGGCAGCGGCTAATCGCGGAGTACTTTGAAGAAAAATAAACGAGGACTCCGATGATAAAAGTCTCTCGGCCCAATAAATTACGACGCTGTAAATACCGGACATTCCATCGTCCCGCTTTATTTTTCTCTCGTTTACGATCCTTTTATCTACTCTTCTCAGTTTTTCTCCCGATCCCCTCGCGACTTTCCGTCTGTATTAGCGCGATTCTTTTCTCTTTCCTCTCCCCCCAGCTTTTCAAACCCGAAAGCTATATATAGCCGCGCGATTCGAAATTCCCGACGAAACGCCACGCGCGATACTCGCGCCCTCGTATTTTCATAAGTCGGCCGGCGTGCTGCCGCTGAAGTGAGAAAATCGTTGGGGAAACACAAAGATGTGAAATGAAAATGCTCCGTAAACACGAGTCTTTGAAATGAGAGGAGAAATATTTCTCTCGGTTTTGCCGATTCGAACACCTTCATTTTTTCCACACTTTCGTTCTTCCAACTGTTTTACAATTTTTTTCTCCATTTCTCCAAATTTTCCCCTATTTTTCTCTCATTTTTCCGGATTTGCTACAGTTTTTTCATTTTTCCAGATCCTTTTTCTCCATTTTTTCAGGATTTCTCTCTATTTTTCCAGACTTCTTATTAATTCGTTTGAAATTTATCCTCTTCCGTCGCGGGACGATGGAAAAACTTGGATGATCCAAAATCGCAGTGGGTGTCGAGAAAGATGATTTTTTCCCAACGTTCCCCTTTTCTTATCGAGATCCTTGTCTGCGCGAGGAATCGTTAATTGGACGGTGAACATTTAAATATCAATTTTTTACACCCTAACGATTTTTACGGTACGACGCGGCGTTTTTCATCTTCCGAATCGCGAAGAGGAGATCAAAAGAGAAACCCTTCGCCGATGGGAAAACGCGGAGGCGGCTATGAATGGAAATTAATTCGTAATCAGGCCTGTTCAACTTTTCCTTCCGAACTTTTCGACGTTTTCCCCTTACTCGACGTTTTTGCTTCGCGATTACCAGTTCCCCTTTCTTTCTTACTTCCTTCCCAGCTGTTTTCTCTCGATCAATCCTCAGTTTCGAGCAGTCGGATCTCCTGATTATCTTCACCAACAATTGCCGCCTCTTGTATCCCCATGGAAACATGTCCAGAGAGGCGTAACCAAAATAATATAGGACAGTGATAGCGGATCAACGAGATGTTCTGTCATCTTGTTGGAACGTGACATCGTCCAGTATCTTCTCCGTGTTTTCCGGATTTCTAGACTTCCAGTCAGCGTAGATGCATTGTTAGGTACTGTTTGGAATACGTAAGGGTCGACTTCGATCGACTGAGCACAGTCCCGATGGCGTCCGATGGCCAGGATTCGTCAAAAATGGCAAAAAGGGCCTTTTTAAGGGCTCGACAGGTAGCTTTTCGGTGTTTTTCGAATTTCTAGACTTCTAGTGAGCGTAGATGCATTGTTAGGTACTGTTTGGAATCCGCAAGGGTCGACTTCGATCGACTGAGCATAGTCCCGATGGCGTCCGATGGCTAGGATTCGTGAAAATCCGCAAAAAGGGCCTTTTTAAGGGCTCGACAGGTAGCTTTTCGGTGTTTTTCGGATTTCTAGACTTCTAGTGAGCGTAGATGCATTGTTAGGTACTGTTTGGAATCCGCAAGGGTCGACTTCGATCGACTGAGCATAGTCCCGATGTCGTCCGATGGCTAGGATTCGTGAAAATCCGCAAAAAGGGCCTTTTTAAGGGCTCGACAGGTAGCTTTTCGGTGTTTTTCGAATTTCTAGACTTCTAGTGAGCGTAGATGCATTGTTAGGTACTGTTTGGAATCCGCAAGGGTCGACTTCGATCGACTGAGCATAGTCCCGATGGCGTCCGATGGCTAGGATTCGTGAAAATCCGCAAAAAGGGCCTTTTTAAGGGCTCGACAGGTAGCTTTTCGGTGTTTTTCGAATTTCTAGACTTCTAGTGAGCGTAGATGCATTGTTAGGTACTGTTTGGAATCAGCAAGGGTCGACTTCGATGGACTGAGCATAGTCCCGATGGCTCCGATGGCTAGGATTCGTGAAAATCCGCAAAAAAGGCCTTTTTAAGGGCTCGACAAGTAGCTTTTCGGTGTTTTTCGAATTTCTAGACTTCTAGTGAGCGTAGATGCATTGTTAGGTACTGTTTGGAATCCGCAAGGGTCGACTTCGATCGACGGCTTATAGTCCCGATGGCGTCCGGTAGCCAAAACTCGTCAAAAATAGCGAAAAGGGAATTTTTAAGCTTGCTCGAAAAAAAGTACCAATACAAGGCGATGATCGAGGTCGAACCGTTATTTCTAATTTCTTGCTCCACTTATAATAACAATAATAACGAAAACAACAATAATAATAGTAATAATCGTCGTTCCTCCGTTTTTCACATCGCGCGAAGTTTTCGCCTGGAAGTAAGGAAATGAAATTCGTGTCAGCGATAAGGAACCGGATATTGGGAAACGCGAATGAATCGCTGATATTCGCTCGTTCTCGAGGGTAAGTACGAGTATTCAGTCGCGTCACCGGATCGTTGTATGTTGATTGGTACTTTAATAAAAATGAGCATCGGCCTTCAAGATTCGCGATTGATGGCGACAGTAAAGTTCAAAAGCTCATAACTCGGGAACGAAAAATGGTAGAGAGACGAACCAAGCGTCAAAATGAAGTTCAAGGTGTTAGCTTTTTGGGCGATAAGGAATTTTTGGCCATCTTGATTTTCCGGAGATTTACGTTGATTCCAATCAACGAGGGTGAAACTCGAAAAATCGGCGCCGCCTTCGGAGTCGATTTCCGTGACGGGTGATTTTTTGTCGACAAATTTTTGAATACCAGTTTCATAGAAAATTTTATGACTAACAAAATGCATTTTTGAGATTTCCGATGAGATTTTTTGGCGTCGAGATATTCGAGTTTTAGCAAATAGTCGCGTGGCGAGCGAATATCAACGTGGCGGTCGCAAAATTGATCGTAGGCAAATTTTGAAAAATGAACTTTGAAGCTCACGAATCGCGCTTTCGAGTGCCTTCGAGAAATTCTGGTCGCGCATTTTTCTCGCTGCTCTTTCTTCAATTATTCACCGAAGAATGATCGATCGAGCGGGGAGAAAATTCGGCGACGCATGATCGAGCGAAACTCTGTAATATGTTTCCGCGAATAAACCGCCAAGGATTAGGGATGACGAGGGTGAACGGAGATATTGCGAGGCGTAGGATTTACCCGTTGCCATGTCATTTCGCGGATCGGCCGAGAAAGCTCGCCGCGCCATTTATCCTCCGAATCCTGTCTCGCACGCTTTTCACTTTTACTCTTCGCTCTGTATTGTTCGCGAATCGTCGTCGAGGACTCGTCCGAATAAATTTGCTTCAACTTACCGTTGTCCGGACATAAATCATCGCGGCTTGTTCCGCGTATTTTCCATTTTCCATCCCATCTCATTCGCGATCATTTTTAACACCGACGATGAATGTTCGAGACGAGAGGGTGCAGAAACACTGGTAAATCCCGGCGAAATCCGTCGAATTTCTCTCTCCTTTGCAATTTTTGTCAGCGCGAAGAGCCACACTCCGCCTCGAATCGCGATCTTCCCACGTTCCATACGTTTTTATTAGCCCTACTATCGTTAGCCACGACGGGAAACAGAGTTGTGTGAACAGTGATGTAAAAGTAACGCGTCACCCGGTACTTTGGACGACGTGTTTCGGATAAGTTCTCCATCACAAATTACAAAAGTAACGCGTAACGAACGAGTGCTCCGTTACAAGTTTAAAAAAGTATCGTGCCATTGATAAGAGCTTCAGTACGATTTACAAACGGGAAGAAAGTAATTTGGAATAGACATCACGAATAGAAGAACTGCAGTACGCGCCTAACGATTTGCCCCCAATGAAAGCATACAGATTAGAAACCTTGCACATTGCTACCTCGTTACTTTATTTCGAGCACATCGTTACGTTTTCTATTCGCAGTGGAATACTCCGCATTACAAATTACTTTTTTTCATTCGTACCTTGTACTGGATCACTTATTAATTCCATATTACTTTTTTAAATCTGTAATGTAGCATTCGTTCATTACACATTACTTTTTTCAATTGTAATGGAACACTTATCCATTACACGTTACTTTTCCAGATTTGTAATGGAGCATTCACCCATTACAGACTGCTTTTTTCATTTGTAATGAAACACTCATTCATAACACATTACTTTTTTCGTTTGTAATGGAACACTTATCCAATACACGTTACTTTTCCAGATTTGTAATGGAGCATTCATTCATTGTACGTTATTTTTTGATTTGTAATGGAGCACTCCTGCATTGCACATTACTTTTTAAATTTTGTAATGTTACACGTATCTATTACACGTTACTTTTTCAAATTTTTAATGGAGCACTTATTCATTGCACATTACTTCTTGAAATTTGCAATGGTACACGTATCCATTACACATTACTTCATTCATTTGTAATGTAGCACTCATTCATTACACATTACTTTTTTCATTTGTAATGGAACACTCATCCATTACATGATACTATTTGTCAATTTGTGATAGAGCTTTTATCCATTTTACATTGTGCACTGTAATGTGTTATGAATACAGTGATGCATCATTCACAACTCTGACTGAAAATTTAGACACCGTCGATTTTTTAACGTTTATGAATAGTTTGTTACAGCTCTCGTTACGGTTTTTTCATCCCGCCTTCTCAAGAGTGTGCTGAGTGTTGAAAAAAATACTTATATCGGATATCTATTCAAAATAATGATTGTTGATAACAAACGAGCATTAGAAAAAGGAGAATTTTTGGCATAAATTCATGCGCAGACTAAATAATAATTGACATTATCTGGAAATTTGTATACGAAGGTTTTCGTAGTCGCTAACTATAAATTTCCAAAATACAAAATGGCGGATTCAAAATGGCCGACAAAACTGTCGAAATACGGTCATTTTTTCTGACATTTTGTTTTCTGATTTGACTCGATTATCGGAGAAATCTCTTTATGGATTTTTCATAATCGCACATAGAGAGTTTTTACGAGGTACAAACATTTTACCGCTCGTTACTTTCCAGTCGAGTCGTTTGCGTGGCGATTTATGGCAATAAGCATCGAATGAAGATGGGAAAACGAGGATTGTTTGTTCTTCGATGGATCTCTATTGTTCTCGATCGAGCGTGAACGAGGATTAACTTTGATCACAGTCTAGACTTGGTCGAGCGAATGCCGAGTGGGATAAACCGACACGAACGAGCACTCAACCATCCGCGATCCAACGTTTTTCTTCCATTTTTAATCATCGCAGCGTTTGTCTCGAGGCGAAACGTCGTTATTCCATTTGCGAAAAGCTCTGGAGACATCAGCGAGTCCAAACTAGCGAAAACAAAAAAACTATCGCTCGATCTCACCTGCGTGAAAGCTTCGACAAATTAAGTGACGAGTTGTAGGAAATAAGTAATCCTTTAAAAGTATTACATTTTACGCAATCAATTTCGTATCGCGCGAAACAAAATTTTCCACCCCAGTTGTTAGTCCTGAATTACTGACCGAGAGAAAGATTATATATAATGTATACACAGGTTATAACACTCGACACAACAACAAGAGAATCGAAACTTTCGAGCACCAAAAGAAAAAAAATCAAAGTGCCATTACTCCGCTAATAATGATGGTAAAAAATTGAAAAATATAGCATTTTGAAGCCTGAAATCTCAGCTTCCGAAAACTTTCAATTCATTTTTTTTCAACTGATCTTTGACTGCGTGACACTCAACAAAAGACGACGATGACGAAATCCGAAATTATGGCTCAACTTCGTCAACTTGTACCGCGTGCAGAAAAAATCGCAGCACATTTCTGTTGCAACCACCAGAAAGCTTGACTCTTTCCCTTTCCATTGCTATCCATAACAATCGTTTTACGATTTTTTTCGATCGAGTTATTACTATTTGAATAAAATATGGCTCTTTTTTTTTGGCGTGGAATGCCCCATATACACATTTTTTTCTCGGGTGGGAGGCGCTGAAAATGGAATACTGACGAGTCTGAAACTACGTTTAGCTCGAAAGCGGTGATTTTTTCACGTAATTCGCTCGCTGGCAGAATTTTGGACGTAAAAAAAACTTTTGGACGTAAAAAAAAATCGAGCACCGATTTGTTGGATTTCCAATTTTTTTGAGGTATCCTTTTTTCTCCCAATTTCGAATTAAAGTGAGGCTGTCACATTGGATTCGTCGGACTGACCGGTAGATTTTTGTCGCCTGCCGACGATTGAAATGAAAATGAGCGAATTTTGGACGCGAGCTTTCATCGCGGTGACGAGGGTTGATCGGGCGCGACGACGCGCCGCCTTCCCCAGAGATCAAGAGATCCTATTTCGAAACGGTGGAAACTGGACAGCGATGTTGCGCAGATTTTGAGAAAGTTAGCTCCAAAGTCGAAGAATCTCGCGCTGACTGCAATTCTGCACCGCTGATCGCTGCAACGCGAAGCTCAGCGAACTTAGCTTTCCGCACCCGCGAGAAATAACCTGTCACGGCGAAGCTCTGCTCTCCAATTAAGGAAGTCATTGGCGTTAATTGAACCAGCTTTGCTGCGTTATATTAGCTCAATAATGCCGAGTTATTAAAATCGATTTCAAACTCTCCACCCCGTTTCTCGCTACATCCGCACAATTCGGCACTAATTACTCAGACACGCGAAATTATTTTCTCATAAAGATGTTATATAATCAGAGGCTACAAAAAATACCCCAAAAGTCTTGGATCCTCAAGGAGACCTACGTCCTTTCAGGGCACACTTATTACATCGTTTTAGAGCACAAACATATTGTGTCCAAAATTTTTTGAAGCTCGGTAACAGCCATCCAGCACATCACTCAAAAAAGTGCAAAAATCGGTTTTACCACCATTTCAAGTAAACGAGACAGGCCACGCGACGAAAATACAATTTTTCTGGTACATCCAGTACCCCTGTATTGCCTGAACCTGAAAAACTCAACAACAACTAAAAATTAGCAATATGGCGTCGAAAAAACGTTTAAAAAAAACGAAAAATCGTAATTTATTTTAACGAAATAAAATCGTACATCCTAATTTTTTTCCTATTACTTCAAGTAAAATAGAACTAGATCGACACTCTTGCGTCAATATAAATTGATACAACGTATGTTTGACACAAGAAAACGCGCGCATTCTTTTTTGATTTAGATTCGACCGAGAGATGCATATAATATATGCATCAAGATATTAAAAATATATATAAATCAAGATATTATCTTGATTTTTGTGGGGAAATCAAGGTCACATGAATAAATTACTTGCCGTACGGTCAATATTTTTTCATTCTATATTTTATCTCATGATTATATTATTTCCAACTTGAATATTGTAGAAACGGTAGGTGATTTTGAAAATTAAAAAAAAACAATATGTTGAAATGGAGCTCGAATTTGGAGCAAGCTTCGTGCGAGAATATTCAAAAAAAGTGTTACATCGCAGACCTGTGCAATCAGTTTCTTCCTCTTTTTTCTACGCGTGTGAAAACGTCTCCAACTTCGTTTTGCGACCACGAAATTTCCAGCAGAGTAGACTGGAATTTTCCTTCCAAAATCTACTTGTTGAATTTAGAAAACAAGTAATTTTGGAAATTGATTTCTTAATTTTAATGATGCAAAATTTAATTTAATTTTAATAATTGTGCTGCACAAAAAATGGGTTCCCAAAATCACTAAAAACTGTGACAGCATTCGATTTTGTGCACAACAACGCGAATGGGAACCGAGATTCGCGGGCATCGCGATTCTCGCGGAAAAAACTTATCGTGCGTGCAAAAAGAGTGAATAATGCGGCTGGTTCGCTCGTCATCGGCGATTGAATGGATCAATCGTCCTGGGACGTGGCGTCGTTGGAGCTCGAGCGTGGAGGATGATAAGATGGTTCGTTTTCGGGGGTCGAATAAATCCTTGTAGGTATTTTTCACGCGGTCGGAACTCCGGCGACGTTCTCATCCGGCTTCCATTTCGCTACGTCTTCCGGCACGCGTAGTCTTCGAGTCCACCGGAGGTAAAGGCTAAGACATCGCTGTGAATATATTGCGACGACGCAAAAAAAAATTAAAAAAAATGGGGCATCGAAAAACAAAATTTACAAAGGATGGATAATAAATTGAATTATTATCAATCGAGGAGATCGATAATCGGCGATTTATTTTGCGCTGTCGAAATAATAATTGTAATTACATGCTACGGCAGGTAATTCGATTCCACGGCGACGGAATTTTCGCGAGTCGCGAAAAAGCTCACTTTGAAAAAGCTTCGATCGATAATTTTGCGGAGGGAATGTTGATTAAAAATGCCTCGTTATTCTTCGTCCCTCCCGCTCTCAACTTTTTATCTCAACTCGCGATTCCGCGAGCATCAGGCCACGTGCCAAAGTGACAGCCGAGAGCGAGAAGACGAGCCACCCTTAAACTCGTCTCTCAGTCACTGTCGCGCGAAGAGACCGAGCTTTGATGACGATCGATGAGATTTCCGCTCACCTCGCATACGCGAATCGCGCAAAACTCTGCATATTCACGAGCGAAATTCGTTTCCGAGGGAACATCTCAGCGATGCAATTGAATTATCGAATCGTCGCGGTTGCAATCAGATTGCGAGTGACGCGGCAAAAAATCAGGGGGCCGAGAAACAATGGAAAATTGCTCTACCGCGAGTTGAAATAGCTTTGAAAATGGTAGAAAAAGTGCAGAACGAAAATCGAGTCTCGGCGAAGAAATTGAAGTGGGATTGGAAATTGATAATCAGGCTGGGAAAAATGGAACAGAAGCGAATAATCTGATGGAATTGGAGCGAGTAAAAAAATGACGCGGCTGAAATTCGGGGAAGGCGGGAAATCGGGGTGGAAATCGGGGGGAAAAGGGAAGAAAAATGTAGCGAGTGGAATTGG
The DNA here is from genome assembly GCA_963969455.1 of Arge pagana. Taxonomy (NCBI): domain Eukaryota; kingdom Metazoa; phylum Arthropoda; class Insecta; order Hymenoptera; family Argidae; genus Arge; species Arge pagana. The sequence continues at coordinate 23,743,170 of OZ018310.1, forward strand.
AAGTGACGAAGTTGATTTCGGTGAACATTTTTTTTTCACTACATTTTTACGAAGGAACAACGACCAAATGTTATCGCTGATATTTTTTGCTCTCCACGATAACGATGCTGCTGCTGCTGCATTCGCGGGAAATTGGCAAAGGCAGCTTCGCGGTTCACGTAACGCGTCGCCGGTATGTTTGCCAAGTTCTCCGTCATCTCGAAGGCCGTCGTGTAGAACATCCCGCGCCTTCTCCGTTCTCCGCGCAAGTTTTGCCGAACGTTTCGCAACTTTTCTGGACGACCATTCGCGCCCCAACGTTTCCTGGGACGAGAACTATCCGTGGAATTACGTAACTTCTCGAGTTACCGCGAGAACCGTGCATTTTTTCGTCGCCTGGTCGTCGTTGCCAAATATCGTCTCGGTCAAGGTCACCGTCCTCGCGCTCGTCGAAAATCGCGTAATTTCATGGTGCATCTTTTTTCCTAGACAAAAATCGTTGCTCACAAGTCTCGTCTTCTCGCTTCGAAAACACCCCAGCTAATTTCCATTTTCCTCAAAAAAAAAAAAAAAAAAAAAAAGTTCACATTTTGAGTTGGAATAACAACTTTTGAAAATTAGCTACTTAGAAAATTTCTCGTCACGTCGCATAATTTTTTCGTTGTGAACAATTTTCCGGGAATTTTTTTTCGAACTTAGAATTTACAGTATCTTAGAATTACAGTAACTTAGAATTTATTGTACATTTCAATTAAATTTTTTATACTGAATCTGAAATTCATTAGACTCGCTGTGAAGTTAGCTACTGAATCGTAATTGTTGCCAAAGTGAGTTGGGCAGAACGAAATTTTGTTGTTAACCACTTATTAACGATTAAAACCTCTTTTTAAAAAATGGCTTCTGCAACAAAACTTCATCTCATTGATTTTCGTCGAAGACTATTCGCACACCCCTAATTTTGAGGGCGCGTTGGTTATGGGATAGAAGTTGAGTTGCTCCACGGTTTCACGGAAAACGATTCTCAAACTGTATGTAACGTCTATTTTTTCCATCCCCAGAGCGGCGATGGAATTCGGAAGAATTATTATTTCCGTATTTTCTTCGGTAAGCTTTGCGAACCAAAGCTGAATCTACGGCTCTGAGAAATTCGAAGATATCGATGGATACGTCCCCAAAAACAGGCTTGGAATTGCGTGAGATATATTTACATACAGGGTGTTCCATTTCAACTTTCGCAGCCAGCCAAAAGTGTTTCGAATAAAATATACTCGTCTCCGAGGCAGCCACATTATGGTGACCTTGACTTTGACTTTTTAGGTCAATTCGAGTCAACTTCGTTTTTTCCATATAAGAACCCCCATTTTTGACAGCGGATTCAAAAAGAGTGGAAAATTCTGCGGACAGATGACCTATCATAGATGGGGTCCATTATACCCCCAAGGTCAAATGAGGGTCAAGTTTTTTTTTTCACGCGGAACCCCTATTTTTGACCGGGGGTTCCGAAAAGGCGGAAAATTCTGCGTTCAGATGAGGCTTCACGTGGCGGATTAACTCCACTTTCCAAGGCCATGTAAGTGTTCAAAGTGGTTTCACGGTTTGGGGGACAAAATGAAAATATGCGTAAGTTTCAAAACAGTTTTTCATGGCGAGCTTAACGAAAAACTATCAATCAATCATTAGAACAATCAACAGTAACAGTAACAGTAACAGTATTTCCTCAATTTGATAGGAAATAACTTAATGAGTTGGCGTTCATATGACCTTGGGAGTATAACCGCACCTCATGTACGATGTGCAGTCATCTGGACGTAGAATTTTTCGCTCTCTTCGAATCCGGTGTCAAAAATGGGGGGTTCTTATTCACAGAAACAAAGTTGACTTCGGAATAACCTTGAAAATGGCTTCCAAGGTCCAAGTCAAGGTCACGATAATACCTTAGAGACGAGTTTATTTTTTTCGATTCATTTTTGGCTAGCTATGATGAGATGGGTGCGAAAGTTGAAACGGAACACCCGGTATAGCGAGATTTCCGCGCAAATGTGCGACCTGCGAATTTTGGTGAATCGGAAATCCGAATTCCAAATTTGTCACCGGATTTATCGTGTTTCGTATGCTATATATCATGCTCGAAATCCTATTCAAATCCGTTCCGTTGCCAACGCGACTTATCGATTCTAGTAAAAAGATTGTCGAGACTCTCGTCCGACGTCGCGTCGTAATCGCAGCCATTTTTATGTGTTCAGCGTCGCTGATTTTTCAATGTCGACTCCACGCAATCGGTAAAATTGTTTTACCGAGCGGACGACAGTCGGTTTTTTCCACGTGAGACTCGATCATCTCAATTTTGTTTAGGCGAAGGGAATTTTGAAAAAAAAAATTAACCGGTTTTCAAAGAAATAAAAAACGAGGCGCGAAAAATTCGTTTTGGGAAATTCTCACGCGAATTCGTTATCTGATACAGTGATAGCGATTTTCGTCCGCCGACTCGAATCTGAGAGTTTTTTTTTTGCGTCTCGTAGCTCAGGATTGAGCGGAAATTCTCGAAAATCCGATGTACACGTTTGGATCCGGCGACAGCTGCGAGTTGCCACGATCGCGGGAGGACTGTAAACCCGAGTTTCAAGGATCTCGAAGGATCCCGCTGTACCGGGCGTCTCGAAAGTTACGTGGAGAAAATCAGTTGTCGTTTCTTCGCGAGTCACGATCGCAATTTCACGCCAGCTGCAGCGGACAGTCTTGGCAAACGACGCGATAACTCCACAGTCGTTCGACTGACGTGAAATTTGTAGAGGACCATTTTTATAGACGAAGCAAAGATCTCTCAGTTTTATCTAAACAAGTGTATCGATAAAACGCACCGTTTCCGAGATAAACGCGAAAAAGCGCATGACTACGTAGAAACACTATACGACGTTTTTTCGCGAACGCCATATTGAATTTATGTACCCTACGTCACTCCCAAAACTGAGACAAATCCAATGACACCTCATACGTTGAAATCCGTCAAACGGACCAGGCTTTGGGGCGGGCCAAAGAATTAGACGTAGTTACATACGTACATGTACATGTGCTTAAGGACATGTATGCAGGGTATTAGAAAAGTCTAGAAACGGTCAAATATCTCGAAAAGTAAACGTTTCTCAGAAAAATGTCTCGAACCAATGTTGTAGGGTTTTAAAAGTTCTATTCAATGATTATATCCGTTTAACCTCAAGTTAAGCCGTCAAGGCGAGGTCGAAACCGACATGATTTTTTTGAATAAAACACCCCATATATCATAGTACAGTATTGAAGATCGCAGCGAGACGTTTCCAAAACATTATTGGAAACCCTATTTTGATTGAGAATTGCCTGAGCTACGAGCTTTAGATTTTACAGTGCCGCCCGCATTAGTGTCTATCATGTAACCTCCACGCGATGCATGTTGGATAACACTAACGCTGACGTCACTGTAAGTTCTAAAGCTCGTAACTCAGACAATTCTCAACAAAAATGGGTGTTCCACTAGTGTTTTGGAAACGTCTCGCTGTCATCTTTGATACTGTGCCATAAAAAATAGGGTATTCCGTTGAAAAAAATCATGTTGGTTTCGATCTTGCCTTGGCGCTTCTACTCAAGGACAAACGGATATGATTATTAGATAGAACCTTTGAAACCCTACAATATTGGTTGAAAAACATTTTTCTGAGAAACGTTTCGTTTTCGAGATATTCGACGACTTCCAGACTTTTCTAACACCATGTATACATACACGTATATACGCGCGAAAAACATTACTCTCCTTCGGCAGTCGGGTAATGAAGCTACAAAAAAAATCGCAACCCTCGTCATCGGTTAAAAGTCGCGCCCGTCGATCAACGGAGGTAAAAAAGGGGTAAAAATTGCCCGTGTTGCGAGACTCGTCTGTTTTTATTTCCATCCCCAGACGGCGATGTCCGCTCGGCGATCGGAGCGCGAAACATGATTCGCAATTTCGTGCGGATTTATGGAGAATTCTCGGCGTTGCCAAATGGAATTCCGATAGAATTTCAACGAGGAGATCAGCGTAGTTGAAAATTATTCGGTTCCCCCGATCGGTCTTCGTCCACCGAGCGGTATTCGAATCGCGAGCGACGCATTGTTGAAAAAATGGCTAAAAAACGGGGGCAGATCCGATGTCCGGGTTACCGGAATTCGTTTCCTCGCTGAACGCCCAACAAAACTGTATTTCAATATTTTCCGCATTTTTGTCAAACCCACGCACCTTGCTCGGGATCACTGTGACTTCGAAATGGACGGCACTTCTTCACTCCTCGGCACACCAACGAGGCTTACTGTTCGAAGTTGCGGGGAAATTCACGTTTTCCGGTGAAATCGTCACGGGAATCCTCCGACCGTTTCTCCTGCCCCGGGATCCAACCCGGACGAATGTTCCGGAGCGCTGCCGTCACACCATAGAACAAGATCCATTGCCGGCGACGCGAACCGCGTTGGCGAACGATGAATGGACCATACGTCCGTCCTCGTAGATTCGGCACGTGCGAGCCTAATAACTCCGAGTCCCACGCGATTCGGAGGTCACGCTCCTCAGAGATCGGTCGCTCCATTGACGAGATGACGAGCTTCCCAACAATCAAATCGACGCGTTCGATCGGTGCGCCTAGGAAACAAACAAACGGAAAGACGCGCCACGTTTTGACGGACGAAGATTGATTTCCATTAACGAGGAATCCGACGAGCCGGAAGCTGATTCGGAGAAATACCAAGGTCACGTCGTGGACCCCAACGAATTCCTTTCCTTCATCTCCACAAAAAACGTTCCGTTCATTTTTCACAATTTTTTTTTTATTTTCCATACAGACCGCCAAATTCCTGGGCTCATTCGCAAGTTTCAACCCCAAACGACCCAGGTCCAAGCCGAGAATCTTTTTTTCTCCAGATTTTCCTCAAAAAATCCCCAAACTCCCCACCAAAATTTTTTCATTCGCAGTTTTTTGCTATTCCATTTTGTCTGAAATAAAATTGACAAAACAACTTTTTTATACATGTTTGTAGCACAGTTTTTCAATCTTACTTTGTCAGTTTCTTGCTCTCAGGAATTCGCAAGTTCACAATTTTTATTTCACTTAACTTTTATTTACTTTTGGGAATTTGGATCCTTGGAGCTAAATTTGAGGGTGATCGTTGCCATAAAAATGATTTGTGAATGACGAAACGAGATAACAAAAAAACTCGCTAATACGCTTGCGAATGGCAAAGTTTTAGCAGTGCTTATTCATTTTTCCCAAATTTGCTGTGATTCTCGGAAATTTCTATACTTTTTTCCACGTTCGCTAACGACGAAACTTTGGGCGTGACGATTGCTGAATACAGAATTCGTCGTCACTGGTCGCAGAGAATTCCAAACGCGTCTGGCAGGTGGAAACTAATATGCCTGGAGCTAGAGAAACGAGCATCGAACATTTTCATGGGTCAAGATTTAGAAGGTAATTCGCGCAACAATTATCGTTTATTCAGCTCCCCGGCTAACAGATGCTACAACGTCGACGAAATTACTCGAAACGAGCTGAAAGCTAATCTCGTGCAATTTCTCCTCCGATAATTATCACCGAAGGCGTTGTAGGAGCGTGAAATAAAATGATATTTCAAACGTTCATAGTTTGAAAATATGAATTTTACCCTCCTTCATTTTACCCCGTTCTCCCTCAATTTTCTAATTTTACTCCCATCATTTCGTCACCTCCGAGCACCATTCCCATTTTTATTTACTTTCACGCGAGTTTTTTCAACTTTATTCCCATTAAATTTAACTAATAAATTCGATAAATGCGATAATTTGGATTTCTACAGTATTTTGAATTTTCCTGCCTTTCAAGAATGTAGAAAATAGCTTATTTTTTTATTTTATTCCTATTTTTATTTTATTTTTTCATTTTAATTTTATTAGTTTATTTATAGTCAGGTATTTCGAATTTCTCGTCAATCTTATTTTTTTCAAATTGTACGCAGTTTTTTCATCTCAGTGGGAATTTTGTTCGGTTTTTTATCTCTTTTTCTTCCTTGTTTTTTACACTTTTCAGAGTATTCTTCGTGCAGTCGTCGATTCTACGTTAGATATTCCCAGTCGCTTTTGAATTACTGGAATGTACACTTCACGTCCTCTTCTTTGCAGCCCCTCGCGAATTGTTCGAATATATCATACGCATACAAATACGTACAGCGTTCCTAGGAGCATTTCTATGTATTCGCGAGAAATTTGCATCGGGAATCCTTTATCGTTCGGAAAGTATCCTCTGCCAGGTCTGAACTCCACGTGCAATTTATTCTGCGCTCTCCGGCTTTCGACAACCTCGAGTTTACACGAGGATTGGATTGTTCTCATGTGGATGTTTTGTTTTCTTGCTGTTTCCTCTTTTTCAGTTTTCCTTCCTCTTCGAGGCTCGAGTCGTTGAGAATGAAAAATGAAAAATAAAAAGTCGAATTTTCGATTTGAAAAATTCCCTTCGCCGAATTTTCAGCGGCCCAAGAATTCCTAGTTTTTATTCTCGATCCCATTTTTTCAGGTGTTTTCCGCACTTTATTCTCTCTACAGCGAAGCTCGATCACAGTTTTCGGAAATACCCCATAAAATTGCGGCGAGAAATTTTCATCTGATCGCGAACCGCAAAATATCTCGAGAACTATCGATTGTACGTAAAAAAGTTTTAAACAAAAAATGGAGTGCTTTAAATTTTGTACAAAAAAGTTTCTGTACAATATAGACCTACTTCAACTCCTTTGCTCGCAATTCGGGAAAATCTATCGCTCACCCACACCGCGATACATTATCGGTCGTACCTCTAAAAAAATCGATTTTTTCGAAAAAAGTTATGAACAAAAAATGATTTTCTATTCATTTTCTACAAAAAAGGTTAAAGATTTTATTTTCGTATCTGCTATGGTTTTGGCTCAATTTTGAAAAATCTGTCGCTCGCCCACACCGCGTTACATTATCCGTCATATCTCAAGAAATATCGAATTTTTTGAAAAAAGTTTCAAACAAAAGATGATTCTCTGTTTGTTTTCTAAAAAAAAGATTCCTAGTTTTGTTTCCGTATCTGCGGTGGTTTCCTCGCAATGTTGAAAAACGTCCTCGCAGACTCGTCTGGCACGTGTAACCAGAAATTCTCGGGGGAGGGAAGTAATGAGAGAAATGGAGGAAAAACAGTCCGGCCTTCGCAGAAATGCTCAGCACTCTCGACAGCCACAAAGCTTGAAGAGATCATCCGGTTTACCTCGGCACACTCCATCAAAGCAACGCCAGGATCTTCGTCGAAAGCTCGAGAAGTTCCCCGGGTTAAGCCACGCCTCCTCAATGCCTTTAAATAATGCATGTCGACCTGAACCTAGCCTCCGTCATCAGTCGGGCGAAGGGTGACCTTTCGTATTCCGCCAGAAGTGACGCGTCCCTAGTTCTCGCCATCCTTAATTCGTATCTCAGCCTCGCGCCCACTTCGCACCTCGCGTTCTGCCATCCATCGAAAACGTGTCCCTCCCCCAATCAACGCGCCTTCCCACCCCGATATAATACCCTTGTCACGAATAATTCCCGTCACGCGATTCGCCACGACTGCCGTTTAGTTTCTCCTCATCTGTCCAATTAGCCCAAAAGATCCGAAGTATCCAAGACCTTTCGCGCCTTCCCAGCTACGACCATCCGTCTCGGCGCCCGTTTTCAACGTAAATCCCTCGATCTTGTCCCAATCACTAGTCTGGAACTCGCTCGTCCAACCCAATCAAAAGCTCTCAAGTTGCACGGCTCGTTTCTTCTTAACCTAAATCGTCCTATGGAAAGTATAAATCCCGCTCCAAATTTCAAAATAACACCATTTTTCACTCATAAATATCTGAGAACACGTTTACAGCACGTTTTCTAACTACTTTCCATGCTATACGTCATAATATTCCGAAATTCAAAATGGCGGGTTCAAAATGGCGGCCAAAAAATAAACTTTGGCGTTCACAATTTTCACAACGATTCCTCGTTATTTCCTCGCTTCTCAGTATCAAATTTCCGGTCGCAGGTCGGTTGGAACATTTTTACAAAAATTTAATTTTTGTCCACAATCTTGAATCCCATTTCCTCGAATCTAATTCCAAGTTCGCAGTCAACGAGATAAAAAACAAAACCTGTACCGACATACATTTTTCGTGACGTACAACCAAACTTTCGGCAGCCATATTGGATCCGCCATCTTGAATTTCTCAGATGTACATCCATACTCGTTATCAGTGTCCTCTAAGACTATGTACGTATTTTTCCATACCAATGTCTAAAAAAGCTTAAAATCTGAGTCGTGGTATTGAAAGTAGCCGCCATATTGGATTTTCCCTTTTTCGGGTCTAAGCTGAAAATTGAAATCATTTCGGTACGTTTTCTGCTTCCGGTTTCGTGGGAGCTTCCGAAAGCGCGATCTGCACTCGACTCGCGGTAATCTAACCCCAGCCAGCAGCTTCTGCGTACCCGTGACCCGATTTCCGTGACACGGAACTCGCAAGCCACTCCGCGCCTCCCCCTCCCCCTCGCGATCTACTAACCCTCATTTTCCACGTGGATACAGGGACATTACCACCGAGGGCATCCACTGCTGCGAATCATTCTTCTCCCTGTTTTCGGGACAGTTGGATCGTCGCCAATCTCACACCCCCCGAAGCTACTTGGTCCATTTCCTCCGACTCTCCCGATTCTCCACGCGTGAACACGCGTTCGAAGGTCCGTCGTACGCGCTGTCACCAGCCACGCGCGACTCGGAGAGAAACATCGCGGGGAAACGGCGAGCTTTAAAGCCCGGAGACGCAAGGAATCGGCCCCCCGCTGCCGCTCGGAGATACGACTCCTCGCGGAAATCGGAATCCTGAGAGGAATTCTCGCGATTGAAGCTCGAAAGCCGCTCGAGATGCGGGACCGCAGCGGCACGTCGCCGCATCTTTGTGAAAATAACGCCAACCTTGAGCTTTCCTCGCCCCGCCCTCGAGTCTCCATTCGGTTTATCTCGCTCGCGGATCATCGGAGCGGAAAAAATTCTGGACGCTTTTCCAAGAGCAACGCAACTTCCACGAGTTTTGGAGGACGACAAAAATCCTACAACTGCGCGATCCACTCTACGGCCGTCCCGCTTTTTTCTCGCGAGAACAACTGAACCGTACGTCTTCATTACGTTTTTCAACGGGCCCGCTCCGCTTGTCTGGAAAATACCGTGCCCTAAGAATTTCATTCCAACGAAAAAGCCCTTGGATAATTGCGACTCGAGCTGATCGCCGTAACTCACTTGTCTCCTCCTTAAATCAGTTTCGTTGCAATTTATTCTACAAATTGCCGCGCAAGCTTTCTTCAAGGACGAACCCCAACAATCAAATGGCTCGACCATCGCGCTCGCAGCGAGCGCTACCGTGTTTCTCGTGGTTTTTCCATCCGCTTCAGAATCAGCTTCCCAGATCTGTCATTGCCACACACAGACCCCAACATTCCAACAAAATGGTACCAAAAACCACTAATTCGGACAGATTGCTGAATTTCAACTGCAACCACCCCTAACGCCAGAAACACGATGCTGATCACGAAGCCAAAAACTCAAATTTTTGAAATTCAAAATGGCCGATAAAAACGTCCAAATATGGTAGGTTTTTCCGAAATTTGACACTTTATTTGCTGAAGTTTATCTGTTTTTGGTACATTCATTTTTCCAGGTTTGGAAAACGCCGGTGAATTTTTTTGGAAGGATCGTTGTGATTTTTTGGAAAGTCGAGTCGTTCTGGAGAGTCCGCTAATGATCGGCTGCTGTTGTCAGACGGCGAGTAGCATTTCGAATGTTTTTCCACGCGAGTCTGGCAGGATGGGCAGCAGGATCGCGAGGATCCCATCTCCGGTCCCATTTTGGCGATATATCGTCACGCGTAATCGATCCGTTATCCCGTTTGATATCGGAGCTAGACAACGTCAAGGACAGGCGCAGCTTTGACGGGAGACGAGACTGCGCGAGGGTGTTTCTGAAAAAGGGATAAGACGACTGGACTTTTCTCAGCGCGAGAAAATACGGCCAGCCGAATTTCGTATTCAAAAGCCAAAATCCGCGAAGCACTCGACGCGCCTATGAGAATCGAGCGTGGTTTTTCGCGGTACGAGGAATGGAAGTAAATAGGAAGCAGCTCGAAGGACCAGGGGCGAACAAACGTCGGAGAACGTTCGTTCGCGAACGAGTTGGAGGAGAGCACTTACAGAGAGAACGTAAAAAGCCGTGGAATTGGGCGAGTCGAGCTAAATCACGTTCGTTTATCGCGTAACATCGTTGCGATACCATTTTTCGCGGAGATATTCCCGCGGAGGAGGAAGGATGGGCGCCGGAGGCAACTTCCGTCGCTCTTCGCGTCATCCGAAGTCGTATAACATAAATATGTAGTACCTAGTTCCATTGTCATCGTTGCATTGTTCTTTGAAGAGTCTCCAGGCCCGCGGAGCGGTGACTTTGGCTCGCATTCAGCCGTTTCTCCCTTTGTCCCTCTCGGACTTGGATGATAGTCGGCCTCGGCATATGAATTTCCACGCCGTATCTCTCGCAACCGCCAACCCTCCATCATTTTCCGTCGCGACGCCTATCGATTTTATTACCGAGTCTCCACTGCACTTGGGATTTTACATATGCAGCGCCCGAACAGCTGACGAGGCTGCATCTCTCGTCGTCGCGTCTATTAAGAGGCTCTACGTACCCGAAGCCACGGACAACCAAAGTATTCGCACATCTCGCGCTGGTCGCCATTTTTCCCAAAGCGTTCATCAAAATAGAATCAAAAGCTGGCATCCCAAGAGGCGTCTAAAAACGCAGCGGATTTCAAAAACAACGTTTTTTCACGAACTGGCAACGATTTTGGCCAAAAACTTATCTCAAGGTCATTCGAGGTTCAACTTCTCTCGACGCCCAAAAATTCTACAAAAAATTCCGTAATTTTCTACGCGTTGGACGAGCTCTCCGTGAATTTTTCAATCCTCCGACGTCGAGATTACGCCTCTACTGACACTTGTCATTCCGACACGAATTTTTTCTTAACCAAATTTCACCTTCAATTGTGCGACAAACAGAAGTTTCAGTTGAATCTGAGAGTGGGACGAGAGTAAATAGATCGTAGCGGATTTTTTCTCAACTCGTCATCGACATCACATTTTTTTTATGGATCCTCGACGCTTTTTGACTCGGAAACAATTTTTAAAAAATTTTTTTTACAGCACTATTCGACAGCAATCCCACTATACTGACACCCAAGGCGATTTGACTCGAAAAAATAGTTGTCGGTTTTATAATTCTATAACGAGTGAAAAAAAATTTATGAAATGGTTTTCAAGTCAAAAAAGTGTCAAGGATTTGCAAAAAAATTTTGACATGCAGGAACAGCTGAAAAAAAAATCCTCGGGACTGATTTTCTACGAGGCTCGCTCTCGTGCTCAACTGAAAAACTTCTATTTGCCACATAATTCGCCCCAACATTTTTTCCAGAGCAAAAAAGTGTGGAAATCCGTGAACCTGCAGTTTGTAGCCCTATTTCACCATGTAGACCCTTCAAATCAGATTTTCATTCCGATTGATTTCAATTTTTTAAGTTGCACAAAAAACCTATAAATTTTATTGTGCGACGCGAATTTATGGCGAGTTTGGGAAAAATTGTTAGTAGACACTTAACTCTGGAGTCGATGCTTCGAAAAGTTCGGAAAAAATGGCGGAGAGGTGAAAAGTATAATTTTTGTCAGAGTTTTTAGAGATTGGAGAAAATAGGTGGCTGGAATAATTATTGCGGAAGAATGGCTCAAATGTCGGAATTCAACGGTGCATTTTATGGCGAAGTTGTACGAATGTCGCGGTTTAGATTCGCGAGGCGCGGAGGAAGGAGGTCGACCGTGATTCGTCGATGAACGCGACTCGCGTGTTTATCTGCGCTGATCGAGCTTGCAAGCGCATCGCGTGTCCGTCTATTTATCCGCGGAGGACACGTGTGCCCGAATTTCACTCGGCAGCGTTTCCGTTTCGCGAAAGATCCGCTTGGGGATAGAAAAAAGGAGAAAGCGAGTAAAGAAGAAGCGGATACACGGAGCTGAAACGAATCACTTATCTGATAGGACTCGACGCGCGAGCCTGAAAATCGAATATCGAGGGATTTTCCGTGCATGTAAAATATACGCTGGTCGCCTTAATATTCCATATATATTTATTTATGCCGCGGAGTTCGGAGTTATTTTCAAGCGACGACCATCGCATCTTGTATTCCTCTGGAAATACCTAGGATAGGACAGGCCGCGAATACACGGAGCTAGATCATCGCTAGCGCTCCCCTTAACAAATCCTTCGTCTCCCATTTCGAATTTGAATTTCAATTTTTTCCGGACTTACGAGCCTCGTTCCTCTGTTTTCCTCGGCTTATCCGTGGCAAATCGTGATAAATAGCCTGCCTCGAAGAAGAGCAGCGCAGAATTTTTTATCCACCTTCAAACGACCCAAAGAATAATTATTAATTACCTCAATACTCACTGATCGTTATTACCAATTATTATAATAATTGCGATTTTTGCATTCATCATTGCTGGTCCAAATTTACCTACGTATCCAATTTTCGACTCTGTTCCCCGACTCTTTTTTCAATTTTTATTCTACGTTTTCCAATTGTCGCGAGAGATTGCCTCAATTATTTCTGTCGACAGCCGGGAAATTAATTAACGACGCAAATTGTTTTCATAATTCGTCTACGCTTTGCTCCGTCCGCGTGCCATTCTTTCTATCCACCTCTCGGTATTACTTCCGGTGCGGATGTTGACGGATCGAGGCGAGGAAAAACAATACAGAGAAATTCGAAAAATTGAGGTGAGTTGAAATTTGAAGGAGAAATCTGTGCATACAGGGTGACTCATTTAACTCTGCGACCCCGAATAACTTGGCTATTATTCTTTGCACCGAAACGTTTTAGGCAACAAAGCGTCTGCATCTGCAGAGCCGTGTGGAATTGCAGTTTTTTCCCAAAATTGCAGACAACACAAAAATGTACTTCAAGGGGGACGGTCCAATGGGGGAAAAATTAGTGCACGCTATTTGAGTAGTACAATATATCTGCAAAGTTTCAATATAGTTGTTCGTTATTATCGCCTTAAAAAAATCCGAAAATACCGCAAGCTCGCAAGCTCTAGATCACCGTCCCCCTGGCAAATATTTTATAGTGTAGCAGAGGTCTTATGTATACATTGTATATATCGATTCGAACCAAACTGTTGGTACGCCGAAGGTAGGTCCAGAAGTTGATGTTACCACGTCCCAAGCTCCCGCATTGCCACCCTCGTTACCTAATCACGAATTTTTGAGCCCAAGGTCATTCCAAGGTCACGCGGTGGAACGCGTCTTGACGTCACATTGCGCCTAAAAAAAAATCGGACCATGTGACCCTCGGGTGACCTCACCCCCAAAACTCGTGTGGCCTCCTCCAATGCAACAACTTTGTTACGCAACACTGTTCGGCGCGCCACGCGTACGCTGATAATAATTCTGGCAGCTGTAAACGCGAGAAAATCAACAAAGCGATTTCGGTAGCTCGGGATTCATTTTCTGCAAAGTCCCGTTAATCTCGTTGTTTGCTTTGTGCGCTGGGGTTTCAGCCACCCCAATTATTGACCGGTGCGATTACGTATCCGACGACGCGTGTGCCGTTCCGAGTCTGAAGTTTGCAATTGTTTCGGGGCGCCATCGCGGAATCCAGACAATTTGGTAATCAGCGATAATAACAAAAAGGCGAGCAAACATTCCGAAAGTTCGCCCTACAATAATCGAATGTAAACCCATTTTCATTACCGTTCTCTCCTACCTACTTACCGAAGTATTTATTCCCTCCGGAAGTTCGATTGATCGGCAAATACATTCGGAGATCCGTAATTTCCGCGGATAACGAGTCTTTCGTTTGCTTTAAAATTTCGCTCTTACAAACGGAACGTCATTTTGTTGTTTGTTGGCCGCCTATCAAAAACTCCTCTCGTCTGTCGCGCGCAGCTATTTCTCGCGTCTCTTTTCATTACGGCAGATTTTCGCCCTCTCCCTCCCTCCTATCGATAACTCCTCCGTCGTTCTTTCGCGCGCCGCCCCATCTTGCCCCGCCGCCCCATCTTGCCCCGCCGCCCCATCTTGCCCCGCCACCCCATCTTACCCCGCCGCCCCATCTTGCCCCGCCGCCCCATCTTGCCCCATGCCCCATCTTGCCCCGCCGCCCCATTTTGCCCCGCCGCCCCATCTTGCCCCGCCGCCCCATCTTGCCCCGCCGCCTCATCTTGCCCCGCCGCCCCATCTTGCCCCGCCACCCCATCTTACCCCGCCGCCCCATCTTGCCCCGTCGCCCCCGGCATTTCGTTAATCTGCGGGTACCGCGCGACTCATTAACCGGAGCTCCGTTCGATTTTCCGACGAGCACGGAAAAAATGGCGGCCGAGTCAAATGTCACGGGAAAAAAGTAGAAAGAAAATTAAAACAGAGGAATTGGAAGCAAAAAATAAATAAGCGCGGAATGATTGAGAAAAATTGGGAAAAATGAGGAATGAGAAGTGGAATGGTGAAAAAAAGGGTGGAAGTGATTTTTTCGGATTACGAGGGAAATTCGACGAGCTTTCTCCAGATACGGGGCAGGGCGTCGGTTCAATCTTGGGACGCGTGTGTACATTGCGCAGGTTGAGTTTAGGCGAACGGTGGGAAGAGGCGCGACGAAGAGGTCGACGGAATTGGTCGGCGCGCTGGCTGCTGTATAAATTTACTTTTCATTTGCACACTGCACGCGAAATAATCCAATTAATATCCGACATCCCCGGCGAGTTTTATTTACTCCGTTTAGCCCGGGATCGACGGTTCGTCCGTCACGATCGCGCGACGATTCGTCCCTCTCTAATTATCGACGAAACGATCGAGTCCGTACGCCAGGACACGAATGGACAACGAAAGGAATCACCGGCGTTCGCGTGGGCGAGGCGCGACTGGTTTTCCCAAAATAACGGAACGACCGTATGAATTTGAAGGGAAGCGGAACAAATACAGCGGACCGAGTGCCGGATACAATTTAAAAGAGAGTCAATCCAACGAAATAAATATAAGCTGACCGTGAGGAGTTTTCAAAGCATCGATCGACGTCAATTCGATACACGATGTTTTCACGCGGCGAAACATTTTTTTTTACATCCCTACGCATTTTTTCACGGGAAATTTTATTTCCACGTCAAAACTTGGTAAAAAAATGTGGGGAACGAATAATATGAATCAAAATAGTCAAACAGGGCGTGAAAAAGCAGGATATTGTGGCTGACACGATCGCAGCTTTCTGGTCATGTGAAAAAAAATGTAAAGAGAATTCTTGATTCTCTTAATCTAGAGAGCCAAATTTTAGGCGCTTTTCAAAACTCTGTAAATAGAAAACAACGAAAATCTTCACCATCAGGTTTTTATCAGTTGTTTATTCATGTTCAAAGAGCACAAAGAAATTTGGTGAAAAAAAATAATTGCAAAATTCAAAAAATTACAGCCTTGCAAAGTGGAGGCTCAAAAAAAAGCTGCCCTCT
This sequence comes from Arge pagana, assembly GCA_963969455.1. Lineage (NCBI taxonomy): Eukaryota > Metazoa > Arthropoda > Insecta > Hymenoptera > Argidae > Arge > Arge pagana. The sequence goes on from OZ018310.1 coordinate 23,758,726, forward strand.
GGTCAACACGATTTGAAAACAAAGATCCTGGTTATTTCTCGAAGAGTGAAATGTTGTTTTCGTTTCACGAGAGCGATTTGCAAAAAAAAAATCTCCCGCAAAATGGCGGCCGCGTAAAAAAGATTAATATATCTTGTTGAATTTTTCAACTTTGGGAATTTTTTAGACAGGATGGAATTTTTTTTTTCGAAAACGTTTTTAGTAGGCGGTAGCGACGTGTATTGGGAAGCTGTGTACCAAATTTGAAGCGAATCGATCCGCTGAGACCAGAGATATCAGGGGAACGGTTCCGACAAACATAGTTTTGAGAAAAAGGCGTTGAGTATCGTTTTTTGAGGAAGCAAACATTTTTTTCGGAAAATCGCGATTGTGTAAAAAAAGTTCGAAAAATGGCTGTTTGCGAATGGCACTTGGAAAAAATCGCGCGGGTTTATCTTGCGGATGTAGATAACGCGGAAATGACACCACGATGCGAGTCGACTTCGCGATAACGAATTTATTCGTGCGCGAAGAGGGATCGCGATTGATAAATACCGCGGCTCGGACGTGATGATATATTTTTTGCACGCATCGCCGAAGACCAATTTCATTGACCAATGAATCGCGGCGGTATTTGGATTCGTGGCGAGCGATGGGCGCGCTCCTTTGTCTGGCCTCGCGAGAAGGAGAGAGCGATGGGAGAAAGAGTTGGAAGCGGTTCGAATTTGTTTTTCCATCACGGAATCCACGGCTCACGGTGGATATCGAATCGAACGTGGTTTCAAAGTTATTACTTTATCGGCGCAAATCCCTCCGCGGCAAATTGCTTCTTTGCCGAAAGCACTCGATGTACCAGATTCCCCGAATTTCGGGGGTAAGCTCTCGATCTCTTGCGCCGCCCGCTCGTCGCACCCCGCAGATCGTTCGACCGCACACGCGTGTCTCCGAAAAGCTACGGCTGATCCGCCGGATTCGCGAGAGCGCTGAGCCGGGTCGGCGCACCTTCGGGATCGCCTCTCCGTGTCACTGCGCTCGCAAGCTCGACCCCTCCAAGGGTTGAGAGAGCGAAGAATCGACGCTCGCGAATCAACGGCGCCACGGAATTAGGGATTAGACAAGAAAAAACACGGGAACAAATACGCGGAGGATCCAGCTTGCAGGATCGCGACGAAAGCTCGCGCTGCTTCCGCGTCAAGTTAAATCGAGTTGGAAATCCACTTATCCGCGTTTCGTTACGCGACGCAGCTTCTCTACAAATATTTCGCCCATTTCTTTCTCCTTTCCCCCCAGCCTCTTCGTTTTGGCCCAAGCTTTTTCGGCGCAACCTCCTCCAATTTCGCTGCTGTCCGACTTGACGAATGCAATTACGAAGAGTTTTTTTCTGCACCTTCTTCGTCCTCAGCTTTTTGGGGGAAAAATCTCCTGAACCTTCAAATAATCTCTCTTCAAAATAAGTTGAGAAGAAAAATTCGTTATGCTTATTAGTAAAAATGCGAAAAACTCAGCTTTCGCAAAGCTCAAATTTTGTAGTTGGGTAGAACTACTCGGATGTTCGAAAACTATTCGCACAGCTCTAGTTTATTTATTCACGGTGCGATGAGATTTCGCCTGATTTAGATAGACTTTCTAGTCGACTACGAGCTTGCAGCGGAGGAGAAGAAGAAGATGGGGGAAAAGAAGTGCGACGAAGCGAAACTCCGAGTTAGCATAAGAATGAAAATTTCACAAACTCACCTCAAGAACGACAATTTCTCATGCAAATCGCTGATTTTCTCGGGAGAAACGAGACGATGAGAGGATTATTCTCGCCCGAGGAGTTTTTTGCCCCCTCGGCGTCCTCTTTCTTGCGCTTGGCTCGTTCAGCTGCGAGGAAAGACGACGAATAACGGAGATCGTCTCGATAGCTAATTGTCGATTATCAGGGGGGAAATTCGCGACGATCGTGGGAAGAAATGCGTGGTTGAGGGACGTTTTCCCCGCAGTTTGTGCGATGCACTCGCCTCGTCCGTCTAACAGGGTTACGTCTCGCTGCGGGCTTCTTCCGTGAGATAAGACTGTGCCGGGGCAAAACGGTGTTAAAAGGCTTTCAAGGTCCGTAAAGATAATTGAATTCCGTTTCTACGAGCCTGACCTATGCTGGCTTCTACTACTTCGCGATACGCACCTCCTCGCGCGGGCTCGCGCCACGGTGCCCGTCGTTTCTCCTCCTCTTTTTTCCGTCCCTCCTGCTCGTTAAATCGAGCGTCCTCGTGCCGTTTCCCCGATTTTTCGGGAAAACGAAAAGGTTCTCCGTGGAGAACGAGTAGAACGGCGAAATTGCGAACAACCGCGAGCGGAAATTACGAGTCTTTTAACGGGCTTTTGACTCGAATCCTTACCAAATTCCGCGACAACCGCGACACTTACCCTCTCAGCTCGAGCCCCCGTAATTTCTGAGAGTATCTGAAGGGGTGAAAAAAATCGAACGCGACGCGAAGATATTTTTGGAGAACGACGCGTGGGAATCCGGTCTCTCATTTTTGCGAAAAACGAGAAAAACCGCGAGAAGCTAGCATAAAATCGGGTTGCAGCCAAATGCACTATCAAGAAATCAATCTACGCGTGTGATAAATATGACTCGAGTGAACTTATTTGTCGAACCTGATGTTCATTACCTAATAAAAATTTCGAGATATACCGTTTTCCCAAAAATCTACTCTATCCTATGCGATAAAAAATGTCATTGTTTATCAGCTTTTTCTGATTTTTTAAACCCATTTTATTGCTTTTTGAGCCTGTTTTTTTTAATTTTGGTCATCATCACATCACATCACATCACATCACATCACATCACATCACATCACATCACATCACATCACATCACACCACATCACATCACATCACATCACATCACATCACATCACATCACATCACATCACATCACATCACATCACATCACATCACATCACATCACATCACATCACATCACATCACATCACATCACATCAGTACACGTCAGTACATGTCACATCACGTCATGTCACGTCATGTCACGTCATGTCGCGTCATGTCACGTCACGCTTTGATGAGTATCAGTAACAGTACCGTACTGTGATGTGATGTGGTGTGGCGGGGTATAGCAGGAAACAACATTACCGTCATGTGACTTTAATACTATAAGCATAACACGTATGATTCGCAACGAGAAAAACAGCACACGAAAATTTAGCGCACGCTCGCGCACACGTACAGACACAGACCATGTGATTTTGACGTCTTCAAAATTCAATATGTCTGTTCCTCGGCGAGACCGCCAATTTTGTCTCGTGGGAAAGGTGTGTTCCATGTAGGATCACGGGTTTCCTAGCCGGAAGTTTCACCTTGGAAGAACGCGTACTCGTTCGAAATACTTCAAAGATTCTTGTGTTTCGCGAAAAAAAGATCCGTTTTCCGCGGATCGTCTCAACTTCACGGCTTCGGTGTAGCTTTCTCGTTATACCAAGAAACACACGTCACGTAACGGAAGCTGCTGACTCGTATTACGACTCGAGTCGAATAGCTTTATAAATCAAGCCGTATCGATGGTCCGTCGATTCCCTCGATCGCACGTAGCCACGTGAGACCCGAGGAGCGATTAGACCTGGTAAGTAAACGGTTCGTAGCCAGACCTATCCCACCACCTCTTCCTTCGCCAGACGGTCGTCTCGCCCGCCTCGTAATTGCCAATTATTAATAAAAGCTTGCAACTTCGACCCCCGGCTCCGTTCTCGCTCGATTTGTTATACCTACGTCTAATTCGGGGGAAAACATCGTTACTCCACTTTTTGCAAATAGAAACGGCGCAGAGGGAGCCGGGGAACATCGTAGACGACGTTTGACAGCGGCCAAACATCGTTTGACTCTTGCAAAGAGTGCTGCCAGCGCAAAAAATCATACAAAAACCATTCCTACAGCAACCTCCGTGAAATATTCACCAAGGGTGGCAAAAGCTGACGGCAAAGTCGCGACGCGAACTTGCGAAACTTTTTTTTCCTTGCTACTCGACCGAGTGCAACGCTCGACCAAAAACCCTTTATTCTCCGCGATTCGCCGCCAAAAATTGCGAGTCGTTGCGTTAAACGTAAAATACGAAAACTATTTTGCCCAAATTTATAGTTCAATAAAAAAAAAACAGCAGTAAAAATTCAGAAGTATTTATTTAATTTTATAAAATAAAATTGCGTTTATATTTTTTTTTTAAACAAATACGCCTCGATTTTCAAGGTCATATCGCAGCGCCGAGGTTTTGCCATTTTTCACCGTACTAACAGTCCAGACTCGAACGTCGGGATCGAATTGTCGGATGAGGTTCAAAAATGCTCTCGCCATCGCAAGGTCAGAAAAGCGGATCAACAGAACTCCTCGAGTTCGTCCCGCCTCGCGGTATCGCGAACGCCACGGTTCGTTGCTCTCGCGACCGACCCTCCGGTTCCGCATCCACCTCAACCACCGCGATCCACGGCGTCGACCGTTTCTCAAAAGCTCGCGGCACCCTCGCTCTTCGTTCCGCCTCGCGGCTCACCTTTGTTAAGCTTGCGCGATGTACGAGAGCCTCGTCGCATCAACGTCATCCTCGGTATCCGCGATTCTCTCCCAAGAATCGCGGTTCTCCGGAAACATCGACGATCTCTCGACTTCTTGCGTATCTTCCTGCTAACAATAAAATTATTTACGGAAAAAACGCAATTTTATAACTCGAACATCACGTCAACTTTATTCCAAATTTATTCCAACCAACAAAAATCGAAGTGTCGTTTCTAATTATTTACCAAATTTTTGGTGTATTCGAATTAATTTTTTAATGCCGAACTATCGCTAAAGTAAGTTGAATAGGCCCAAATTTTGTGTCTAACCATTCTCCTTTCACTTATCAACAATTGAAAACTCTTTTTAGAAAATGAATTTTGCGAAATCACATCGAATTTCTTATTTGTTAATTACAATTATTTATCGCGAATATTTATGAAAAAAAGCTCGAATGTCCATTTGCTACTTATACACTCGGAAGTAAGTGCTTGATCCTTTTTGTGTAAGCACAATTCACATTCGACGGATTTTTTTTAACGTACCGACGAAAAATTTGCTCTCGTTGAAAATAACATTTTTTTTTCCTAAATATTGAATTTAATTTCTACATCCTCGTTACTAAAAAATTTAACATGTCTGATTCTGTTCTATGAATGTGACGCAACGTGGTCGTGTGATTTTTACATGCATGTTCCTATAATTTTGACGGGAGATTTTTTCCACGTGTGATGTAAAAAAAATGATTTTCTGGAATTATTTGTTGGCGGAAAAATTCGTTTGACGTGGAAATAATATTATAAATAATGTGGGCATAACCGCTCGTTATTATTGAAAAAGTTCACTCGGAAAACGACGCTCCGAAGATTAATCGCCGAACGACGTTCATTTCGGAGCTTCCGAGCAGTTTGGAGCGTCGGCGAATGAATTTTTGAAAGGAATCGCAGGGGGAGAACTCGCGGAGCGCTTCTATTTAATTTTCCTGCCTCGTGCCCGATTCGACGAGCGGAGTTCACGATCGGTTTTACACCGCTCGTAAAATTTCAGCGTCGCGCTTCTTCGCGTCGACTCGAACGGAGAGCGATAAGTCATCGGCGGAATTCGTTCGCGAGGGGGAAAGTAAAAGGAAACGTCGAATATAATTGAATCGATTCATTCTAAAAGGGGCTGCGTCACGGAATCCCACTTTTCGGGAAATCAAAAAAAAAAAAAACTGCGCCACAACTAAGAATTAAAGAAATCAGGAAAAATTCTTCACCGAAAAAACCTTTTTTTTTTTTTAATATTGTGCCAATTTTTTTATTTTACATTATTGGATCATATTCTATATGGGGCATTCCACCCGATTTGGACGGCTTCATGTACCTGTCCAAAATCTCTTTCCGGTGCCACCTTTTTTTGATGACTGGCTCTTCTTCGGTTTTTCGCTCGTAACTTCTTCAAAAATCGTCCAAATTCACATTTCTTGGTATCGAAATTTCCGTTTCTTCGCGTACTTTCTAAAAAAATACAGATTTTTATTTTTTAAATAAAAACACAAAAATTATTATTACTGTCGATTCTTGAGTTTGAGTCTCCACGATTTTTCGACGATTTTTTATTTCAAACTTTCCTTCATTCTACGAATTTTAATGCCAAGTTCATAGTCTGCCTATGATAAATACTATTTTTTTTTCATCTCACCAGACTGCGAGAAAAAAAAATCGTCGCATAACCATTTTTAAAACTACTTTAAAAATAGAAAAAAATTACTCAAACCGTCCTATTCGAGGTGGAATGCCCCATATATATTTTATATCATCATATTACATTTATCACACAACACGATTTTTATATTCCAATGAATACATCCTTTTTCAAGTGCAAATTCATTCATCGGTGCTGAAATAACAAAATTTTTATAATTCAACAAATACAAGACATTTTTAAGTTCACTATTATTCAAGAGTGTCGAGAAAACCAAATTTTCTATTTTTCTACGACTGGAATTTTAACAGCGTTAATAAATCTATTTTTTTTTTCTGGCGACGACGAATTTTGCATTCAGAGCTCGATCAAAGTTTCGGCAATCAGGAGAGAGAAAGACGATCGATCGAGCCACTCCGTCGGAGAAAAAGCTTCCCGAGGAATATTCTCCCTCTGTTTTTTGTCTCCCAAACATTTTCCTCGCATCGCGCCGCTCAGATCTAGCAGATCATCGCTCGATCCTGCCGAATCGATTCGCGACGTTTTGCATATTACTCCCTCACTTTTCGTTTTTGTCCCAACTCGAACGCCCGTTCGTTTTCTCGCGTTGCGAACCTCTCGCGGATGCTTTTCAATCACGAGCACGTGTTTTCGTCTAACCTATAAGCCATGAACCAATTTCGCTGAAAGTTAATCCACAAATCGAGCTCCAACAAACTTCTCAGCCGAATCAATTCAACAGAATAAAAATAAAAAGTCGCGTTTTCCATTTTCCCGATGAGAATAAGTTCCGAGCTCGATGATAACGCGAATCGTATTCAGAAAAGTAGCAGAAAGATAAAGTTAAAAAGAAAACACTTTTTTTCTTTCGTCGAAAAAATGGTGAAAAAAATCGACGCAATTTTTCCGGTCGTCGCGGAAATAGCCGGGGAAATTTGATAATCTAGGTGGAGCCTCATCGCTTTTCCTCAGCCGTCGGCAAAGCTGCTCGCACCATCGTAAATCTTCGACAATTTAATCGCAAGTTCGACCTATTAACGAAAAGTGATCGATGGATCGAGCAATTTATCGAGAACTTGTCCAAATTCATTGCGAAAACTTTGGCTGAAATTTTCATTTGCAACGCGATTTGATCGAGAGGTTACAGCTAGCTCGCGACGGGAAATACGTTTTCGGATTTTTTTTTTTTTTTCAGAAACGGGTGCAGGTTTTAATTTTTTTTTCATAGTACGTGATACCGTTTCGAGTATCTTCTCCATTTTTTTCATCGGAAAATTCACACAAACTGCACCGAAATAACGATTTTTGAAAAACTGGTCATCGAAATTTCGGTGAAAAAAACGTAAATTTTCGTTCACGTGAAACGAGGTATGCATCAAAAAATCGCATAGATGCGCGAAATATGTGTGGGAAATTTGAAGCAGATCGGTCGAGGCGTTTTTGAGATATGTGGGTCACAGATTCTGAAAAAGTCAGCTCGAGAAAGACGCGTTTAAAGTCTTACCTCAGGTATACAGGGTGAGGCGCCGCAGCTGTCGCAAATGGGCGGGACGCGAGTACCACGAGACCCCGCCCCTGCAGCCAATGAGCAGCCAGAAGCCTTCGGTCGACCGAAATTCTTACGAGCTACAATTTCGTTTGCGTAGGAAAGGAATATCAGCAACTACTCAACCAGGCTGTTGGGTATTTATTAATGTTGGCGCCCGTACAAACGCTTCAAATTGTTCGCCCCCTCTGTTGATACCAACATCAAGTCGCTGTCTCAGGTTTTCTCGATTCAGCGAGAGTCAAAGTAAAGAAAAATCTGTCTCGTGTATTTCTGTAAGAATTTCTGCGAACCGAATTCCTCTAGGTGCTCATTGGCGCAAGGGGCGTGGCCTCGTGCCGCTCGCGTTCCGCCCACTCGCGACACTCGCAGCGACGCACCCTGTAGTTGCAACAAATGCGATCGTAACTCCTCCGTTTTTCGAGGAACCGACTTGAAATTTTCGGAGCATATTGGTAAAACGTCACATCAAAAAAAAAAAAAAAAAAAAAAAAAAATCGTCGAAAACGGAAAATCAATATTTCAATAAATTGCTTGGAATATCGAGGCGGCGCAATTTCAATTTGTCGTTACATCAATAACGAGCCCGAGCACACTGAAATCGATGGATATTCGTCACGAGAGAGAAGGAGAGAGGAAAATCGAATGCAAGTGACAGAAAAGCTGGAAATACATGAATTCGAGTTCGCGTGTAAAAATATTATAAATCGCGGTGGAAAATTCGCGCGCGAGAGGTGACGCCACGTTTTCGTGTATTTTCGCGCAGCCTCGTTATTTTTCCCTTTTTCCCGCGTTTCCTCGTTTCTCGTTGTCGTCGTTTTTTTCTCCCCCCGATGATTTCTCGCCGCTCGTTTCATTGTTGTGCGTTGCCGCGTGTGCGGCAAGCGAGAGGCAGAGGGAGACGAGGTCGTCGAGGTTTGAATCAGTTATCTTCGTCGACGTCGGCGCCGTGAGCTCGTCTCGGCGCTCAGTCTAGCTTCGTCGTTCGTCCATCGCGTATCGCGCCACTCGGCTCGCGGAACGTCGAGCGTACCACTCGCGGTGCCACGCGTCTGCAGTTCCGCTGGGTGCTGAAAACGCGCTACGACCCAAGAACCCATATCCACTCGAATAAACTCGACTGTTCGGAATTATCGCGCTAATTACAAAAATTTCCAAAAAAGCGAAAAAAGGCTAAAAAAAAAAAACGGTGAACGACGGTAATTTCAGCGAGTGTACAATTCGCGGAAACTGTGATGATAAAAACGGCGACGATGGTGGGAATAATTAGTGCTGGAAACACTCGTAACGAGTGAAGAATAAATTAGATTGGGTGCGACGAGGAGACAAACGAGAGGAAAGAGATACTGGAAGTAATTATCGTAAAGAGGGGAAATTTTCTCGTCTCTCGCCGAGGATAAGAATATTAAGAGCGCGAAGAGCTGGAGAGCAGTGCAGGCGCGCCGTGAATTCGAGGTGGCAGAAATGATTTTTAAAAAAATCTGCATGATTTGAGGAGGGGGAAAATAATTATTCTGGACGGTGTTGGGAAAGAGGTGGTGGAAGATAAAGAAAATAAGAGTCGGGCGGATTGGCTGGGAATTAATGAAATTGCCGTCGCGTAAAATGAAATTGTAATTTTAACTCGATTCGGTTTTAATAAGCGACGAGATCGTGAAACTGTTTTCGATAGGCTGATCGTGAGATAAAATACGTATGCAGTGAACTAACAGGGGACGAAGGTCTGCGGTGTTTTGCGCTTGGGTAATGATCAAGGCGAGGATAAATAATTCAGATCTATAGATCCCTGGTGATAAGAGCCGACGCCGCTTGGCAAGGTCGCGGACGAACGTAGCAGAATCAGGAGTCGCGGGAAAGATAAGTGGAGTTTGGTGTCCGCGAAGAGCGCGAAACCGAATTTGGAGTCGGAGGAATTTCGAATTTTTTTTTGTCGCTACTTTCGATTATTGGCGCAAGGTGAACGAGGTGCGAGATACGAGCAGGGAGATCGCCGCAGCGAATAGAGGGATTCGAGGTAGAATCAGGAGCAGAGGGCAAAAATCGCGGCGGGGAATGAGAGAGTAATGGAAATTGGGAACTTCGGTGTTTGGTGACCTTGAGAAATTGGAGAACTGGAAGTGATAATAAATTGAATGAGCGGGGAAGCAAAAAACATGCCAGCCAGGGGAAAGTAAGGAGAGCTTTGAGAATCGTGGGGGATATCGAACAACCTCGCAACGATACGCGGGAAAGTGGGAGACGATAGCGTAACGGTGAGGTGGAAGGTGGAGGTATAAATAGATATGTGGGAAAGGTGGGGAGCATCGCGGTGAATGAATGGGAAACGTAGGTGAGAGGCACCCAATAAATTGGAGAACTTTGATAAAAAGGAAATTATCGAGCGTGGGAATTGTTAAAAAGAGTTGAGGAAATCAAACGAGGGAGGGTGGCCAGATGTGAGGAGTGAAGGAAGACACAAGTTGGCGAGTGAGTTCGAAATGAGCGAGGCTGCGAATCGCGTCGGGGAGAAGACAGTAGTATTCGCGAGGTGAGAGAAGATATTGGAAGAGCAGAGCGCGGTGATCGACGATGAGAACGTCGCGGTGGGTGAGGGCGGAAAAAACGGGGTAAGGCTCCGGGAAGTTGGTGATAAATCGAGGGGAGGGGCGGGCTAAAGAAGTGGGTAGTAATCGGAAGTGCGAAAAAAAAATGGGCGGAGCCGTGGGATAGCTCTCGTGAAATTGTGAAAATCGTTCGAGGAATGGAATCTGCGCGATCGTCTGAGAGGCCTTCAGAATTGGAAAGAGAGTCGATCGGGGATGTTGGAACAATCGAGAGCTTGAACGAGTTTGGTTTCGAGTTCATTCAGATATCGAGTCCAGCTTCGTCTCAGATATCGGAACTGGGCCCGGTGGTCGCGAACGTATCGACTAGCTCGTCGTCGTCGAGCGTGCCGTTCGCCCTGCTGAAGGGCGTCGTGATGGTTACCATAATCGTGACGGCGGTCCTCGGTAACGCTTTGGTAATCGCGAGCGTCCGAAGACACCGAAAGCTCCGCGTGCCCACGAACTGCTACGTCGTGAGTCTAGCCGCCGCGGACCTCCTCGTGGCTACCTGCGCTATGACCTTCAACGCTTCGGTCGAACTCGGTGGCAAATGGATGTTTGGTAGATTCATGTGCGACGTATGGAATTCCCTGGATGTCTACTTCTCCACGGCCTCCATACTCCACTTGTGCTGCATCAGCGTCGACAGGTACTACGCGATCGTCAGGCCCCTCGAGTACCCGATGATCATGAGGAACGCCACGGTCGCCGGCATGCTTGGTTCCGCTTGGATACTCCCGGCACTCATCAGCTTCATACCGATTTTCATGGGGTGGTACACGACGAAGGAGCACCTCGAGGTTCTCCAACGGAATCCGGAGGTTAGACGACGAATATCGACTCTCCCTCGCACCTCCTCTCCTCCTCTCATCCGTGTAGAAATTGTAACGTGGCCATGGTCAGGCCGAGCTACGACAGCCTGTCCAAAGCCATACCGTAACTTTCGTCTCTCAGATCCTGTCGAATGCTAATGGGACTGGCACGAAGAAGCCACGTGCCTCGCAGAGGCTAGCCAAACCCCGAATATGTAACGGAATCCACGCGATTAGGATCAAACTAGTCTTTTTTCTATTTCATGCAAAATTCGTTCAGTATGCTAACTACTTAGCTAACTACATAGTTAGGTAATACTTGGTTCAGACGAGTAACGATTAAACTCAGAGTACGTTTAGGAGCCTTGGCAAAGCGTGGAATGTAGGAGCATACGTAACCCGCTGTCACGTGCGGCATACGACTTAACGCGTCCTGCCCGACGTACCTATCTAACGTCTTATCTGACGACACCGGCATGTCGATATCGCGAGCCATTGCCTCCGAGATCTCTCCTTGTTTCCGTCTGGTTCGATTGATTTTGTCTTGCTCATGGCACATTTTCACTCTCGGACACTTTGTCGCGTTCCATAGCCGAGAGCGAACTGCAGAGTAACGCGAGGTGTTATCAAAACCGGCGTAACTGGGGCAAGCCCTATTAGAGTGCAGGGTTAGCAGTCGCAACGAACTCGGAGTAGCGCCACGTTATTCGTAATCATCTCTTCATTGAAATGGCAAACATCACGCGTACAACGATTCATAAACGTGCTCCGTCGATGACCGCGCGTACAGAAGGCTTCTGCATGTATTTCGAGGACGCCAAGGCAGGACGCCATAGTCCCCGACCGCAGTATGCCACGTCCAATTTCTACGCGTGATCGTCGGCTCTTTGAAAATTCACAGCGATCCTAAAACCTTCGTTCGCCCAACTTTTCGCGCGTAAGCTCGAGTGGAATCACCATGCTCTAACGATTCATAGCATCAACAAACTCGCGATGGGTACCACCAAAAAGTGGGTATGCACCACCAAAAACAACGAAACATTTTTCCCTTGAGTAAAATCTGCGAAAAATGCTACCTCGAATAAAAGCTTTGAAAAAATTTCCGGGAACGAAAGCTGCGGAAAAAAATTCCTGGAATAAAAGCAGCGACCTAAATTCTATCACGAATACTAGCAGCAAAAATGTTCTATTTAGTTTCACGTAACAAATATTCGCGCCGATTATTATTAAATGCGTATTAATATTAATTAAAAATTGACAAATATTGCAAAAAAATAATAGATTAATTAGCTTTTGTTGTTATATACTCGAAATATGCACAGAAGAGTTGTTTATTCGGTGGAAAAATGTTGACGAGGTTTTTATTACTCGTGGCATTTTGTTTTATCGTACTAATGTTCGCGACGATTTTGCTCTGGTGCTTTTTTGACCATTTTGATCTGGTGCTTTTTTGACAATTTTGATCTGGTGCTTTTTTGACGATGCCCATTTACGATCGACTCGAACGTCTCTCTGTCATTTTTCAAGGAGCGTAAACCGCGTTTGCAGCATCGTAAATTTATAGCTTATCCTTTTTTTGTACTTTTACTTGTTCGCTACTTTTTTCTCTCCGTGTACTCGCCAACTTATTTATCGCTGTGAATGAGAAGAGAGAGACTAATAAAGAGCCGACGACGATGGGAGGAGAATTTTTATCGACAGAATAGAGCTGAGAAATAGAGGGAACACGAAATGAAAAACAGGTCTGCGCTTTCGTCGTGAACCGAGCTTACGCCGTGATCAGTTCTTCCGTCTCCTTCTGGGTGCCGGGATTGGTGATGATCGTGATGTACCGGAAGATATATCGAGAGGCCATTAGACAGCGCGAGGCTCTGGCACGAGCCTCGAACAACGCTGTCCTCAACAACGTCCATCTTCACAGAGTCTCGTCATCGAGGCATCCTTCGAGGGCGTCTCGACAGCTGCTCCTCTTGAATCAGAGCGACGCCGAGGGATGCGGCGACGACTCGCGGCGGCCCTCCTACAGAACCGCGACTGAACTGAACGCAGAGAACGGTAAGTCTGCGGCGAGGCACGAAATACGGAGGGAAAGCTCCGCAGCCCGAGCTTTTCGCGCGCGCACACCTCGCCGCTCCAGCCCCCGATTTTCTCCGAAGTCTGAAATCTCTGAAAAAAATGTATACTCCTACGCGCGGAAGGGTGTCGAATATTCTCCGAATTTTCGGAGTTATCGGAAAAAATGGGCGACCAGATCGAGGAAGAATGGCTCACCTCGGCTCTCGCCGAGGCGTGAAAATTGGATTGCGTTACAAGTTCGCGAAAGTTGCGGGACGCGAATCGCAGCAAAGTTCGCTGCAGTTATACGAGGGGCGAGTCGCGCATTCGATACCCTCGGGTTTCCACAGCCTCGCTGGCAGATACTCTGATAGAAACTTTGCAGACCCTCGAATTACAAATTTCTCTACCTATCTCGAGGCGGCGTTATAAACTTCGCCGTATTTTGTTTTCACCGCTGCTTTCAAAAATTATCCGACCCGAGAAAGCTGTAAGCTTTCGGTCGAAAATTCATTTTTTTCCATTAACAACAACAACAACAACAATAATAATGATGATAATAATGATAGTGATAATGATCATTTCGTGTACCATGTACAAAAATGCGACGCCATGTTTTTTCTTTGTTTTCCTTTTTCCATGGAGATTCGAGAAAAAAATCTCAGGGCCAAGAAGCCGGAAAAGTTTGCGAGCATCGCGATGTTCTGATTTTTCGCGAATTTTCAAGTAGGCACGTATAAATTATTTCTCGCCCGTTGCTGTTTACCCGTAATCGTTGAGACATTCAAAACTTATCGCGCCGTTATTTCGGGGTGCGGAGACTTTTTTTTTCGCCAAACTTCAGAAGCATCTCCATATTTTATCATACCGCGCGTACGAAACGTTCGCGAAACGTTTAACTTCGCCGTCGAAGTTGAGCGCGTGAAAATAGCGCCTGTGGGACGGCAACCCGCTCAACGTTCGCGCACCGTTGTCGGCCGCCTTACAGGCGCGCTGGGAATTTCTCGTTAAATTCTTGTTAACGCGGAAAATTCGGACGCGTGTTTTCACGCTCCGCGTAGTTCGCCAAGGTCACCGGAAGCGGCGACTTCGACTCGCGGCGAAATCACGCGAAATGAACGCCTTTTCCAGAAGAGAACCAAGAAAATAGGAGTAGAGAAATCAAAAAAAAATATTAAAAAACAACAAAAAAACAGGAGGGACTACAAAATGTAAAGCGCGTGACAACGCGCGATACGCGACGACGACTATTTTAGGTACATACATCGATTGTTTGTCACGTAACGCGGTGACATTCTTACGCGAGACTTGTCGCGCGGGGAAAAAAGGAAATAAGATACTCTCGCGCGCGACGATCCATCAGTTTTGGGTGGCGCAAAACGTCGATGCTACTTTCGCCGGAATCTCGAAGTCTGCGTCGACCTCGAAAAACGAGGGGAAAAAATACTGGGCGTCTAAAATAATTGTGATCGATCGACTCGCAGCTCTCTAAAATCAGTTGGCTCTCGTTCACCGATCGATCATTTCACATCCCATGAATCGCGATCGCGTACTTAACACGGACAACCGACCTGCGAAACGACGACGAATACTATTTCGCATTTTCGCACAATCGCAAACTCAAGGTCAATCGTATCGAATGAGTATAAATTTAAATACAAATATAAATTTCCATCGGATCGACGAAATCCTCGCTATGATCATTCGTATCGCCGCTCGCGCGTGTTCTAACGCGGAAGCCGAGCGCATTCTTCGGCCGTATAACTTTGAGTAGGTACTTAGTTACTTAGAAACTGCGTAACTTGTCGGATTACGCAATCTAACGAGGATTAAGCTTCGTTGCCTCCGGCTGTCCTAGATCTATCTCGCTCAACGAGACTTCATAGCTATAGGTCAGCCTCCGCGGATCTAAAGATAAGCGGACGCGGTCCAGGTCCCGACTAGCCCACCAGCTGAATCTGGAACGAATTTAATCCGCGTCCCCTCGTCTGCGCTCCCCGCTTTTTCGCCTCCCCCCACCTGATTTTTCTCACCCAACAAAAAAAAACCCAAAATTCCCGCAGCTGCGAGCCAAAAACCCCGAAGATGAAATCTCCGTCCAGTTTCGAACCTTCCTCTTATTTTATTTCACGACTATATCGAATTTTTAAGAAGAGTGCCGATTTTTTTTTTTTCATCCAGCTATTTGGAAACTCTGCTTAATCTTTACGAGGATGAATAAACGTTGGACGAGTAAATTCCAGCAGGAACAACATTTTTATCGGAGGAAACTTCGATCTCCGAATATTTGCGATTCTCAAAGGCGAGCAGAATGATGAGCTTTCGTTTCGCGGGGATCGAAGCTCGACGGAATCGTTGCTCGAAAGCTCCGGCCTGGGGCGTCTGTTGAGCAAATTTCGGCAGGATTTTCAGAGGTTTAATTAGACGCTGCTTCCTGTCTAAGGGATGCTGCCAGCACTCTACTCCTCAGTCAACGTTTGTTTACTTCCCTGACACTTTGCGAAACGTTAACCTAAACAAGGCGTGGGATACGTTTTCGTTACCGACTAATCGCGTTACTCTTGCTTATTCGTCTCACCCTTCACACGGGTATCTGGGTTCTCCACCGCCAATTTTCACCTGCCCAGACCACAACAACTCGAGACCTGTCGATAAATTATCGACAAACGCGGCTTCTCCGTATTTATCAACGCGTCAAACCCCTCGATTCCCGACGTACGAGTTCGTTATCCCCGAAGTCCGCGGAAACTCCGTACAAAAGCCGCGACCTATTTTCGTTCCCTCCTTTGTTTGACATTTTTACTCCGCTTCCAGAATTCTGCTACCTGAAAAATTCCTCAAGGTCGCCCACGAATTTCAAAAATGTCCAAATTAGTCAGACTTCGAAATCCCGTCATTTTTCAATTTTTCTTCCATTTTTTGTTCACTAAAAAAAATTCTAGAAGCTTCAGCTCGAGTTATTTATTTTTGGACGTCGCTCGTAATTTTTTTTTTTAAATTAGACGAATTAAATTTGATGATTTCGAAGCTACGTTTTTTATATTTTTATTTTCAATCCGCATCAGAGTTGCGAGTTTGCCATAAATAGTTGGACCTTCGACATCAGTAGTATGATTTTTTGATCGATCTGTATTAAAATAGGCGCCCAAAAACGTCAGAATCAATGAATTTGGATTTTTTTTAAAACTTATAACAACCCTCAAAAATAAATATCTGGAGTCTAAACTTTTTTTTGTGTACAAAAATTCGCAAAAAAAATTGAAAAACGAAAGAAATTTGAGGTTTTACTCCATTTGAAATTTTTAAAATTCGTAAACGACCTCTAAAATTTTTTTGATCGCGTCGATTTCCGGAAAAAGCTCTTGAGACGGGGAAAATTGGAATAATCCCCACATTTTCGACATTTCGATGATATTGCTGTTGTTGCTGATTACAATTTATCGTGTTATTCAAATGTTATTAATTCGGCACGCGAGTGCGCGGCTAAATTTAGAGTCGAGCCATAAATCCTAAGTTTCGCGGCGCGGAGGCGCCTGAAGTTGCATAATTATTCAGACAAGTCGTTCGGAAAGTTTGCGAAATATTTGTTATTATAGAAGTTGGCGCGACGAGAATAACGAGAATAATGGAAAAAATAATCACAAACTCGCGATCAATTTCGCGAGATTACCACCTTCTTCCCGCAGCCACATCTCCGCAGCGGTTTTTTCCAACATGGCGATACGGTTTGGTCGATAGCAAAAAAATGGGTTTGCGAAAAATCGGTTGGCACGCTTTTTGTCGCGCAGCCGGCGAACATCTGTCGACCAAATTGAATCCGATAAATATCATCGCGCCGAACGGACGACGTCAACCCTGACGAATAACCTTCCTCCACCTCGATTCGTTCAGGAGTTCCGCTCGGCGCTACGTCAGCCGTTTGCACTTTTTACAGACCAACTCTGACAATAAAACTCCATCCAGGCAAAAACTTGGGGGACAATTTTTTTTTTTTAGATTCGCCCTGAGACGCCCAAATTTAGGTATTTTTTGGACGACGTGAAAAGCACAATAAATACTTCTACCACCCGTTTTTTTACCCGCTTCTGATTGAAATTTTGAGAGCATAGGAGATTATTAATATTGAGGGAAAAATCAAAATTGGAAAAACTGCAGCTCCACGTCCACTGTACAAGCGTGGTTCCAATTTTACAACCAAAACGCGCTCAAAAATATCTCGACTGTTTCGCATATAAAATCGTATTCGCCATTCTCGTTCCGGGTGGAAAAAATTGCACCTGAAAGCGCGAAGCATCAGCTCCGAAATGCTTCTTCGCTCGTGTCTCTAACTTTTTCTCGCGAAGCTACAACTCGAAGTTGAGCGATGGGCAAAAAATTGGACAATTCCGCTGAGCGGCAATTTTCATCTCGGATTTTTGATAACAGCTTCTGGGAAAAATTAGTAGCTGTAGAGCGTTGGGAAAAAAATCTGTTGTCCCCTATTTTTTTTTTTCAGCGGCATACAATTGTGGCAAATTCGTGAAACTATTTTTTCTCCAATCCTCGTAGATTTTCCCCTGATAAGATGATTTATCACAATTTTTAAAAGGTGTACGCCGGGGTGGGAAAAAATTGAGACAACTTTGCGGCACGATTAATTAAATTATTCGTATGTTGCGAGCTTTAATTTTTTTATTTCAGCGCATATTTACAGAATTCGTATTTTTCACAGAAATTGTTTACAGTTGGGCATCGCGAGTTGGAGAAAATTTGGAACGTAGAAATATGGCCGACGAATCGGCGGGAACTCGATGATTTGTGTGAGTAAGGCGAAAAACAAGGAATTTTGCTGGTCGCTGAGCGAACGTGTTTCATTCGAACGTTTGTCTCGTACGAGAGTTGCGAAGTTATCACGGATATACCGTTCCAAACCATTCTCATCTCTATTTTCTCCCTTCGTGTCGCGAAGTAGATACGTGAAGTTATGTACGCCTCTCTTTTCATCGGCCTCGACTCCGTTTTTTCTTTTTTCGGCTCTGTCCCCTCGTTCTCATTACGAGCAGAGCGCGAGAGACAATTCAATTGAATTTCCATAGTCATTACGAATCGTAATGAAAGCTAAAAAGTTTGCGGATCTCTTTCTCTCTCTCGCTCTCTCCCTCTCTCTCTCTCTCTCTCTCTCGCGCTCTCTCTTTTTCTCTCTCTCTCTCTCCGTGGCGGACGAGAAAATCGCGAGCTCAACGTGTAGACACATTTTTTTCTCTCCCATTACGTTGCTCGGAATCGTTTTACCAGCCTGCAATTTCGAGTTGGGATGTACCGTTTGTAACACATTGCCATCAGCTTGGATCGAATGTTTGTACGTAACAAAATCTTCGAACGCTTATCCATCTATCTACCTATCCATCTATCTAACTATTAATATATCTATCTATCCATCTGTCTAGCTATCCATTTTTCTATCTAACTATTCATTTATCTATCCATTTGTCTATCTATCCAATTTTCTACCTAACTATTTATCTATCTATTCATCTGTTTAGCTATCCATTTTTCTATCTAACTATTCAACTATCTATCCATTTGTCTATCTATCCAATTTTCTATCTAACTATTCATCTGTCTATCTATATATCTATCAATGCATATATCTATCTATCTAACAGGAAAAATCCCATATAATGTTGCTGCACCAAATGAAATGGCTGGATTACGAAATATTTCATGAACCAACTTGGTAATCTGTTTTCACGTATGGTACACTAAAAATCCGATTTCATTCGTTGCTACGAAATAATGATCATTTTGAGATCTAAAAAGCAAAGACAACTAAAAGTTGTAAAAACTAAGGAACACGCTTACGTGGTTAGCCTAGCTGAAAAATGAATAATAGTTTTGGAAAACTAAAAAACACGCCTTTGGGGTAGATTGAACTGAAAAGTAAGTACTAAATTTCAATGTAAGAATAAAGTGATTAACGAGAATTAATTAATGCCATTGTCAAAAAGACAAGCGTGCCGTGCTTTGTACTACAATTTCACGTTAACTCTGCATAATTAAATGAAAATAGTTACAATGCCATTAATTTTCTTGTTACGATGCCATTAATCTTCTCGTTAATCACTTACCTAATTCTTAAATCGAAATTTATTTCATACTTTTTAGCTCGGTTCACCATTGAGGCGTGTTTCTCACTTTTGTCAAACTATTATTTATTATTCGTGACGCATTCGCATTTTTTCTTCTCACTTTTCCCATTTTCTTCTCTCTGTCTCGGTGGTTGGAACTCGCGCGCAGCAACGTCCGGTCCCCAGGCGCGACTATCTCATTTGAGTAGTCGTCCCCGTCGCCGTGTCCTTTGTCGACCATGTACTATTAAACTGATGCTCCTCGACGTACACGCCGCCAAAAATAAAGCGAATAATGCAGCGCGCAGGTTCTAGTAGATTTGCGAACCGCAAATCTCCCTGGTAGCAATTTCCGACGCTATCGATCCTGCTTAGCGACGCGCGACGTGCGAACCTCCGTCGTCTTCGGATCTCCCTGGCATCTCTCATTCTCAGCAACATCTCGTCAACGCGCTAGCTTCTCGTACACTTCTCAAACCAAATCACGTGCCTCGCAGATATATCCGTCACGTTCCCCAATAGTTGTACGTATAATCCAATGATCGCGTTAAATAAGGACGAATCGAATTTTCGTATCGAAATTAAAATTTGATCGATGGAAAGTACCGAAAACAAGTCGTCTTTCCATCGGTGTCGCCTCGTCATTTCTTGGCGGACGAGCGGCGTGTAACGGGAAGAAAATTGATACGTTTCCATTCTAAGCGAAGAAAAGACGGACTAGTTCCTTTCAGCGGATAGAAAAGACGTCGCGCTAAAGTGAGTCCGAGGATGCAGAGGCCGCGAGAAAGGCTTGGCGCGCTCCTCCTCCGCGTGTCTCCCCCGGGCTGCACGAAGAGATTCGGGCAGTCCTCCGGGATAGATCACGGTAAAGACGACCATTCTTTTCACGACCGCTTCACAAAGAGTGGCAAAAGGAACGGGGAGGCTCCGCTGGGTATGCCAATCATCCCTCGTTCGGAGCGCTCATAGCTTCATTTTCCGGAGAAAAGCTATTATTTTTCTTCCCCATTCGCCTCGCATCGAGGTCCGTTCGATCACTCGATCCAATTCTCCTCGCATCACGTCGCAAATTTCGACGAGTAATTTTCGCCGTAGCCTTCACGCGAATCGCGAATAACGACGAAATTGCTGACTTCACGGATCACCAGCGTTGCTGATCGATCGGAATGAGCGACCATTTCGTCACCGGAACGCGAGACATACGTTTCATCGTTAATTAATATTAGCCAACGTTATCCATCGCGTTCCACGCTGCATAACAGCCGACGAACCGAGCAGCGCCACGCATTAATGAATTGCCAGTGTTATGTTGAGTGCGAAATTTGTTGTGGCAACCGCCTTTTTTTGCCCGCAGCTATGGCCGATTTGGTCTTGGGCCAATTTCGACCCCCAATTTTAGTGAACCTTGCTCTAGACTCTCCCGTCAGGCTTGGACCAAGTATTTCAGAACGTAGTTTCCAGAAATATTCGATAAATTCGATAAATTGGCCAAACGAGCATTTTGAGACATTTCCCGAAAAATTTATAACGTTTTTCAGAAAAATGTTTCGGACCAATGTTACAGGGTTTTGAAAGTTCTATTTAATGATCAGATCCGTTTGACCTTGAGTAGACGTGCCAAGCAGGAATCGAAACCAACATGATTTTTTTGAACGAAAAACCCCATTTTTTATGGCACAGTATTAAAGATGACGGCGAGACGTTTTCAAAACACTAGCTGAACACCTATTTCTGTCGAGAATCGCCTGAGATACGAGCTTTGGCACTTGCGGCGCCGCGACATGCCGCCCGCATTAGTGCCGAACATGTAACCTCCGCGCGGTGCATGTTGGATAACACTAATGCTGACGTCACCGTAAGTTCTAAGGCTCGTAACTCGGGCAATTCTCAACTAAAATAGATGTTCCAGTAGTGTTTTGGAAACGTCTCGGTGTGATCTTTAATACCGTGCCACAAAAATGGGGTGTTCTATGAAAATAAATCAGATGTAACTTCCAAACGTTTCTCACGACAAAATAGGGATCTTCGAGCCGCACGAATATCAGATAAAAAATATACCAAGCGAGGTTCTTTTTGCATTCACCGTAATCGAGTTACTTCCAAACGAAGGGCCATTCATGCTCAAGAGGCAATTTAAGTTGGGGGCCACCGAATCGGAATACTTGTAACGTGGGAGGCTCTTGAGAAAAGAAAAACAGACATCAATTCAATGCTATTCGACGAGGTTGGTCGTTCGAAAAAACGTCGGTGTATTCTGCTAGATATTTTCTGTTCCTTATAATAACTATTAAATTATTTTTCAGTTATTCACAAAGTCTAAGCATACTCGACGTGATTAGATCTGAATTCACCCACTCAATTCTGTTCAGCATCCACGAATCAATCGAACTGTATGAAAAGCTGATAAAAAACGTGACAACTCTGCTGAAAAATTATCCAACCATCTTTTTTTGTCGATTTGGAAAGAAAATTACTTTTTGGGGTCGATAATTTATGAGCGTTGAATTCTGATATTTTTTTGAGCACTTCGAATTTCCTGACGAACCTTCGCAGGAGGAGGAAGAAAAGGAGATTAAAAGCTCGAGGATATTGCGAATATGAGAGTGTATCAAAGAGACTTCCAAACCGGAAGGGTGCACGCGCAGAACCGTGATAAAAGGATGGATTGACCAAACGTCGTTTCTCGACCGGGCTGCTTTGTCGACGCTTTTCGACCGGAGCTTTATAGCCACTCGTGCCGGATGCTCCTCGCTCGTTTATACAATGTGTCCCATTTCAACCGATCCATCGACAACTCCGCAGAAACGCATCCTATCAAAAATTGACTCCCACAAAACTTGTAGGACGCAGAGAAAATAATATAACGGTGACCTTGAATCTGACGTTGGCGCTAATTATCAAGGTTATTTCAAGGTCACAGTGTTTTTTTCGATCGAAAACCCCTATTCTTCTGCGGATTGTTTGGGACACGAGTTACTCTTTTTCACGCGAAAAAAAACGAACCTGCGAAAAAATAGGCGTTCTATTTCAAAAAATCACGATGACCTTGAAATAAACTTGACAAGCATCGTCAATGTTAAATTCAAGGTCATGCTTATTCGACCGGTGCTGCATCCTAGAAGTTTTGTACGGTTTCTACGGAGTTTCTACGGAGTTCGCGGCGGGGATTGGTTGAAATGGGACACCTCGTATATGCGCGAAACGTGAGCTACGCGGGTTGCGTGTAGCGTTACGACCCATCGGAATCGCTCAAGCATACGCGCAGGACGTGCTTCTTCTGCCCGAAGCGATGCAAGCAAGCAGCACCTCAGCAGTTTGTATTCATCGCCTATGCTCTATTTTCTCTGTCTCTCCCCTCGAGGAGGATCCATACATCGCGAGTTTCCCACTATACAGGCTGGTCCACGCAACGCGTACACCGTTACATCTCCCAAAATATTCGTCGCGGAAAAAAATGTCTTATACAAAAGTTGCACGGCCTAAAACGGCACACTACGTAGTGCATTCATTTTTTTCATGAAGATATCAACAATTTTATTTTATTTGTGGGAATTTTGTTATGCAAATTATGGGAAAACTACGCCTCCCAGTTTTATCAAAATCCGCGCACTCGTTCTCGAGATATCGTCGGGACACAAATTTGATAATATACGTACGTACACACGACATATATACAGACAGACGTTTGACTGATAAGAATAGTCGGAGGCGATTCTCTGGAACTCGAAACGCGGAGGTCCAGTGAAAACCCAACTTTTCGGGCCGATTTCAATAACTTCGTATTTTCTCTGAAATCACAGAAACGGGAAGTTAAAACGTATTGACCTTCATCAGCCCTAAACCTCATAGCCAACGAGTCACTTCACTGTATTACTTGACATTTTCTCCGCTCAATATCAAATTCGAGATCCAATCTCATCACAGATTTCACTTTAAGCACTTACGTTAGTTTCGGTGAGCAGCTCGTCCCTTACAGTCGTGTAAACACCGCTGTTCAGCTGAAATCTGTGATAAGGTCGAATCTCCAATCTGATATTACGCGAAGAAAATTTTCTAGTAAGTGAAATTACTCGTCACCTATTAGGTTTAGGGCTAATAAAGATCTATACTTTTTTACTCAGAATTTGATCGTCTTTTATATTCTGCTATAAAAATTATGGTGTTCTATATAAAAAAACAAAGTTGTCCTTCAAATCTTCGAAACGCCGCGACCTATAAATAGAATGTATGTATTACGCGAAGAACCCTCTTGAACCATGTAACTTTTGTTCACAACATTTTTCTCGGCAACGCGTACTTTGGAAGATACATAACGGTGCACGCCTTGCCTACACCACCCTGTATACTCCTGATTTTCCTCCCAGCAGAACTCGTGGCCGCGCGCTTCGGACAGCGATGACTGCACGTTTCGGCACTCGACGCGATCTCGCATCCCGAATGAGGAGGGTATAATTAATTAAATCCAATTATCTTCGTCCATCCGTTAAAGCTACTCGTGTAAACAACCCGCCCCCTAATAATATTCTACCAGCCGCGCGATCAGAAGTCCGAGTAACCGGAGAACCTCTCTAATTTCGAGGACCTCGTTTCTGGATGCGAACCGCGACGGTCGCTCGTTGTCCTCTCGAGCAGACGGAACAGATCTCGACGGCCGAGGGACACGAGGGTACGAAATTGGAAGGGCGATGGACGTGACGTCTTGACTGATTACCGGACTCCCAGGAGTATTGCTCGCGGTCACGTCGGACACATGCCGACCTTCGTCGAACTTAATAAATTAATCCAAATAACTTTAACCAGTCTAGACATTCAATTTTATCCGGCATATCAAGCACCTCGCTGCTTCCCCAAACATTTCTCACCCTCAACTTCACGCTAACGTTCTCTTATTTCCCTTTTCTCTCCTCCAATTTTCGACGACATATAATTTTTATCTCCGTTGAGAACAACACCCTCCTATCTTTTTATCACAGTCCGTTGCATTCGGAATTGCGGTGAATAATCAGTCAGCGTGAGTCGCGTGACCTGCTCTGAATATACGATTGTTTTTAAAAAAACGAAGCATAATTTTGACACTCCCGAAAATGGGAATTTTCGAATGGTATTCTCACTTCCGCGTAAGTGACCGTGAAAACATGTTGGAAATGCTACTTTAAGGCTACGATTGACCGTGTTTCAAGTGCCCGTGACGTTTTCCCTGCATTCCACATTTTTTTTCTCGTGTATCAACATTGTTATTCCGCTAAAACCAATCAGACTCAATCTGTCAATGTCTTAGGTACTTACCAACATTTTTTTCATTCGCGTGACATGATTGGTAGTCGAGTTATTAGAATTTTTCGCGCGGGGTCAGGATGACCCCACGTGGTTTTTCTCGTAGATAGTGGAACCATTGAGGTTCCAACGTTTCACGAACATTGTAACTGCTCGTAATGCTCTTGTACCACCGGAATTACATCAATAATTGATGTGATTAGTATGATATAATTGATATAATTATTCTTCGCGGTGTCAAATCTGGTGGACACGAAAAAATCGCAGAAAAATTAGTTATTTTCGGCTGAATCGGCTATTTTCTCGCGACGAATGCCTCGAAGAGTCAGGAAAAGAGTGCGCGATGGTTTTCGCCGGTGTCTTTGCAAAGAGTAGTCTTGCTCTCCCATTACCGCGAGCATTAGATCTTTGCGGCTGAACAAACTAGAGCACCGAGGCTCGTGGGTCTACGCCGAGAGCATCTGGCTCTTCCCCTTTTCGTGCCACCGGGCACAGTCTCGTTTCGAGATATCGAACGACTTCTCCCGGGTTTCCCGCTGGAGCTGGGTCGCTGCAGCCCGTTCGATGACCCGGTCGCGTACCCTACCGCAACACGAACTACCCCGCTGTACGCTTCGAATATTGTAGTAGGCTCTCCATCGCGGTGAGTCGACTCATCCAGCCCACTCCAAATGCTCTGATTCGGGATCTCGTGCCAACAATTTTGCCGACAGTAAATTACTCAAAATCCAAAAACCCGACCGCGATGAGTAATACTAAACAAATTATACGGGGCGTTCCACGCCGAATCGATTTTCGCCATTTTTCCACATTTTCAAGCACCCATCCAAAAACTCCTTCTGGCTCTTCAGATCCGAGAATTTAGACAATTTGGGAAAAAACGACGAATGGTGCCAGAGTCGTGGGAAAAAGGCGAATTTTTGTTCATCATTGACCGTCGAATTGTAATTAATTGCAGAGAGTTTCGATAATCGAGTTAATGCTCGAATTTCCATTAGGAGCTAATTGCCATTTCTTGTCAGTCTGAATTCCAATGGAACGAGGGAAATCCTCCTCTCCTCGTCGCTTCGACTCGGAGTACATCGCGAATCCTTTGAAAATGGATTTCATTCAATTATGAATAGCTCCTCACTCAACAGATCGTCTTCTCATCCACGTCTATCACGTTTTCTTCTTTTTTTTTTTTTGATGGTTTTTTTTTTGGGGTTTTTCTTCCGCCCTGTTTTTTTTCCAAAACCGCGAACTCCGGCCTCTCTTCCCGACTTTCTTTCATTTTTCATCATTCACCGAGCAAAGTGACAAGGGACTTATTTATCCCGGGTTATCTGTCGCTTCTTCTTCCTTCCATTGTCCCACGTGATTAATCCTTTTTATCCCTTCGTTTTACGAGTGACAAATAGAGTTGCGGAGGCGACCCAAAAACTGGCGAGGTGTCCACTTTGTTATCTCGTCATTATCGTCGTCGCTGCCCCTCGAAGCGGAATCCCGCGAACGGGGCGAATAGCACCCAAAATTAGCGAGCCTCGATTTTTTTCGCGCCAATTTTCGAACACAATTCCCAGACCTGCGTGGATTTCAACGTGCAGCTGCACTCCGAGGCCAGCTCGGGAGGGAAAAACGGGGGCTGCTGGTCACATCCAAAAAGCGCATCACACCTCGCGTCGTCGCGCCCAGTATTTTTCAGATTACATTCAGAACTTTTTTTATCGACCGAAAAACGGCCAACCGATCTAATTCGCGGAATTTCGCCCCCGGCTCGCGGTGAACCGCCGATCGGATCGGAGGTAATTAAACCGGCAGCTCGATGGAACCGCGCGACTCGGCGACCCACAAAGATGTCGAAAGCGATCGCAAAGCAAAACTCGTTCGTCCCGTTTTTTCCCCGATGATTTTCCGCGATGGGAAACGCTTTGTTTCCAGCAGAGCGGACCTTTTGTCCCGAGTTAATTATCACCCCTTCCGCGTCTACGCTGAGAAAACTCGCGAACGTCACGGCGATCCGACGCCGAGATTTGCAAAGGAACAGTCAGACGATTAATCGACCCTCGGCATCTCGTTATTCAGATCCCTTCGCAGGACCCGCCGTCCTTACGCCGTAGAAGGGGCTTGCTTATCTCATCCTCGCCGGGAGGCGCTAGTTTCGCGCTCTCGGACTGCAGAAACGGTCCAAAAAAAAACGACAATTTGTTCGAGTCGCCTGCAAAAATTTGTTTCTAGTCCTACCTGAAAATCCGATGATATACAAATCAACCACGCTATTCCCGCTGAATAATCTGTTTCAGGTAAATTAGAGGCTCCGCTGTTCCAAAAATTCGCACGCAAATAACACGCAGAATTTCTTTTTTCCGTTTGAACTCGATTTTTCGGGGATCGAAATTTTTTTCGGACAAAATGAATGGGCAGCTTTTGTAGGGCATTGAATTCGCTACAAGAAAGCTTCCGTGAGCAAACGCTGTTCGACCAACAGTTTTCGAGTTGTGGAGCCAAACAGGTAAAATTTTCTTAAAATTGATTTTTTTTTATCTGACATCAAATATTGTCTCACGATAGACGCTCTAAAGCTGTTAAATAGCAATATCAGAAACTACTTTTTGTGCTCAGAAAGTAAAGATAGATTGTAATCCATAATTACGTTGGAATTATAATTCCAATGAACTAAATTCAAATTTTTGCGCGTATTTTAATTCTCACATTTTTTCTAGTTCCATTTGATAGCGAGGTGTATTTAAAGAAAATTCGTTAAAAAACGTATCAAGGTCACTGGCGAATTTTGACAATTCGAAAGTAGTCCAAACTCGAATTCCTCTCGTGTCTCCATTTTTTGCGAATTTTTATACACAAAAAAAATGTAAGTTTGAGGAGCTAATTTTTGAGGGTCGTTCGTGATTTTTGAAAAATTTCAACTGCGTTGATTCTATGACGTGATCCGGTATTTTGAGGCGTGAGGAAGCGTACGGGCGTTCTAGATCACCCTGTATATTATAAAAGTGGCTCGAAAACGGAAAAACAACGCGATAAAAAATTCAAAAAAATTACGAGAGACTCGTAAAAATGAATACTCTGATCTGAAGCCTCGAAAAAAAATTTTTTACGCACAAAAAAAGCAAATTTAGACTAATTTTCCAATTTTCGAAATTCGAGAGTGATCTTCAAAATTTTTCCAGTGGGTCTGATTTTAGGAGAAGGGTCTGGAGATATCGCGGAGTAGCATGTTCTTGTGGGAGACTCGAAAAAAAAATAGGGCAGTTTTTTGCACCACTCCAACCTCCATCGCCGAGAAACAACAACAACGATCTCCGAAAAAGCTCCGTACCTCCCATTTCGCTACCTGCGCGGAATGTCCGTGCGTATAGCAGATTTCC
The DNA here is from genome assembly GCA_963969455.1 of Arge pagana. NCBI lineage: Eukaryota > Metazoa > Arthropoda > Insecta > Hymenoptera > Argidae > Arge > Arge pagana. The sequence continues at coordinate 23,786,674 of OZ018310.1, forward strand.
GCTCGAAAGCTTTCCGCCTCTCCGTTTCTATTCGTATTTTCCCCGTAATTCCCGGGGACTCGGCCTCCTTCCATTTTTCTTCCTCGCCCCATTCGCTCCGTCTCTCTCTCTCTTTCTTACTTTTCACCCTCTTCTTCTGGACCATTTATCGAACCCGACATTAATTTTATTGTTTCCGTATCTTTTATTTACCGCCGCCTCGCCGCATCCAACCGCTGTCGTGGCAGCGGACACAGCCCATTGAATACACCCCGATGATTGTTACGCGCAAGAACAGCACGCGACCCTGTTTCAGATTAATTAGAGCATAAATCAGCCCGATTCATGCGCCGGCCGTTGTCTCCGGATGAAACGAATATCTTTTTGTGCCTGGATTTAATCAGCTAAATATTTTCTCCCTCGTCAGAGCTTCGCTAATATTTCATCAGGGTTGTTCCGACTTATCGGCGTTGTTTTCTTTCCGAAAGACGACACAACAGCAGAAGATTGGTCCTTCGCATTCGAAGCTTTTTCGAACTGTTCACGAACCTCCAACGCCCATTTTTCATCTCCAAAGTGAAAACTCGCCTCCGCGAGTTGGAAAAACAATTTTTTCCGAATCGCATCTCGAAGCTGACCAGCTTCCCTCCGGAATCCCGTTCAGCCATAAAAATTCCGATCAGTTTTGGAGAAGTTGCAGGACTTTGGACGGAGCTTTCGCGAGTGCACATTTTTTTAATTCCACTCTACGAGCTTTTCCGGTGGCAAAACTAATTCTGGCCAAACTTAATCGTTATCGTTGGATAGCTTGAACCTTTCCCGCCAACTTTTGTCTCTATCAAAATTCGTCTCCGATTTTTTGTCGCCCAGTTATTCAACGCCCGGTGGAAATCGGTGCGCAACGCCCAATCGACGATAACTTCGGAACAAATGAACGTATCGAACCGTTCGAGGATGCAATTTAAAGCTCGAAGAGTCTGCTTTGAGATGCATGAGATGTTTTTTTCATGAGGACGGTTCTTCGAGACGCAGAGCGCGGTTTGATGCCGGGCTTCGGAGAACTGCGCACCGAGCTTTTTTCTCGAGTCGATGAACAATCGTGATCTCAGCGTGGATCGACTTGGTTTCGCCGTCACAACGGGCAGCTACTTTTTCGGATTACACGCGTCCTACGCAAACTAACAGACTAAACTTCTTCCCCGCAGAGAAGCTCGTCGAAAATATTACCGCGAAATTGGGCGAGTTTAGGGAAAACTCGCGCAAGGTATCAATATCAGCGCTTTTACGAACTCGCATAATTTCAAACTTTTTTCTACCTATCGATCCTCTTTCCCTCGTCCTCGTCTCTCACATTTCATCCTTTCGCACGCGTCTAGTGGAATATTCAAGGGGTGAAACTTTTTAATTATCGCGTGTCGGCGAACGAAAGTAGAAAATTCGCGTTCGGGTTGACAGGAAACGTCGATACGACGACGCGAACCCAGAATAAAAGGAAAACTACTCCTCTGCCCCGTGAAAAAAACATGGCCTCTCGACCAGCTTTTATCAGGACTATTCGAGAGTCCAAGAACTGGAACGACATTCGGATGAAAAACGAAGAGTTTGGTGAACTCGCTACAAATAACACGTGTCTTTAACCTCTAATTTTTTCAAAGAAAAAAAAGCGTCCAAATCCCTAAACACGTTATCTGTGACCCTATTTTTCCATTTGAAGTCTAAATTTTAGACCTTCGAATCAGATTTTTATGTTGGACGATTTTTTGTTCAAGGTTGCACAAAAGCTTTCACCTTTTATACCAAAAATTTGTTTTCTCCGACGCAAGTTGACCGAAATTTTGGGGAATTTCTTGGTAGACGCGCAAGCTCCGCTGAGAAGGTCCACAGAGAGTCTATCTAACGGGTGGGAAAATATATTTTTTTTTAGAGATTTCAGACACATGGGGAAAAATTGGTGGCTGGGTCGAAGCAGAATGCCTGGTACTACCTGTTTGGAACGAGCGGATTCGAGAGGGTGGGGAAAAAATCTTTTTTATCGCAGATCAGTGTAATTAATAACGGAGGTGGGTGAATTTGTTGGCTGGGGGGAGGGGGATGTCAATGCTCGTTGACAGACGACGCGGGAGCGAGAGACGAGAGGGAGACGAGGCAGAAATGGTAATTTGGATTTCGTGGGATAAACGAAAGTCGGGTCGAGTATGCCAATCGATTTCTAATTTAGTACAAAGCTTCGCTACGTCGAGTATATCTCGAGGAGATGGCAATTGATACTTCACAACGTCGAGGAGGGGCTCGCCGGAGTTAACGATTCTCAAACCTTCGCGACCACCTGCATAATTGGAGGCGAACGTCGACGGTAACATGCCGAACGAGCTTCAGTCTCGTCCAAAGCTCGCCGACCACCGTCGTCTAATTATCGCAGCGGGTATCGCGAGAATGACACCGGAAGCGTCGTGATTCCCTTACGATTTAGCGAGACGTTCCTCCCACCCCGCCATTCAACCTTCCATTAATTACTCTCGAGTGGAGAGACACGGAGGGTAATGATTACCCCTTTGGATGAGTAATCAAAGATTCACGGCCGAACGAAGCAAGCTCTTCAAAGCTCTTTGCTCCGCGTCTTTCAACGAAACGTCACGCCCACTCGATGAAAGCTCGCTCCGGAACTATTTCATAAAACTCTTTGCGAAGGCGCACTTTCAAGGTCATTCTTCCGTGAATCGCGACGTGCGCGCATAATTATCACCAAGTCGTTCCGAACTCGAGCTTTCGGTCGCTGAAACGACGTGTGCCCGACTATCGCCGCGTGTCATCCTCGATGAAAATTTCAGGATATTCGGGAAAAGTGTGGGAAATCGGGCAACTTCACGTCCGTGCGGTGGTGAAAGCTCGTTCGAACCGTCGGGAGACAACTTTGAAAGCTCCGCTGTTTTTTTATTCCCGCAAGTTCGGAGTATAATTCGGAATAATCGTTCCTCGGATCCTGACGACCCAAAATCGTTATTTATATACGCCGGGCTACGTTTTGCACGGCAATAAACGCGAAAATTATAGTAACCTTGCTTTCCAGAGACACGAACGACCCAATTACCAATGGGAAGTCTTCGTGACCTTTCCAAATGCCAAACTGCTCGCATATCACTCGGTGGGCACCGAAATTCTCTCGTCTATTCGCCGCGAGTTCTATTCGTGGCCCCGAATATTATCGCCTTATCTTTCCCAACCCGACGAATTTCTTGACCACCAATTACCAAATTTACATAGCCAGCCTATGGAATTAGGAACTCGAACGTCGCCGATCTCATCTTCAATTTTCCTCGACTTCCGACTTAAAAAAAAAGTAAATAAGGAAACGAATAAATAGGCGAGCAAATAAATAAGTAACTAAAACAGGAAGTATTTTCTCTCGTCAAATCAAAATTGGTTTGGGACAAAGTTATTCGTTTTCACGCGGGGAACACGAAACTGTCAAAAAAGGGGTTCCCGTTCGAAAAAATCGGGATGACCTTGAAATAACGTCGTAATCGGCGTCAAGGTCAAACTCAAGGTCACCGTTATTTCACGTCCTCTGCGTTATACATGTTTGTAAGGGGCGGTTTTCGGTGCGATACGTGTCTACGGAGTTGTCGATGCGTGGAGTTGAGTGGGACACTCTGCATATGGCTTCATTCTTCGCTGTTCGTCGTGCGTTTTTGGAAGTTAACGAGCCCGAACGTCGAGATGGTGAGAGGACAAAGAGGATGGAGGGGGAGCGAAGAGTGGACCACTCGGTATATTTCCAAGCTAATGACGGGTCTGTCGAGAGAAAAATTCCGCGGAGGGGGGATGAAAAAAATGATGAAATTTGAAAATTCGTTTACTTGGATGATTTTCGATTTTCTCCCCCGCGCGTCTGTTGGTCGTTAGGTTTCGATCGACGAGCATCGTTTCGGCGATAAATTAGCCCGACTTTTCGACGATTCGCCGTAAATCTCCTCTCGTTACCATTTTGCCCGTGTTTATCCGAATTGCCCCACCAATTTGGCTGACACCAACAATCGAGTCGTGATTGCACCGCGTTCTCGTGCCAAATCGCTCGCGTTCGCCAAAATACCGGCTGACGCGTATTTAACGGAGCGAAAAAAAAAACACAAACGCTGCCGCAATATTTCATCCGATTGCGAAACGGACCGAAATGATATTCGGCGAGGAGACGAGGCGAGCGCCGAAAAAGCGGATGAAGGGACAAAAAAGCAGCTCTCGCGGGATTTGTCAAAAATGAGATCTCGACTACTATCGCGATTCTCTCTCCAACCTACGCATCATTTTGGCCCTCTCAGATTACTCCGGGCTTTCCTACGAATTAACCCTTTAATCCCTCGCAGACCAGAAACTCCTGCGAGCCCAGGGGATGAAATTCTCCCGTGACTCTCTCCGCGTATAAGTTCGCATCGATTGCCTCCGAGACTACGCGACGTTCTTCGACTACCAGACCCCGTCCAAAACCCTTTACTAGACCCAGACACGCGACAAACGTTCGCCGATTTCATCGCCTTTATTCGCGTTAACAAAACACAGCTACCAAAAATAACTCTGTCGAAATAAATCCGACGTCGTTTTCCTGTAATTATAACCTACATTTCGCGCCTCATTAATTTTATTTATTATCATTATTATCATTATCATTATTATTATTATTATTATTATTATTATTATTATTATTGTTGTTGTTGTTGTTATTATTATTTTACTATTATTTGCTCGAAGCGCGCAGTCCCAACGGCAGCGGAAGTCGGTTAAGCTTCCGTTTGCCATTTGCCAAATGTTTTTTTTCTCTCTCTCCGCATCCCACCAAATTGATTTACTTCCGCATCGGTGGGCACGAGACTAATCGAGCGAATTTACCAAGCGCGGATTCATCCGTCACGCGGAACAACCCTGCTCGTTGTAGCTTTCAACGACGTCGATGCGACGGTGCTCGTAATTTTTGTTCACCTCTTTGCTCGTCGTGTTGCAGGCACGACGATACGACAGCAGACGAAGAGCTGGAGAGCGGAGCACAAGGCGGCCAGAACGTTGGGCATCATAATGGGAGCTTTTCTGCTCTGCTGGCTTCCATTTTTCCTCTGGCAAGTATTTTCCCGTTTTTCGAGATCGAGAATTTCCGGAAAACACGTTTCACGCAAGCAATTTCGAATCCCTTGCGTCGCACGCGGATGCTCGCGTCGCACCTGCGAGGATGATGCGGGAAACGCGGGGGAACGAGGGTATGGGTGAATAAATGCTGGAAAGATGAGCTTTCACGATCGTTACCTCCGATTTCAGGTATTTAACCACGTCGCTGTGCGGCGACGCTTGTTATTGTCCGGACGCAGTGGTCGCCGTTCTCTTCTGGATCGGATACTTCAACAGCGCACTGAACCCCCTGATCTACGCGTACTTCAATCGCGACTTTCGCGAAGCTTTCAAGGACACGTTGAAGAGCGCGCTACCCTGCTGCTCCGGCTGTTGGAAAACACCAGCGCAGTTCGTCTAGCGCGAGAGGAGGACCTGCCTGGCCCTCGAAAGCAGGACTTGACAGAGGAACGAAACGCGCGAGTAAACACCGACGCGCCGAAGAAAAACGCGGGGGCGTCCGGACGAAATGGAGCCCTGGAAGAAAGAGACGAATGCAGGGGGTCGCGGGAAAAACCGGACGGGAACGAGGAGTCGACGGAGAAGAATGTCCGAGGAGGGGAAAAACGCGGAGCGACGAGCCTCCGAGCGTGAAAATTAGGGAAGCGGCGCGGAAGGAGCGAAGATGCAGAGCAAACTGAGCTGCCGGTAAATAGGAGCTGAAGGGAGGCCAAAAAGGGAAACAGTGGAGAGGAGTAGTCGAAGACGACGTACAACGACGAGCTTGCAGGAGCGGTAACGTCTACTGCGTGAAAAATGGTCCCAGGTATTTGGGCGATCGTGGGGCAACGAGGTTGCCGATAGATGGATCTGACGAACCGAACGACTTGGACGAAATCAGAGGGCTAGTTGTACATAGAATCGAGAAGGTTGCCTAGTTACCTTTTTTTCACGAGCTTGTATATACTTTTGTAGATAAACGCAGAACAGTCGAGAAGGTACAGAGATTTTCTCACCTCGCACCACTGGAGGCTATCAGCAGTTTTATAACTCGAGATGTGGCAGGGTGGGATTTTTTTTCCCAGGGTGAATAATACTTTGGAAATAGCTGATTCGCGTTCTGTGAAAGATGGATCTTGGAGACTCCGGCCCAAGGACCAAGTCATAATACTGGTAATAGTTCTGGGTGGAGAGGAGTCTTTTTCTCTGCGGGGTGGTCCACCGAACACGTAGTATTTGGTAGGTGGAATCTCGTCGATATTGGAGTTTACACGCGGCGGGCATGAATTTTGGAAGATTGATCATGGTGACGCTCGGAAATTCGGATTCGCGTTCGTAAATCATGAAACCAATCGAGTTACCGGCTTCGCCATCGAATGTGGGAGGCATAAACGTCCACTGGCTCGCGAACAGCCCTCTCTCTCTCTCTCTCTCTCGCCGCGACCCTCCGCAAATCCTATCCAGCTTGTCACGAATTCGAGTGATTTATCATCACCCACCGAGATAAAAAAGCCGAGAGCTTGAAAATTCACGTGTTTTATTCCGCATTTTCTTCCCACGCTTTCATTACTCCTCGTGATTACTCTGAAATTGCTTGTCAGACGATCCACAATTAGCCCGTCAAAACTGCAGAACGCACTTCGTTCTGCATTATTTGAGAGCCGAGGCGGCGAAAAAAGAGGAAAAAGTGCAGAAACGGCTATTGCCAACTCGAGAGTTGCGGCATTTCTATCGATTGCGACGCCCAACGCAGCGAGACTTGCGCCAACGTACCTCGGGTTGCTCGTTTTCAGGCGCGAGCATCCTGCTTTTTATATCTAATATCCTTTAAATTTTTAGACTCCTCGTTTTTTTACTGGATCCATTTTTCTGGATTCTCTCCACGCTTCTTTGCCACTTCATCCAAGTTTAGTCAATTCCTCATAATATTTCTCCACCATAATTATTCCACTCCCTTCGTTTCGCTCACCTCATAATTAAATTCTTCGAAAAGATGTCATTTTTCTACATTTTTTGGGGAAACTATTTGAAATTTCGGATTTACAGTTCAACTATCTAGAAGTATACACATTTAGAAATATGTTCGATTTTTTTTCCTCCAGAAATGCCACAAATATACAAGGATATTTTACGATTCTTGGAGCATCGTAGAAAACGAAAGGATTATTAAATGAGGTACTGTAATCTAGTACTCATCGCCAATTTTGAAAATACTGATTCACGACAAAATGGCGGACGTTTGACCATAAATAGCGATTTTTGGACCAAAATTAGTTATTATTTTTCCCAAAAAACAAAAAGTGGGTCACAAAAAAAATCCTACGACAGCTGTACTGGTACTAGATACTGGGGTGAAGAATAACGCCAAAAAATTCGAGGCAAACCTGTTTATACGATTTTTACTTCGTTTTCCACATTTTCTCACATTTTTGTTGAGGAATTTGTGGCATTTTTATTTCAAGGTCACATTCGAAAAGTGTAGAAAAAACTATTATGCTGGAATGTTTTGGAACGTGCGATGTTGAAAAATCGGACGAACGCGTTGTGAGGATAACGTGAGAAATACAATGTTGAAAAAAATTATTCGCAAGCATAACGCGAAACGGGATATCGTTTATGTATTCGCGACTGGCTTTTTTCGTCGACGTCAAAAGGGCGAGGTAACACGTGCCGCGTGAAATATTTGACGTGACTCGAAAAAATATGACGTTGGCAGGAGCCATTAATCACAGTGAAATGTCACAAAGTTTGGAAAAGTTTGAAAATTCAATTTCTGACAGAATTGCCGATCAATGATCTCGCGTGTCAGAGGTCAGTCCTTGAGAGAGGAGACGTACGACCGCGAAAACTTTTCACGGGATTTTCTTACCCTCGGGAGTAAAAAGTTGGCTGGGAACGAGAGAAAGAGAGAGAGAGAGAGAGGCGAGTTGTTCGGTAGTTCGTTGCCATCGCTCTCGGTTCCCCCTCGACGTGACGTGACGCGAATTCGTAACGGCGACTCCGACGAGGGTGAGAATTTCGAACCATTTTAGCAAATCTTTCACGATTCCGCGAATTATTTGCCGACATACGGGTACTTCCAGGTGAAACCGCGAGAGAAGCTGGAAACATCCCTGGAAATGCGAAGCAGACTCTTCGGAGAGCCTCGTTCACTAGGCCTGCCTCGTTAGAAATCTTTGACGCGCTCTACCGCCGAAACTATCATCAGGATCGAAAAACGCTTCGAGCAAAACTTATTGACCTTGATACGAGCAACATTTTATGCCGTATACGTCTTTCACGTATCTCCAACGGTTTCCGAGATAGAGCGGAATTTCGCCGCGGTGACGTCACACCCCTCGTCGTTGACTAGGTTTACTGACTCGCGACGCACCGTAGCGCGACCGCCGAATGTTGTTTGCGGCCGAGACTCGCTATCCACGAAATTACGACCCAATAACGATCGATCTCGGCTCGCAAGAGGGCAAATGAACAAAGTTTTTCTTCTCATTACAGTCCCGATTCGCGGGATTGGTCCGGAATTCCTTCCGGGTGTCACCCTCCGTCGGAAACTTGCTCTCGACCCAATATCCAAACGCGAGATTCCCATCGTACCGAAACCTCGTATAGCGATTTATAGCTGGTAGACTTTCGCAGGCAGCTTTTTACCATGTCACAAACGATACCGTGACCTTGACCGATGACTCGATTATTACGAACCATAAACAATGGTCCGCGTACCCGCGCAACGATTATTTCGTTTTGCCTGTTTCTCGGCGCTCGGTTCGAGTTTATGGGAACGCTATTTGTTTATCGCCACTAAGAAACGAGCAACGACTAACAAGACAAACGGTTGTATGGCAGTACTCCGTCTCGCATAACGACATGGAAAGCAATTTGTAAATAATCGAGACGTGGCCACACCTTTCTATCAAATCGTAACGATTACTGATAGAAAACCAAGAAGAGGAAAAAAAAAACACGACGACGGTTGGTATGTAAATTGTGATAAATCTCATCGTACGATTCGTATAAATTGTAACTCTAACGATACCGCTGTTATTAGCATTAGCGAACGGCCACGCGACGATTTTAACGATCCCAGACTTCGGGGAAAATAGAAACGATAATAATCATAATAATTCTCCTAGGTAGGTGTAAATATTTTTAATTTAGCGGCGAGATGCGTCATTGTAAAACTGCTGGAGGTAGCGTTAAGTTTTTAGGAAAGCGCAATTATTCTAAATGTCCATAGGTTACACGCGTACGACGATGCGTTGCGGGTTGCCAAGGTCGCAAAAGCTCCGCCTCACGTTTCATGCTCCTCGATGATCCTCGGATGTGCCGTGTAAGCTGGAATAGCGCGGAAGGGTCTAACGACCCGAGCTTTACGTGGGATCGGCCACCTGAACTCCCACGCTTTGGAACTCTCGTCATGTACAAAAAATATGATCCGCAATATCATTTTTTCTCGTCCAACAATTTTTACCAGCTTCGTTTACCGAGCTATCGAAAAAACGTATCCCACAAAAAAGTTTCGGTGTTTCGCCAGCTATCGGGCATGAGAGTTCGTTTTTTGGAAAATGGAGTGCGAGGCGCGGGAAATGAGGATTTACTGAATTTTCTTTACCGATCATTTTTGCTTTTTGCTTACCAATCGAGATTCATTCCCCCGTAACTCCGGAAGTATCCAAGCTATCCTTACGAATTTTGCGTCGTTCTTTTCACCCTACCAGCGTGCTTCTTTTTTGTCTCTTGAGCTTTTCTCGTCGACCGCTTCGTTTCCGAGAAAATCGCGGCTGCTTTCGTAACGGACGACGATACATTTTTACTACCCCGCGCGATATACGTGCAAGAAAAAAAATGAGATGGCGCTTCCACGAGCCTAGCTCGCTCGTCAGATCCCGAAAAGATTCACCCGCATCATCGTTTTCTCGTGACGCGTCTCAAAGTTGAAATTGAGATTTTGCCCTCTTTTCCCATTAAAAAAAAAAAAAAAAAAAAAAACGCCCAACTTGTTTTCGTAGGAAGTTACAACGAGCTTTAAAATGATCGATGAAGCTTTCCGCGACGATAATGCCAAGCGTTCCCATCGATGCTTTTTATTTCACATCGATCATCCTTAACTCGATGAAGAACGATCGCGCGTCAATTTTCGAAATAAAGCCAACGTAAACCTCGCGTTTTCCGCTTCGCGTCGCCTCCAAACTCCATTTGGCCTCGACTTTCGTTCCCGGTGACGATTCCATCTCCGATGCCGCGCATCGACGTTACCCTACTCTTCGAAAGCTCGTCGCGTCCAAATTTCAGCAAAGTTCACCTCCAACGAATCCTCCGAACCCTGAAACTACTATGGCAAAAGCTCCATCTGAAAAGCTGACCATGAAAAATCGAACTTCGGCAATGGCGACCCGCCGCGCGAGCACGTAGTACCGTTCGGCGTCGGCTGTACGTAATTGATATAGAATGCTATCCGATACCCCGAAACGTATGACGTATGACGTATCGTTGTACCTCTGTAAAAAATGTATTATAGCAATAATTTCGAGAGCTGTAAATAACGGTCACGTTGACGCGGTGGACCGAGTAAATATCGTCGATGTTTTGTATAATAATTGTTATTGAAGAGGAGACAGAGAAATAATAATAATATTAACAACAGTTTACATCTCCGAAGTTCGACCAAGCAAATCAGCGAACCTCTCTTTCCCACTCTCTGTTATCTCCTCCATATTTTCTCTATCATCATCGTCATCATCATCGCCATCATCATTATTATTATTATTGTTGTTGTTGTTGTTCTGCTAGAAAGTTTCGAGTCAAAGAAGGAGGAAGATTCTCGCAAAGGAGCGCAGCAGATGCTTCTATTTCCGTCGACATTGATCGCGAGGCTTTTAGAAAGATAGATTTTTCACAGCATTCGACAACATCCAAGTATCTTGGGATTTTATTGGCCGACGTAACGTCGATGACGAAACGTTGACCTGGAAAAACAACATTATTGGAATTGATCGACGCGGTCGACGAGAAATCGGAAAAACATCCAAGAAACAGTCTCTCCTACAATTTGAGACCTACTTGCGCGCAAGACTTTGGCAATTTGACGTCCCTTTTGCTCCTATGTACCTACAGCGATTGTAGCACGAGGACAGATGCGATGGTCGAGCGTTGATGAAAACTTGCACGAATTTATGGCGGCTCCCCTGATCGTGGGAAAAATCTGGAAAAAATCCAGTATACTCTTCACGATGTCTGCGTAATACCTGTAAATCGTCGAGCAGGTAGAATCGTACAGGTAGGTGCCACGATCTCGTTAATCGCACATTCGACCGATTTTTTTTTTTTTTAATGCTTGCTTATTCAAATTTTAAGGCTCGGCACGAATGAACCGAGTGCAGAAGAAACTTGAGGTAGATACGTGTCATTTGATGATTTCATGCCAATAAAAGAGCGCAGAAAATCGTAAATTTGAGATTTTGGGATAATAATTATTAATTATTATCTGTTTTGTAACGTGACATCGATGACTCCCAAAACGTAAACGTTCTGTATCGCGAGAAATATCGACTCAAGCGATTCAATTTACTGAACCTTTTTTATAGGAAATAAAACGTTCTACAAGTTTGTCATTAACATTTTTCATGTGAGTCCAGTCATTTATAAAATAACCCCCAAAAAAGCCGGATTTCATGCAAAAAACGGGTTTAGTGACGCGTACAACCCTACGAGTGCAGATTACAGCTACGCCGCAATGGGCACTTTTGTAGAGCATTCAATTCTCTAGAAAAACATGCCAAGAACTTTACTGTACAACGCATCGGTCGTTAGTTACATCAAGCATAACGAATAAAAATGATTTATGCACGTGGAAAATAGAAACATCCGATGCGGCACCAATCAGAGTAGAGGTGCGCGGCTCGCCCAAAACATGTCCCTGCGAACGAGATACTGCGGAAGAAAATAATTTTTCACACTCGATCGGGCGCCTCGCTTCGTAAGGTTTTCGCGAAGCGGAGCTTCCATTATTTTCGAACGGGCGTTCCAATAGCCGTATAGCAATTCCGATGGGACGCGATCCAGCCGATGTTCGATCGGAGATATAAAAGAATTCTAGCGAGGCACTTCCGAGGGACCCAGCTCGGTTAAGCTCGATTTAATTTCATTTAACGCGCCAGGTTATTTCTCGCCGGTTTCCATTCCCCCGAGAATTTCAGCCAGAAAAACCATCGCCTCCTACGACGACCCGATTCCATTTTTTCCCTTCGCCCTTCTCCTTCGCAGCTCCAGCTCCAAACTCCGCTCCGAATACAAACGTGAGCGCCATAAATTTCGCCACGGAACTTAAAACCGTCCGGTTAAAAAAAGCCTACCAAATTTCCGCAAGCTCCAATCTTTTTTGCTGTACCTATTAAAAAAAAAAAAAAAAAAAAACGGGCTGAATCCCAGCGGGGGAAAAATCCACTTGGAAATGGTTTTTTTTTCGATGATTCGTCGAAAAATTGCGACGACGATTGTTCGCCGGCTTTTCGTTTCCGGTCCCCTACGGCGGGCAGAAGCTGTAACCACCGCTCAGTCGACAATCAATAAACTTTCCCGGGCAAATATGTCAGGGCAAACAATAGGTTCTTGTCGAATTAGCAATATCCAGCTTCGCAAACATGCTCGATCGTTGTTCTCTCTCCTCGCGCGTCGCTGGTACGCCGCGTCGGTCGCGAGGGGTGACGGGGGTGCGCGTTTGCTCGGCGATAATATTTGTCCCCTGCAAGCTTTCGAGTTCCACTGGAAGTCCGCGACTCGGTTACGTTTTCAGCAGACAGCCGCGTCGTCTTCCGCTCATCTCTCCCGCCGCACAATTTCACCCCCGAAAATCCTCGTCGATATCCACGTCTCGCACGCGTACTTCCGGCCACATTCGTCGGTCGTCGGAAGTTTTTTCTCAGCGAAATATTCTGCTATCAGTACAAATTATGGGGCAAGAGATTTTTTTCAATTTTTTTTTGACGCCTTCGAGCGACGACGAAAGCTCAACAAAGGTACTTCGCGAGCAAGTAGCTAGACGGACTCGATTGAGGGTGTCGAGGCTGCTTTATCGGGGTGCTTGCATCAGATTAATTACTCTATTAACGGAGCTATCGACCGCATCAGATTGATGATTCTATTAATAAAACCATTCCCCGCGGCCTCCGGATATAGATGCTCGCGGCTTGACCATCTATGTAAGAAAGGTTTTCATCTATCTATTCATTCGTTCGTTTATTTGCGTACCTATTTATTTATTCCTTTATCCATTTCTTACTTATACATTTAAAGCCGGCTAAAATGTGACAAAAAATCCTGTACATCCAATTTTTGACCTCCGTTTCTCGGATTTCAAAATCTTCTCAGATTTTGACGAAGATCTGTGCCACCACGTTTTCGGTCACTGATGCCAAACCTAAAGTTCGATTTGGGATATCCAAAATGGCGAATCCGCCACACCATGCGTAGATCACTATTCACGTATAAATATCGTATACATAACTCGTAGCTAAGTTGTTCGGTTCGTTCTGTGATTCAGAAGGGCATTAGACTCCAGAGAAACCAAGCTTTGATTACATAACAGATAAATAAATTGATATTGATTTATTCACCAGAACTTGGTCTCTCATAACGTATTATGAAGTTATCTCATACAAGCTGCAACCACTTGCAGAGGTACACCACGACACACCATATACTAAAAAATGAATAGTAAAAATCTTATATACTCAGTAATTCAAGTTCAAATTGTTTTAACTATAATATAATAATATTCTGACGCTCGTATTTTCAGTAGCTCGGTTTCTGCAATAATTCTTAGGTTGATCAGTTACAGGGTGTTTGTTTTTATCTATTCTCTAATTTTTCTTTGCTAAGGAAAATTTGAAGAAAATTATTTTTGCAACGTGGTAATGGCTTTTCAGAGTTGAAGTCTTATTAGCTTTAGGCAGGACAGTTTTGTTTCTTGTTTTAGTGAAAGAGAAAGGATATGACATGAGCGTTGACTTTTTACTTATAATGTTTGTTGACTCTTTACTTATAATCTTCGTTGTGGGCTCTTCTTCGGGAAACGATGGCAAAGACATTGGAAGAGTGCGCAATATATATACAGGAGTGTTTTCTGTATATAATTTTGCTAGAACGAAAACTAGATATGTGGTCGTATGATTTTATTATTAATATTTATTCCTATAGCCTCACTCCTTCCTATAAGTGCATCACCCAGGCGCAGAGTGGTGTACGCATTTTACGATCAACGAATCTTGACAGAATCTGTAGTTTTTTATCCGACCCAGAGAAAACGAACTTGAGGCGAGAATCGCCAAGTTCGTTATGGTAAATTCTACTGGCAGAGACTCTTGAGCATTAGAATTCTATTGAAAGTGTGAGCACCGAATTTTTTAGGCCAATGTCCAATTATTGGACGTGGAAGGGAGAGGAAAAATTGCGAGGACGAATAACATTGATTCGAGCGCTATTCAGCATGTTAGCATCAAGGTCATTGGAATTAGAAGATCGTTGGAAGATTATCGAGAACCTTTCTCTCGGGAACTGCCGAGCGACGAATTTTAGCGAATCGGTCTGCGAGCTTTTGGCGAATATTTTTGGCATTTTTGGACGCTCAGTAATTTCATTGGCGCATTTTCGCCAGAAATCTCGACGCGACTGCGACGGATCACTTTTAGCAGGTCGCGGCAGAGCTTGAAAGCTTTTCTACGTTCCGCTGCATACGACGCGCGGGGGTGGAAATATTTTGGTAACCATCCGCCCTCGCCGGATCACGAGAGCGCGGAGTCTCGATTGAACGGGAATTGGCGCGGTAATGGAATTGGCAATGTATGCGCGCTGGTTCATCCGACCAATTCCACGCCAACTTCCGCGCCAATCCTCCTCTCCGCCGATCCTCCAGACTTTGATAATTCCGAGCGGCTCGCTCTCATGAATATAGAGATCGAGATCTCGGCTGCGAGTGGGAGTTCACCGTTCCTAATGGCTACCCGAGTGCTTCCGAAACTTTCTCGCCCCCCGATTCCTCGCGAAGATAAAGATCCTGCAGTTTTTCTGATTCCCCGAGAATCCCTCCCCCTCCAAAAATCCTCCCCGTCCCGAAATGTGCATCCCCGCCTGCGTTTTTCTCCCAATTCCAAAACCACCCTTGCAGACGGGCTCGAAAACCTTCTCGCGAAAAACCAAGGGAAAAAGTGCGGACCTCTGACAAACACGAAGCAAACTGTCGGATACTTCCATTTAACGAATGAAATCTCCCGCGCGGCTGGGAAAATATCTAGACAACAACGACTTTGATTAAAGACCGGGGCGCGCGATATAAATGACTATCAATTGCAGAAAAAGCCGCATTTCGCACGCTCGGACACTTTTATCGAGCCGTCATGCCGTCTTGGTACTTTCGGGCCGTAAAAAGAAAATCGAACCGCGATGAGTATCGCTCGTAGCCTTTTGTCAAAGACGAATCTCCAACAATACAGTCTCGTCACGATAATGGTTATCGAACCTCCGTCTTTCTACAAATTCATCTCTCTCCAATCCAATCCATTCCCATTTTTTTCTCCTCCCAATCGACAATCGAATCGTCGCGTTTCAATGGACACAGAAAAACAGCCATTTTTTCAGTGACCTTGGAAAATGCTACCGAAATGCGAAAAACCAGAATTTGTTTAGCCCCACTCGCAGCTACGCGAGAACACGTTGCATATTTTTCTCAACATATTTTCATGTTTTGGTTTAGATGCTCGGAAAAAATCATTGTACATTTCATTAATCATCTATTATTACATCTAGCTTATTAGTTATACTCTCGACGTGCATAAAACAATTTATCAAAATTCATTTTCAATACGTTTTATACGCAAAAATAATATATGTATTTTTGTAATATTTTTATAAGAATATGAGTGGTAGATCAATTGATCTTTATATTACACTGTATTTTCAAGGTTTGTGGGTGTTATACATTTTTCATGATTTTTCAACTTCCCGTGTCTCTGATTTCAGAGAAAATGGGAAGTTAGGAAAAGTTGACCGCGTTTCGCGGTCCAGAAAATCACTTCTGACGTTTTTCAGTCGGACGTCTGTATGTATATATGTCGCGTGTACGCGATCAGATTTGTGTTCCGACTATATCTCGAGAACGAGTGCGGGGATTTTGATCAAATTGGGCTCTATAAACGCGTCTTTTTTTAACTTGGAACTGATCAGATTTCGACGTTCATCGGATAAGTAGTTTTCCCATAATTTGAAAAACCAAATTAGACAAAATAAAATAAAATTGTTGGTTTTTAAAACCCAAAATAGCGAATCCTGCAAGGTATTGAGAAATCTAAAAATATAAAAATGTTAAACGTTTGAAGAAAAAAAACAGTACACGTAGGAATTTTGGGTAATTGATAAATCGTCATGATGAATGATATTGATTCGAGCAGCACAAATAACGGGAAGTTCAAAGGCTGACTCGCTGTCAGCCCAAGCCCGCTTGTTTTCCCTCTTCTTTTGGTATGAGGATTGTTATTGTTATTGGTTTTTTTTTTTCATCTCGAGTCCTACGCACAGATAATACTGTTCACCTCTGTGGTACGATTCATGTGTGATTTGGTGTATACAAGGTGGGCCATTTAACGTGACCACCCAAATATCTTCGTTGCCTTCGTAGTTATTAAAAACATGTCTGGAGATAATTTGATTGATTTGGAGAGGTTGATACAAGGGTGAAAAATTGATTTTGGTCAAGGTCATAGTTTTCGCGTTCGCAAAATCATCGATGGTTTTTCATGGGGGACCATGCTGTTTTTTTATCAAGATGTTGGAGCTGATATTCAGACGAATCCAACGATCTATAACATCGTGACCTTGAAATGATTTTCCACCGAAATACAAGGGTCAAAGTGATGGCATTGGCAATAATAATATCCGAATGATGTAATTTTTTGCTCAGAAAATGTATTCGCTGTTGTTCGGAAAAAATCATTTCAAGGTCACGATACTTATGGATTTGTCTGCATATCAGCTACAACAACAGCGTCGAGCTTGGAAGACCACTCATGATTTTAACCACGCGAAAACTGTGACCTTGACAAAAAAATGAACTTTTTACTACTACATCAGCACTTCCAAATCAATTTTTTCCGGAACGCTATAGGTAACGGAGATATTTGGGGTGGCCAATTTAAATGGACGAGCATGTACACCTGGAGATTGACAGATAAATATTGAACACAAAAATAGCGGGCAAATGTAACTCTTCGAAAAGTAGATATGTCGCTGGCGGCGCTGATATCTCGACAACAGGGCGTCCAAAACGGAAAAATGGAAACTATCTAGATTCGCTACGACCGTAGCTCTCGCTCATTCCACGGAAGTCAATATTTACCGATGAATAAAAAAATGGCGAACATTTGGAAAAATACGAGTTTTTCCACTGTTTCTGGCACAAAAAATAGTAAAAATTGAAATCCCACCGCAGTTATAGAATGGACCAGAGCTATTCGTGTACAGAATACGTGGTCCAAATTTCATGAGGATCGGTTCGGTGGTTCCGGAGAAATAAACTTTTTTTTCACGAAAAATGATGACAAAGTCTTACTGTAACTTATCGACGCAAAATGCCTACTGTCTTTCCGAAAATTTTATTCCCTGCCACTCCAGCTTTCTGCAGCCTCGTTCGATTTGTTGAAAATTATAAACTAGTAGGATGAATTGTTTATCGCGATATATAGTGAACTTCCGTCGTAATCGGGGATGAAATTTGATATTTTCGTAGAATGTAAGACGATGAAAATTGCGAGCGTCGTGTTTCGCGTATTATTCGACGCGTAACGTGGTATTTTTCGAATTTGTTGGTCTATCGTATTTCCGTCAAGAAGCTTTTATTCGGGGATCCTCGAAGCGTCGAGACAGCCGCGTCTCGATGCTGTCGCGCGAGGGTGACGAGGCGCTGGTCGTTCCCTTGAATTTCAGGTCCTCGACGAAAAGCGAAGGCGACAGGACGCCGAGTCAAGACAAACAACGAAGAACAATCGGTGAGTGCTCGAAGAAGCAGAAAATACACTTTTCCGCACTTTTCTGAGACACGCTTATCCGGCTGCTAGTCGATTCTTCGAGTCTTTCCCGAAAGCTCTCTCGCCAAAGACCATTTCGGCGCGGAGCCTCCTAAAACATTTCTCTCCACCGCAATTTTTAACAATCATCGCAGCCTCGGGAAATCCAACGAAACGCGACTTTTAAATTATCGCGAAAGAATTATTTTCAAAAATGAAGGACCTTATCTCCGATAACTTCCAATGCTCACGTTTACTCGTTTACTCGTTCACTCGTTTACTCGTTTACTCGTTTACTCGTTTACTCGTTTACTCGTTTACTCGTTTACTCGTTTACTCGTTTACTCGTTTACTCGTTTACTCGTTTACTCGTTTACTCGTTTACTCGTTTACTCGTTTACTCGTTTACTCGTTTACTCGTTTACTCGTTTACTCGTTTACTCGTTTACTCGTTTACTCGTTTACTCGTTTACTCGTTTACTCGTTTACTCGTTTACTCGTTTACTCGTTTACTCGTTTACTCGTTTACTCGTTTACTCGTTTACTCGTTTACTCGTTTACTCGTTTACTCGTTTTTTCGGTTACTCGTTTACTCGTTTACCCATTTGCTCATTTACTCATTTACTCGTTTGCTCGGTTACTCGTTTACTCATTGGCTCGGTTACTCATTTACTCATTCACTCATTTGCTAACTTACTCGGTCACTCATTTGTTCGGCTACTCATTGACTCGTTTACTCGCTGACTCGTTTATCCATTCGTTCAATTATGCATTCATTCCTTTATTCATATATTTATCGTTGTATTTATCAAGAAACGGCGTATCGTTTTCAAATTCTCACGACAATGTGCTCGATGCTCCGAGTAAACTGGGTCGATGCCGGAAATGTGAAAGCCAAGAGCGTTGCGAAGGTTGATCGATGTAGGTCGAGGCAAAACGAGGAGAAGGTTGAATTTTATTAGCTATATTTTATTGCGAAAGATGCTGAAAAAGCTGGAAAAGTTGAATTGCTCTCGGCAGGTGAATCTAGCGGGATTCGGTAATTTAAAAAAAATCCTGACGCTGCGAAAAAAAATTTATGCATATCCAATATCGAGCCGCGCGCCCGACTATTCGTAGACCTGACTACTGCAAAAATGTCGGCGTTCGCCTTCCCGCGAGTTATTCCCCGCGAGATCGTTCGCGCAGCTAATTATGCGACTTCCATAGTCTGATCGGTACCAAAATACCATCGTCATGAAAAAATCGAAACTTAAATTATCAACATACAAAAATTCAATTATAATTTTTTAATTGTAAAATACGAAGATCGTTTTTTGGAAATTTATTACGATGGATTAATTAGTTTGGAAATATTCTCGCAGAGTGTTGGAAAGTGTGTTGAGAAAATTGGAAATTGTGGGAAAAACGAGGCTCGAAGAAAAAAAAGATTACCCGCGAAAATAATTTCTCTCGCGTTGGTTGTTGGGAAAATTGTTGTCGAAGAATTTCGCACGTTCCGAAATTACTCTCGAGCGTACATTTTCGGCGCAGGGACAACGAAAAGGGCGCCTCGGCAATTATCGCTGGCCGAAAATACCCGACCCATCAGAAATCCGGGCGGAGCCAGGATAAAAAACGTGGAAGCCGAATAACCTGGCTCCCAGAACGGTGCTTTCGCCGGTGAACGACAAGTAAACGAAAAGCGAGGATGAAAAAAAATCGGGAAAAAAAACGATGCAGCGAGGGTTGTGCGGTAAATCGTCGTTTTCTATCAGAGGAACGATCGGAAAACGAACGAGATGTTGAAACGAACGCGCAATTCAAGCGCCGTAACGAGCCGGCGGTCCGATCGAACCAGACTCTATTACACGTCGAACGCTTTTCCGACCCTTTACGACCTTACATACGGCGTACGTCGAGTCATGCCCGTTCGCCATTCCTCCGAGCGCCAGTATGCCCACGAGGTGCTTGCGTAACGCGAAGGATCCCTGACGTCGCTACAGCAGCCCTAAATAGGGTTGCGATTCGATAATTCCGTGATCAGTAGTCAAAGTAGATCTGGGTCACCGCAGACACCTATGAATTATCTCGCTCTCGCTCCTCTCCGCATCTCGTTTGCTCCTTGGCAAAATATTGCGAGGAGTTCCCACCGTTTCCAGCTCTTTTGTCGAGTTCCCATTTTTCCGCGCTACAAATTTGCCCATCGGTCGGGTAGCTGAGGATGTATCGCGAAAAAATCGATGTGTTCTGGCAACAACAAGAAAATTGGAGTTTCTTACTCTGCGTGAAAATGGGTTGGGGAGGGCTGTTCTGATTCTGCGAGACGGGAAGATGGGTACTTTTGATTTGAAAAATGTTCGCTTTACGAGCCTTTCGCGACACTCTGGGCGGACGCGGCTCGTCGAAGCGGACAGATGTTCGGCAAAATATTTTTCTCTGCCGCGGAGATAGCGCGCGCGGGAGAAGAAGACGGGGACAAAGTGGGTCTCGGTCTAAAACGCTTCTGTTCGATCCTTGACTATATTATACGTCTCGTGTTTGTGTTCGTCTTCTACAGTCGGCGAAGTCTAGCTCCAACTCCCACAAATCGTGATAGATTTTACGAGCGACCCGTGTCAGACGTATCCCAACCCGCGTTACTTTTGGCATATTTCCCTTTATTTACCTCTTCCTTTTTTCTCGCGTTTTTTTTTTCTTTCTCTTTTCGAAGAGAGCTGAAACACGATTCTTCCAACCCACTAGACTCGTGGATCCGAGTATGCAGCTGAATTTTTCGTCACGTGGTCGAGAGTAAATGATAGATATAAATTTGACGAGGGTGGTCTGTTCGATAGCTCGAGTAAAATACAAAGAAAACTAAATAAATACAAATATAAATATATCAATAAGGGAATGAATGCATAATTGAACGAATGAATAAACGAGTAAGCAAGTAACTGAGTAAATGAGCAGATGAGTTCACGAGTAAATGAGTATATGAGTAACCGAGCAAATAAGTAGCCGAGCAAATGAGTAAATGAGTAAATGGGTAAATGAGTGATTAAGTAAGTGAGTGAATAAGTAACCTAGCAAATGAGTAAATGAATGAGTAACCGAGCGAATGAGTGAATGAGTGAATTAGTAAATTAGCCAATGAGTAAGTGATTGAGTGAGTAAATGATTAAATGGGTAAATGAGTGAATGAGTAAACTAGTAAATGAGCAACCGAGCAAATGAGTAAATGACTAAGCGAGTAAATAAGTAAATGAGTAAATGAGTAACCGAGCAAATAATTAACCGAGGAAATGAGTAAATGAGTAAATGGGTAAATGAGTGAATAAGTGAGTAAATGAGTAACGGGCGAACTGAGTAAATGATTAAAATAGCAAACGGGTAATGGATAAATGAGTAACCGAGCGAATGAATAAATGAGTAAATTATCAAATGAATAACCGAGCAAATGAGTAAGTGATTGAGTGAGTAAATGAGTAAATGGGTAAATGAGTGAATGAGTAAACGAGTCAATAGGTAACCGAGCAAATGAGTAGATGAGTAAATTAGTAAACGAGTAAATGAGTAAATGAGTAAATGAGTAAATGAGTAAATAAGTAAATGAGTAAATGAGTAAATGAGTAAATGGGTGAATGAGGAAATGAGTAAATGAGTGAAAGAGAATATTTTTTGGAATAGCGAGTAGTCAGAATTGCATTCAATGCGGAACATTTCGCTACATGTTGCAGAAATTTTGTTTTATTGATTTGCATTTGGGAGAGATGAGCTAAATTTGTACTGCTAATGAAAAATGTATACGGCAGGAAATTGATTCGTTGGCGCGGTTACATCAGTATTTTCCTTTGACGGCTGATATTCCTGTCAAAGTGTCGCGACGGTAACAGCAATTATTCAGTATCGGTTGACGCGCGGAACTCGGAGTGGCCTGCTGCGCTCTCCATAATTGAACAATCGAATGAACCTCCGTGCGTCGATGATAAATGAAATCGGAATGAAATTTGCAGCAACGTTCATTTCGCCCACGCGTCGTAGGAATCATTTCTGGTCGTTGAGGTGGTATCAACGCTGCACGTTTCGCGTTCCCCTCGATCGATAGCAAATCACGATTTCATTACTTTTTCACCGAGACAAATTGTCAACGGAGGCGAAGACGATAGTTGGGAGAAAGGGAAGCGATCGAGGATCGTTCGCCGAGACAACGACCGTCGGATTTCTCGGCTTCGTTTCCGGCTGGCTGACCGTATCGTAAAACGAATCCAGCGACAGCCGTTTTAAGGACTCTCGGAACAAGCGACGCCGCTTCTCTCCCGGTTCTGCTCCGGCCAGCTCCGCTACGCCACTGAAACCTGCCAGGTTTATCCTCGCCTATAATCACATTGTTATTGCGTTCGCCAATCGCATCGTTCGCGCATTATCTTCGCCTCTCCACGTTCGGCGGTATCAACACGCGCGTACATCGCTACCAGGTAATCGTCTGGTCCCACACGAGCAGACACACGTGTCGCGAGCTGCACCTACTTCGCGTCACGTGCATCGCGCCTCGTCCCATCATCGCCTCGAGCAACAAATGAATTTCGCAAATTTTCGCATCCAGCTCTCGCTCTTCATCGGCGTTGCATCCAGCATCCTGCTGTCTCGAACATGATGTGCGTGGAAAAAAAAAATAAAACACCGACCAATTGTTTTAAACAATTATATAAAAATAATAACTCCGTATAAATTATACATATCTATGTATAATTCATACATACGACGACGATACGCGTTGACTTCTGGATTTTGCAATCGCGTGCTCCAAGCCAGAACAAGCGTTCCCCAGCTAAAATCCGAAGTTCCTAGCGAAATCCCGGAAACGGCGAGATCCGGAAGTCGATACGTACCGTCATCATCTTTGCCCCTCGAAACGCTCCAAGTTTTGCCCTGAACTTTTTCTTGTATCTCTTCTACTTTTCGAGATATTCGTCCGCGATGGCTACAACGAATCACCCTGTATAATATTTTTTTTTTATAATTTCGTTTACAGTTTGGTTTCTTCGGGTGGTTCTGCCATCGGCGATGAGAAGAGGACCGTGTTGCCCCATTCTGGGGCAATCGATAAGCACATTCCGTAAAACGTGACGCTCGTGTTCAGCTTTTTCGTTGTTCTCTCCTTGTTCCGGGATGTCGCGCCGAGGGAAGACGAATGTACTCGAGTAGCGATGGAATCGCCGTGGAAACGCGAGTCCCGATCGCATCTCTCGCCGCGGCGTACGAAATGCAATTTGGAAGACAAGACGCGAAGCGTTGTTCGACAGATGCGCCTAATTGGCTGCAACTGCATGTACGCCGTGTCGAGCACGTGCTTCAGGGGCGTAGCGGATCCGCGTAAATCGAGTGCAGCACCCGTAACTCGCAGTTCCGATATCAGAGTCGAGTGATCCCCATCGACGGTGCAAAATGTACGTACGTAGCGCGGGGAGAATGTATCCGACGTCTGCTCGCCTCGAGAAATATTATGATAAATCCGCGACGCCGTTGTACTTGGCGCGAAGAGGTGAGATAACGGGGAACCGTTGCGCCGCGTTGGGAACACCGGGATCTATTCTGCGGGGGAATATTATCTTTCGCAGAACAAACGACTCCGAGCACTCACTCGAGCGAAGATACGCTCTATTCGTTTCCAACGTCAACCCACGATTTTGCCTTGCAACCACCTCGTTCTCGCCCTATTTATCGAACAGCTTCGTCGAACGTCGTACCACGCGAAATCCCACTCTTATTCGGCGATAAACGATTTCGCGAAACTTCATCTCCGGCGAGAACGCGATTCGGTGCAATCCGATGAAGAATAATAATTTATTTATAAAGCTGTAATCGACGGATAAATTTGTCAACTACCCACCTCGCTTCCCATTTATTTGTGCATTTTTCCTGTTTTTTCCCGATTTTTTTCACCCGAGGGTAATGCGTTTACAGCGCGCGTGTCTATCTGCGCGGGTATACAGGGTGCTGCACCTCGGGCGTGCAGAGTGGGCGGGACTCGGTCACATCGAACCGAAAAGGCTGATAGCTTTGCTCGTCGCATCTCCAATTCTCGTGGGAAAATCTCAGGCTCGTTGATTGGCTGTAGCGACCAAGCCCCGCCCACTCACGACGCGCGAGGCGATTCACCCTGTATAAGCTAATTCTTCACCGTTCCTCCAGCCTAAACCGTTCCACGGATTCCAACGCGGGAGGTATCGTTGGAATCGTCCAGGTTGTGGGAGCAACACGGGGTACATCATTTCGATATGGCGTTCGCGAAAAAAAATAGAGGGCTAATTGAAAAAAAATAAAAATAATTGAAAAAACAAAAAAGAAGCGAAAAACAAGCTGCTCTGAAATTTGAAATTGCAGTACACTAAAAATTGAGCTTGAAGGCTCAACAAATATCGAGTTTTCTGTGTCTGATTATTTTCATCTCCTTATTTCCTATTCGATTTATTACGTCAGGCGATTCTACTTTTTGCCAAAAATCGGCGAGATCATCCCGATAATAGGACACGTTTCGGTACGTATTTTCTCATGATTTATCGGAAAAATCGACGCGATTTATCGAAACCATTCATCGAGGCTTTATCATCCGAAATGTACAGGAATTATTCGACCAAATCGTTTTTCCCGACGTGATTCATTTCGCGAATAGATTTTATCCGCTACGATATCAATTTCTATGGATTATTTATACCCTGCCAAACGATCGCTCTTGCCCCAGCTTTTCTCGCGCCTCTAATACACTCTCGGCGTGTATAAAAATTGCGAGGCAATGCCATCGTCGACAAGATAATACCTCGTGGAAAAAAATTTCAGAAATTATTTGTTGGCTGCCCATAAATTTTATTTTGAGAAGAGCAAAAAAAAAGGGTAGAGAGGAGAAAAAAACTTGCTAATTTCACGGCTGCGATCGAAATTGTTTAACCTGTGGCGTGAAATCGCGTGATTGGTATTTTGTAAATGTTATTGGCTGTCTCCCGTCAACAAATAAATATCACTTTTATTATCCGCGTCGCTGTCCGACAATCGTGACTATGATAAAGCAGCGAACAGATCGATTCTCGAGGTCGAGAGGCTGCGGAGGGAAATTCGATTTGTCGCACGCGTTTCGCATCGCAGTTGTGGCAGCTGGCATCGACGGAGTTGAAGCCGTCGAAAATAATGCTGCGACAATTGAAATCTCTCGACACATCCGATCTGCAGCCGACGCGACATCCAAAAAACAGAACGATTTCCCGGATTTCGACGACGTCGAGTATTTTTTTTTTGCGATTCTCCCAGAAGCTCGCTCCGGCCCCGCAGAGAATAAATTCCGGTTCACCAGCCGCACGATATCGAAACGAGCCGTTGCTCTTCGACCGGTACCGGAAGCAAGGAAATTGCTTTGTCGTGTTTAGGAATTGCTATTTCTTTTTTTTTTTTCTTACCTTATTTCTTACCTTTTTTTCTTACCTTTTTTTCTTGCCTTTTTTTCTTACCTTTTTTTCTTACCTTTTTTTCTTTTACTACTGTGACCTTGAATAAGCGTATTGTCACTCGCGATCGATGGCCGCTGCGTGACAGGAAGTCGAACGAGTGGCGAGAATGCTGGAATAAACGCACAGTTCGTCCCTAGGACTTATGAAAAGAGGAGCGAAACTCGCTTTTCACGTGCCTTCCTACCGTTTCATACCAACAACATTCACGACTCACGCGAATCTGGAATTTACATTACGTATTATTTTCGTCCATCCTCTCACGTTGGCACGAGCTCCATGCTGCACGTGGACGAGGTGAACGATTGGGGAAAAAATGAGAAATAAACTATTTTCGTCACACAAACTATTTGCCACGCCAATTTAAAAATATCTCATGGCGCGACGATATTTAATTGAATTTTGAACAAATAATAAATAAACAATGTACAATTTGCGATAACAAATTTCTGTAGATATATTGTGGAGCTTGTCTTCCGCTTTTTTAGTCAGTATTTCTCAACGAAGTTGGGTTTCTGTTTTTTTTTAATTATTTCCAATTTTTTTTTCGCAGGAGCCATATTGATATAGTGTGCCCCACTTGGATGTCACTGACCAGAGGATTCTAATGATACCTCACGAGTGGAAATCCGTCGAACGGTTCGGGCTGTGGGGCATGGCGAAGAATTAGACGTGTACAGGGTGTATCGCCGGTGCGTCCAGAGTGGGCGGGGCTTGGTCGCCGCGAAGCCGCGCTCTATGGCTAATCAACGAGCCTAAAAGTTTCGTGGACCGAAATTCTCACGAGAATAGGGGATACGACGCGATAAAAATGTCTACAACGATTTGATGTGCTCGTTGAGTCGGCTAAGTCCCTCCCATTCTCGACACGTGCGGCGATACGGCCTGTATACATGCGTAGAGGGATACATACTTGTGAAAAGAGAACAAATCTGCGGAAACTTGGATTCTAGCTCAGATGACGAAAAAAAACGAGCGAATTCCGCTCGAGATTTATTCGTTGGAACAACGTGATCGGAGAACATATTTGACGATGGAAATGTTCGCGGAGCACAACTTCGCGAGCACGGGACGATGAAGTTTAGCCGAGCCGATCGCGATCCCTCGAGAATCTGTTTGAGCTGCTAAAATATCAATCTTTCGGATGGAGTCGGAGAGAAAAGAATTGATTAAATTTCATCGAAATGTAGCTCCGCAACAGCGGAGCACGCGGGGAGCGCGAGTCATTGATCGCTGTTAGCCCATCTTCTTCTTTGCCTTTCCATTTCGCGTTCCTATTTACCCCGGGCAATGGCGTACTCCACAAAGTAGAAATCCACTCGAAAGTCGACTGTAAATAGCCTACTAAATCTTTCCGAGCATCCTTCGGGGAACTTCGTCGATTTGTTGCGAAAAAAGTCCATCGACAAGTGGCGATCGGCCACATTTGTCTTCCCCTTTTTAACCCTTTCGGTCACGAAGTTTTCAGTCGTTGTTCTCTACATCAAAATTGGTCAACGACGGTTTCTGCGATTGTCGATTACGAATCTGCTGCCAAAATTGCGATACCAGTGACCTCAAAAACTCATATAACAAGTGCCAAAAAAACTTACCATATTTCACATTTTTCATCAACCATATTGAATCCGTCATTTTGTATTTCCAAAGTGTGAACTCCTGTGTAACAAACTCCAGAAAAACTTACCATATTTCAACACTTTGATCCCCCATATTGAACCCGCCATTTTGTATTTCCGAAGTGTCAACCCCTATGTAACGAACTCCAGAAAAATTACCATATTTGAACATTTTGATCCGTCATATTGAGTCCGCCATTTTGTATTCTAAAAATTGGACAGCAGATTCATCATCAGCTACATCACAAACCTCCATACACAAACTTTAGGACAGGACTAGCTATTATTTCGTCTTGGCATGAATACTAACTTTTAATACTAATTTGTTATTCGCAGTGATTCTTTTTTTCAACTAGCTGATCCGACAGACGTTGTCCTGTCCTAACTAGGAATATGGAATTCATGTTGGTACCTATATAGCTATCTATCTATTCGTCTACCTATTCATCTATCGATCTTCTTGTCGATCTATCTGTCTATCTATCTATCTATCTATCTATCTGTCTATCTATCTATCTATCTATCTATCTATCTGTCTATCTATCTGTCTATCTATCTATCTATCTGTCTATCTATGTATATAGATAATAAAAAAAGAATTAGCGAAATTGGTGCAGCCGTTCACGCGTGATGCCGTGACTAAGGGAAAGAGGGATTCATTTCTATATGTTCATAGATAGTTATGCAATACTATTATTTCTTCAATACTCATTGGATTCTTGGAAAGACAGGGTTATAAAAACCGCAACTAAGCCTATAACAAACGGTTCATAAATGGTAAAAAATCGATAGTGTCTAGGTGAAACCCTGGTGTTCCGCCGTGACCTGCAGCTATTGTCACTTAGGGTGGTTCTTTCGCTAAGGAGCGCACTACGTGGGTGCCGAACATGAGCCCAATGTAAAACTGTGAATACGCGCGTACTTGTCACTAAACCGGTGGCTGGGAAGAGATTGAGCAGCATATCCAAATTTGGAAAGTCTCGTAAGTCGGTCGATTACCGGAAGAACCACCTCAACTTCTACTTGTCCCCTCGGACATCGTGCATTCCGAAAGGACAAAAGGACGAAGTCAATTCTTTCGACTTCATTTGGATCGGGACCAACATTTTCAAAAATTAACCGTGGTTCAGCAATGTCGCGGACGAGATTCTCGAGTTAACCGCCGGAATTAACCCTCTCGACCGTCGAGCTTGGAAATATTAAAATCCTGGAGGATTTTTAGTTCGAGTGCCACTCGGAGCCCAAAGGTTCGAGGACTCTCTCAGGGGTCAAATTTCTCTTGCCTCGTCGTTCGTTTACCGTTTAGCCACGATTTTTTTTTTTTTTTGCCACGACGTTGTGATGCTCCACGTGCCCCCGAGCGTTCTCGCGATGCTCGTGGATCGATGATCCAACGCGACGATCTAGGTAGAGTAGAGAAAAAAAACAACGAGAGAATATACTTCTGTTCACTCTGCATTGCCAAGATTCGTGGTTCGCCAGAACGCGAAGAACGTTTCCACGGTTTTATCGGAGTCTCGGGGCAAGAAAAGGACCGCGAGTTCAATCTTCTCTGCTGATGCTGCCACGTCGCTGGGATGAACGTCGGAGCTGGATTAATATTAAAGAACGGAGTCCGCATCCGGCGCGTTGGCCTCTTCACGAGTTTATAACGCGCATATCGTGTCGTCTCGATGGAGAAAATTGCATTTTCAATGGTCGTTTGGGAACAATATTCCCAACGCGTTGCAGCGGCCACGAAGCATTAACAACGACAATGACAGACTGTTTATCGGATGATTGCAGCTTTATCGCATACCCCGTGTCTCCAGCGATTTCAGACTACATATTACCCAGCGCCCAGAGGAACGAATGTCGCGGTGAACAGTTAATTGAACAAATATTTCCTCTATTATCACACCTTCCGCAGATCTCCTAATTTCTCCGTTCATTTCGTTTACCGCGATTCGGAAACTCACGTTTTTCTCTCTCGTATTTTTCGTACCTGCCAAAATTGCGAAATTCGGATTTAAGGTCCAGGCAAAAACTGGGCTAGATGGCATCGAACTAACTATGCCACTGATAGGCGAATAAAAAATATATTCGTCTTTTTTCTTTCATAATTTGCAATTGTTTATAAAAAATTGTTTAAACAATCTATGATAAAAGTTGTCATTTTGAAAAACTGCTTCCACCAATCGATTCTACGAGAAAAATCATGACGAAAACCCAATTTTCAATAATTTCCTTGTTTCAGAAATTCAATTGTTTATCACCGTTTTACACTAACAAATTGAACTTTAACAAAAGTGTTATATAGGTCCTCGTCATAATTTTTCCCGTAGAATCCATTGGTGCAATCAGTTTTTCGAAATCACAATTTTATCATAATTTGTTTAAACAATTTATTATAAACAATTAAAAACACGAGTATTTTTTTCCATTTGCCTGTGAATAGCATAGTTGGTTTGACGCTATCAGGCTTGAGGTTGACTTGGGATTCGGCGTAGTCACTTTACTCTCTATCATCCGATTGTTTATAACTGTTTTACACTAACAATTGAACTTTGACAAAAAAGTGTTATGTATAACGTTTTCGACATAATTTTGTCCGTAGAATCGATTGGTGTAATCAGTTTTTCGAAATCACAACTTTTATCATAATTTGTTTAAACAATTGTTTATGAACAATTGAAAATACGGGTGTTTTTTCCATTTGCCTGTGAATAGCATAGTTGGTTTGACGCTATCAGGCTTGAGGTTGACTTGGGATTCGGCGTAGTCACTTTACTCTCTATCATCCGATTGTTTATAACTGTTTTACACTAACAATTGAACTTTGACAAAAAAGTGTTATGTATAACGTTTTCGACATAATTTTGTCCGTAGAATCGATTGGTGTAATCAGTTTTTCGAAATCACAACTTTTATCATAATTTGTTTAAACAATTGTTTATGAACAATTGAAAATACGGGTGTTTTTTCCATTTGCCTGTGAATAGCATAGTTGGTTTGACGCTATCAGGCTTGAGGTTGACTTGGGATTCGGCGTAGTCACTTTACTCTCTATCATCCGATTGTTTATAACTGTTTTACACTAACAATTGAACTTTGACAAAAAAGTGTTATGTATAACGTTTTCGACATAATTTTGTCCGTAGAATCGATTGGTGTAATCAGTTTTTCGAAATCACAACTTTTATCATAATTTGTTTAAACAATTGTTTATGAACAATTGAAAATACGGGTGTTTTTTCCATTTGCCTGTGAATAGCATAGTTGGTTTGACGCTATCAGGCTTGAGGTTGACTTGGGATTCGGCGTAGTCACTTTACTCTCTATCATCCGATTGTTTATAACTGTTTTACACTAACAATTGAACTTTGACAAAAAAGTGTTATGTATAACGTTTTCGACATAATTTTGTCCGTAGAATCGATTGGTGTAATCAGTTTTTCGAAATCACAACTTTTATCATAATTTGTTTAAACAATTGTTTATGAACAATTGAAAATACGGGTGTTTTTTCCATTTGCCTGTGAATAGCATAGTTGGTTTGACGCTATCAGGCTTGAGGTTGACTTGGGATTCGGCGTAGTCACTTTACTCTCTATCATCCGATTGTTTATAACTGTTTTACACTAACAATTGAACTTTGACAAAAAAGTGTTATGTATAACGTTTTCGACATAATTTTGTCCGTAGAATCGATTGGTGTAATCAGTTTTTCGAAATCACAACTTTTATCATAATTTGTTTAAACAATTGTTTATGAACAATTGAAAATACGGGTGTTTTTTCCATTTGCCTGTGAATAGCATAGTTGGTTTGACGCTATCAGGCTTGAGGTTGACTTGGGATTCGGCGTAGTCACTTTACTCTCTATCATCCGATTGTTTATAACTGTTTTACACTAACAATTGAACTTTGACAAAAAAGTGTTATGTATAACGTTTTCGACATAATTTTGTCCGTAGAATCGATTGGTGTGATCAGTTTTTCGAAATCACAACTTTTATCATAATTTGTTTAAACAATTGTTTATGAACAATTGAAAATACGGGTGTTTTTTCCATTTGCCTGTGAATAGCATAGTTGGTTTGACGCTATCAGGCTTGAGGTTGACTTGGGATTCGGCGTAGTCACTTTACTCTCTATCATCCGATTGTTTATAACTGTTTTACACTAACAATTGAACTTTGACAAAAAAGTGTTATGTATAACGTTTTCGACATAATTTTGTCCGTAGAATCGATTGGTGTAATCAGTTTTTCGAAATCACAACTTTTATCATAATTTGTTTAAACAATTTTTTATAAACAATTGCAAATGACAAAAGCTAGACATACGATTAGCAGAATACGTTTGATACTATCTACTTCGCACTGTTCGTCTCGTTTTCGGTTTTGCAAACATTTCGTTTCAAGCTTCCGGCAATTTTGAATTTTCTCCGCGCTATCCATCGCTAGAAACGTCGCGACGTCACCCGTTACGTGTCGTCGATTGCGAGAGCACGATCGCCGTTTGGGAAAATCGTTTCGCCGCGGAACACTGATCACGTTTCCGGTGATCCGTTCGGCGCGTGAAAATTTGCCGATCGTCGACGAGAACGACGAGGCACGATGCGTAAACTCGTCGGCAGCGAGAATTGCAGGGACGAATGAAAACGGATCGGATTTTGTCGATAAGCGGTTTAAAAAGTCCAATTCGACGTGTACATCGGATTACCTTATCCAACGAGCGATTAACCATCAACGCCGATTCCCGAGAGCGCGAAACCGCAGCGCTGCTCCGATTGGCAAGATTGCCGATGGGAACGGCATTTTCGCGCTAACTATCGAATACCGGCGACAAACGGTGGCAGAAGTCTGCCGATAGAGAGACGCGAAACTCGCGCGAACTTCGGGTACACGAAATCGAATTATCGCGCGACAATGTTATTTCGAGGACACCTTAACGTACGTTGTTCGACGAGAGTCAGAAATTCTCCGCCAAGTTTGCTTCGGGTCGTAATAAGTTGCTCGTTAACGAGTCTTCCTCGGATCTCGAGAAACAAACGATCCTTCAGCTTTGCAAATTCTCTTTCCGTCAACCGAACGACGAATCGAATACGAATAACGATTTAACAACGATACAACTTTAACGTCCCTTATGAGCTTGTTTTTTAACGACTTTTATGCTGCTATCTGCTTGTTTTTCGCCGCGTATTCCCGATCTCGAGGAACCTGGTGCGCGCGCAAATTTACTAACAGAACCACGAGGTCCTTGAATGGGGACGCAACGAAGCCTCTTCACCCTCAAAATTCACGAAGACGCGGAGAGGCTCGAAGCTTTGAGGTGGGTAAGAGAGATGGTCTCGAGAGGACGCGAAGGACGCTCTTCGTTGATCTCATTACGTCTACAATCGAGTCAAAATAATTCCTCCGCTTCAATGTCCCCTTGTTTCCACGACTAATTCTAAGCTTTCTCTGTCTTAAAGTACGACAAAGAATCGCCGCTCGCGAAACTCTCCCTGATTCGATAATTATTCCCTCCTTTGACGAATATCTTCTCATTCATCAGATGATACCTATTTTCTGCCCGTCCCCTCTACAATTTTTTCCTCCCACCGCGATCACATCTTTACGAAAATCAATATCAGAGCACGAAATCTCAAAAGCATTTTTTCTCGCTGATAATTTATTTCCCATCTTTGTTTTCGCTACGTCGAAACTATTTGTAGTGTTGCGGGTAATTTCTTAGACGAGCTTTGCTCGCACCGTGACATTATGGATGTATAGCTAAATGCGCGTTGTATGTAAGGCAACGCTACGCTCGCGAATACCTCTTCGCATATCATATTCTCCGCATACTTGGTCTGAAAATTGACGTTAGATCTCGCTTCCGCGAGTTCGTTTAGGCAGGACTTCGAAAATGTCAATCTACCTCTTTTGCCGTCGTGTTCTTCCGATACCGCGGTTCAGTATTGACCAAATTCCTCGTTTTACTGAGTTCGCGTATGTTTGGTTGCCTACTCGTGACGTCATAGGCGCTTTGGCGGGACTTGAAATTTACCGGCCCATCTTTCTATCTATTATGTTTTCCTGATACTGAATCTGACGATTTCTGCAACTCGTAACATTTGCCAAAGGTGAATAAATCAGATGAGCAGGATTGTGTAAACTGAAAACATGGTATGAGACGTATCACTAGTAAGCTATCACATGCCATTAGCCGCCATCTTGATTCCAGCAACAACAGCGCGGGAATTGAATCGTGGACGAAAATTACTTCAACAAAGGATTGTACTGAGAATGTTGAATGATCGTTAATGTGACCTTAAAAAACGATTTTTGCACTGGTTTAAAAAGTGAAATGTAGATATTGTTATTGTAAGACGCGTATTACAGCGAAATCTAACTTGGGAGTATGTGCTGCGGTAACATATGAAGTACTGATCGACCTCCTCCAAAGCTTGTATTTACTAGGTACGTTTCGATATAAAATAACAGTTAACAACATTTATAACTAGTTGTATAAAGGCACTGGAGAGATAATAATGCAGTAATTATGGATATTTGTCTGGTTATTTTAATTACCATTTACATTGCTCAGTAAGAATACATAACCTATTTTTAAAACATACATGTATCTGCATGTGAGTATAGAGATTTCTGTTTGCAATTTCATGGAAGCTACATTTGCTCTGTATGAAACTAGATGGAAAATATCAATCGTGTGGTTCGTACCATAGTTGTGTGTTTCAGTTAAGCAGGTTTAAAGTTGACTCGGCGCTGCTTAATGGAATGAAAATATGCCTTGCTGCGTCGCCGTTAAATGCAGCAACAGGAGTGAAAAGGGCTTCCGATTATTCCGATTTCCAGCAAACGTTGAGCAAAGAAGTATATGGATCCAAAATATGCGTAGAGGAGACGACTGGGTACCAACTCGTTTCTCGTACTTATGTGAAGTATGTATACTGGACATTTTAATTTATAGCATTATCGTGGACATGAAAATTAAGCGAATGATTACTCAATATCGTATTCTGGATATATTGTTGGAGCAATTCTTGATCAAAATCAATTTTCTTTGGGTAGAAACATTTTGAAAATTCACAATTTGAGAGTAACCGCAAGGATGGTCGCAGAAAATTGAAACCAAATAGTATTCCCACCTTGTTTGACGTACCAAACCTACCATCGGTAATTAATCTGCCTCCACCGAAATCTGAATACGAAGTAAGTGAACCAAAATTACCAATGCTTAACATTTTTAAATTTGGGCAGTCAAGTGTATCAGCTCAACTCTACTGCCTTTTCGATTACTAAATGCATACTTTAAAAAATGTATCAACAGCCTCATTGTGAAATATGATATAAAACATGATATATCTGTAGGTCATAGGGATCAACCCCATCAAAGAAAAAGAGGAATATTATCAATGCAATAACTTGGAAACATCTTCATGCAAGATGAACACGAAGGTAGTGATAAATAAATTTTGTATACTATCTTAATATAGTTAAACTGTTGAAAGAGTATAATACTATATTTATTTTGCAGAGGCCGAAAACAGAAAGTGGAAGTGAAATTATTAGCAATGAACAATTAACTTTCTTACTGGCTGAAAATGAGTGTTTGAAGCAGAAAATAAGAAAAATGCATGCCATGCTAAAACGACTGTCTTCTTACTCATTAGCCACGAAACATCTCGAAAAATATAAAATTGATTCACATAAGAAAAAGGACAAGTACCCATTTTCGTGTTTTCAAAAAAATGTGTAAACAAAATAAACGAACATTAAAAAAATGGATGATAACTTTTTCTTCTATATGACAACACTCTGGAAAAATAATATTAATATTCTCAACTAGAGTTTCAATTGCGGCAGCGTTCCCATTTCTCACAATTGACTCTTCGTAATTTGTGAAATGGTATTCACAATGCAGAAAAAACCACAATTCTTTTAATCCACCCTTATTAGTTCCCTTTGTGTAACACTTTGCTCTGTGAATAAAATCAGTGTCCAATAAATTCTCATTGTTATACGCGTTTCATAATTGGAATATCTGTATTTCACTTTCGGAACCATTCTCAAAAGTCTTTCTAGGTCACTCACAATCACTTCGTATTTTTAGTACAGTATTCAGTTGAGATAATTTCTGCCCATGATTTGAATTTCCCGCTGTTCTTGCCGGAGTCAAAATGGCGGATGGGAATACTCGCATCCACACAGCTACACGTACACAGGGTGTTTCGTACATTGCCGGGTGATTGGTGACTTACGAGACACCGTATATTAGCGAGTTTCATCTCAAGTTCTTTTTCTACTCTATGGTTGTGTGCGTCAACATAACCTAAAAAGCTGACAGCTCATGTGAAGCGAAAGAAAACACAACTCTGCAACGATGTCTGCTCACTTTTTCTATACATTATTCTATTTTCTATTATCAGGATGCATTGTATATCCACCGACAGAATTCGTATCTGCTGGTTTGACGATAAAAAATATTTTCGGAAATTGGTTAGGTAGCGAAAGTGAATTCTTCGTACAATATCAGATACGAAGGAGCGTTATAACCTTATTCGTCCACTGTATGCTTCCTCTGGGTACGTTTTGCTCGCCATTCTTTATCCACTCGTCAAAGTTCCAAACTTCTGAAAGTCGTCCGCTTCACTGTCAATTGATTTGTTGAGATGGGACGTCGACGTATCCAAAGCTCTCTTCTTCTGTTTTCATCGATTGTCACTCGAGAATCATCCAAACTATAGAAAAACTTGGTTTTACCGATCAAAAAATCAATTTAGAAATTAAATTTTGATCTCGATTCTCTATCGTATGAATTCAAATTGCTCTCGGTTCATAATGTCATGGAATAAGTCGTTAAAAAACCAATTCAGACGGATCAGTTCTACTTTCGATTCAATAAAGTCCCATCGCATTCCATTGATATGCTTCGCGCGAAGGTATATCACATCATTTGCCACATTGTGAAACAAACTCTAATTTTAAGGTCCATCATTGTATCGTACCCACTCGATTCGTGATTGTACGCGTCTTTGTACAAAATTAACAATAAAATATCGTTAATCGAGCCAAAATAGTCGTTTTCAACCTTATTCAACGTTATATTAAATACCCGGTCAATTACCAACGCGAATTGCGAATTGTAAACTGATGTTTTTTTTTAAAGGATATATACTGGGATTAGTTGTATTTGGGCACATGGATCTGGCAAAAGTATTGTGGGGCGACACAAATTTCTTGTGGCTAGTCCTCACGATAAGTTCGGTGTTAACGCCGATATACTGTTTGTTCGTCATCTTGTCTTGGTGGAGGAACAATTGGTCGACGCATCCCATAGTAAAAAACTTGTCGGTATACCGCGTCAACGAGTCGACTTGGAAATCGGTAGCGTCCGATGTAAATATAAACTACAGACGGTCAGCAAACATGAATGAGAAATAAATTATTCGTGAACAATCCAAGAATCGTTGGTCGATACAATCTTCATTGTTTTTTTCAGAATAGACAAAGTTTTGATAGACATCAACAGCGTCACTCGTGCGATAGTCACGGATGATTGGATCATCAAAGTTACGCCGTACACGATGTACGTCGCTCATCAGAACGACACGGCATTGATATTAAATAGCAGTGATACGCATGCGATGTCTCATGTGATGCGTGGCGAAGTACAATATGTTAATATCGAGGTGAGTGAGATTTTGCAAACATGACCACGCGAGCTTGACGTACGAGTTCAGAGTTGGTTGCAGAATCTGTGTATTCGTACATAAAAAGACGATAACAGAAGTAATTCTTCTTCCGATAGGTGAAACCGACGAGAACCGGTGCTATACCGTTTAATATACGTATCAATTCACTGGATTTCAAAGATCTTCAGGATAAAGTATTGAGACCGATAATCGTACTACAAAATGTCACCTTTCACAGAACTCTGCTTGACAGGTTTATAGACACATTCAAGGAGCAGATTGCTCATAATCCTTATCATGAAACGACACAGGTATTAATTTTCACACGCGACGAACCGTAATCAATGACAATTTTTTGCCGATATTGATAATCTGTTTATTTTCTACGTTGGTGATAGGATTTGGAACAATGCATAGGATGTATGCAGATGATATCGAACGTGAAATTGACAAAATTATGCGGAGACGTCACTGCGCCTGGAGATGGTCCAGATGCTTGTGTTTCTTGCAATTGTCGACCAATGTGGTGCGTGGATTGCATGGCAAAATGGTAAAAATCTCCACACAAATTACTGGCTATCGAATAAAACTGGTTTTACTTCTAATCTCTCAATTACGTACAGGTTTGCCTCGAGGCAGGATGAAAATGCACCTGAAACCTGGTTATCTTCAAAATGTACTTGTCCCGTTTGCAGAGCGAGATTTTGCTTATTGGATGTATGCTTAATACGTAATCCACAACAGTAACGAAAGGAAACTATCATTCCGTGAGAAGAGTTTACTCCTTCCGATCTTGGAAGACACAAAATGGTACGAAGTCGATTATACTTTATCCTTGTTGATCTCGCAAAATGATATCTCACAAAGTAAATGATCCGGAGGTATTTTTCAATGAATTATCCTATTGCCACAAATAGAGCCAAATATTCAGGTTCCATCGCTCGATGTCGTAAAGATAATGTATCTATGAGCAGTAAAACTGTAACGAGCGATGATAATTGAAATGCAACTGTCGCATGACATTTTTTAATTATTTACTCGCGTGCTACGCTGCCTGGGAAAAATTGTTTGGAAAATATTGTAGTCGATGGATGATATATCGGTGTTCTTCGCAGATCAGAATTCAAGAAAGTTGGAGTATTGCGCACACGATCATTTATCTAATCTCCTACGCGACGAGTTTGATTGTTTCAGATGCTCAATCACATGACAATGTTTTGAGATACGAATTATCTATCATAAATAAAAAATCTACGAAAGAATACGAGCAACCAGCAAATCATACCAAGATTTTTATACTGTGATAATACAAAAAATTGTCCGATTCACCAATTTACCTCAAGTTTTTTGAACTTTGGAGATAAAACATTTGGATCTGTTCTGTATCCAAAGCTTTGAAACTTCTTGGCAATGTCGACATTCATCGCTTCGCGTGCCATTTGTTCTCGGTTCAAATTTATCATTCGATCACTTAGCCAGTCATACATTTGAGTTGTATCAATTTTCTTGAAAACAAGATCGCATATCACTGACGGTGATGAGATAGATAAAAATAATTAACCCGCATTGGGAACAAATTATATCACGCGTCGATACGTAACAACAGGTTGGACAATGACTAAAATGAATTGTTCTTCTATAAGTTACTTTGAAAGTAAAATCTATCCCACGTAACTGCAAAGCGACCGATAATGTCGATGAATTTTTGAATACAATGCATCTAATAGTAATTTTCTTAACAACATGTGAACTTAATTTATAATTCGAAATTTTATACAGATTCTTTTCTCTAATTATCGTTCATTTCGTTGTTGATCTTACTCAGCGCGATGACTTTGTCGTAAGAAACAAACAATGTAACACGATGCTCGATCTTCGATCTACGATGACAACTACTCGTAGATCTACGATGTAAATAAATGAATATTGTTTTGTAATAAATTAATTTTAAGAACGTTAAATTTCGGATTCTTGTCGTTTTATCCTCTCTGCTTTTTTCCTCTCGATTTCCGTTTCCACTTTGTTTTCCGGTGTGTCGATCGGCGTCGTAGCTGGACTGCTAAAGGTGTCGTCTTGAATTTCTTTACGATTCTTATTCCTCTGACGAAATCGTCCTGAATTTGATATGGACAGACGTCGGTCTCCGCTCTGATCATCGATCTGCGTTGTGATTTCAATTTGATTTTTGTTCCCGAACAAGTCAGCAAAGAACTTCTTCGCAGACATATCTATTCATTTACTTTGACAAAATCTCTGCAAATAATAGCAGAAATAAATGTGTGAATTGCATAAATAACAGTTTATTTTGTCAGTTGAGGTCTATAAGTGGGATTGTCGGTAAGTACTGTAATTGTTATCTAATCTTATCTGTGGATAATACACGTTAACGCATTAGAAAGACATTGATAAGTCGATGTAGTCTCGTTTCATGATATGCAACAGAAAAGAAAACTGATACAGCGACACCGCGAGATGGTAAACTTAAAAAACAAGCCAACTTTTAAGATCTATAAATCGGTTGCAATATTCTACTTCGTGCAAGGTTTTAATCTTCCGACAAAGAAATTCTTTCCAAAGTTCAGCATCAGATTAGAAAATGTAGGTCCGACAAAAAATAAACTGATTAGTCACATTTTTTTCTACTTATTTTGAATAAAGGGGAATGTTTATTTCTCGATTTCATTGGTGTCCAAAGTCTTGATTATGTATTTCTTTTATTTTTTTAGGAAGTCAAGTTTTTATTGGTACTACATAAAAGTCCAATATTTATAAATTTTGACTCACCTCGAAACAATCGATAAAAGTGAACACGTTATCTCTGGAAATTTAATTGGGAAATAACTTTCTCAGTTGTTGACAGTTCGTAACACAGGTTTTTCCCCCATCAAGAAATTTCACTCGAAATAATTTTCCACCACCTGTTCCGTTGCGAGGTAATTATTTCTCACACATTTTCTTATTTCACGTGATGTATAAAACAAACCGATTCTTCTCACTCCATAATAATTCTGTACGTAGAATATTTGTGAAAAAACACGGCAGACAATTTATAATGCAGTAGCAAAGTTTCTGACGGCATTCACTGGACGATGATGCGACAATGAGGAATAAATTTTATCTATCGATATCTAACGCCTTATCAAAAGACATCGGATCGCAAGCTGTTGTACATATTGGTTATTGATTATCATGATTTCTCATGAGTTTTCGCTCAATCACGTTTCCCAATGTCAAAGAAATCGGAGGGCAATTTTCCAGTTTTGATTCGTCAAATTGAGATATTTGTATTTTCCTGTAATTTTATTAGCTCCATTTTTTCATATACTAAGTAAAAAATACAAATATTCCTTATTAGCGTCTTTTATAAATAACGACATTCGAGAACTGTGGGGAGTTATCGAATAATTCGACTCGATCGAATCGCGGTATGGAAATTACAACTTCAATCGTTCGCTCCAACGAAGCAGCGTCGAAATTTCTACCGTCGACAGACCACCCGATTCGAGATCAGACTTCGTGGAAGCCGAGCCAGCAATGGGATTCAGCCGTCTTTGTGAAGAGAAATAAACTCTCTGGTTTCTCCCCTCTACGGTTGTAAGAAAAATTCCACAAGGTATCAGAGAAACAATCACTAATTCACCATAAGTCGTGGCGCAATGTTCATGGCCATTAATTCTTGGAACAAAAGTTTCGCGGCGTACGGCAACCGAATCTGAGATATTTGCGTCTTATTCTTGCAGCCCTTGCATTCGAAGGTATTATTCCTGAGATTAGCGATGGCAATCAAGCCACAGAAATTACAAATATGAATTCGGTACGGATCAGACACTTCGAAGAGACGTTCTCGAAGGAACTGCGCAGCTCCGTGAGAAATTTGACAATCTCGCTCCATTTCGCCGAAACGTAGACCACCATCCCTGCAAATTTGCGAACATGAAGAAAGAATAACGAGCAATGGAGGTGAAAGTTCATCGAGCATCTATCATAGTCTTACCTTGCTCTTCCTTCCATGGGTTGTCGTACCAAAATTTGTACAGGTCCCCGAGCTCTGCTGTGAATCTTGTCGTCTACCATGTGTTTGAGACGCTGGTAATACGTTGGACCCAAAAATACTTGAGCGTTGATTTTGCGACCTGTGTGTCCGTTATACATGACCTCGTTACCTCGCAACTGGTAACCATATTCTTGGAGCAACGTGGAGATCTTTTGCACGTTGACGGCATCGTTGAATGGCGTTGCGTCACCGATCTCGCCTGCAAATATTTTCCATATGAAACGAAATACCAACTAAAAAGGAGCTAATAGAAATGGAATGGGGAATGTATACCTTTGTTAGCCGACACCTTTCCTTGGATGCACTCGATCAAGTGACCAATCGTCATACGAGACGGAATAGCGTGGGGATTGATAATAATATCAGGTGTCAACCCTTCGCAAGAGAAAGGCATATCTTCCTGCCGGTACTGAATACCGCAGGTACCTTTCTGACCGTGACGAGACGCGAATTTATCTCCAATCTGTGGTATTCGTACGCTGCGAACACGTATTTTACAAAATTTGTAGCCCTCGCTGTTCAGCGTTAACATAACTTGATCCACAATTCCAGTTTCACTGTTACGCAGGAACGTCGAAGCGTCTCGCTTCGTGAATCGTTTCGTTGTGCTGTCCAGCTGCAATGACGCAAGTAATTAGATCAAACTCCTAAATTCTACGGGTTCTACAAATGACAACGTACCTCGTCGTCGGTTTCCGGAAGCGTAATCGTTTTTCCAATAACAACATCATCACCGGATACACGAATCCCTGGAGCAATGATACCATCGTCATCCAGTTTGTCGTAAATGGCATTTCTCATTCCTTGACAAGTTTGTCTCGTAGGCTTCTCAAACTGTTCTTCTTGATCGCCGACTCGTTTGGATTCAGAATCTTTGTAGGAACGGTAGAACACGGATCTGAAGAAGCCTCTCTCAACAGCACTGGCGTTCAGGATGACGCTGTCTTCTTGGTTGTAGCCGGTGTAGCACAAGATAGCGACAATACTGTTTATACCTGCGGGTAATTCTCTGAACCGCAAGTATTCCATAGACCTCGTAGTAACCAAAGGTTTGTGAGGGTAGTAGAGTACGTGAGCTAGCGTGTCCATTCGAACGTGAAAGTTCGTGATATAAACGCCCATAGCTTGTTTACCCATAGCACTCTATACAACAACCAAGAATATTTTCGATTATTTTACATCATAGATTGTACTGTGAATTTTATGGAGGTGAACAATGTGAATAGAATGACGAGATGCTTTTCTTTGTAGTTACCTGATAAGTGTTTCTTGGGCTCTGATTGTGATCCGGAAAAGGTATGATAGACGCGCAAACGCCCAAGATCATCGCTGGATGAATTTCACAATGAGTGTAGGTCGTACAATAGGCATACTCTTTGTCTTGTCGCAGATCTTCCGGTGACATTGCAATCATTACGGTCTCTTCTTCCAGCGTGTCGATGTACTCGACTACGCCGCTGGCCACCAGCACTTGCCAACTGAAAACGAGACGAAATCACGTAACTGCATCTCGAGACACGTCGATGTGGTAAATTCGAATGGCACTTGAAATATATCCGACTTACCCATAGTTATTGTAATCTCTTTCCTTCAACATGTCGATGTGTCGCTTCTTCAGCAGCAAATTTGTAGACTCAACGATCAACAACGGCCTGCAGATCCTACCAGCATCCGTATAAATCCTGATCTCTCGGTCTCTGATATCTCGAATCATCGATACTTCGGAAACGATGATGTCCATCTGTCGTCTGAGCTTCCTCAAAGTAGCCATGAGCTGTTCTGGATCCCTGTGAATGCCGACCCAGCAGCCATTGACGAAAATCTTGGTTGCATCGGCAATAGCGCTCGGTGCGATTTCTTCCAAATTTTCCATAGACCATTCCTCCAAGAACTCCAAGATCGGAGACGGTTGAGAGCCGACACTGATGTAGGCCATCAACGCCAAATTTTTTACCAAACCTACGGCAGCACCTTCCGGTGTCTCGGCCGGGCACAACATACCCCATAACGTATTGTGCAGTTGACGTGGCTTTGCCAATTTTCCATCACGACCTATCGGAGAATTGACGCGTCTCAAATGGGATAACGTTGACGCGAATGTCAGCCGATTCAACACCTGCGATACTCCAGCTCTGGCTTGATGAGCTTTCTTCTGGTCACCCCAGTTCCCGGTGGCCAAAGAATATCGCAAGCCGTCCGTGATGATCTTAGTCTTGATCGCTAATTCCAAATTGAAATCTTTTCCACGATCGATGAACTTTTGAGCGTACATTCTCACTTCTTTGAGCAGATTCTTAAATAAGCCTCGGAACAAGAATGCGAGCAGCGGACCAGCCAGGTCTAATCGCTTATTCCCGTAATGATCTCGGTCGTCAAGTTCTCGCCTACCAAGCGAGGCTGACAACAATCTGTGCACCATGTAGCCAAGGAAATAAGCTTTCTTAGTTTCGCAGAAATCGCTGATTCCCACGTGTGGCAACATTTCCTTCTGCAAGATTTCTCTCGCGTATTTTATACGCTTCTCTTTCGTTACACCAGGCCTAGCACCTCGAGACCCGATAAAATTCAAGGCTACGTTCTGTTCCTGAATGACGAAGGCTTCGTCCAACGACGGTTTCACCATCTCCATCATCTCAGGATCGTCAAAATCGTAGATTATGTGCTCCAGAATGTCGCGATCAGCTACGAAACCCAAGGCTCGGAAGACTATCATTATTGGAATTTCTTGCTTGATGTATGGAAGAATGGCGATGATCCGTTGTCCAATTGCAGATTTTTTTATACTCTGCACCAAACAATGATAATAGTTGTATCAATCAGTTGTTTTACTATACACTCCAAGATACTTTACTAACTTGGCAAAAGTTGCGCAAGCTTTACAAATATGTTTTATACGAGTCACAGTTTATTGGTAGACCGAACGAATATTCTTACCGCACCACTTTTTGCCATCATGTTGACCCATAGAGTAGAAGTTGGACGAGAACTGTGTTCCAAGCAGGATCGAATCTCCGCCTTGTACGCGTACTTTCCATCTTTCATGCTGAACACGTAAACCGTGTTCGTCGCCATCTTCTCTTGGGCAATGAGAACCTACAGAGATTATCAGGACATGAGTATGAAGATTTGGTGAAGTACGAAAGTTGTAAACTGTCCAACACATCGCCGATGATCGATCATCGTCAGCTCAGTTACCTTTTCGGAACCGTTGATGATAAAATAGCCGCCAGGGTCTAGAGGACATTCGTTTAACTCCGTCAAATCACGATCGGTTAATCCGGAGAGTAAGCAATAGGTGGACCTCAGCATAATGGGAATTTTCCCAATGAAAGTTTTCTGATGTTGAGTTTCTGAAATGAAATAATAATCATTACTGGACGCGTCCATCGTCGGCTACGAATTATTTCTTACCTATTGGATCTTCGCCGTCCTTGACAATAGTCTTGGTAATGTCGACGTACAACGGCGCAGAATATGTGAGATTTCTTAATCGAGCCTCGTTAGGCATCATCGGCGATGGTGCACCATCTTTTTCCCAATGCGTGGGCTTCGACAAGTAAATTTGTTCGAATTTCAGTAAATGTCTAACTGGATTTTCGATTTCTCCGGACGTGTGCTGAGCTTCGGCTTGAAGATCAATTTGCGGCGAATCTTCCACGATTCTTTGCACGGACATTTGAATGAATTCGTCAAAACTATCCAATTGTTGTCGAACCAGACCTTTCTCGTCGAAATAAGCGTTAATAACGATCCAACAAGCTTCTTGCCACAACTCCGATGAAATTTCCTCCGCTTCATCGTCGTCGT
This sequence comes from Arge pagana, assembly GCA_963969455.1. Classification (NCBI taxonomy): domain Eukaryota; kingdom Metazoa; phylum Arthropoda; class Insecta; order Hymenoptera; family Argidae; genus Arge; species Arge pagana. The sequence continues at coordinate 23,831,412 of OZ018310.1, forward strand.
ATTGATCTAAGCAAATGATATTCGAATAAGTACCCGATACTTAGATAATCGACGATGTTCTAGAACGCGCGTCCAATAAGTAATATACCAACAAGGTGGAAAAACCTATTATACAATAACCACGATTGTTCTAGCCAACAATTCAAAACACATCGAGTTAGCTTTCATACTTGGATAACAAACGAGAATAGAATTAACAATGCAGAGTGGGAATCTGGAAAGTTGTGATGACAAAAAGGAGAGACTTTTAGGTTAGGTTTTTTGTTTTCTTGTGTATACTAAAGTATTGATATTTTCTTAATTTCCATTAATTCACGTCAAATAATACAACTTCTGCTTACCATCTTCGACCGCGTACATTGTCTGCTTATTTTCTTATCACACTTGTCGTTGTTCAACACTTTCACGCTACAATTGAAGACGCGAGTCGATCAACACCGATGGATGGTGTGACGAATATTGTGCCAGAGAATATATATGTGCATGGAAGCTAAGCCCCTATGTTAGTTTTGTCACAGAAAATGTAGTAGAAATTTCGCGAGCAGGCAGCGTGGCTCTGTATCGATGTACCTCACACGTTGATACACCTTGGCAAAATGACACAATGTAGAATGCATTCGTGCTCACTGATGCAGGCAGCGCTTCGTAGTGGTCGCGGTGCGAACTACGAGCACCCCAACAAAGTCTGCCAACAGAGCCCGTAAGGCTACGCTTCCATATACATCTATGTTCTCTGATTGTGCGCAGTCAACATGCCGGCCTGCGCGCTAAACTTTACCGTTATGTACGGGGCATTCCACGCCAAATCCGACTGTTTGCATAATTTGGATTTTGGATTTCCTTCATTGTTTCATATTTTCAAGTACCCATCCAAAAACTCTTTCTGGTGAAGTTTGGCATTTTTCTGGTCACCAGTACAAAAGACGCCTTTTTTCGGCTTTCACTGTACTTACATTATGGTGCACTACTGGAGGTGGATTTTGGAACGCGCGTATATTTTCGGACTTGTAACGGGTGTTGCCTATCACCAGCTCTTAGGCGCTCGATGAAATCTACTCCTGTTGTGTAATGACACTGTTCATGTCATGCTAATTAAAGTGAAACTTTTTTTAGCATTCACCCTTTCAAGTCAGTACGTCGGAGATAACTACCATTTATAACAACTAATCGTTGATGTTGAGTATAGCAATTTTCTGAACGACCTATTCTGGGGATTTCCCGGAATACTTACACGACTGTCTTGAGAATTTCAGTAAAGGAACCAACCATTCACTCTTGCATTCTCGTTCCATAAGCAACGAATTTATGGTATTCGAGTACAAATGAATTGTGTAATACTGTGCTTAGAAAACTTATATACAATATATATTGAAAGCAAGAACATGTTTGCAAGAACACAGCTCGTCGGAACCATTTTCATGGCAAAATTGTTGTCCATTCGAACAATATTTGAAAGTTCATGATGTAATATATAGGAATGATGCAAATCCTTGCTATAATTATTATTGGCACGTTGTTACATTGAGACGTTAGTTATAATCAGTCGTACGATTCGGATCGCCGTGTTCGAGCATTAATTTGCGACGATATGGCAAGCCAACTGCAATGCATGATTTCATTGTCAACATCGCACAGCGATGTGCTTAAATAATTGTCTTTGGAATCCTGTTTTTAGGATGCAGTACCTTATTCGAGCTTTGAGTACGAGCAACATTGTTATGTACCAGCATGATACTGGTTTAGTACTGGTGTGAACTACTAACTATTATGACGAATAGTAGATTACTATTGTCAATACTAACATAACTGGTGGAGAAATTTTAGTTGCGGCGCTGAACTGGAACAACGTAAAACCTGAAACAGTTTATAAAAGTCTTTGAACATCGCCCGGTACCCTAGATAGTAGTTACACGGAGCGAGCACGCTCTACATTTCCATTGGATTACTTTATTCACAACTTACTCTTGTCATTGGGATCTCGGATTCCACATTGCCGATAACCGAGAGTCTTTCGTCTTTTCACGGATGAAAAAAACCCTGGAATTGGCAGACTTGGTGATTCTAATTTACCCGTAGACATCAATTTGCTGAAATCTAACTCGAGCTGATTGGCGATCGGGCCTGAAAAACATTTTTTCATTTCATTGTCAAATATTTCAATTGATATCAATATCACATTGCTGGGAAATGATTTCCACGCGTTTGCATCATTCGAAATGATTTGGTCCCAAAAATGTGAATGTTTACAGTCTTACAGAATTACCTTTGAAGTGTAATAAAAATTGAATGCAGCCACCATTATGTAAAGTTCTGGTTTTCCTACTGTCGACGGAAAGCATCCACTCTGGAATCCCCATAACTTGTCGAACATCTTCGATGAATTGAGCGCTATGAAGATAGGCATACGATCACAGTATCAATTCATGAGAACAAGAAAGATTGAGCTATGACTTACACGACAAATCTTGGTGGTTTTCTGATATTGGCATATTTCACGATGTCGTTGTCAGGTTCGATGTTTGCGCAGGCGAACCTGTTGCTACCAAAGTCTTTATCCAATATCACTATAGATTTGCCCATAGCAGAAACGACTCCTTCCAAAGGAAAGTTTGAATCGGTGAAAACTTGTCTGTCCACACCTATATCGATAGGACCTAATCTGGCTGAAATATCACCGACGTGACAACGCAGAGGTAGGTCAGCCCCACATTCTTGTCTGTAAAGATCCTCCTAAAAATTTGTCACCAATTTCATTATAGCGTCGGTGAATGTTCCTGGTTAATTTGATGGGTTTCAGATTGTCATACATTCAAAGGATCTGCTAGCTGCGTGAAATATGGATTCCAAATGTAACCTGCAGCGACGCAGCGAGTCGCTGGTACCCTCACCGATGCGTCAACTCCAACTGGATTTACATAAATTGCCCAGTTGTGATTTCTTGTCTACGATAAAAAAATGTGATTACGAAATGGACATGGAAGTTCTTAGTTAACGGTTCGAAGTATGTTCAAGAATAATATCCGAGAGCTTACAATGTTGCGATCATTTTTTCCAGGATGACGAAGATTCACCTCGATGATAGTTTCGCTCTTACCGTTGTCCTTATATACTAGCTGGGTCTGTAAACAAATGGAATCATGCAGAAAAACCATGACGAGAAACAGCTATAAGATATCGCTTTATATTAATGCTACGTTACCATCCTGATATAACCATAAGCAAAGCCATAGGGATGGTGGAACGAAGCTATGGCTCTCAATTCTCTGGCTTCCGAAGGTGCATAGCCTCTTTCAATCGTCGAGCAGGCCCATCTGCCCAGTACAAAAAGCAATTACAGACAGTGGTCTTGATAAAATTCTGGTTTCAATGTCTCGAAAAGCTGTACCTATAGTTCTTCTCCTTTTTGTGGATCACAACGCTTCGTCCTACGATACTATTCCGACCAAACAAGAATAGCGAAGTATCGTTGTACGCTGTGCTGAACTTTCTTCTGCTGTCCAAAGTTCCAAACTTCCCACTGAGATCGCCAACTTCATACTGATCCGCAGTTCCCTCACCTGGCAGCGGCGATTGACTCGTATTCACACCGAGTGGATTGAAACCACCGTAAAGAGTAGTGGCCTCGCAAGGGAATTCCAAATCAACTTCCACCGGAGTCTGGCAGTGGAGAATTCAATGTTTATAGTGTTTCGCTCTTACGATGCGAATGAAATGAACAGTAGAGTGACAGCAGCATCCAGAATTATATTGTCTATGAGGTGCTTTCGCACGAAGCTGGAAGTATGGCGATGAAATGAAGACCACGCTATAACCGGACAAATGGTACGTACCATGTGTATATGATATCCACTCAAACGACCCGTGAGTCCTTCCAAATTGACTTCGACATCTGTCACGTCATATTCTGTCTGCTGAATGAACTCCAACTTTCCTTTCGCCGTAGTCTCTTGACCGTTGCCGAACCAATCTTTCACAACAGCTTTCCTTCTGTATACTCCGCTGATTCTGGAGAGCGAACAGGATTACCAAGGTGGAAAATAATGGGTGGTGGAACGAAATTTTTATTGGAATTAATCCTGAACTCACATCGAGCAAGCGAGTCGTTCTCCCCTAGCAACAGGACCGTGATCATCGTACAGTACTAAGCTTCGACCTATGATGCTCGACGAACCAGTGAGTGGTAACATCGGGTCAGTGAACAATCTTCGTGTCAATTGCGGCCCAAACAGTTTTCTGCCAGCGATTTGTAAATGCCCATGACGAGAAAGATCTCCAAGTCGACAGAGCGTTGGTTCACTATTGGAGCACCATTCTGGGTGATCTGGATCCCAATAAACCTAGGAAACAAAATACATTTCTGGGTTTTTTGTTCCATCGTTATTCGGGAGCATCTTCGAGAAATGCGATACCTTGTAAGGATTATATGGATTTCCAGCGCTGATACATCGTCTGCTCCAATTATAGTAATCGGGGCCTGGTGCCAGGTCATGAATCATCCATCTGTCGAACCGAGAGAAGAAATGTAGTCAAGATCGATTTCCATGCACCAAACTTAGTCAAGCTCACCTGTGATCAACTGAATTGTTGAGCGATGTCCCATCAGCGTGAACAAGGTTCTCGATAATGATCGTTGTATCCATCAACGGGTCGTGTTTCGGTTGTCTGAAGAGTATCCTTCCAACAAGAGGATATCTAAACACAGCTTCAGCGGTAAACATAGAAAGTTGTCCAGCATCATCCGGCAGATGATGCATCAGACTGCCGCAGACCCAGGGAATTATATCAGTATGATTAGTCTCGTTGTACCTAAAAAATTATTATACGATCAAACAATGCACCAGATTCTATTCTCCATCATTGGTCGATAGCTGCTACGACCTTTGCTGCTTACTTGTGGATTACCAGTGATCTGTGAACAACGCTATTCACTCCGGACAGCGGTAAGTAAATATCCCAGTATCGCCCGCTGAGCTCAGCACTTCCCGGCAAAGTGTTTTTATGGTAAGATCCTTCCTTCCGCCCTTGAAGCTTCCCAGAAAGGTCTCCAATAGCATACTGATCCTGCGTCCCAAGTCCTGCCAAGATTTGGGTTAAAACTCATTTTTATATCTCAAGTATCGCGAGGCAACGATAGATTCTCACCAGCAGGAGGTGTGTCTTTGCCATGGATTCCAACTGGATCGTACATGTCCTTCGTGGTCGAGCAAGGATTCTCAGCGGCTGTGGCGACCTTTTCAAAAGGTTGCTGGGGTAGATCGTGGATTCTGTACGCAGCTATTTTCGTGGCGTAGCGTAGCCTCGTAGCCAGATCGTTGACCGGATTCAACGACACCTCAACCCATGTCGGATTGAAAGGCGATTCTTGAGTCAAAGTTACGTCACCTCTTATGCCGTGGGAATTGATCAAAGCTCTGCGAAGAAATTATTCGCGGTTGCAGAACTTCATAAAAGGTAATATCAGCTACGGCAAAGTATTATTACTACTCACTTCGCTAAAATGGGCTTGTAATGTTTTATTTTAGCACACGCGAGAAACGAGTCGTCGTGAGTGGGATGGAATATGACAACGTAAAGTACTCGACGAGGTCCTAGGAGATCGGCTGGCAACAGAGCAAGCTCAGGATCTCGATAAGCTGTTTTGAACTTCTTGTTATGGTCAACGGCAACTTTCAATTTCCCAAGTCGTGTATCGATGTCTCCGATGGAACTGCCCGAGCCTGAATTATTCGGATCGAACACTTCTTGGAGAAGGTTGCAGTTGTCATCGCCTTTCTCTGCGAATCATATACGTACAAATAGCTGATCCAAATATCAGACTACAAAATATTGAATCGATCGATTAACGAAGAAGATATATACGAAACGACGAAGATCTTGCATCGGTCGACTTACCTTTCGCCGAGTCAAATATGTCGGTCACGTAGATCTTCCATCGATGCTCCGTATACTCATCGTCGATGGTTCTATGCTTCGTGACGTGATGTAGATTGGTGTAAACAATAGTATCGAAGGTATTATCGCCGGGCTGACCACCCAGCCATCGAAACCACATGCTACCAGCGACTGGTCCATGAAACCGAGCTTCAGCCAATTTCTCTGCATTCTTGTCCGACACCTTTGAGAACAAAATACCAGTCACTCGTTCCTCGCTTTGTCGAGCCACGGTCCATCGCTACTCACGGTAATAGATGCGCAGATGCTCCTCGAGCTAAACGTATCTGTCAACAGCAAACCTTTACCCCACAGCCCATCGGCACCCGTCAAACTGATTTCAGGAATTTCCACAACACCCGTCTCATTCCCTGGCATCTCCAAGGGCCCCAGGATTTCGGTCATATCAATAACACTGCAAACAAGAAATGAAAATGACGGATGCAGTCAACATGCATATCGAACTACAACGAAGCATGTCCAATTCTAAATATTCAATTATTTAAAATATTCAATGTCCCCATAACAAGCCGATACGATGTCGATCCACTAATCACATACTACCTCTACCACACCACTAGGATAAATACTTTTTCATCATGTTAACACAAGAGCAGTTATACACTACTTGAAAATTGGAAATTATTCTTGAAAATGTCTTCATCAAAGTAAGTTAATGAGGGTAAAATAGTCGAGTTTGTATATATATATATAGATATCACATCTTGGCGACTAAATTGATTATAAAAACTGACGTCTATTGCACTACCTTACCAACACCCTGTACAGAAGAGTGTCATTGTATTTGATACACGAACATGCATCTAAAAAATACACACTGCCAGTGAATTACAAAAAAATAAAATCAAATTACAAAAAATTATTTCCTCGTTGCAGAATCTAATTATAGTGAAAGTACAGCTTTATATTGATTGTCTGATCTATAATTGGCTACTTTTTGTTTGATTGATATTTATTCTTGTAGAGACAGCATGATTCATATTTGCTTCGTCCATCGTACAGGCAGTCTGCTAACTATCAATTGGGAAATCCAGTCGAATGACGTATTCATGATGAAAAAATGATTGGAAAGAGGAAAGCAATGTACGTTTCGCCGACGTTACGCGGATCGCATCGTCCATCGGGGCGAGTGTAATCCACGGGGAACCTCGTGACGCTCCAGATCCATTGTTGATCCGGATACTGAAGAGTTGCTCGAAGTGCGAAGCGTACGCGTATCCCATTATCTCGCGCTGGTTCGAATCTGATTTCTCCGTGGAGACCGCCCGACGAAATGTAAGCAGCTAATCTCAATCCGCGAGCGCCTGCGGCTGCAACATTGAAGTATCCATCGTTACGCACCAAGTCGTCCTTCCATTAAACTTTTCTTCGTCACTAGCAAAATTTTCCGTCGCAACCAGTTCGACAGGCGTGATTCACTTTCTCGTGGACTAACAACCATTTCTCACGTCGGCGGAAAATTGGCACGGAAAAAAAATGGATTACCGTAAATTAACAGGAGGAACCACCACATCATTTCAACATTCCACACCCCATTTTTCTCTCTTATTCTCTAACTCCCCAACCGGAGGCTTGTAACTGGAATAACGTCTGTTTTTATGGACACGAACGAGTTTACGAGAGAACGTATTGCTGGTTACTGGGGACACCTTCGTACCAAGTTTCACCAAACTGTACATAACGTTACTTTCTTCTTGTGGAGGTCGACGTAGACGACGCTGGTGGGGGAAACTCGAAGAACGATGACCCTCGCGCGCTGGTTCTTCGAGTGACAACGTGCATTACGGTTCCGGGTAATCAGAGCTGCGATCAAAAAAAATTACACCAGTAAAAAGAGTGCGCTTAATATAAACCAGTTTTTTTCTTTCAAGTCCTCTCATCTCAAAAGGTATAAAAAAAATCTCCCCAATGGCCAACTCGATATTTTAATTCGACGGGACGCTCAATCATTTTTTTTCCTTATAACTAGCACGTAAAAAATTTTTTTGGGGGGTTTTTCCCTTTAATACCAAGAAAACATATTTTTTTTCTATTTTTGAGCACATATTCTCACACGAAATTTAATTCTTTACAAAAAAGTTCTGAAATTAATATAGTTTGAATGTTTCTTCAATCTAATAGCACTTTAGTTAAGTATGTAGGCTAATATAATATATTATTACAATGCTTGAGACATTTGATTAAAAAAAAAACACTATGGAGCAAATTTTGTTTTCCTAACGAGCTGCGTTTTTGACAAAAATGTAGGTCTTATTTATTATTATCACGCAAAATAGTAGTCTACAATAATTGCATTATTACTTATATTAGTTCATGATTCATTTTTGGAGACAATAATTTTTTTCTGCAATTTTCCAACTTTTTATTCGAACGCTGACCTTGAAAATATGAAAAAATCTCGACTGCGCGCTATGTATATCGAGGAGTATTACAATGGTCCTGCGTACCCTTTTTTGCTCTCATAGGAATTTTGAAAATCGGCCCCGCTGGAATATTTGGAGAGTAATTGGTAAAAATTGCTGGAATTGCGAGATTATGGAGTAAAAATGACCCATTTTGTAGAAAAATAATTGTTGTTCTCGTTATAAAAATTGAACCTGTCAGACGAATGGAGAAATGAAGATCGAGGCGATCGATCTGCTGATCGTGATTTGCTTTTTTTTTTTTTTTTTTGAAGGGAGATAGATAGTTGACAGTGAACCTCGAAATTGGGACTCGGATCGTAATTGAAAATTTCTCGTCGTCCGATGAAAATATAACATGATTTGGAATCAGATCGACGCCAAATACGTGAAAATATTACTGAAAGTCCTCACGTCGACGAAAAATTTACCGAAGTATGCCAGAGGCACTTTCAATTTCCTCGTCAATTGCATGGGAAAAATCATGTAACGAAGAGTTCTCACTTATTCGAAGTAGTTTCGACATTTGCTTCGGAACTTCCAACCTCGTTTGATCGATTCGCGTTTTCTGTCGGCAGTCGATATCACGGTGACATTTTTGGGAGGAATATTCTGCGGAGAATGAGAAAGATCAAGGATTGTAGTGGCACAGGCTCGAGAATGCCCAGGTCCAAATACGTGTGTGCCGAATGCAGGCGAGTAAATATTGATGGATGGACGCGAAATTTGGGCTCGATTTTTCGGCAATTTATGCCCAATTTCATAAGACATCGTAACGTTATTCGCATCGATGTGGTAATTTTCGCAGCAGCCACAGAGACCAGACGAGGGATGCTGCGGTGGTGGCTGAGCTCTGGACTTCTGCAGCAGGCTGCAGTAGCAATACGGCGCGGTGAGTGATTAAAAATACATCTGCTCGCCATTCGAGGATACAAAATATTATTCTGCTATTTTCATGTCGACTTTATAGAAAAAAAAGGTAAAATATTTTTTCCGCGTTCTAATAAATCTTAGATTTATTTTGAGGTGTTCGGATTTTTAACTGAATATTCGTTAGATCGTTTGACAATTTTTTAGCAGACTTTGGTTAGTCCAATTTGGGAAAATGCAAAGAAACTTTTTCAGGTGGCCGGCGAACGACGAGTCGTCGAGGAACGAGCAGCCGCAAGGATCTTCGGCGAGCACCAAAGACCTGTACTTCTTCGTATACTCGCTTTACTTCCTGTTGACAGTAGCTTACCATTTCGGAGCGAGATTTTTCTCCGACTGATCGAGTCTCCGTTCGTGTAAACGGATGAAATAAAACTGCGGAATGCAAACGTTCGGATTATTTTTAAGGAAAATCGAGAGCACCAGCGATGCTTGGTGGGCCAGCGTGAAGGAGCGGCAAGAAACGATGCCGCCGTTGAAGAATGCGCCGATGAAACCAACAAAGTCCGACTGTTCCTCCGTCTCTTCGGGATTCCGTTCCGGACGTGCTTCGCACGTGTCAAAAAATTCCTCCGAGCCTTTGGCGAACGTGTCGCTGACAACTGACGTCTCAATGCGAAGGTATTACGCGAATTGTACGCCGTATATCCTCTTCCTTTCGACGGTATTCGCGTAAGTGGGAAAAAACAGGATTCCTCGGAACGTCTCACTGCTCTCTGTCCGCAGTACTTTTTCCCCAGAATCTCGTACTCGTGCTTTTTTTCTTCTTCTTTCCCTTTGCCATCTACACATTTTTTCCATTTTCGCCTGCTTACCGAAACCAGGCAACCAACGATGCACAGAATTTATCGCGTTTCTCTTACGAGTCGAAATTTTTAGCTCCGATCTTCCAACTTCTACTCTGCAAATTTGAATCACAAAATTACTTCTTATTTGATTGATCAAATAAAATAAATGAAATGACTAAAATAAATAAAATAAATAAAATGGATGAAATGGATAGAATGGATAGAATGGATAATATGGATAATATGGGTAAAATGGATAGAATGGATAGAATGGATAATACGGATTAAATGGATCAGTTGAATAATATGGATAAAATGAATACAACGGATAGAATGAATAAAATGGATAATATGGACTAAATGGATAGTATGGATAAAATGTATAGAATGGATAAAATGGATAATATGGACTAAATGGATAGTATGGATAAAATGGGTCAGATGGATAATATGGAATAAATGAATACAACGGATAGAATGAATAAAATGGATAATATGGACTAAATGGATAGTATGGATAAAATGTATAAAATGGATAAAATGGATAATATGGACTAAGTGGATAGTATGGATAAAATGGATCAGATGGATAATATGGAATAAATGAATACAACGGATAAAATGAATAAAATGGATAATATGGATCGAATGTATAAAATGGATAATATGGACTAAATGGATAGTATGGATAAAATGGATAAAATGGATAGAATGGATAAATTGGATAGAATGGATAAAATGGATAAAATGGATTGAATGGATAAAATAAAATGAAATGAATGAAATAAATATTGACTTTTACAGATCCTGTCAGGATGGGTACGAGCTTTGTTCGAAATTTCGCGAAGGATCCAAATCGGAGCCAAGGAATTTGCCGAGCCTCGTCAAGTAACGTTTTCAGCCGTGAACTAGTCGATGCATAAGAATCAAAAAAAAAATGGTGGCGATTGACAGAAGAAAAGTTGTAAATGACGGGAATTCGATACGAAAAATCGAAAATAAGCTTTGGATGCTTTTGGCAATCGCTTCGCGTTTAAAATTCCATTATGTCGCCGAGGGCTGACAGTGGGAGTAGCGTATATAGAATTACCTGGCCGACTGACCGAGCTCGAAAAAATGTACACGGCGAGCCAATTTTTCCGTGTCAGGCTCGTCCCTCGAGTTTTCGGCGACGGCGTGAAAATTGAAACGAGGATAGAATATTTTTTTCCGAACGTCTTGATTTGCAGGAAACGCGAAGTTCCTTCGAGTAGAAGAGCACCGCGGCGTTTTCGCAAAACGGAGAGGAAGTTGCGCCGCAGAAAATCGAACCAGGACGAAAGTCGCTTCGCAGCGATGGTCAAATCAAAAATACGAAAAGTACGCTGCGCTCGTTGATTTTTCGAAAAGGAGAAAAATGTACGCGCAACGGCGAGAAAAGGGAGGAGAAAATAAACGGAGCGGTTATCGGATGCCACGGCTCGAGAATTGTTTTTGTAAAACAAGCGTCGCTCGATACTAATTTTGGATCGTAGCCACCGACGCTTTTCGCAGTGCTGCCAGTTCGAATTCGAAATTAAAATGCTAATTACACCGCGAGAAATAACCTTGCATCATTTTTCTCGCGACATTCGATGGTAAAAAAAATATTTTCAAGCATCGTAGACGAATATAACAAAAAATGTGTCGAACGAGTCGAGTGTAATCGATTTGTTCCTACGATTATCGAACGGCGCTTCCTTATTTCGCGTTAGATTTGGCGGATTCGTAATGCACTGACGCATCGCAGCTCGAATATCTTCGACGTTTATTTGTGGCCCCACGTGCTCCGAATATCTCTACTTAGCGATCTAAGGAAACTGGCGCGATTCAACCAGCGGTGTTCTGCAAAATCGCAGAAAAAAAGGAAAACACGCGTGACGCAGTCATTCACCGATGGTCGTCAAGATATTCAACGAGAATTTGACGCTAGATCAATTTTTCCACGACCAATTTGCGTCATCTGTCTCCAAATGAAGGAACCAGTCTACTTCGGCCTCCAAAAAAAACTATTTTCACGTTTTTTATTTTTCTTCCGACGTTGCTATGACAGATACCGATATAAAAAGTAATGGTCTCAATAAATACACTCTAGAAATATATTACATTTTATTTTCAAATTATTCCACTCAATATTTATTTACAAACAAGGTGGACCTCTCAATTATACGAGCCTACTCCACGCGAGCAAAAAAAAAATCGAAGAAGGCGGTTTATTTCCTCGACAAGTTTGTCGAGGTAACGAAATCCTTGTAGAAATCGGGAGATAGCAACAAAGATCTGGGGAAGCAGCGTAGAGAACGAGGAATTTGGGTAACAATTGGAAAAAAAGGTGAACAATTTTCTGGAAGGTGAAGAAACTTGGATGCAACGCTGCATGACAGGGATGATGAGAGTCGTTGGGAAATTCGTGCGGACGCGTGGGAAAGAGGAATGGGGAGAAACACGTGATTCGCGGAATTTGAAAAGGGCGAGAAGTGATAAAAAAAAGTGTGGCGGGAGGGAGGTGGCGGGATAGGTGAGAGAGACGCGCGAAGATCGGAATGGGAACACGTGGTTCGGAGGGCGACACGCGGGTCGCCTGGAAACGGGCAACCCGCATGCCGCTCGCGCGCCGCCGGCTGCCTGCCCGCAGGGGCGACACCCTTGACTTATATTTGTGTTCCGAGGAGCAGAGGATCGTCGGGCGCGTCGGTGTACGGCTTTGGATAATTCCGCGTCTCGATTCGAGGTTTCGAGCTGGCGAACTGTTTTAGTTTCGAACGTTGTAAGGCCGCTATTTTCGGGCGGCTCGCACTAAATATGGTCAGATCGTTGTTGGCGTTGTAGCCGGGCAGGCCACCCCGAGTTCAGAAAGCTCGGTTGTTCGTTGTGGTGGGGGTTGCCGGAAAAGTTACTTAGAGAAGTCGACCTCTATTTGTCGGACAGTTGGTTCGTTGTGACCATCTCGTACCACTCCTCTTCGTGACCGACACAAGCCATGGTAAGTATCATTATCGAAACGAAACACTGAATTAATTTGCAAAAAGTCGATTCGACAAAAACCAAGGAAAAAACGCGGCGAGGGGGGAAAAGAGAAATAGTACTCGAAGGGATTGGGAATTCGGAGGACGACGATGCCAAGTGACAACGTGACGAGTCGATGCGAGACCGGAAGTGAATTTGAACGAAGTGTGATTTACGATTTGATGTGACGTTCATGCATCCACGATCAACTCTGCTTACGTACGTCGGGTGTGCCGATCGAAATGGATTACGCGAATCGAAAGTGAACGGATCCTCGACTACTCCTCCATTAGCCCCCTTTTTCATACACTTGTTTATTCAGTTTCTATTTTTTTTTTCACCCCATTTACTGGAATTCCTTCCCATTCTCGTCGAAACGAGGAACGGAACAACGGACAGTGAAGCGAATATTCGAAAACAAGTTTTCCCCATGCAAGCTTCCGCGGAAATATTTCTGAAACACGAGGAAACAAAATTCGCAAAAAAAATCTACGCTTTGGCAATGAAAAAAATGTTGGAAGTTGGAGACAGCGAAACGGGATCACAATGAGCAGAGAATGAAAGAATTTCCTACGAAGTGGAAACTCGACGAAGCTACTGACACTGGAGAAACAGAGATGAAAATGGCCGACGAGTAAATAAAAAACTTGGGCAAATTGAGCGAAAAATACTCAAATTGGGCGAAAAATACTCAAATTGGGCGAAAAAAGCGTCAAATTGAGCGAAAGTTGACAGGAATTGGGTCGAAGCGAGGAAAAATATGTGACAAATAAAATAACGTGATTTTCGAAAGATTTGGCAGCCAGTTTTCAGCTGGCTGCGCAATCGCAGCGAGCGATACGATTGGACCATATTTTGTATTGTCGCGCGGAAGCACGACGACGATTAACGCGTTACGTAAGTACGGTAACGCGATAGTCCAAGCCGGTGCGGAGCCGTATTTGGGACCACGACGTCTATATATACGTGTTGGCCACCTCCTCGAGATCGGCGCTGCGTCTATTCTCGGCGTAACCAGATGAGGACGACGACGCCTTCGACATTTCTCGACCGTGCCGCGATCGCTTCGCGAGATTTTCATCCGTCGATTTAATTTCGGCTACGCCTAGCTCGCTTACTCTTGGCGAAGCTTCCAACATTCGCTTCGGTTTTTTCTTTTTACGCCGACGTCACTTTTCCGTCAGCGAAATGGTGAGCATAGGAATCTTTCGATGGGAATGCGAATAAAAAAAAATAGAACAATCGTAGATGAATTTTTTAAAGCTTGTAAATATTGCGTAGTGCTGCAGTAGCTGCAGAAAAATGGTTGCTATGAAAAGATGTTTTAAATGGGAAGTAAAAAAAAAAACGGGGAAAATTATGGAGCGCGCGACGAGATGAAAATCGATGGAATATTTACGAATTTGACGTGGGAAGGACGGTAATTGGTAGACCAGCGATGCGAGAACGGGGAGGAACAGGCGCGAGGAAATGTGGAGATGAAACGCGAGTGGGAAAGTGGATTGTACGGGGATGGGAATTTGAGCGAAGGGAGCAAATTGGTAGGCGAATGATTCGATGCGTTTGTGACTTTCAGGCGGATAAGGAGAAGAAGAAGAAGATCAAGAAGAAGGAGGAGCCCGCGCCAGCTCCGGCGCCGGAACCAGAACCCGAACCTTCACCGCCAACCCCGAAACCGGCCACCCCGACCGACTCTGCCCGCGCCAGCAGCAGAGGCAGCCGAAAGGCAGCCAAGCGTTCCGGTTCCAGCGTCTTCTCCATGTTCTCTCAGAAGCAGGTCGCCGAATTCAAGGAGGTAGGAGTCTCAGAAAATTACGGTACCGTCGGAGTCCGCTGAAACATCGATGACAGCGACGCGTTCGAAAATGACATTAGATAAACGATTAAGCGAGAGACGAGAATTCGAAAGGTCGACGAGAGAGCGGTGCCACAGCCCGAAATTTCACGTATTTTCATGCGTTTCCCCAGGCCTTCCAACTGATGGACCACGACAAAGACGGTGTCATCGGCAAAGAAGATCTGCGCGTGACCTTCGATTCTCTCGGCAAGCTCGCATCCGAGAAGGAATTGGAGGAGATGCTTGGTGAGGCTCCGGGTCCCATCAACTTCACTCAGCTGCTTAACCTCTTCGCCGCCCGCATGTCCGGAGGTTTGTCCATTTCACTCGCTATCGCGAACCCCTCTTTAAGAATGTACAAACTCTTCGATTCCCCCGCCCCCAAAAAATCGCTTTCTCAAACGAATTTTTTACAACCACGGGTTTACCTATTTATGAAAAAACGTTCCGGCACTCGGGTACCACAGTTTTGAAGAAATTATGAGAATTTTTTCACGTCCCCACAGTCACAAATAACAGATTTACCGTCAATATCGAAAACTCTAAAAAAAAAAAATTAAAAACAAAATCATAAAGAATCTCAAAAACGGGTTCGCCGAATATTTTGAAATAATTACCAGTCACTAATGACACGACTATCCCCTGCTTGAGGAAGTCCTTTTTTCAAAATCTCAATCCTGTCCAAAATGGCGGACCTTTTACAAAAAATTGTGGAGAAAATCGCTGTTTTTGGCTAAAAAAATAAAAACGTTTCTGAAACAAAAAAAGCTCGCGTCAAGCGGGAGACAATTGGATCGGTCACAGCTAGTCAAAATGTCTAAGCATTCGGTGAAGCCGTTTTTGAGATTCTTTGCTCGCGGACCTCGGAGCTCCGATTTTTGTGAAATTTTGACAGAATATTTTTGAAATGATATACTATCGGGAAATGTAGAAGAGAATATAGATTCTTTGAGAGTCTCGAGTGTACGTATTCACTGGAGAAAGAGAAGGATAAAAAATATAGCAGAATACTCGAGTTTCATCGATATTCTTTCACGCAGGCTCCGACGACGACGACGTTGTCATCAACGCCTTCAACACCTACGACGAGAACGGCAAAATCGACGGTGAAAGGTACGGACAATCGCTCACGGTATTTTCTGTGCTTGGTCCAACATGCATTCGACCCTCGAAAATCCGCTTCCACGAAAATTATCACGTCAGATGTTTTTGCAAATATTGATTGCCTCGCGAGAAGAATCGAATCTGATTCCATTTTTGGAGACGCCGATTTTCGAGGGTTTCGCATAATTACTAAGAAGCTGAAAGTCTGCTTTCTCACCGATAGCTTCATGCATTTGTCGCTCATCATCTAACTCCACCCCGACTCAAGTGCTATGATGTTCTAATCGTACGGTCTAAGACTGACACACGTTGACGACAATTCGATCTGATGCACTCGAACGTCTCCCCCAATGCCACTGCTGCTCGCGCGTCCACTTTTCCCCTCGATTCCTGCAAATTCCATCGACTTATAAAAAAACTAACAGTTCGACAAGCTCGCAAAAACGCGTAGAACTAGTCTAAAAACAACTTACAACACTTGGCTAAGCATTGGAAAATTGTGGCAAGCTTTGGAAAAAAATTGATGCGTTTGGAGAAAATTGGAAGTGTGATCCGGTAGATTGTGTGGGAAGTTGATGGTATTCGCGCGGAAATTGGGGAAAAAATGTAGCGCGCGAACTCGTGCTGCTGCGCGATGCCGCGCGCCTGTAGGCAGGCAACCCAACTTGCGCGCGCGCATCCCCGGTGCTCCGTCCTCGATGGCTCAGGCGCTTCGATCCCGTAGATTCTCGGCGTTGAACCGAACTGGTCTCGTTTCTGTTTCAGGCTGAGGCACGCCCTTCTCACCTTCGGTGACAAGTTCAGCCCGAAGGAGGTCGACGACGCGTACGACCAGATGTACATCGACGACAAAGGTTTCATCGACACGCAATCGCTGATCGCCATGCTGACCGGAACCGGCGAGGAGGAGGACGAATAAGCCGCGTCTAGATAGAAATAAATAACTATTAAAGAAACTAAACAACGGAATGTGAAGACGAACAACGAAGAGCCTCGAAACCACCGGCGACGAACGAGTCGCGGAGAAGATCAATCAACAATAATAACGGATGAGAAAATGTGGAGAAAAAAAAAGTCGGAAGTGAGGAGCGCGGAAGACATCGGAGGAGAATGGTAAAGCGGGGAAGTAGGAAGCAAATTGAATTGGCGACAGGGAGAGAGGAACCAGCGGGCGGAGAAGCGAGCAAAACATTTGGAGCAACATAAAAGAAGAAGAAAATGCGGAAAAACAAAAAACAAACAAATCACATAAGCAATCATGTAATCTGATGAACTGTTGACGGAAATCTCAATACTTGTGTACTTCATCATCTCTATCGATACTGTTACGTTGTTATTATACATTTATTATTCAAATACATTCGCGCGAGTCGAGAGCTCCGTATTCGATGGTATTCGTTCACGTCGGTCGAGCGACGAGATGTTTCTCGACGCGCGATCCTTACTTTGGGATTTCGGTTTTCGCTACGCCTACGAGATCCTAGCATAAATCTCCTAGCTTTCCTATGCAACTCTCGTAATCGGAGCGATGCCGACCCAATTTTATCGTCGCGACGCGTCGAGATTCTCCCGGAGAAATCACCCATTATGCATTAATCGTTCATCTAATAAAACTTTGATAAACTCCACGACGAACATTTTTTTCATTCCCCCTGGTTTCTCCACCCTCGACACCATTTTCTCCCCCCGTTGCACCAATTTTCTTCCACCTCTCGCCTCCCTTTGCCATGGGAATTCTGCAACAATTCCTTTTTTTCTTCCCTTTTCATCCTCTCATTCCCTACGCCCATTTCTCTTCGGTAACTATACAAATATATCGCCTCATCCGCGTCGTTTTCTTTATCGCGAACCTTTTTCCATGCGATTCTTCCGATTCACGCGCGTACTGCGTTCCATTTCGTTGCATACATTTTTTTTTTTTTTGATAAAATTCCCTACGAAAAAAAAGCTCCAAGATAATCAGGAAATTGGCAATTGAATTGAAAAACTGTAATCAGATTCGCGTTCTGCACCCAATAAACCGAAATAATTGAACTCGGTAAAAAAAAAAGTAGAAATCTACCAACAAAATATTTTGTATCTCCTGAGTAGAATAAGAAAAACCACGCTCATTTTATCTATCCTGACGAAAAGCATCAACGAATTCTCGTTCTCGAGCTACGAGCATTAAAAGGCAGGGAGAGCTGATTTATGTTGTTTTTTTTACAAGAACAGAATAATAATAATAAAAATAATGGTGCTAATAATAATAATAATAATAGTAATAATAGGGATACGAATTATGAATACGAAAGCAGGTTTTACAACTCGAAAATCAGAAGGAAATTGAGAATAAATGTCTTTGACGAGAGGAAGAAATAATTTTGAAAAAATTGGAAAATGCGTCCAGAATTTTCGTTTTTTTTGGTGTATTTTTACGCGATTAGGTTTTTTTTTAGGTGGTTGGTTGATGGAGATTTTGTTTTCGAGGAATGGATTATTTTACGATGGAAGGAAAAATGAATTTGGATGCGAGGTACGGTTTTGGCGATTCGCTCGGTCGGATGATGTCGCGGAGCGCGACTCGTTTTTGCGGGCGAAATATTCGCAAGCGTATAGACGAGTCTTTTTTTACGGATTTAACGCGCACGTAACTTTGGCTGGTTAAAAATAAATTCTTGGCCGGTTGAACGCGAATTTCTATATCCGTACGAAGCGGTTGTATAATTTGGTTGGTAATCGGAACGGCGCAGCGGAGAGCTCGAGTTGCAGCGGATGAAAGATGCGCGTGACGAAATTTCGGAGGAATCGCGCGGAAATGTTAATTCGCTCACCGTTCGCTGCGCTTCGGGGAGATTTATCGTCTATCCGGAATCTCGGAGAATCGGCGTGCCAGCGGAATTGGAGGGTAGTACGTCACGCGACACGGCGCCACCGCTCTCGCCGTTTCCACTGACGTCGATGGATAACAGGGAATCTGAGAAAAAATCGGGGCTGGAAAATACGAAAAACAAGAGACGATCGAAAATTGCGACAACTCGTGGGAAAAGAGATTCGAGGAAGATAGAATGAAACAAAAGAGAGGAAAAAAATAACAGAGAGAATAGATCAGAAAAAATGGAAACAATCGATGTAACATTAATTTATTCACTGAAATTGAACGGCTATCAGACAAAAGATGGCCACGTGAGTCCATATTCTTGGAAACAACAATATCAGACACAAATTTAGCGAACATGCTTATTCTAGCAATTAGCGTGCACATTCTACTGTGAATATTCATGTGCTTGATGACCTTGACCGAAGGAAATATTTAGAAAAATGTTGAAAAAAATTTGAAAAAAATTTGAAAAATATCATTTCCAAAGCAGGAATGTAGACGCTCCGAAAAACTATTTTCACGATTTTTTTCACGTTTTTATCAGAGTGCATAACACGGAAGTTGTTGGGCTCAATAAATACGATGTAAAATCTATTTGAAAAAAATGTATTCATTTTATTAAATATTTATCTACGGAGAAGGCAACTTCAAAAAGTGGGCTGGTAACTTACGTTGACGATTTTTCTGGAACAAGTCATCAAAAACGTGAAAATCGAATATTATTAGAAGAAGTATAACTGTGGCTTTAGCCTAGACTAGATTATTGTCTTGTATACACAGTTAGAAAAATGGCGGATCGGTTTTTGAAGGAAAGGAGAAAAGTGATTTTAGCGATAAACGGTTTAGTAAAGATTAGAATTTTAATATTAATTATTTGAGTAATAATAATCGATTCTTCAGTTTCGGATGATTTATTGCGGAAAAATCGACCACGTGGGTCACTCGAGTACTTTTTGCGGAGCTGCGACTTTCGTGAATAAATATTGAGAAAAATGAGTAATTTTTTTTTAAATAGCATTTTTTTGGAGACTAATACAGGGAAACACCGGGGACGCAGCGCGGTTTGCATGCAATTCGATGAGGGATCGAGCGCCTGAGCGCGCGCAACCCGACGTACATCTGTGTATCGCGGTGGGACTGGAGATTGTTTATTTCTTTACTATGGGCGCGATGCGCGGAAACGGGAAGTGGGATTTTACGAAATGATATTGAGAAAATTTGAAAAAAAGGAGTGGAGAATATTCGGAGTATGGAATGGCGATTACAAAATGGACGCGGGGTGATTTCGGGATGGGAAACGCGGGATTACGGAGATGAGGACTTACCGATCGGCTGGTTCTGCCAGTTGCGAGCGAAACGACGAAGAGAGTGTTTTGTGAAAACGGCGAAAACTGTCCAGCAAAAGTAGGAGATCGAGAGATTCGTAAGATCGGAGAAACAGGTGGAAACCGGAAACGAAGATGTACTTGCCAAGTGACGCGGGTATTCGAGTGGGTGGTGGTTTTTGCCAGTGATGTACTCCAGGCTGGAGCAAGCTCCCGTCCGATTGACGCTGCTAGTACATCGAGGCGGGAGGATCTCTCGGAAAACGATTTACCCGCCCCTGAGTATATATTTTCATCACTCGAAAACGGATCATCATCGAGGTCGGGTTATGCGGAGATTAATGACTCGTCGAGTGGGGGCAGATCTTCCAGAGATAAGCTATAAAATCCACCGCGATCCAAGGATCTGGGGCAGTTTTCACGGATTTCATCGGGAATTTTGCGCCGTGATTTCGAGTTCGATGGCGGAACTCGTCGCAACTCCTGAATTTACAAATAACGATATTAAGGAAACGGAGGACAAAAAGGTGAGCCCGCATCGTTTTGTCTCATCTGCAGCAGAAAGATTTTTAACCCTTTCGGTCACAAATTTTTTCGACCGTCGTTTTTTTAAAATGGAATTTGGTGTATTTGGGGCTTTTGAAACTGCTGATCACGATTCCGCTGTGAAAATTGCATTATCAACCACCTAAAAATCCCTTCAAACATTTGATCGGCCATATTGAATCCGCCATTTTGAATTTCACATATTTCGCAGCGGATTAATAACCAAGCACTGCAAAAACCTTCGTATACAAATTTTCAGATGATACTAGCTGTTATTTTGTCTTGGCATGCATTTATTCTGAGAATTCAACTTTTTTTTAATGACAAGTTGTTATTAACAAAAATTATTTTAAATAGTTGTGCAGTATAATTATTTTTTCCACACTTATTGGATTATTGGGAAGGCGAGGATCAAAAAATCGGTGGTAACAAACTGCTGGTATATCAATAAATAATCTGAATGGCGCATTTTTGGGTTAGAAAAAGAAGAAGCTTGCTAAATCTGGGGAAGGAAAGACCAAAAGCTCGAGTGGAAGGTCACCGGGGGATCCGGCTGAGAACGAGGAAGAAACGAACACCGATAAGGGCACACCGCTGATGGAGGGACAGATCGACGAGAAACAAACGACCGGAACGAAAAGTACTCGGGCATCGAAAAAAAACGACAGCAAACGTAACAGTAACGCGACCATTGAGCAGTCTACCAAAATTACGCTGCGAGAAATTGATTTTCGCTCGTTGGCCGAATTGAAAGAGGTGAATTTTTTTTTTTAAGTTCGCGATAGTCGAAACGAGTCATCGCCAAAATGAGCTTTCGAAAAATAGAAACAAATGGCGAATAAAATATAAAACAATATTTCGTCAAGTTCGAAGAAAAATTCTCAAAATCAACGTCGAAATCGGATTTGCGAACGAGATAAACAAACGACGATCGGGTTGCGTATTTTTAATTAATTGCGACGAATTAACGCAACGAATAATGTTACAGGCTTTCCATTTGTTCGATGTCAATCGAGACGGCCGGATCGACAAAGACGACCTGAAATATACCTTCACATCGCTGGGACGACCGGAAGTGACCGACGAAGAACTGGAGAACATGTTGGGAGAAATGTCCAACAACGTAGATTTTGACGCCTTCGTGAATTGTTTCGGGTTCGTAGAAGTTGCACACACGACGATCGCGTTTCCTATATTTTTTTCAAGGTCACCAGACTCGGTGGCAAATACTAGGGTGGCTCGAAATTTTTTTTTCACGTTCCTACCCTCCCAAATATTCGTGTTCGTCGAGAAAAAATCTTCCCTTTTGTATTCTAGTTTCCTATTTATTTAATACAGAAACTGTTGATTTCTTATTCAAATTGAAATTAGAGGTAATCATTTTAATTGCTTTGCAAATAACCAGTATATGATCTTACACTTGACTTTTCAAGGTCTCCAAAACTGTGTTCTGAAACCTGAATGTCCTAATTAGAAGAGCATTTAAAGCCATGTGAAATATACTAACTTGCTCACTACAGAGCAATGATTCAAATAAATTTCTATTTCTATTATACAGATACAAAGCGATAGAGCTGGACCCCGAAGCGACCTTATTGGACGCCTTGTCCAATTGGGATTACGAAGGGAACGGAATGATTTCGGAAGAAAGGTACGTACGACACCTCACTCGCTCAAGTCAACTTTGTCGCTCTGTTTTACTCGCGCGACTCACCGTAGCAACGAGTTGCACTGTGTTTGCCGCTTTTATCATGCATTTTTCTATTTACTCGATTATTCGATATCTCGAGAACGGTTAGGCTAAAACAAAAACCCGTAGAAACCTTTTCTCGTCTAAATTAGATTTCCCAACTTTTTTATCGGAAATTTTTTCTTCCAACAACAATACTTCCGAAGTTATTCTTTGCGAAAGTCAAAAATTTTCCTTTTCTTCCCATTTTTTGCCATTTTCTCCACAACCGTGCACTTTTATGGAATCTTACCGATATCAAAATTGTAGATCTTTTAATTACAAACAACTTTTGTCGGAAAGTTTTTTCTCTACTATCAATACCTTCGGAATTATTGATCACTTTATCCAGCGAAATGCGCGTCGTTGTCGCATCGCGTGTTCAACGACGTGCTCAAGTTCCTTTGTATGACTCTAGTTCCGCGTTTATATGTCATCTATTGTGCGTAGAACTCTTTGGGCTTGAGCCATGAGCCAAAATCATTGAATTTGAAGACAACGAATGAGGTTTTTTTAATTTTTTACAAAACGATTTGGTTGTAGGATCAGGCGAGATCTTCAAAAGTGGGGAGACAGGTTTACGGAACATGAAGTAGATCGCGCCTTGGAGGAGGCACCGTTGTACCAAAAAGACGGCGTAGTTATGATCGATTACGTGAAATTTTGCGCGAAAGTTTGCGGACTTCGTAACGTTGCAACTTGCAGAAGAATCGAGAAGGAGGGCGAAGCGTACGAAGAGGACATCAAGTCGTTAAAGACGTAGGAAATTTGGCGCGGAAAAAATGCGAATTTAATTCTATTTTGCTCGTATTCTCTTCAAGTATTCAAATCTGGTTCGATTCGACGTCATTCGCACTGTTGATTTTTGTATGAATTTTAGTTGGTAATAAAGAAAATTGCTTACCGTACAGACAACGTTTATTTCTGAACTTCCAACGCCCATTCGACGACAGGGGTATGATTTCTGCGAGATTATATAGAAAGCTACGTTAAAGAAACTTAACAAAATGAAGTGAAACATAAACTATAACATTTTATTCCATTCATCACCAATTTTTTAATACTCTGATAATCAGTACATTTAGGTAAGTACGCCCAGATATTTTAAAATGTTTGTCAAAGACACCGAAAAAATCCTTTATACCTACAACAAAAGTATGAAAAGGTAACAATGTAATTTGGAGGCGATTTTGATACGATTGAAATATTTAGAGGATGTTGATTCACGATTGGGTCACATCGAATCAGTTTCAACGATCAAATAGCCAGCGGGAATTTTGTCTAGCGTCGATCATTGCTAGTTTTTGAGTTTTCATTGGCATAAAGCAATCAATGGTCCAGAAATTTTCCACTAATTTAGTCTCCTTTAGGTGGTCGAGATCCAAAAATTGAACTTCCTACTCTCACGTTCGTGCTTCCCAGCTCGATCTGAAATTAGAGAATTAATGCGTGAGTGAGAAGATTATTACCGCGAAAACTAACATTAGCATTATTGGCGAGAATTATTGAAGACTAACCGCATGTTCGAAGTCCGTTGACATTCCCATGGAGAGTTCGATGACTTTCGGGTCGAGATTCAAGTCTCTGCAAACTTCGTCGTGGCATTTCTTCAATGAAATGAAATCAGGATTCGGACCGTTACTGAGATCGTAGCCGTACATGCCGATGGTCATTAGTCCAACGAATTCCAAATTTTTACAGTTTTCTATCACGAATTTGACCAGATCCGATGCTTCGCTTAGCTGACAACCATTTTTTTCTGAAATCAATTTTCACAACGAAATCTTAAGTCCGGTCGATGCTCCAAGCTCGATGAAAATCAGCGGATAAACATTTATGAAGAAAGGATTAGGCAATCACCTTCTTCGTTGCTCGTGTTCACCTGAACCATCACTTTCAACGGGGATTCGCCGTTTTGTCGAAACTTTGGCCAAGCATTGTTCAAACCCGTGGCTAGTTTTTTGGTATGCAACGTTTCTACGAGGTAGAGATTGGGTACACCCAAAACTTTGTTGATTTTGTTACTTTGCAGGTGACCGATGAAATGCCATCGGATATCTTGACATTTGGCTAATATGTCTGGATGATGACCTTTTTCCAGCAACTCGTTGACGTAATTTTCACCAAAGTGTCTTTGCCCCGCCTCATAAGCCTCGATCAGCAGGGGAACCGGCTTTGTTTTGCTAACTGCGACCAGACGTGGTTCTACATTGGGAGATTCCTGTCAGTGGACAGTAATTCATCTTTTTTGCAATGACACGACTGAAGAAAATGAAATTAAAAGAAGAATCCACCGCACATTAATGCGAATACACTCGACATCGAAATCTCTGAGTCCTACTTTTCAAACGTTTCCGTTCTCCGAGCTTAGAATTACTTCAATTGCTTCAAATACACGCGAGAAACCTTTTCGAATCGGCCGACAGACGCCGATGTTTATTTATCATTTTTCATAGAAACTGCAATCATGGTGAACATTTATTGCGCACGATAAGCATTCTTTGTTCAGGCATTGAGATAAATTTTTCGACCGCGCTATACTCAACATTTTATTTACCCAATGATATATGAAGTAGATACCTGCAATTATCAAGATATTATACATTAAAACAATCCTGTTGTGAAATGTCTTTTGTTTAAACTCTTATCCGATATCTTTTGTTTCGACTGACATTGTTTATAACGTGCTCGGATATGGGTGAGAATTTGTCAAGGAAAGAATGTACAATACCGGAAGAAATGAGTTATACATATGCCCGAACATCAAAGTATCGACAACATCCACAATCTATTAAAACATCTACTCAAGTTCATCGAGTACAGTTATCAATACTTTTTAGCGGGATTCACCGAACTTGTTCATCGATATTCCCCAAGGACAGACCAATCACCCTAGTTTTTCCCACTCGTCTACGTTGCTGATTAGTCGATCCCGATTTCGGACAAAATCCAACGCGGAACGCTTTCTTTTGCCACAGTGCGCCGCGAGTGAGAGTTTTCTTGCCGATAAAGCTTACCTTTACTTTATCTCGCAATAAGAAGTGGCATCCTAACCTAAAGTGACGGAAACTATTGCGACAAAAAAATTACGTACCGATGATCTTTTGACACGCGCCGCGACTATTTTCTCACGCACAGCCTTGATCGCTGCTGCTACGTCGACCATCGCGACTCTAAGCATCGACTCCAACTGACGTTGAACGAAGCACGTTGCACGATCGATCAACACTGTTGGTCGCTACATACATACAAGACGCGTCGCGCGTCACGCGTCGCGCTGACTGCAGTGTATGTGTGACGCGCTGCGGCGCAGCAGTAGCCGACGTATCGACAGTAGATAAATGCACTGAAAATACATCAAGCCATCGTTACGCGAGTTCACTACCGTTTTTGCTCATATTTGGACAGTATTCCATGACATTCAGTACCGCGAGCAGGGAGATATCGAGAGAGGGAAAAAAACAATTGAGCGCGGGTAGATATCTGCGCGACTGTCTGTCGGTATGTTACCGTCAACTGATATACGTGCGTCGAGGTCACCTTGGGAGGGACATATGACGCGTGGGGTTATTCGTTACGCGGTGAATTCGTGAGATGGCAGCACGTGGAAATTCGCTGTAAGAATAATTAAGATGAGATAGATAAAAAAGGAATGTTAATTACGCTTGTCAGAGTGATATACGAGCTAAGTGTGGTTTCCATGCTTATAATTACGTGTTAAATAATATTATAATTGGCCAAGGTAAAACACGTGGGATCGTTAAAATCAAACCTGGCGATGATATGTGGCTAATTATTAGTCTTTCTACAAAGATGTACTGCTATCGTACGACTGCGAGATTAAATCCCTCATAAAAAAAAGGAAAAAAAAGGAAAAACAGTAGACAGGAAACAACCGTTTGAGTAGATAATACTCCACCATCCCTTGGAAAATCCAAGTCGCAATAAATTCTCTTCCAAGAATCTCAATCCCCAAAGATTTAACGCCACCGACTTGATTATCGTACAAGAATCTCAATTCCAAGGATCTAACGACAACGATATCTTTTCACGATCCCCATTCTCAAACGATATTACAGCGAATGCCTATTCCTCTTCTAACATTCTCATTCCTCAAAGAATATACCTACGTACCTCCATCACCTCGACGACGTCTCCAATCCCCGTCGAGGAACCTCTTCGCGAGCACGTCAACGCAATCGAATTCTTGTCGTTTGTAACGACGAAATAATCCGCCATCCCATTCAACAAACAAGTTCCGATGCTGTAATTCGAATCGCGTTCGTATAACTTCGCTTTTCACGACGCACCTTCGAAAAATCTCCTCGCCAAACGAGCAGTTTAATTTTCGACGAGCTCGCAATGACTTATTCGAGGGTAGTAAGTAACAATAATCGATCCTACTATAAATACAATATCCCACATCTGCAGGAATCAGTGTTTCTCCCGCACACAAATACACACTGTTAGAGGTCGCATATATATGTCGTTCATCGTTTACCTTTCACGTCTATAGTATCGCTATCGTTACGCGTCGTTAAACGGAGCCAGGTATACGAGAGTGTGCAACACACGCGCGTAGGTAGGTATACATATGTAACATAGTATACAAGCGGAGAGGTACCTACTCGGCGTTATTGGTAACGGAATTATATTCTTATATTTCTTGCATTATAGTTTATAGTCAGTCGTTTCATTTCAGGTGGGGAGAAGCGTCGAGGATGAGGGACCTTATTATAGCCTATAGACTTGTTAAGTATACCAGACTTCCCTTGGCTACCGAATGACCGAGAGAGAAGCGAGGGAGAGAAAGAGAGATAGAAACGAGAGTCGACCTCGCGGGGCAGGGGTGAAGTTAACCCCTGCGGGGTTTGACAAAGACACTTGAATGGTGGCTAATTCGCAACAATACCGACTTCTAGCCATATATTAATGGTTAGAGAAGCGTGTATACTCGTTCGATCGTACCTATGCACGTCTCTCTTCGTCCTTCCCTTCCAACTGCCCGCTTCTCTCCTCGCTCTGCGAACGCTCGGGTACAGATGCTAC
Source organism: Arge pagana (assembly GCA_963969455.1). Taxonomy (NCBI): domain Eukaryota; kingdom Metazoa; phylum Arthropoda; class Insecta; order Hymenoptera; family Argidae; genus Arge; species Arge pagana. The sequence goes on from OZ018310.1 coordinate 23,858,958, forward strand.
GGGTTCCGGGGACTCGACTGCATTACAGCCCACCGAATTGTAATTCAAAGGATATTCACGGTGACAAATGACGATAGAGATATTTCACGTGAATATTACTGGGAGCCTGGAGAAACTTAATGGTGCTTATGATTTCTGATTAGGAACACCGAGAAGACTTACTTTATCGCTCTACGCCTGTACGATGAATTATGCGGCCCGTTCGAAAAGCGGAAGTGCATCTCGCGCGGCAGGCATCGAGCGATAATATCCAATGAGATTAAGCAAACTCCGGTCATTTATAATTAGCGCGAGGTAGCAAGTTCTCACGATACTGGAACACCCATCGGTGACCAATGTCTCTCATCTTTACCACCGCAACTCGCGATTTCCAGGAGCGAGACGTTGCTGGCACGTTTTTTTGGGAAGAAGACAAACCAGCGAGGCGTTTGAACTCGGGGAGTCGATATTTCTGGAAAATCAACCGATAGATACAGGATTTTGCCCCAGTTTCTCGCAAGTGCCTTCATCGGAGTGTAAATAGTTGACGGACGAGCGAGATGTGTGAAATTTGACGAAAAGTGTTACCTTCGAGAAATGATCCCCTAACGCTGGTCGATGGCAGACCAGCGATATATTTACACGTAGTTGTTGCACGGCAGAGTACACCTAAATATAAACGGACGGCGGTTCTCGTGCGGTGAATCGGAATGCGACGTCGTTTATTTGCTGAAATAAGCGATGATCGCGGCGATAGCTGATAAAAAATGCCCCATCCTCGAAATTCATTGGCTCGATCGCTGGAAATGGAACGTAAATCATAATTAGACACGCAATAACGGAGACAGCGGCAGCAGCGAGATGCGCCGTTAGATACGTCGCAAGATCGCTTAGCGACGATATTTCTTAATACGACGAAAAAACGATTCGGATAATATCACCCCTATTGATTCGATCGACAAACGCCGTGGAGACTTTATTCCTCGTACACCCTCGCATCGCGGTGATAAATTATGCCCGCAGCCCGTTCCACGACGATAAGGGCTCCGTGGTACCTAATTAATGACAATTATTACGCGAACGTGCGATAGATCTACGACGAACCGCACGCAAACGCCTGAAAAAGCTGGAAAAATTCTGAGAACCTGCACGTTTTTCAGCGACACGCGCCAGGAAATTAACAACTTCTTTGTTAATTACAATTCAGCACTTTGAGTGAACCGACAGGCATTTTTTTCCTAGTCACGAATTAGTAACTAGATTAATAACTAGAATAATATTTAGCGAGGGAAATAAATACTCGATATTTGCAACTCCGTGGGCGAGATTCTACGATGAAGTTTGTGTGCGGGTCGCTCTGTCGGTGAGTATCGGGGAGAGCAGATCTGATCGAATAAGGTGAAACGCGTTGTAACAGCTCGCGGGCGTCCAAAGGGTAATAATTGCGCGAAGATTTGTAAATACGGCGTTCATTGTTCCAAGAATATGAATGGTTGCCGAAGGATCTAAATTTAATTACAGCGTCGAAGGGACGTTATTAATTAGGGCTCGTTAATTATTTAGAAATAATTATTCAGAAATAATGACCTGTCAACTTTTCTCATTCAATTATTGCATCACGTCCTCTTAAATGTACGCATACAACGAGGAGAGGATCACGGTGGTGGCTGATGGCGAGGAGAATAATGGAATGTAAAAGGTGGAAATTGGGTGCGAAATTTATTCTCGAATCCTCGTGGCTGGTAGAACCGTTAACGAGAGACTCTGGATAGATGTAATCTGCCAGAATTATGTCTCTATCAGACTTGTTTTTCTAACGGTAGATGCGTTTTTTCCCCCTTTACACTTTTTCCTCGTTTTCTTGCCTCACGCTTTTTCCACGATTCGTGGTTTTCTCTTCTGGGAGGGTTGCGTCAGCGGCGCGGGCAGGTGTCCGGGAAAAGTATATATTTACAAGAAATTATGCGATCTCAGGTGGCGATTGTCATTTTTCTCGGCTTCCCGAGGGACTCGAGGAGGCTGCCACAAGCTTACAATGACGTCCCGCGGCTAGATCTCCACCTTCAGATTGACTTTTGTTTCTTTCGTCCTGATTTGCCTTGATTGTTGTCACGATCCGTCGGTAGCTCGCCGTAAATTTCCACATCTATTCCGAACTTTTACCGTTACCTACCCGACGCGTTTTCGCCCACGACGCGAGCGAGCGAGCGAGAGAGAGAGAGAGAGAGAGCGACGCAAAATACATTTGTCAAGCAGAGCTGGTCTTTGCCTTGGGTCCTCCGTCTTTCCCCGGAGCAGTGAAACTTGGGAAAAGGACGAACAGCGAGCTCGAGGAGAAAAACAATGAGACACTTCTTGGAAATTAGATTGGACCGAGTGAAAGATGGTCTGTTGTGGATCATCTTCGAAATTTGAGATCTCAGGCGGTCCTATAAATCCCGAGGTTAACGACGAGAGATAACGATAATATACGAGTTGTCCTGGAATTTTGATGAATCGTCGTCGCGTAGGTCGCCATCGAACTTGCGTTCACGAACAATTAAAAAAATTTCACCCGTCGTTTTTTCTCCCAATAAAATTTGGTGTACAGCGGTTTTTGAGATTGCTGATCACGAAGCCGCGGTCCAAATCGGCGACCTAACAACCCCCATGTTCCAATTTCCACGAAAACTTACCATTTTTCCAAATATTGAATCCGCCATTTTGTATTTAACAAATTTGAAAGTGTGCTATGCTGTGATGTGATGTGATGTGATGTGATGTGATGTGATGAGATGTGATGTGATGTGATGTGATGTGATGTGATGTGATGTGATGTGATGTGATGTGGTGTGGTGTGGTGTGGTGTGGTGTGGTGTGGTGTGGTGTGGTGTGGTGCTGGCCTACGTAAAGCGAGAGGCAACATTACCTTCGCGTGACTTCGATACTATGAACATAACAAGCAGCAACGAGAAAAACAACACACGAAAAGTAACCGCACGCTCGCACACACATACAGATACAGACCATGCGTTTATAATATCTTTGAAATTCCTTATAATACTATTATACAATGGTACTATATTACATTATAATACAATGTAATAGTCTTGTAATACTAATTTGTTGTGAGCAAAGATTATTTGGTAAGAAGATTTTTCAAATTTCTTCCAAAATGTCGGTATTTCAAGAAGTGGTATAATTTTATCGCGATATTATGCTGCTGATGATGATCGGAGTTAACAGCCTCATCGTAACTCCATTCTCGGCCGAATAACTCGCGAGAGCCACTCGAACCCGATATCTTCTTCCTGTGCGAAGAAAAAGCTCGATGCGACGTAGACAGATACAGCCTACGCGCGTAGAGACGCCGCACACCTTTTTTTCTTCCACCCCGAGTCGTTCGCAGCAATCAACGCGCGAGCTAAGTGATGCTGTTCCAGCCGCGGCTGAAAGCACGCGACACCATTGCCGTTGAAGAAGAGAGAAGCATTCGCGATTCCACGAAGAGTAGTAGCATGCGCGTTAAGACGTGCGAGGGAGAAACGAGCGCACGTGGCAAAGAGGCCAGCCTCGTGCTGCGAGCCCCCGAGTCGAGGTTTTCGAGTCTTGAACCGAGCTTTAACAAATAATTGACTCGAAGTGACTACAGCAGAACGGAACGGCTCCTCCTCTGCCCTTTCGCCTGAAACCCTCGCAGTACGACTTTCGATCCCCTCAGACTTGGAATTTACGATACCGACAAACAGTGCTGCTTCCCACCGCTAACAAAAGACGACATCTTTCCAAAAACCTGCCGATTTCACGCTCCATACGATTAGCTCTGCTTTTACAGAAGCACTCAAATTACCCCAGCGGCTACACTCGTTTGGACTTCCCATCTCTCTCTCTCTCTCTCCATCTTCCGATTCGAACTGGTTCCACAGAATTTTGACATAGAGCCGCGTTACTCCTAAAAAATCGTGGACACACACTTCTGTGTTCCATTTGGAGGAACATCTTCCGCCGCGCAAGGGAGTCTCGATGAAGTTCTCGGAGCATCGATAGCATCGGCGGAATGAGAAAGGAAGTCGGGCGAATAATGCGCAAACAACGCGCGCCGCTCTGGACGAAGAATGAAATCGGTAGGAGTCCGTTAAGTGAATCGAGGCTGGTTCATTATTGCCGATCGGACGTGGCTCGTTACTCCGTCATTTCGTCGCGGTAAGAATCGTATCGCAACGGGGGTTACTCTGACCCTTCGAATCTGGTCTAGTCAAGGCTCATTGGCTACAGTTAGTCCTATTGTAAAGCGGAATGACATACGAGTACGAACCCTCCCAACGAATGTTCCTCGGCGAAGCGCGGTAGCCATTGTGAACGATCCGCAGGTCCCCCGACATCGCTTCGTCCATTATACCATCTCCACCGATCCAATTTTGCAGTGCCCTCGAATCCGCAACACGATGCTCCGAACATATTTCCAAACCCCGTCCACTCATCCTCGGCGAATCATCCCAGTTCCGCGTCCGCGTGCTCATCTTGCCTTCCTCCCCGTCGTCTACGCCAGAACTGCAAGAAATGAGTACTAGTGGACCTCAGAATCCAGGGACTCCCCGCTTTCGATAAACCAAGGTTTTTCTTTTAGAATGTGGAAAAATAAGGGTAGAAACTGAATTTTGACATTCAAGGTCATTCAACTACAAGTAGGCTGATTACAGTGAATGGCAAATTGGACCCAAGCGTTAAAAAATATACTTTCAATGAAATAGAGCGGTTTTTCTATAATTAGGCTGAGCAGGCTCCAACAGCACATCCACAGCCAGTACAATGTAACTAACTAAGGTAAAAAAAATCACAGTTTTCGTGCATCTTAAATAGGAAATCTTTAACGCTCTGGGAAAGTACTTAACGTGATTAGTGAGAGCTCAGGTTTTCAGAGAGTTTCTTTTTGGCTAGTTCCAACCCACCTGAAAGGTGGGCCCGAAACTTAAAAACAAGTCTTAAGAATCAAAGCACCCTACTGTACGCATTAGCTTTGGCTTGCCCGACCAAATCCTTGGTTGGACGGTATTTAACCATGGTCTTCCGTTGTGACACCCAAAGCTTTGGTTCTCACATAGAAGCTGTTCCCTCCGCGTGCATTGTTCATTAGACAATCCTCATCTGCCAGGGATTTACAACTCGTCCGTTATGAGGTGTCCGCTCTTAAGAGTAGTCCGTTAAGAGAGGCTTCACTGTGTTAAATACTGGCAACGTTTATTCGCGTATATTTTCAAGTACGAATAATTTCTTCGATCCTGCTGCAAATAAACTTTGATTCAAAAATTCTGTAACGTCGGTACTTTTTAATTGCTGGTCTCGCAACTCTCGTGTAGGCGCGCCAATTACATCGACTACTCGCAAGCTCTGCGAGGCTCTTCGCCAGTCCTCCAACGCATCGACACCGCGGTATTCGTGGAGAGTTTTCGATGTCAAGGAAACGGCGATGAACTCAGCTCTTGCCTGGACTGCGAAGATTCCAGAAAATTATCTCTCATTACGGTTAACGAGATAAGTCGTCTAATGGCATCGTGTAGAGAGACTATCCGTTCGCAATCTCAGTGGTCGGCTACCCAACAGCTTTACAACCGGCTACAACGAGACAATTTCGTTCTAACGAGTCGACCAAGTGCCAAATAATTGTTGTTGTTAACCGACGCTGGTCCATCGAGACCGGTGCTGCGGGGCGCGAGGAGCCGACAGAATCTGGGGAAATATCGCAACCCCTCGCACGACTACAGAGACGAGCGGGTAGGTGGGCACACGCGAATTCGCCCAATATGTCATAGTCGCGTATGTTTCCTCGTGGGAGACGTTAGTCACGCCGCAGAAACGTGGCCTCGCGAGATTTTATGGTAAATCTCTGCTCGCCGCGCTAACTTTCGTTTTGGGGTTAACCTCTCGGTGATAAAACCACTTCGCCGGACCATTTTCAAAATTGCTCTGGCCCACCCACCTCGCACCTGACTCGTCGTCGCAATGTAATTTCTGGTCGCAAAACAGTCCAGTACGAGCGTGCAAAACCAATTTCATCGCCATCGATCCGCAAACAATTTACGCGCCTGCATTAAAAAAATCGTAACCCGGTCAAAACCAAACTTACAGGGATGATCAACGAATCAAACTGAAGATAAAGGTTCCTTCTTCCCAAAAAAAATTATAACGGGTGTCCACGAATCGTTCGCGTGGCGGTATACCGCTTCGAATGCGGTTACTTTTCGTTTCGAAGCCTTATTCCAAATGTTTCCAATTCTTTCGACTCCACAAACTCATTCGAAGTGGATATAACTTATTGGACCAGAAAGCTCGTGGTTTTATCTTCCCAATGCTATTTTTATCCTCCCCGTAAGTCAATTTTTGACGGAGATACGATCTTTTTAATCGCGAGGTGCATCTTATGGCGAGCAAAAAGGGTTCGATTTCGATTTCCTTTTTCAATATTTTGGTAGAGGATTTTTTCGGAAGTAGAATTTACGCGCGAGACTATGAATTTGCATGAGGCAGGCCTTTCGGAGTTGTCATGCGAGAATCGTAGTGGTGAAGAGAAAAGGAATGATTTTTTCTGAAACTGTGAGGATAAGTTATGGCTTTCCATTAATGTAAGATCGATAAATCATCGCGTATCAATTTTATATTCATCGTCGAAGAGCCCCGGCCAATTTTCTATAGGTACTACAGGAAATATTAAGGAGAGGAGTTAACAGCCTGGTAAAACATGAGCAAAGACGAGTTGTAAATATTGATTGAACGTCTGTTTCTCGAGAGAACATTTCGCTGGGCGATCACGATTTTCCTTCTCGTTTTACGCTCCGTGAGCATTGTTCTTCGGTAACTTATGCTGTTTACGTGTACGCGCCTCTGCGTTCGTCACGTTGCCTCGAATCGCTCGTACCCTTTCGATTGTCACGTGAATTACGAGAGGACTATGAATGTCGAGCTGTCCGCGAGACGGGGCTAATAACAACGAACAGCTTGGAAATCGTGAAACGGGGGGAAACATTCGAATACGAAGGACACATCCATCCGTTCGGACGATCGGTTCCTCTCCGCGTTTCCTGACCATTGACAAATTAATTTCCGTTCCTCTTTGACACGAGAATCACGTTTCCCAAGTATCGCTGTCACTGCCCTTCTTGTACGAAAGATTCATGAAACGATCGAACCGTAATTTACGATTCTGCATCGGTGATCCGAAATGGCCACGATGCGGGAAATCAAATGAGTCTTCTTAGTGCTCTTCCTCGAGTAGCTGCACTCATCCAGTGCCGAGCTATTTCTAGATGGGAGTCCACCGGCAAGATGACACTGAGACGCTGAAGGGATTAAAAATGTGCGAAGAGCGGATGAAGAGATCGAAGATGCTGGGGCTATTTGGAATTCTCGACGAGGAGTGACAGAGTTTCGGAATGCGAACGGTCGTTTGACGGGACGGGAGCGCGAGAACAATTGCAGGGAGGCGAGGTCTGGGCTATCAAGCCCAGAGGGATGGCCAGAGGACGAAGAGGAAGAAGTGGAAGAAGAAGAATCACGTGCGATGAATAAACAGCTTGTAACAACGCTGCTGGAGTAAGTGCTCATGTTTTTAACACTTGCTGGCGTACAGCGTCGAGTGTTCGATGGCTTGCACTCCCGTCGGCCGTCAGCCGTCGACCGTTTACCAACAACCATCAATTCCAGCTGGCTCGAGCCGGTCCAAATCCCAGAAGCATTTTCAGCGTTCCTCTGCCCTGGCCACATCTTTGCAAGTTACTATCGCGAATATGAATGCAAGTGGAAATAGTCTATGCGAGGTCAGAGTCTCCAGGACAGGACTACAGGGGTCGCCATCACGTCCCTGCTCTTGTGTCGAGCTGGAAACCAGATCGAAGACGAAAATTTGTTCATTCCCGCGCAGCTCTACATGCAAAATAGTCAGATGAGCGCAAACTTTACATCCCAATACGATCCACAGAGAACTCGAATACTCGAGCAAATTGCACGTTAGCAACCGAGTGCTGTCGAGGACAGGCAGAGTGCACGGAAAATTGTGCTCTAGGACTCTAGATTGTGCTCGAACCCAATATGGCAGGCTGCAGTACTCTTCATAAAGCCACCAAATCAACAGTTTGAAGATTTCTACGGTTATTTCTTGTTCCAATGGCGAAAATGTGTCATCTTAAGCTGGAATCTCAATTGTTGGTGTTATTTGCAGTGCTAGGACACTCAAATCATGGTGCAAGGTGGTAGACTGGTGACTCACACGACTTCTTAAGCTTTTAGTAAGAATCTGAAAAATAGAATTGCAGTTTTTTTTTTTTTAAATAACAAAATGGCCGACTTGCGAGCATAATACATTTTTTAGCCCGGAAATCGACTGTGACGTGGGATTATTGGTGAAATGGAACAGTTCTAGTGCACCCCGCGGGATACGTACGACGGAGCTTTCCGCGGCGTTTTTTTTCCGCGAAATCCATCGGTCGTCCCGCGATTCACCTCGGACCGAGGTCGCGGACGCGAGGCAGCAGCCCCTACTACGGCGCCCTCTGCGGAGTTTTCTCGTTCGCTCTATAGATACTCCGCGGCCGTCCTCCTAGGTACCCACGTATACGCGAGCATATAGGCGCGCGCTAGCGGTGTGCAAGCCTGTAGGGCGCACGCACGGCGTACACGTACGTCGTCGCGATGGATGCGCAGGACTCGGAGAGATGGGAGATGCGCCGACATAACCTATAAATAACACCGGCAACGAGCCTGTCAGACCCTTGTTAAACCTCGCACTCACACGCGGCACTCGTGGGCTCACATCGACGCGAGCGCCGCGGCGCATCGTGCCTACTAGGAACGTTTTAACACACTCGCTCTTTTTAGGAGTTACAGATGCGAGAAGATTGCCACGAAGAGGAGGCGTACACCTTCCTGCGCCGCGCGAGCGAGATCTTCGAGTTTCTTCCGATCCCGAACAATTGCGCCTCGCGCCTCGCGCCTCTCTCTCTCTCTCTCTCTCTCTCTCTCTATGTGTGTCCCGTGGCGCGCGCGCGCGCGACGGTGGCGCCACCATGTTCTCCGTCTCGCTCGGTCCCTCGCGCTCGGGTCCCGCGGCACGTAACCTCGCGCCGACTCGCCACGCTCGTTTCTATTCGTCGCTAGTCGTAAAGTGGCCCGGCGAAACTATTTGTTTAACGCGGCAACGAACGCGAGAAATGCCGCAACATATTTGGAACAATTGGCGGACACAGATTCGAGGCAATCGTGCCCCGAGAGCGCGGCCCAACGAGAACGGCGGCAAATTAACGTCGCGGCAGCGAATAAAGACCCGGCGTCGATGAACGATATGGCGTCGGTTTATCCGCGATGCGGAAAGAGAAAGCTGCGGCGTGCTCGCAGTTGGAACGAGTCCTGACAAGGGAACGTAAGGTGATCGCGAGAAGGTAATTCATGTGGATGAGATTACGTTACGCGGCGCACCGTCGCGAGCTAACAACAAATTCAGCACTGCGAACGTCGAAATCGCGGCTCGCAACACTGAAATCGGCACTTTCACTGCTCATCACGCATCGATCAGCTGAATCGACTAACAACGTAGGTTTTTCTGGCATCGAACTATTTTTGGGCGCGTGCATCCAACTATTTTTGCACGCGTGCAGCAAACGTGACACTCGACGCGATTGCAAAGAAACGACGTTGGAAGGCGAGGACTAGGAGACTAAAAAATAGCAACCAAAAAAGCGGAAAATGCGCTCCATAATGTATCTCTAATATCTATCTGTAGAAATATATTATTATATTACTAGTAATGCATATATGCATTTTATTTCACACTTTTCAGCTTTTTTTTCAACCACCCCTCTATTTCTTCTCGCGAAGGGTGTATCGCAATAGTGTACTGTGCTACTCACACAGCTGTAGGAAATTTGTTGCCAATTATTATCAACATTCGAATTTCCAGCTCTACAACAAAAGACTGTCGGTCGGGCAGCGTTTCCTCAGAGAAACTTGCTCGTAGCAAATTCGGTGCCCCGCAAAAGCTGCGCTAGGTAACTGGCCCAGTTTCCGACCCTTTTAGAGTATACCAGAATGATCGTCACGAAATTTGAGGCAAAGAAAAAATTTATAAGTTTATCAACTAGTTTAGAATGTCATGGGGGTGAAATGATTAATAATTTGTATAGATGTTTTAAAAATTCAGGTTCGATGACCATTTTCTGGCCCTCAGAGGTCCTTCCGCTGCAGTTTCTCACCCTCGCGTCTGACCTTGAAATTCACGCACGCAGAGTCGAAAATTTAATTTGTTAAATTTTTGCCAAAATGAATCTCAGATGTTATTTCATGACTGTAATTATGAAAAGTAGTTGGAAATAATGCAACATGCAGTTATGTGCTATACAATAAATCACGTTGACTGTAAGAAAAAAGTATTGCTTTGTTGAAGATAAAGTTTTTTGTTCGGCTCAAAATAACGCACAACATTTTTTTTGAATATTGAAAAATGGAAAAAAAAAATCCTGTGTTATTTACATGGGAATTCGAATTTTTGGAAGAGTGAAATTCGTAAAATTGCGGCGGGAATATTTTCCGAAATAAATTATCAGGTTTTTAGGTCGGACCAAAAAAAAAAAAAATAGCCTGTCGGGCGAAAGGAACAAGTTTTTTGTGCGCTGATCCTTTTGGGGGCGAATCGCGTCGGTAGAAATTGAAAAGTGTCCCCGCAGTAAATTTCGTTATCGCTCTGCGCTCGCTTGTCGCCGATTATCGACTGTCGGAGTTTTGGAGAGGCGACAAGGAGGAGATTCCGAGGGACGAGCGAGGGCGTTCTTCGTAGATAATCTCGCGAGATCTCGTTAAAATTGAAAATACCGCCAAAGGCGCGAGGCAACGCGGAAGACGCGTGGAGATTATTTGCGCAATAAAAGTGTCAGTATTCGTCGGTGCGGGCGTCTGGAATGTCCACTCGAACCTGCGCGGCACTCGAGAAAATCTGGTTCGAATTAAATTTTCCCGGAGTAAAAAGCGTCGCCGACACGCGCGGCGCTCGTGTTACTCGTCCTCGCCACCGAGAGCCGAAGAGGATGCGCGACGCCGCGGAGGAGGAACGCGGGTCCAGAGGAGAGAGGACGACGTGGGGGAAGAAAAACGGCGGGGAAGACGAAACGCCGAGGTTTGGGGGTGAATCGGAAAAAAATGGGAGAGATGGGGGCAGATAACGCGGCCCAATTAACACGTCAACCAATTTACTGTATTTATGGATTCTTGAGAGTCCAATTAACGAGATTATCTTCGCGATGCTCGGGCTCCACTCTTTTATTTCGCGTCATCCTAGTTTGTTTATTCATTTTTACGTCGTTTTTGACATCACCGTGCGACGCCAGTATTTTTTGTCAACTATGTAAAAGAAACGTACGGAATATTTCTATTCTCACTCTTTATACTTGCCAGCATCGAGTGTAACATTGTTTTTATAATTGGAGGGAATTAAAATACGGATCGCTTTTTATTTCCACTTTACATATTCACCAGTACCGAATATTACTGGATCGAGTTTGTGAGGAGAAAAATATTACAAATATTCTTTAATAATACTGCATATCAATGGGCACTGAGAAATATACTATACTCTATACGTGTAACCAGACCTGCAAATATTGAGTATTTTTTTTTAATGCGTCAAGTTTTCATTACCAAGTATGACGGATTCGTAATTAGATAGAAGGATACAGAATATTTTTTATTTCTACTTTCGATTCTTCTCATTTTTAAATACTGGAAATTTTTCTTTACGTACATTTTCAAGTGCTGTTTATTTTTTTATCTCTACAACAATACACTTCGAATGAAACTAACAATGGAACTGTAAATTTAATATTCCCTATTGTTAAGATCATTACACATTGTAACGTCAGCAGTTTTTAACCGAAAATCGCAGATTAAATATCGACGAGCAAATGGAAGAAGATGAACAAAAAATCTAAAATCTGAAATCTAAAATCTGAAATTTAAAATCTAAAATCTGAATTTTGAAATCTGAAATCTAAAATCTAAAATCTAAAATCTAAAATATAAAATCTAATATATAAAATATAAAATATAAAATCTGAGATATAAAATCTAAAATCTGAAATTTAAAATCTAAAATCTAAAATATAAAATCTGAAATCTAAAATCGAAAAATTGAAATTCCCGATCGCTTGCTGGTTCAGGTATTTACCAGTAAATTCCGTGTCCCAATGGATCATTCGAGGCAGCGACTTGCCCGCAGGTTTTAGGTGCGATATTATTCCTGCGAGTTGCACCTGGCCCCGCCGTGAAAATATAGTTATAATCGAAAAGTCCATCCGTGTCTCACTTTCGTGAATTTCTCGCCCTCGGATCCCGCTTATAAGCCTCTTGGAATAATATTGCTGCGTAGGTTGTCGCGCGACGAGTTTGTTTGCAAAGAAAACATCCAGCCGGAATGGATACGGGGCGAGGATAAAACTAGAACCCGGTGCTCGCACCCGTCGTATAAATTGATATTTTCATGTCGAAAGAAAAAAAAAGGAAAAAAAAGAACACGACCAATGAAAAATTCACGCACACCGATCCAATCTCCAAAATTCGCTGGATCTCCGTCCTCATCCATTTCTCCTCTGCCCGTAATTTTTTCCAAAATTACCTCGCCGCGCCCGTTTTTCTCCGATTTATTTTTTACGACGATTTAAAAAAATTCCCGACGCCCAAAAACTGTTTTTTCACCGAAAGCTCTCGGGAAAAATTGCTGACTGCTTGAAAAAACCAAGGAAATTCGTGAGTAGAGAGATCGAGGCGTCTGCTTCGCAGTGCAGACCCAAAGAACCAGTTTTCGTGTTTTTTCATAATTTTTTTTCTCAAAAACCGTTTGGCGAATTTGGATAAAAGTAGGCAAAATTGGTTCTCCAAAATTCAAGTTAAGTAATGTGAAAATTTGGGGAAATCCGTATCCGTTTTTTGGGAGTAGAATCAAATTCGACCTCGCGGATCACCGAATCTGCAATTTCCAAATTTTTAGCGTCTCGATGAATCGCCCGGGAATTTTGACGGTAGCCTCGGAATCAACGGGGAAACATTTTCGCCTCACTCGTGAGATTTTGAGTCGATTCCATCGTAATTTTTGTGTCGGCAAATCCGAGCAATCGCCGGGCGCATCTATCACTCCGGTCGAGCGGTCGCGCGAGTCTGGTGAAAAAAGAGGGAGGGCGAATCGGGGTCGGAGAATGCGTCGGAAAAACGCCGAAAAGTCGAAGAAACTGGCGGAGAACGAGAGAAGAGGGACGGTCAATTCCCCGCAATATGTAAAACGATTTCTCTCGTATTTTTGGAAAGCTCTGCCGGCAGCAAAAAATTCACCCTCTCTCGTGCTTATATTCTTTATTCCCGCGGACGATTTATACTCCGTCATTTTTCACCGGCGATGAATAGCGAAGACACGCGTACACACGGAACCCGGCTCAAATATACGCGAGGGAATGGAAAAAGGGCGCGAAGATTGAAGATCCTGGCGCGGGAGAGAGCGAGAGGGAGCGAGAGGCGCGGGGTACCATCTTTTTATCTCGTCCTCGCGCGTCTCCGGCGGAAGAAGAGAGGGCCGAGAAAAGTGGCCGGAGAAGCGAGTCCTGCCCTCGGAGAAAGCCTTTTATTGGCCTTTTTATTGCCGGAATAAACGACTCTGTTACACGGATTTACATATCGTTTGTTTCGCGATTCCCACCCCGCCGCACCCTTCGCCACCGCCATCGCCGCCGCCGCTGCGACCCTCTATTCCTACCCCATTCGCGCGGGGGAAAATATCGACGCTACGGGAGGGATGAGGCGGAAGCCGGAAATCTTGCTAAGGAATTGCGAACGCCCCTGTTGCGAACGCGAGTCCCTCCTCCGTCCTATATATACGGAGTAATTGCATTACAACCTAATCTCTGTAATAATAGGCTTACCTCGTCGTAGATACGTAACGCGGGATTTCCAACACGAATCTATGCTTCAGGTATTCTGCTTGGACACGAATTTTCCAGCAATCTTGGGCGCCGTCCAATTTTCGACGCTGTTTTCCAGCAAGTAATACTTTTCGGTGAGAAAAGACCTCTTCGAGAGAACGTGCGAATTTTGGACGAGAATGTAAATACGGAAGTTCAGGACTCACGGAAATGGCGATAAAGAGGAGAGAGAAAAACAGCATTGTCGGGTGTAAGAAGAAACCAAATCTGCAGACGCGGCGCGGAGAGACAGGAAAAGTCGAAACGTATCTTCGAGGAGTACGAAATGACGGAGGGAAAAAGTTAGAGCAATTTAGGCGATCGAATGGAAGAGACGGAGAAGGGAGAGAAGGAGGAAGTAGACAGAATCAGGATTATGATAGGAAAATATGTAGAAGCCATGTAGAGTTGGAATTACATGGGCAATTGTACAGAATTTGGAAGGACAGGACTAAAATTGAAACATTTCTATCAATAAGATGTATAGAACATTATTTTCGGAGGTCAGAGCAGTAGACAGAGACAGAGAGGTACAAGAGCGGGAAGGAATGAATAAAATCTGGAAATCGAGAAGTGTACGGAGTTATGAAGAGATAAGAGTGGTAGCAAAGTCAAGATACATGAAAGGGAAAAGAGGAAGAAGAGGAAACGAGGCAGGTAAAGTAGCAAGATTGAGGCGTGGAAACGAAGAGAGGGGAACAAAGTTCTGGATAGGAGAAGAGAGGAGAGTATGCCGGATGTGTAAGGGAGAAGCAGAGACCCTAGAACATTTAGTAAGAAGATGCACGGAGATGGAGGCAGTGAAAGGAAATATGGACGAGATTTTGGGGGACGAGGGAAAAGGAGTGAGATGGGGTAAAGAACTGAAGAAGCAAGAAGAGATAGAGCAGACAAAAAGAGAGACAGCAATGGCAAGGATAGGAAAGAAAAGAAGAGAAGAAAGGAGAGAAATTACATATTAGGAATAAGCAGAAACGAGCCAAATATGAAGAAATGAAGTATCGAATGAGACGCAGATTAATGTAACGCCGAAAGGCAAACATTTGGGAATGAATATTATTATTACTAACCATTTTTTAGCGTTGAAAAACACACTTATACAGAAATATTATTACACATGGACAATTTTATGTGTATAACGTGTACAACCATTTTTTTAAATAAAGACCATTATTATTATTATGATTATTACTGAATATTTTTCGTGTAGTTTTACTAATAATATTAGTAACATTTTTACCAACCATTTTTTAGCCTTGAAAAACACACTTGTACAGAAATATTAATATATATGCACAATTCTATGTGTATAACGTGACAACAATTTTTTTAAGTAAAGATCATTATAACTATTATTAATATTACTGAATATTTTTCGTGTAGTTTTACTAATCATATTAGTATCATTTTTACCAACCATTTTTTAGCCTTGAAAAACACACTTGTGCAGAAATATTATTATATATGGACAATTTTATGTGTGTAAGGTGTATAGAAATTTTTTTAACATAGACCATTATCAATATTATTATGATGGCTCTCTTCTGATGCAGACTCCCCGCGGAAAATGCTCAAAAATGGTTGGAAATCGCATTATAAATATCGCTGAGCTCGGTGAAGGTTATTTTGGGACGGAAAAAACTCTTGATGCCAAATACCTTTCGTGCGATTTTATTGTCAATGTTATTTTATCGTTGTTAATAAATTGCTCTCGTGTAACGAAACTCGAGCAGCGGTAGCGCGATTCGCGTTGGTGAATTTTTGGGAATTCGTCCCGAATCGTGGGCTGGGAATGGGGATCGAACGTCGATCGCGACTCGCATGGTAACGCTGAACGCAACGCTCGCGGCACGCCGTGGATCGTGTAATGCCGCGAACAGTGATTCCAGATTGGACATTGCGGATTGTTTATTGCGAATCGTGAATCGCAGATCATGCATCTTGCCTTGGTTACACGGCGCGTCGCGGGTCTTTTCACCGCACATCGCGTATCGTACGCTACGTCGCGTCGTATTCGCGTTCGTATTGTTTTCAAATTGCCACGTTACCGAGTAAGATTTAATACGAAGCCAATATCCTTCAGCTGTATTGCGGAGCGTAGATATAATAAATTGTAAATCGAACGTGATATAATAAATGGAGACCTTTGCAGAGATCAGTGGTCGTTCGAACGATAAACTAAACATCGATTCGATGCTTGCGAAAGAGCGATTACATGTAATTGCAATTAATCTGACATGTAATCATATTCCTTATCAATTCAAGCGTAATATTAACGTTTCTCGCAAATATTTACGAATACGAACGTTCGCGTCTCATTAGCAGAACTATTACTCAATTTCGTAGCTGGAAAAAAGAAAAATACGGAATATTTTTTATCCATTTTTATTTATTATGCAAAGAAAAATACGGAATATTTTTCATCCATTTTTATTTATTATGCAAAGAAAAATACGGAATATTTTTCATCCATTTTTATTTATTATGCAAAGAAAAATGCAGAATAACTTTCATCCATTTTTCTTTATTATGCAAAGAAAAATGAGGAATATTTTTCATCCATTTTTATTTATTATGCAAAGAAAAATACGAAATATTTTTCATCCATTTTTATTTATTATGCAAAGAAAAATGCAGAATAACTTTCATCCATTTTTCTTTATTATGCAAAGAAAAATGCGGAATATTTTTCATCCATTTTTATTTATTATGCAAAGAAAAATACGGAATATTTTTCATCCATTTTTCTTTATTATGCAGAGAAAAATACGGAATATTTTTCATCCATTTTTATTTATTATGCGAAGAAAAAAACGGAATATTTTTTATCCATTTTTATTTATTATGCAAAGAAAAATGCGGAATATTTTTCATGCATTTTTATTTATTATGCAGAGAAAAATATGGAATATTTGTCATCCATTTTTATTTATTATGCGAAGAAAAAAACGGATTATTTTTTATCCATTTTTATTTATTATCCAAAGAAAAAAACGGAATATTTTTTATCCATTTTTATTTATTATGCAAAGAAAAATACGGAATATTTTTTATCCATTTTTGTTTATTGTGTAAAAAAACAAAAGGAATATTTTTTATTTCTACCGCGAATGAACTTTGATTAAGAACTACAATGGAATTGTCATTTTGAAATTCCGCAGTATTAAAATCATTTAATATAGTAACTCGTATCATTAAATATAGAAACTGGCGATAACGTTGATTGATTCAATTTCTCGCATAGTTTCATGCTTAACTAGTCGACGACACCTCGAGCTCGATAATATTTCATCTCTCGCGTCGTATCAGCTCAACCCAGTTCGATTTCTCGTCAGCGAAATCTCCACATTTCACTTTGCAATGTGAATGTAACTACGAATTTTGTCGAATTTTTGCCAAATGATGTCAGAAGTTCTCGCAAAAACCGGGTTTTGGCCTAGAAATGTTCCGTTTAGCTCGAAGATAACAGATTTTGGCACGAGAACAGTACATTCCAGCCACAATAGTTACATTCTGACGTAACCAAAAATGTATACGATGAACGGATTTTGGCCTCGAAAATTTGCACTTTTTTCTACGAAATTTTCGTTTCGAAAAACATGTAAACAAACAAACAAACATATTCTAGTTGGTTGTACAAATTCAGCTCACGTGACCAATTCTTTTCTGTGGGTTTAGGCCTATACGGGGAAATTCTTGCATCCGATTGCGATCGGCTTTGGGAAAAATTGATTTCGAGGTGGATTTGTCAAGGTCGTTCGTTGAGATACGCGTTATTCGAGTCGTCGGGTGCTTAATCGGTGAATGAAAGCGCGGATACACGGTATGAAAGGTGCGCGCAGCAGGTATCGTGCAAACGCGTGCAGAGAGAGCGAGAGAGAGAGAGAGAGAGAGAGAGAGAGAGAGAGAGAGAGAGAGAGAGAGAGAGACGCGGCGGCGCTCAGCCCTTGCGCCCTATATTATAATAAATCAACTCGCAATTAAATCGAAACTGACACCGTTACGAGGCTAGGATCAAATTCGATTGCCTGCAAAATTTCATTTAGAGACGTCGCTGCTATAAAACTCTTGGCTCATTGACGAAGGCGTCGCCTAGCTACCTCCGACCGATTTTCGTCTCACCATTTTATCGTCCTCGTTCTCTCCTCTCCTCTCTCGCCTACCTACCCATACCTTTCCTACCTGCGAATCGCAGCGACGAGATTTTCGCCAGAATCGAGCAGACCCGCCGATTCGTTGTCGTCACGCGTCGTTTAATTTTAATTCCGAACGATATCACCCCGACGATGGATGATACGATAACCCTCTATTAAACAAATAGTCCGTGATCACCGGAACACGTCGCTCCCCGCGAATTTTCGCAGGGGACAGATTACCCTCGCTCGGTTTTACGCCTTGCTACGCGTCCCACGCAGCCTCTGCTTCCCACTTATCGCCAACTAACCGGAACGAAACCAGCCTCCGTAATCCAATTTGAGTTAACTGCAGGGGTTGATATGATCGTTTCTCCGAGAGATCCCCCTTCCCCCCCTCGCTGTCTCTCCCCGTAGCGGTGTACGGTGTATAAACTGTATATAATGCACTTTCCCGGCGATCCTCTCAATGGCTGTGTCTACAGATGTTGCGCAGCATCCCGAGGACGTCGCATGGTAGCGCACAGCCCTACAAACGGATGGGGTGACAGGGATGAACGGGGTTGCCAGGGACGTCCCACGGACAGAGGGAGGACCCGTGTCGCATAGATAGATGGAGGACCCGGTGTCAACCCCTTGTTATTCTATACGCACGATACATTAGCTTTTTCCAACGTGGTTCTCAATCACTTCTCGATAATCGAACGATTTTTCTCTGCCTCCGAAATGCTCTTCCTTCCACTACCTACGATCTACGACTATTCGAGGATACCTGCAATCACTTGCCGCGTGGACCAATCCGTAATCGTGCCGAAATTTCCGTCAATTTACTAACAATTTCCGTCAAATTACTAACAATTTCCGTCAAATTACTAACAGTTTGAGAAAATTTTAGTTTCACTTAACGTAGCGCAGTCTTTCAGTCGATTAGAATCTTTTTTTGAAAAACTTTGAAACCACTTTATTATGCCTTAAATTAATTGTCAAAATTGCGAAAGGGAGAAGTGCGAGGAGGTTTTGGTCGACTTCCCCCTTTCCGTAAATATAAATATAAGCTAGTAAGAGAAGAAGGAGTCTAACTAGTAACATTATAACTTCAAATCTCCTACGAAAGTGAAACTGAAAGCATAAAATTTATTGGCTCCTAGCGACCGTTTTTTATCAGTATATTACATTCAGAGGAGCGGTTTATGTATTGAAATTACTAACATCGTTTGGTGAGGAAAACTGGTGTCGGAAGTGGGACGCGAAGATGGACTTGCAACAATAATTTCCATTCATTTACGATCATCGACTCGTCAGGAAAACTGGTGTCAGAAATGGGATGCGAGGATTTCAGTAGCAAATGCAGACAGGAATGTTTGTGCGAGATTCCATGTCGTAAGAAACGACATTAGCACGAGGAAATGGAATTTGTGAATAGATAAATAAATGAATATAGAAATGTCATTTTCGAGCTTTTCGATTAGGATGGCGGCGAGAACGACGACGGTGGAATGTCTGCGACGAATGGCGATCGCTTGGAGATTTGAGAACCCCTTTAATCAAGGGTTGTTCCCGAGCAAAGGGTTATATTCACGCTATACTTACCCGCGTTAACGCGACGTGTACTTAAGTAATCTATACGTGTTTCTGTTCCGAATAAGGCACCTCCGTCGCTCGTGACTGATAAATTGAGCCTGTAAAATCATAGGGATGAGAGGAGAACGCGAAGCGCGGAATTGAATTCACCACCAACGCGAGGGCAACTCTCTATGTATGGACTCTCTCATTCTTCGCGATGGACGTGGGCGTGGAGCTGATTTTTCGAAACTGTTCGTCGGAGAATTTCGGAAAGTATGCGTCATTCCAGGCGGAAGCTGACGTCGACGTGGAATCGTAAAGCTTGTGGTTCTATAGCTCCGCAAGGATGCCTCGGGAAATGTGTACGATAGACAACGAGAGTGCGTTACCTATCGCCAATTTAGCAATTCGTTTTGCCGTCGAGAAACGTGCTAGGGAATTTTGTCAGTGGGAATAAATTTTCCTAGTTTATTCGCTCCCGTAACGGAAATTTACAAAACGCGGGGGACACGCGAAGATGGATGTATCCTGATCGATCGAACGGAAAAACGTACCTTGTCAACGGGAAGAGATGGGGAAAAAATGGTATCGTCGAGTCGATCGAGTTACGACGTCGCCGGCGGAGTCGCGTGTATCGCGTTACCAGATATCGGTGATACCTGCGAGCACAGAGAGGTACACGCGTCGTGATTCATTCGCGTCAAGCGTCCCGCCCGCGACCTCCCTTGGCTCACCTACGCTGCTCCGCTGAGAGAAATTTCATGGCAAACTTTGCTCAATCCCATATCTGTGATTACGATAAAACTTAACAATTTAGGGATAATCGAGGTCGAGCTACTAATAGTCGCCTAGCGACCGTCGCAACGCACGACTAATGCCTTCGATTGGAATAACTCTTAAAAGCATTCTACTCTCACGCCGGGAGAACAACGGTATTTGCAACTCACCGTATTAAAGTGCGTCGCCAACTCGGATAACGAAAACTAGTGCGGTGCTTTGGCAAGAGCGAAGTAAAATCTTTCAGCTTTCCCTGCGACGCTTTTTGGTTTCGCTAATCGCTGTAGGGAAAACGGGGGTCGCGTGGTCCTACCGCGCGAGGCTGACGTACGCGCGCGCACGGAGGCTGTAGCCGTGCCGCGTCACCCGTAGCGTCGTACGCTCCTCGCACGACCAATTGCCCGCGTAAGTACGTAAACGTATGGCCTGCGGGTAAATCGGTAGACGGCTTACGGTCCTTTGCGCGCATACGCCGGTCCTGCGGAGAAACGATTCGACCAGTTTCCAAATATTCAATATGAAATCATTTATCGAATTTATCTTCTTCCGCGACGCTTACGTCCAACGTTCGCTTGTACGATACTCGCCGTCGCTCAGTTTATTCCTGCGAGTAACAAAAGCATTCGCGAGACGCGCTTCTACGCGTAAACAACGCTTCGAAATCAAAATCCCCGATATCTTCGACTATCCTTGCAACGTAGCAACGTTCTGAAAAATATTGTTCATCACTCGAAAATGCCCGCGCGCGCCGCACACCCTCAACCCCAAGGCCGATTCGCGTGGCCGAAATACATTTTTACTCACGGAAATACGGTTTTCCCACCAGGAAACCCACGGAGGAACAAACTTCGGCTTCGTGCCTTCGTCGCCCGTCGTACGACCGCGTTATCATACCGCGAGTACTCGCCTTCCTCGTTGCACTTCTCGCTCGTCGAGCGATTCCTCGTGATCCACGGCGTTTCTGGTACGCGCGCGTCCGCCGAAATCGGAACACCTCCGAGACGTTCGGTCATCCTTCCTACAGCCTTTCACAACTTTTCTCAAGTCCCAGTCCCAAAAAGTACCCCGCTTTCCATTTCGACGCGCTTCGCATCAAAAATACGAAAGCTGCACGCATCTCTCGCAACGTATGCTACACTTCAGCGATACATTCCGCATCCGCCTCCGCAAACCTGACTATTTTTCACCGTCACTTCTCGACAATTGGAATTTTCCCATCGTGAATACGGAACATCTCCGCGGGTACTATACCAGTTTTTGCTCCTTACACCAAGGATACCACGATCTCGGATTTTCGAAGCAATTACTACCTCAGTACCTCGATTATCCCTAGATCATCACGTTTTATCGTACTCGTACTTACGCAATGGTATGCAGTGTCGCTCGCTCGCTGCAGCATACTCGCCGCGTATCGCTATCACGTCTCTTTTTCGCCGCTCTCCGCTCGAGAGGCGACGATCGGCGAGAGGAGACCAGGTGAAGCGTTGGCAGCGCGACTTTGTGACCTGTGACCGTGGGATTGACATAATCTATCAGGTGTTACAATAAAATACGTGCACGATAGAACAATGGAAGTTGGTGTTCCGGAGCGATGGACGTTTGACATAATGAAGCGAGTTGAATCGCCGCTTTCCCTCTCCCTCTCTCTCTCTCTCTCTCTCTCCCCACGTTTCTCGGTCTTCCTTGCTGTCGCACCCTCCGGCGATTTCCTCCGGCGACGAGGTGCGACAACGGCCTCCGTCTCGCGCGCAATCTGCCCGTCCGCGCGTAACCGCCAGCTACTAGATCTCGAGGCGTACCACACGGCTCTCCTTATCGCCACCGAGTAAATTAACGGCACCGATCATAAATTCATTTAATTTAATATTATTTACAAAATAAACGCGGCCTGGACGAAATATCGATATCTAAGCTAGTTAAATTTATTATTTATTATTCATATTGTCTCGTAAATTTTTATAATCGATTCTCTTCGTCGACGACACTTTATGCTGCTCCTGCTGCTGCTACTGCTGCTACTGCTGCTGCCGAGGCGGAACCACGCGGGAACGAGAGGTATTCGTCGATACGTACACTCATCTCCGCACCTATGCGGCATTCCATACCGAATCGACCGACGTTTTCCCCTCGCGCGAACACGCACGCGCGTTGCTCACCTGCGAAGCTTGGTCCAACAGCTATTATATCTACAATTTCCCTATTTTTCTCCCACCACAATTCTCCTATTTTTTTTTTCGCCGCGAATTCGAGGGATTCGTATTTTTTTTTATAAACGATTTTCGGTTAAAAAAAAGAGGAAGAAAAAGTAGTATTTACGCGCGATGAAACGCGTCGGTGCGTGGAAACGGATATTCGAAGTTGTTGTTCGCCGCGATGCACGAATCGACTTTATTCGGATGAAATCGCCTCGTTACGTTTGTTGATCCTCGAATTTTGCACGCGTCGCTCTGAGACCGGCGAATCGCGAGCGAACGGGCCGAAAACGGGGGAAATAACGAAACGGAAGGGAAACGAGTCGTTCGCTCGAATAGTTTCGATAATATGAATCGACGCGTATAATTATATCTGGCTGTGTCGCGCGGCGTCCGTGTAAGAGAGAGCGCGAGTCGCGGGCCGTAGGGTGGTATCGGCGGGGGGGAACAAATTGAAAATATCGAATCGAGCTGATTGATTGATCGAGTCGCGTGAATTTTATTCAACTAATCTATGTAATTGTTCAATTATTCGCACGTAGCAAACCGAATCGCAACGTTTCGTCACGCATCGGCTCGCTTATGCTCGTTTACAGTGGCTGCTGATACCCGGCGGAGGAGAGACGCGGGGTAAATCGGGGCTTGGAATTCGGTGGAAAAAAATTGGAATTCCCGAGCGGACGAGACGCGCGCGAATGATAGCGACGATTTTTATTCCAAACGCTCATTGCAAATAGCGCTTCGCCACGCTTCTTTCCGCGTTATCACTCCGTGTCGCGAGACGTTTTATCGGACAGAACAACCGAGCCGTTCTAACGCGCCTATCTCGTTATCCTCATAAATAGAACGTGGCGGACCCAAATTTCTGAGCGCAAAATTTTTATAAAAAATTCGCCACCTTCGACGATTTTTTCGAAACCACTTTCGAATCTCGCTGCTTTCTTGGAATTTTGTAAACCGGGCACGCGAAAAGCTCTGGAATACCAAATTTGGGTCGACTTTTTATTTCTTTGTTATTCAAGATGCGCTGTCAAGTCAGACACCGATTTTGAGAGCTTTCAGCTCTCTTCGAGACCCGAAAAGAAAATTTCCAGAAAAAAATCACAGCCCGGTGATAGAATAGCTACACATTTTTTTCTGGCTAAAAAAACCGAGTCTCTATTTTCGTTTTTTTGTGAACCGTACGAATATAAGAAGTGTTTCGAGTACTTATACAATTTTTCGTATTTTTGAGGCGAAACGGTCGCAAAATTCGATTTGAACAGGACAAAAATAGTCTCAATAGGAAGCTGAGAAGAAAGATACATTTTACGTATGAAAGTATCATCGGAATAATTGTTTGAACACTAAGAAACGGTGAATTTTCGGAAATCGACGCAAAAATGTGAAAAAAATGGAAAAAAGTTTTTTGGGTGCTCAAGCTACCTGGAATTTTTTCAGGCCTTTTGAGAAAGTCTGAGCTATTTACTCGGTTTTGATATTACGCCTGCGCGGAACTCGGTCGCCATGTTGGAATTTGGCAAATCTGCTGACAAATTCGTAATCAAGTTCCCCAACGCAATACATTCGTGGTCTAATATCAGCTTCTCGATTGAAAAAATGTCACGTCACCGATTTTTTTTGGAAACGATTTAGCTTCTTTCATGTTTGTTGGTTTTTACATAATTTTGAAAAAATGCTAAACGGCAAATTTGTAAGGTTTTTTTATACAAAGTACAAAGTATAGTAAATATTGGGACTGGAATGAAAAAAGCATGAAACACTGCTCTGCAAGAGGTTGAGGGAGTATCTACACTGAATGCCCAAAAAAGCACTTTCCCACGAATTTTTAACAACGACAGGTCTGCTTATTTGACAAGAAACGTTCCGGTACTCGAATCATACAGCGTTGAAGAAGTTTTCCCAATTTGTTCACGTCACCAGAGTCACGAAGAACGGAGTTCTACTCCCAAGATTAGAATAGTGCAAATCTCACTATTTGAAATAGTGACTCCTCAATTCACTACCGAAATAGTGAATTCCTTAGTAGTGTACGCGTCACTATTAGCGCCTCCACGCGGCTACTACTGCCCATCGAGTTCCCATCGAACGCACCAATAAATAATAATCATCCATCTCGACTAAGTTTTTGCCATTATTTTTTTTTTCCATTCCATTATTTCCATTATTTTATTCATACTCCGATTAATGTAGAGTAAATTTCTGCTCGCACACTATCGTTATTTCCAATCATTTTGGACCGCAGTGCAGCGCAGTGTAGTGCCACACGTTTGAATATCTCAAACAGCCACTGTGCACTGCTAAATAGTGATTTTTGCCCGACTCAAATTTGGAGACCAGTCGATCATCGAGAGGTCCGAGAAAAGCGAAGCACCTCACCGACGACAGGTGTTTTTCAAAATTTTGATCGTGTCCAAAATGGCGGACCTTTGAGAAAAATTCGTTTTTTTTTTTGGAGTTTTGGCAGAAGAATAACAAGCGAGTCACTAAGTTGAGAAAACCCAGCGATGGATCGTCTACCATCGGGTTCTACACTCTACACGTCATATCCATGTCACGGTACTTGCACCCAAATGCGTCCACGTCGTTCCGCTTCTCGCACAAATTTCAGCTTCGCGTCCAACTATTTTTTTTTTTTGTTTTTTGGAACCAATTTGGCGGAGACTCGCGTGGAGCCAAAGATTTTGGCGGAGGCGAGTTCTCGATGGTTGCTCGGCGCGCGCTCAGGACCCTTTATTGAGATTTTCTCCGACTATCGATCGCTTGTCGCTAATAATCGTACGATTTGTTGTTATTATGCGGTAACAAACGTCACTTGGTTGTTCCAAGGTTAGCTCGTTGGTTATCACGAGCAGTTAGTTCGCAGAAAGGAATAAACCTGCCAACTCGTAGCCGAGACAATGAAATAATTTGTTGATAGAAATTGTACAACACGTCTGCTTATTATTGGAAACGACGTTGTCCTCAAAATACGTAGACCACAAATCATTGAAATAAATACGCCGACGCCTTTGCACTCCCTATTGCACTGTTGTTCGCCTCCGTTTTACACCAGCAAAATGACCCCTGCCAGACAAAATGTCGGTGAGGCTTTTATCACGACTTTTTTCCTACCATCAATTGCTGCATACTTTTCCTTAATTTTGAAATCTGTTTCTTTTTTTTTCTTCCAATTTTGTTTTTTTAAACAATAATTTCCATATTTCCAACGGCGGGATTCCTAAAAATTCCGAAATTTTTACAGCATGCGGAGACGATACGTACATTGCTACGCATATACAGAGTGAAACCTTTAACTCTGTCAACACGTCACGGGTATGTTGGGGCTGCTCGGACAAGCATTTTCGGGTAACACGCTTATGGTCGGAAACTTCTCCTAACGGCTGTGGAGGGCTTTGAAGATTTTTTTTTCTGGTACCCAGGGTTTGCTCGTAGGGAAATGAATCAGAGGTGATTACTCGCGACCCAACGTTTCATTCAGGCGTGATCGATTTACAAATTTGTTACGCGATATCAACAAAATGATAAACTTTGAAGAACTTTTATAACAATGAAAAAACTAACAAAAACAATTCCTGTGGTACGGAAATTTCACATTATTAAACTGATCTTTCACAGTCGATGTTCAAAGTGTCCGCCACCTCGAAGAAGACACTCCGAGGAACGTCTGGTCGTTTCCTCGGGTATTCTAGCGAGCTCGTCTCGAACGACGTCGCTTGCAGCCATAATCCTTGCCACCAAATCCATCTCCGCGGCTACGGGTCTACCGTTTTCGGGGTACACCAGATCTTTCATTCTGCCCCGAAAATAAAAATCCAAGGGATTCAGATCCGGGGATCTAGCAGGCCATGCAACGGGCCCACCTCTTCGGATCCATCTACCTGGGTACTTCTCGTCGAGGTACTCCCGCACAACGAGACTGTAGTGGCACGGTGCCCCGTCGTGTTGCAACCACGTTCCGTGGGGAAGTCCAAGAGGAACATCCTCGAGTAATCGTGCTAGACTTTGACTCAAAAATGCTCGGTACACAAAAATGCTCCTCCACAGTCGTTAGGAGGAGTTTCCGACCTTAAGCGTGTTGCCTGAAAATACTTGTCCGAGCAGCTCCAACATACCCGTGACGCGTTGACAGAGTTAAAGGATTCACCCTGTATTAGGCTCGTTTCTAATATCGCGCGGCCGCCGTGCGCCGTTTATACTTTCCCGCGCGCGGCGCTTCCTCGAAGACATCGAGAACGGCGCGGAGCGCGTAGATGGCGCGTCGTAAGCGCGCGGCGCGATCGTTCGAAATGGCGATTTTTTTTGCGCCGTTCGTTTGTTTATTCCCGTGCAGGCGGCGGTTCGCGTCCGAGGCGTTGGAAAATCGTTGCTGGAGGCGCGATCCGCAGGCGTCGACGGGCTCGTAAAGAGGGAAGAGGGTTGAAAAATGTCGGAGCTATTTGTTCGACGGGCGTCGCGAGTCGAGCGCTGAGCAAACAGACGGGACGCCATTTTACGAGATCTCGCCAAGCAGGTGAGAAAATGGGCCGGTCGTTACGCTCTGCGCCTTGACCGCGTCGTTTTCCGGTTGGAAAAAATACTTTTATCGCCGCAAATTGGCTACCGCTCCGCGCGGGAAACGACCGATGCTGTCGGTTCGTGGCGATTATTGCGCATCGCGGAGAAGTGAAAAGTGAAACGCGTCTTCGCGTTCCCAGCAACGATCGTTCGGAATCGGAAGCCATCGCGTTCTTCGGCGTACTGCTCAACGGCGGAGACCGGAAGTGGCGCGGAGGCGACGTTTCGGACGGCCACAGCGAACGGCTCGCGGACCACGCGAAGGCTATCAAAACCCTGTGGCCCCTCGTGACCCTCGCGTTAGCAAACCAGAACGAGATACCGTACAGGCCGATGCAGACGAGTTCTCCTCTCTTCAAAAAATCCGGTCAACGATTTCCGCTTGTCGAATTCTCCGCCATTTTCTCTCTTCGCGCTATTCTTTTTTTTCCAGACTCTCCTTCTTCTTTTTTTTTTTTCGTTACTCGACAAACTTCATTTCCTTTCTAGCTGTTTTGCACAGACGGAAAGAGGGGGCAAAATGGGGTACCCCAAAAACCTTCTAAAACATTTTTTTTTGAAATACTTCGTCATTCTGCAGTCTCAAGACTTTAGAAAACCAATTTCATCAATTTCAATCTACTACAAAAAAAAAATCAATTTTTTTAGGTGTACCCCATTTTGCCCCCCGAATGAAATTTTTTTTTCTCGCTAGCAATTGAAACTTTGTCTTATTTACGTTGATTATAATTTCAAAAAAAGGAAGATTCAGCATATTTAGGTTCACAAAACCGTAGTATTTCCTCAGGTACCCCGTTTTGCCCCCTGTTCCCCTATTTCTTCGGGATCGACGAATCAACTACTTCTAGTTTCGACTCGTGCTATTCTCTTTGTCCTCGATTATTAGAAAATTTCGACGAGTTCCCTTGGTAGGAAAGAGGAGGGGGGGGGGGGGGCAAAATGGGCCCCTTGGAAAAAAAATGATCGTGCACTTGGTCTTCCCCACGCGTCCCACTTGTTTCTATTCCCTCGCCACGCATTTCGTATTCATATGCTGCATCCATCAAAAAATAAAAATCTTGAGACGCGGGGTAAAATGGACCCCCTTCTCTAAAAAAAAATTTCTCGAGTTTTCTCACTTGTTTTATTCTATCTATTTTCAGTCCCTTGTCTACGCCCTTCGAGAAGGCAACATTTTAGGGGGCCCATTTTGCCCCACGTTTTGCTGGCTCGTTGAATTTGGAAAAATCCTTACAATCTTGCTGCCCAACTGGCGCTACTTCACCATTTTCCGTCCAATTTCTCATTCCTCCGGACTTGTGCGTGGGTCCAAAAATTTCCCGAGGATTTTTCTCACCCCTCGACTACACACGCATCATTTTTTCCAAAACTTCGTTTGCAAAAAAAAAAAACGAAGACATTTCCAATACTACTTAAAAAGTACTCCAACATCGTTCAGACTGTACATCTCAGTCTCGTGAAGTGAAAAGTTTCGGTGGATCCGAAGTTATAGACTGGGGAAAAAAGGATGGGGTCAAATTGACCCAGAGTGTGGGAGATGTTGGAAAAAATAGGTGTGTACTCGAAGGTGTAGTTGCGTTGGTGGTGAGAGAAATGCAGGGGAGTCGGCACGGAAGCGGAGCGTCAGCCTGTATATCGAAATATTTCGTGTACATCTCGCGTTACATTCGATCGTTATTGAGAACGGAGCCGAATGGCGGCGGGTCTACCGGTCCGTCGGTTCACCGGTTCACCGATCCGCCGATCCGTCGGCCCGACGCGCGCACCACCTGGCGAGGACGCGAGAATTAATCGAGCGTGCGCTACAAATTGATTTCGAGCAAAAGAGAAAAGGACAAGTATCCCCGCGCGAAATGGGTTCTCCGTTTCGAGGCGAGCGACGAAGTTGGCTTTCTGCCGTTTCTCCCGGCCACCGCGACTCTGGCCGATGGATGTTCGCGAAAATGTGAAATTCGGATCGCCGGTGCCCCAGAGGGACCAAGAGAGGAGGCGACTTCGCCGATTCGATTCGCTGGTACCGGCAAAATTTCCAGCAGATCGTTTCCCACCCACGCGACAGGCCACCGAGCCTTTCCTCTCGTTCGCAGATTTTATTTCAACACCGCAGGTCACACTGCTCCGCACCGTGCGACTTGCTCCGTCGCACAGGCGGACCGTAATCGAATATTGTATCTAACGTAAATAAAAAACAAAGATGATTGAACTCGTGTTTTTGAACACGATATACAAAGTATCCCCACCTTCGCGGATCGGAAGAGGCACGTGCGCTCGACCATCGTCACTCTGACCCCCTGTCCATCGACTAGGCACTGCCACACCAAAATCCGAATCCGCTGAACGACGAATAGACGAGAAAAGCTGACGCGAGAGTCGTGCTCGTTGCTGTGTTTACAGTTTCGCAAATATTGGGATGTCGAGAGTGTGTAGAGAGTCGTAGGGTGCTTAGAGAGTCTTAGGGTGCTTCGCAGATCTAGGAGATTGTTCGTCGCTGAGTTGAGCGTGAGTCTCATTTTCTGTGCAATGTGCCACGTTGTACAACATGCGTGTACCGATGTGGGTTCATTGGGTAGGAAAAACTTGTGTACGGTGCACTGCGTTTCTGTTGAGAAGAGATGTTGATGTACAAACATGTGCTGCACACTCTCGTTTATTTATCATTTGTATGGGGTAAATATATGGCGAATTGATATCGATGGAATATGTACCATGTGAGCAACCTGTGGAACTTTCATCTGACCTTCTACGTACCTGCTAAGATATCGGTGGAGTCTGCAAACTTCCCGTCCCACTTTCAGTTACTACCAACTCAACCTGACCAAGGCATTCGACTCGTTTCACATGCATCTAACAAAGTCGTCTTACTTATTGTCACTGTCACTTTCCAATCTTCGTTGCACTGATATGAGACAACTCGCGCCATGCAGGTTGGGGATGTTGCGTGAACTCTTTAAAGGCGACCCATAACTCGTGTCTTGTACAATGTCTGACACTGTACACAAACAGTTGTGCGAAGCACGCGCGGTACGAAAATTCTTGTACAGTGTTAGACAGTGCACGAATGACGCACTCGGCACGCAGCATATATATCATGGCGAAGTAGGATTTCGTGTCCCCAGAAATTCGATGCCATGTCGACTCGTGACCCTCGGGAAGAAGTGAGAGAGTATTGAAATTGAATAGCAAGTTGACAACAACGAGGATTCTCGATACCTCCGTCTTCTAAATCGCGTGACCTTGAAATTTTGCTCACAACCAAAAACGAGGTGTCGAGAAGGCTCATTTTTCTCGACTGGTTCGAGTGTTTCCAAATTGTAAGAACGTTTGGAATGATGAAACGAGTATATTTGCAGCGTAAGTACAAACTCTCGTTGAATTTTTAGGAAGTTTATGACAAGTGCTTCCGGAGTTGTTTGTAGGAGATGGAGATGACCTGCTGTGATGGTTATTGCGAAAAATGAACCTAATTCGCGATTCGTCGTTTTCTGGACGTCACTGAAAAATTGACCAGATGTGGCGCAGATAAGTCACAGCAGTGCAGACTCTATGGCGCATTACAATGAACTGTGACTTTTCGTGTCTCGATCCTGTCGGACGTTTCGTGAGGCTGAAATGCACGTCGTGGCTGTAGGGTGGCTTTTCGTGAACGTGGCTCGTGAAGACGGTTTAGAGAGGCATCTAGAGCCAGTGGGGGAAAAATGAGAGGATGCGCCCTGTTTTCGTGGTGCGGGGGAGATTTTTGGCGGGAGGAGCAAAGGGCCGAGGGGGCTTATCCCTCGCCTGGAGCGAAGGGAAGGGCTCGGGGTATCGTTCGTTGTTGGAAAAATCGTAAAAGCAAGATTGCCTCGTTGCTTTTACGAGCGTTAGGTCAGAATTTTCGGTATTATTTTAAAGAACGGAACGACCTTGGGTCACTCGTGGAATACAAGCGAAAGAAAAATCGGGGAATGCAAATCGTGTGGAAAGACGTAAAATGAAAGGGAGATCTTTGTAGAGAGAAGTGGTGGGTGAATTATCGCCGGGTGAAATCCATAAAAGTAAAACAAATATCAGCTCGGAGTAGAAACTCGATCCGTGGCGGAGCGCGGAGTCGTTGCTTTCGCGCGTCATTCTCGACCCTAATAAACAGTTTTTCCCACCCTCGATCGGTCGCTACTTAACACTTTTTAACCCCAATTATTCGTGGCTAAGAAGTAAATTTCGATTTGCCCTTTCTCAATTGCTGTGACGAGATCGATCCGTATTTCTGGCCGAACCCTCCGCTCGGGGCGACGAAACGGATGCTAATTTTGAGGAAATGGCTCGAGACGATTCGTCTCGCGCGCGCACCACGACACGACCATCGCGCAGCCACCCAGATCGTCCCGAGGCGAGGCGTGCCGTAGCTGTTTATGTGTTTTCCGGGAAGATGTGAAACTCGAATCTTTGCCACGGCTCGAGTCCGACCCCTGAAACGCTCCGAACGAAACACCACGTCGCGGTCGCTAATACCACCAATTAAGAAAACCTGACCCCTGACTCCGCATCTTTGTGCTGTCCACCCTCTTTATGGGCCCCGGAGCAGAGGTCAGCGGGACTAGCGTCTGGCAAAACAATCTCCACTCCGATCTACCCGCGAATCGTTAACTTTTATTCGTGCCTCAAACGCGACGCAGCGGCGAAACCAGGTGCTTGCTACTCGCGTTCCCTGATATGATGCTGCTTCGCAGCAATTCCACGCGACTCGTTGGACGCTGAGCCTGAAGGTAGCCTCTGCTGGGACCCACGCTTCTCGCTTCCCTCGGTAGCAGACAAGGCACGTCGCAGAAGCGTTGATCTCTACCGAATTCTTCACCCTCCTGCGGATTCGAAAGCACGATATTAACATTTTTTTCAAACTTGCTCGGTTGACCCTGTTAGACACCAGTGTCCCGCCTGGACGCTGTCGATTTTTTAACCGTCATGACCACTTTGTTATCTGGAAAATTTTTGAAATTCAAAATGGCGGATCCAACATGGCCGGTACAATTTTTAAAATCTGGTCATTGTGTTCTCAAATTTGGTATATGAGGGATCTTAAGATCACTGATTACGAATCTGCTGTGAAATTTTTGAAATTCAAAATGGCGGATTCAATATGGCCGAAATTTTTTCAAAATCTGGCCGTTTTTTCTGAAATTTGGTGTATGAGGGTTTCTGAGGTGACTGATTACGAATTTGATGTCAAATTTTTGGAATTCAAAATGGCGGATTCAGTATGGCCGAACAATTTTTAAAATCTGGTCGGTTTTTTCTGAAATTTGGTATATGAGGGTTTCTGAGGTGACTGATTACGAATTTGATGTCAAATTTTTGGAATTCAAAATGGCGGATTCAATATGGCCGAACAATTTTTAAAATCTGGTCGGTTTTTTCTGAAATTTGGTATATGAGGGTTTTTGAGGCCACCGATTACGAATTTGACGTCAAATTTTTGGAGTTCAAAATGGCGGATTCGATACGGCTGATCAAAATGTTGAAATATGATGAGTTTTTCCGGAAATTTGGTAAATAGGGTTCCTTGAAGTCGCTGATTTTGCTATTTGGATACCGGATTTGTAATCAGCAATGTGAAAAATCCTTATACACCAACTTTTATTTAAAAAAAAAAACAACAAATAATTCGTGTCCGAAAGGGTTCATTCGCTAGTGGCACGCAAAACAGGCTTCGAAGAGAGAAAACTCCACTGAGAGGGTCAACGTGTCGTTCCCTCTCTTCTGGAAGCCTCGGCCGAAGGAGATGTGCGAGGAAATCGTGAAGCGAAATCAGGCGCGGAGAAATGAAACACAGAACTGGAGCTCGCGGCACTCATAGGACGGGGAGGGGTCGGGGGTAAAATGGGCCCCCTTAGTACAAAAGGCTCACACGCTTAGTTTTGCCCAATTGAGGGCCGAATATTTAGAGGTTCGAGCAATTTTAGAGGACCGAATTTTAGAGGCCCCGCTGCTATTAATAAGAATGCTGAGAAGGCGAGGACAAACGGAAAATATGGATGGAGCGTGGAGAAATGATGGATGGTAAGACAAACGAGCAGCTGAGACCTGTAGAGTCTGCGAGAGCTCTTCGTGCAGCGTTTCCGGTAGGAAGAGGCAGAGGATGCTGCCGATAGTCGACAAGCAGCCCAGAATGATCATGGGTAACGGACGAGCGACGATCCTCGAGTAGGCAACGAAAGGTGAGAGTATGGATGTGAAGTAGCCAACGATGTGCACCAAAGAGACGCCCTCGCCTCTGACTACGGTGGGCAGCAGTTCAGCGGCGTACTGCAGTCCGATGCTGTAGGATACGTTGACCAGGAACTTCCCGGCGAGTCCTAGGCTGGCGAAATATATACCAGAAGTGAGGGTAGCCGAGAAGCAGGCGATGCCGGACAGTAGAAGGCTCCCGAAGGACAGCCATCTTCGACCACAGTGGTCCAAGGCCACCGCGACGAATATGTCAGCAGGAAAGCCGCAAGCCGAGGCTATGGTGAAGGTCAGGAAAACGTTGGTTCCTAAGGCTGTGAAGTTTCGAACGTGGCCATCCACCACCAGAGAAATGATACCCCACACGGCGATCAACAAGCTCGTGATCGTTCGCAGCCTCGCTGTTCTGAACAGATCCATCACGCCGTAGTCCTCCTCCTGCAGCTGTTGCCTCAGCCTTTCGGAGTCCACCCTGAAGTCCTCGTAGACCCCTTCCGGAACTGTCCTAGCATTGACCTTGGCGATCCTCTTCAAGATCTTGATAGCCTCGTCCGTTTTCCCGCGGCTGGCTAACCACCTTGAACCGAGATGTCGATGTCACAAGCCGGAAAACCTCAAGGTCACCGCGGAACATCGTGGCACTCGATCCTACGTCGCTTACCTGACACTCTCCGGAACGATGCAAGGGGTGACCAAGCCGAAGATCAACGGTACCGAAGTCACGGCAGCGAACGTCTTCCAGTTCGCCAAGTAGAAGGCTATCCACGGAAGAGCACAGCCAGCTGTGGGGAAGCAGAGTGCTATGGAGATATTGGCAACGAGGGTTCTCCACTTCGGTCCGATGTACTCCAGCGCTAGTATGTACATCATCACGAAATTGTTGTCGGACGCCACGCCGACGAGGAACCGACACACGCTGAACTGCCAAAAGGCTTTCGTGAAGATGGTCCCAAGGCCAGCGAAGAGGCCGAACATGTTCGTAACGACGAGTACCGGAACCCTGCCATATCTGTCTGCCATCCATCCGAAAACGAAGCCCCCGACGATGGATCCCACGAAAAATATGCTCTGAGCCAAGCTAACCAGATACGCGTCTTCGCATACCTGCAACAACGCGTAACCACAATTATACCGACCAATCCATTCGCTTTCCAACGGAAGGCGTCGCTCACGTACCCAGGCAAGATCCGAGGCTACCGTCGCGTACGGAACTCCCTGGCTGGTGAACTTGAACTGCCAGTCCTCGCAGCGCTTCTTAGGCCAGCTCGGATCCGGTCCTTCCGGACTCTCCAGCGCTTTCTCGATCGGGACGTCGTACATCCAACACCGCGAAAACGACATCTCGTGACCTTCGTGCGGTACCTCGCCGATCTTCGGTATCGCCTTCTGCCTCACCTGGTCCCTCGACATACCAGGCACTTCCGGTAGCTTGCACCAATGCTCTTCCGGCACGAGTGTCAAGAATATTTGGGAAAAGTAGACGAACACGTTGAAAAATCCAAACGGTATCAGCATCACCGATACCAGACGTTGATACGTTCCAAATTCTCCTGTGAAACAATTAAACGAGCCTAGTCAAGGGGAAGTTAGGAAGATAACAGTAATAACAACAATAATCACAACACAAACAACAATAATAACAATAACAATAATGATGATAATAGTAGGCAGGCCATGCGGGTTCTGGACCCCTTAGCATTGGTGCACACACACATACACACACAGGCGTACGTACGTCTCTGACTTATGCGCCTGTGTGTGTATGTGTGTGTGCACTGATACCAATGCATCCAGAACCCGCATAGCCTACCTACTGATGACGATGATGATGATAATTCGAGCGGTAATGGACATGTCGATGGCGAATGATGGCTGTCCAGTTTTTAGCTGTGTTGTTGATGGAAAATTCGTTTCGTGGGAGGAAGAAGCGACGTTTGTGGAAAAAATATGTTTGTCACCGATATAACGAAGGACGTCGTCTAGGGTAGTGACAGCCTCGGCGTAAGCCACGTCTTCACTGGTAGCCGACGTGCTCGTTGTGCTCCGTGGATGCGGAGGATGCATTTATGTGTCGAGCTAACGATTAGACCTGCCGAATTTCATCGCAAATTTCATCGTGACGTTCCTAACCTCGCGGCAATCCTCTGAACATAGCTTCGGCTGCGTCTGCCTCGAATATCGAGCAGAGCGTCAACTTTTGATCGATTTTTCCGAAAGAGCGAACGCCACGGTGATGGAAAATGGATTCCAATTCCGAGGAGTGGATTCCATGTCCGTTCAGTTACAGAGCCTCTCTCTCGCGAATGTCTTTGCAGGAGCGAAAAAATGCTCCGCTGGTGGCGAACGCGGCCAGGGGCGGATTCGACGTACCTATATAGATCGTTTCTCTTTGTTGGTTTTGCATACGTGGGGTCGCGAGCAGATACACGTGGCGGTGACGACAGCCAATCCGAGACGCCGTTTAGCTAATGCGTATAACGAGCCCTCCGAGATTATCCGAGCGACGGGGGCGAGAGCGCGAGAGGTGGTAAACTACCCCTATTCACGCCCTCGCCACCTCGCGCAGCGATGACAGCCAGCAGGTTTTGGCATCGACCACGCTCGAGAATGGCGGAGAACCGGGCCAATGTCTGCTGGGTCTTTTACTCTCCCCCCGACCATCGCGTCGCCTCGGGGGTGCGAAGCTTTTCCAATTTGCAATACGGCCTAATCCCAGCGATTTACATATTATCATGCAAATTTCTCTCTCGCCTGCGCTCACCCGCGGCTCCTGTCGCCCCTTCTGGTAATATTCACCGTAAACAATCGCACATCTCCACCCTCGCATGATTCTTCGACACGAATCTCCCCCGAATCTCGGTTTTCGTACAGCTTCTCGTTTTTCCTACAGCTTCTCGTTTTTTCACACTCCTTCCCCTCCTCTCCGCCCCTTTGGATCACGAGCTTTCGTAAAATCTGCTCAAATATTTCGCGAGAAGCTTCCAGAAGCAGAACTTGACAATTAGCTGGAGGGCGAAAAGCAGGACTTTTCAGGCATCGTCGAAATCCTCGCTCCGAGCTGTTTACCGTTCGCGAATTTTCCTTCCCGTCAGGCGAAAACTTCGGGCGAGAATATTCATCGCGTTATTGCTACTGCCGCTGTTATAATTATTCCTCCGATCGGTTTCGAATAATCGGTTCGAAATGTTACTCGCTCGAATCGCCTCGCTCGATTAATTGATCGCGCCGTACATTCGTAGTGAAAAAGCGTCGATTTCGCCAATTTTTAACGGAATCTCCAAACGACCGATAAATCGCGCCATTTATTACTCGATACCAACCATGTCCAGTTATTTAATTCTACTCTCGCATTTTCTGGAAGAAAACTTCTCCACTTATTTATTTATACTTCATTACCAATCATCGATGCCGCGTTTGTCACGCTAACGAGAGAACAAAATTAATCGAGCGTCTCGCAACGTTCGACACCGAAAATTCCCAAAGTTTCGCGACGCGGCGCGGATTTCGCACCGTATCAAAGCAGCGGGGCGAAATCACGCGCCGGCCAATTCTCTCGAGCTTGGATTACCGTAAACGCCTGTTTTACTCAACGCGCAGGTCCCACCGTCGCCCTGGTTACCCGGCGAACCCCACCCTTTGCAACCCGAATCAATAACTTATCAAAACGTCAACCCTCCTTCCTCTCTCTCTCTCTCTCCCTCTTTCTTCCTCTCTCTCGCTCTCTTCCCCCCGCAATTTTCGCCCCGCTGCACACAGCTATGGCGTCGGCTCTTCCCTCTCCTCCGTCCATCTTTTCCAACCACCCCAAACAGAGTTGCAAATATTGCGTTTTTTTTTTTAACGCCCCACGTTTTTATTTTTATACACCGGTAATTCCACGTGAATTCAGCGCCGTTGCTACCCTCGATTTTCGCGATTCTTCAATATATTCTTCTTCACTTCAAAAGAAGTCTTCAGCTGAATTTGTAGCTCTTCATCTCCGCCCATTTCCCAGCTATCGATTTCTGCTTCCAAAATGTATACCTCCGATTCTAAATATCATAACCTCGCTTCACAGTGCACTCTATTTTTCGTTCTCCACTCTCGGTGGGAAAAAAATTGAGGAGCTGCAGCAAAATGCGATGCTTTAGCGAAAAAGAATAGTTTAGTTTCTCGTTCAATGGGACACACTTGATTTTTTTCGAACAACTGCACAAAATTCTACGTCAAAAGACAGAATTTTCGAGCTATACACGAGCAAGGAATTTTTTTTTTTTTTCAAGGTCATTCTCATCCCTCGCACCTTGTTTTTTATCGACGTCCATTATTTCGCGATTGTGATTCGAAAGCGAAAAGGAGGAGAGGGTAATCGCGTTTTGGGCTCGCTGGTCCCCCCGTCAGACACTCGTTCACCCCAGACAATTCGCAACCCTGTCCTCGGATCGCTCGTGTAACGACGACTTACAACGCCCTGGGGAAAACTTGCCCGGCATTACTTAACCGCTCGTTGATTGGTCCGCCGATTAGGGGTTGGTATTACGACTGATTTATCATCGATACCATTCGTCAAGCCCCCACGAAATCACCATGAAATTCGACACTGTAACTCTGGTTGATAATTTTCAAAAAATTGAAGGGAGGAGAAAAACCCTAGATCGAGGGAAAATAAATTTTTTGTAGACACGGAAGACATCGTGCATGCCGCAGCGTGGCTTCAGGACTCGCGTAGCCTTTTTCCCAATTTTCCAATAAAAAAAAAAGCTCGAACGCATTTTTGGCGAAACCACGTTTTTTCTCCGGAACCACCGAGAATATTTTTTGTTCTGCGTGTTTATTAAGCTCAAAAAACTCGTATCTATATTTGAAACGTAATACGTTTTCGGGAAAATTATATGTTAGCCATTTTTTTACCATTTTAAGAAAAATATTGTTGTAAAAAATAAATAAAAAAGTAGCGATGGTTTTATTAGTTTTGCGCGTGTCTCCATTTTCCGGCAGGAATACTACTAGCGACATTTCACTCTAGCCGCGTAAACAGAGTGGATATTTTTATCGTCTCCGTTCGCCCCGATCTCGTCGCATCCATACGCGCCGCGGCGAGCAAGCAATCGTCGATAAACGTAACGGTGAACGGGTATTCCTCGACAAATTCTTCCACCCTCCTGGCCGCTCGTCATTCGCTGCTCCACCCTCCCTTCGGCGGTGGCTGTACGACGCTTCCGTATATTTCTGGTTCTGGTAGCAGCATGACAAATAACTCGCGCTCAATGGACCGCCGCATCTCGCGTCGTCGATATTCGTAATACATCGACTCCGCGGCCTCTTCTATTCACCAGGACACCCCGGATCTCTCGCTTCCGCCAAACTCCCATTTTCACGAACGGCAATCGATGCCGCGTAAAAAATTTCCTCCGCCATTTTACCCGTCGACGCACCGTACGCGACAGTTTTGGAAAATACGTCCCACCCGGTAGAATGGAATTTCTTATTTTTGCTCGCATAATTAATAAAGTTGCAAATTGTCAGCGCGCGTCGCGGTCCTTTGGAGATAGAGGGGTGCGCGCGCTCCCCCTCTGCTAGGCACCGAGCGAAGAGTCCATGAGTTGCGAATCCGGATTCAGAAGACAGGACATTTTTTCGTATTAGACAGAACGACAAATTCGGATTTGGCTGGTAGATCGGCGAGGAAATCTCGCGGGTCGCGAGCTCGTCCGGAGAGAGGAGCGGAGAGGGAGGGAGGGAAAGACTCGATTGCGGACCGGATCCAAAGCGGAGCCAATAAACGGGACAATTTGGTGGGCAATTTTTTCGTATTGGACAGGCCGACAAATTCGGATTTGACTGGTAGATCGGCGAGGAAATCTCGCGGGTTGCGAGCTCGTCCGGAGAGAGGAGCGGAGAGGGAGGGAGGGAAAGACTCGATTGCGGACCGGATCCAAAGCGGAGCCAATAAACGGGACAATTTGGTGGGCAATTTTTTCGTATTGGACAGGCCGACAAATTCGGATTTGACTGGTAGATCGGCGAGGAAATCTCGCGGGTTGCGAGCTCGTCCGGAGAGAGGAGCGGAGAGGGAGGGAGGGAAAGACTCGATTGCGGACCGGATCCAAAGCGGAGCCAATAAACGGGGCAATTTGGTAGGCAATTTTTTCGTATTGGACAGGAAGACGAATTCGGATTTGACTGGTAGATCGGCGAGGAAATCTCGCGGGTCGCGAGCTCGTCCGGAGAGAGAAGCGGAGAGGGCGGGAGGGAAAGACGCGATAGCGAACCGGATCCAAAGCGGAGCCAATAAACGGGACAATTTGGTTGGCAATTTTTTCGTATTGGACAGGCCGACAAATTCGGATTTGGCTGGTAGATCGGCGAGGAAATCTCGCGGTCGCGAGCTCGTCCGGAGAGAGGAGCGGAGAGGGAGGGAGGGAAAGACTCGATTGCGGACCGGATCCAAAGCGGAGCCAATAAACGGGGCAATTTGGTAGGCAATTTTTTCGTATTGGACAGGAAGACGAATTCGGATTTGACTGGTAGATCGGCGAGGAAATCTCGCGGGTCGCGAGCTCGTCCGGAGAGAGGAGCGGAGAGGGCGGGAGGGAAAGACGCGATTGCGGACCGGATCCAAAGCGGAGCCAATAAACGGGACAATTTGGTAGGTAATTTTTTCGTATTGGACAGGAAGACGAATTCGGATTTGACTGGTAGATCGGCGAGGAAATCTCGCGGGTCGCGAGCTCGTCCGGAGAGAGGAGCGGAGAGGGCGGGAGGGAAAGACGCGATTGCGGACCGGATCCAAAGCGGAGCCAATAAACGGGACAATTTGGTAGGTAATTTTTTCGTATTGGACAGGAAGACGAATTCGGATTTGACTGGTAGATCGGCGAGGAAATCTCGCGGGTCGCGAGCTCGTCCGGAGAGAGGAGCGGAGAGGGCGGGAGGGAAAGACGCGATTGCGGACCGGATCCAAAGCGGAGCCAATAAACGGGACAATTTGGTAGGTAATTTTTTCGTATTGGACAGGCCGACAAATTCGGATTTGACTGGTAGATCGGCGAGGAAATCTCGCGGGTCGCGAGCTCGTCCGGAGAGAGGAGCGGAGAGGGCGGGAGGGAAAGACGCGATTGCGGACCGGATCCAAAGCGGAGCCAATAAACAAGACAATTTCGTTGGCAATTCCCTGGAAATCCATAAATATCCCTAGCGGACGGGGAACCCCGTCCCCCGCGATCAAGAGGAGTGTCGCCATCTTGGCAAAAGACATCGCGGTCAAACAATTGAATGTCTCCCTCGACGGGTATCTCCGCGCTGGCGGAATATACCATCCACCTTATCACGTACACCCTCGTGGCAATCCTCGCCGCGACGGGTGTATCGTTGCTGCTGTTTTCTTCCCGATTCCTCCGCCCGCTTCCGCGAATCTTTTTTACCGCGGCTCCCCCGATCGTTTCGCGGCGTCGTTCTCGATCAGGAATTGAAAGCGCTGTTTCGATTGGGATTCGGAAAAATTCTATTTCCTTTTCTTCCATCCCGAGCGTTTCCCCTGCCACGCGCATCGGATTTGCCGCCTCAACCCCAGGGAAACTGGAATAAAGTTGCCAAAAAAAAACCCAAAAAAAACCTCTTAATAATAATAATAATAATTGAATTACCTAAAATTGATTTTTTTTTGCACAGACAATTTTCGGCAAAAAATTCCTTCTTTTATAATTCGTGGCAAAACGGAATGAGCTATCGATGTACGCAAAAATCATTTCTTAGGATAAAATAAATTGGCTCTTATACAGGGTGATCCCGCAACGCGAGTTTCGTTATAAAATCCGAAATATGCGTTGCACTGAAAAATGTTTCATACAAAAGTTGCATGGTTTAAAAGGGTGCACCACGTGGTGCATCCATTTTTTCTATAACTTCAGGTATTTCGAAGATACGAAGAGCAACTTTGTTTTTTCAAACAAAACACTGTATTTTTTATACTAGAATATGGCAGGAAATCAAATTTTGAGTGGAAGAATATAGACCTTTATCAGCCCTCAGTTTAATAGTTAACGAGGAATTTCAGGTTACTACTTGCAAATTTTATTCACGTCATATCAAATTGGAGATTCGGCCTTATCTCAGATTTCCGCGGGACAGCGATATTTACCCGACGTGAGTGACTAGCTGCTTGTCAAAACTACCGTAAGTGTTTAAAGTAAAATCTGTGACAAGTTTAAATCTCCAATTTGACATTAGTGGAGAAAAATTTCGAGCATTACAGTGAAATTACTCGTTAACTATTAGGTTTAGGGTTAGTAAAGGTATATACTTTTTCACTCAGAATTTGATTTCCTACTTTTTCAAGCTATAAAAAACATAGTGTTCTATTTAAAAAAACAAAGTTGACCTTCAAATCTTAGAAACGCGGGAAGTTATAAAAAGTTTTGATGCACTATTTGTTGCATCTCTTTAAACCATGTAACTTTTGTAGGAAACACTTTTTTGTGCAAGGCATACTTTGGAAAGTATAACGATTTGCGCGCTGCGCGGAGCACCCGGTATAGCAGGTTTTTTTCACCGTACAGTTCTCACGCGCGAGTGTGAGGTGGAAACGTAGAGGAACGTACGTAGCTGTGCGCCGCCTCGCGAGTCGAGATAACAATGTTTACGAGGAAAGTGAATATTATCTCGTTGAATTGGAGTTGGGAAAATGGGATTTTATTTGTTTCGGGAAGGATACGACGCGATTCCTTCGATCCCCTTTCTCCTCAGCGGTGTCGTTTCCTCGCCGGGTGGGAATCGCTTTTACCGCTCGCAGCCTTTATTTGATCCGATTCCGGCGACGATATTTACGAGATGGGAGGAAATCGCAGCAAATTCAACCCTCGACGACCCCGCGTATCCGTAGCTGCGAATGGACCACGAGATTTCGTCGGGAATTCTCGAACGTTTCCAGCACGCTGGACCACGAAATTCGCGCGACAACTCACGTCACACGAATTTTGGGAAATTTTCGAATTTTTCCACTCCACGCGCCTATTTCGAACACCCCTCTTCGTAGCGCAGGCGAGGATGAGCGATGCTGCCACGTTGGCTGGCCGCCCAAGTTCCCATTGCTCTTACCGCACAATGACAATGGGAAAATGGGATTCCGCGACATTTGGCAACGACACTCGCTCGCAGCCACTTCCGGTCCCCGCCACCGGAAAACCCATCGAACCTCGGGCATAAGCAGCGACCTATGACATCATTTTCACAAGCATCAACGCCAAACAAGCAAAACAGCGAATACGTCGCAAAATATTGCACACGCATTTTCAATTTGCAAACTCTTTTTTCAAACTCAAAAAGCTCATTTTCCTTCGTCT
Organism: Arge pagana; assembly: GCA_963969455.1. Lineage (NCBI taxonomy): Eukaryota > Metazoa > Arthropoda > Insecta > Hymenoptera > Argidae > Arge > Arge pagana. The sequence continues at coordinate 23,901,641 of OZ018310.1, forward strand.
ATCATCCCTCTTCTCGGAAACAAGCCATCGAAATTCATCGCGCATTTATTAACTGCGAAAGCTCCAAAATCTCATCAGTTTTGGGCCGCAAGCTCGTCTCTCCAGAATCGTTACTCGAAAAACAGCAATTATTGTCAGGAAACACCAAGAATTGTATGACTATCGTGCACATAAATTCGAACCAATTCTTTTTTTTTTTGGCTGCATCTAAAATATATAAAGAAAAAGCCCAATTATTGACACAATAAGAATGACAGTAGACATTTTGATTTTCGTCTCATAGTTCAAATTTTTTTTTTTGGGCGAAACACTCGAGTAGATATTTTTACTCGTATAATTCGATCTAGGGATTTTCATGACAACGAATTTAATGATAAATATGTTAACCTTGAACCGAGAAGTCCACAGTGCACAAAGCTCACTGAGCCGATTATTATTATTATATTATTATTTGATTAAAAATGAAATGACTGTTAATTTTCAGTTGGAATACTCATTTTCAACGCATTTTAAACAAGCAATTGACATAAATATGTCGGTATCTGTGTATTGTGGCCTGTAGCTAGTTGACACGAGTGAATTTTCGTGTCCCATCTACTGGCACCCGCCATTTTGAATATAATATCAACCGAATTTGGTATAAATATATCATTAGGTAGCTAATTAGGTTATAGATAGCCTTGAAATCCACTTTTCAAAATACGATCACTCTTATCAACAGTGTCGAGTAATTTCAAACGTGCAAACTGATTCGGCTTACATTTTTTTTGGTGATCATTCTAAATCTCAAAATTGAATTCTACTTTTCTTTATTAAAAAAATATTGAAGATTTGTAATTAAATATCTGAAGTTGTCATTCTTGATAAAATTAATTAAATGGACAATAAAGTTACACAGGTTGTCAATAATGGGGGCTTTTACCTCACATAATATGCCATATTATTTCTGCGATATGATTTTCAATTTTGAAATCATTGGCAATTTAAATCTCGATGCAGTTGGTGCTGATTCAAACCTGTTGGATGTACTTGCTTTTGCGACCAGATTGAAAAAAATTTCATGACTATAGTTTTGGAAATAACTGTTTTTGGACGTATTTAATTCGGGAAATAAAAAGTTAATATTCAATTCTGCTTGTTTTCAACCATTTCCAAATTACAAAAATTGTACTGAAGTAGAAAAAAAACAGAAAGACCGTAAAAAATGTGGGTAAATTTTGAAAAACGACAATTTTTACAGTGAAAAAAAAAAACAACACGCTTTTTGATTCTGGACTTGCGAATTCACGTTGGATTTGGAAAATGGCGAAAATAGTGAGATGGTTCGTTTTGAAACTACGAGCCTCGAATGATTAGTCGATTAGAATGAGCTGGAATGCACGAGTAGAATGAAACAAGCGGAGCTTTCATCGTGTCGTCCGGAATTTAGATTTCCGGTGGAATATCGTTGGCACGAAAAACTTTGGACGAGAATAGATTCCGGCCGCTTTCCCGCAACACGATCGTCTCATTAATGAGCTGGTTGTTGATTATTAATCTACAATTGATAAGCCTCGTTCCAATTATAACGGCGCCGGCCAACATCTTTTTTTCAGCGGTGTTGGCCCATTTTTCATGAAATTTCGGCTTGATTTACATCGCTTATGACATTTTTATGATAAGAGCCTCTCGCATCCGCTCTTATCGTTCGACTCGACCAACTTTCCTCGCCGGCTCTTCTTGCCGCTCGTAAACTCCACGATTCGCGGATATAGTTACGACACCTTCGAAACTTCAACCGAGCTGCATTCAGATTTCCGGTTTTCACCGACAATCGAATATCTTGCCCGATCCAACGAAACTTTCATACCGTTTCCGCTGATAACGCGAATTCCAGCGCACATTACTCGCAGAAATGTACGAAACACGGATTTTCCATGCGCGAAGACGCGATCGGAAATGTTTTTATGATTGAAAAAGCCAGGGGATGAGAAATATATTGATTTTCGAATAATCAGTTTTTCTCACGATGTAGAATTTCATTTCCTAATAGTTCGTCATTTTCAACGCGTTACAGAGAAACGCGTTGCTGAGAAACTCGTTGCTGAGAAACTCGTTGCTGAGAAACTCGTTGCTGAAAAACTCGTTGCTGAGAAACTCGTTGCTGCGAAACGCGTTGCTGGGAAACTCGTTACCGAGAAATGCGTTGCTGGGAAACGCGTCGCTGAGAAACGCGTTGTTGAAAAACGCGTTGCTGAGAAACATGTTGCTGGGAAACTCGATGTTGGTAAACGTGTTGCTGGGAAACGCGTTGCTGGGAAACTCGTTGCTGAGAAATGCATTGCCGAGAAACGAGTTGCTGGTAAACGTGTTGCTGGGAAACGCGTTGCTGGGAAACTCGTTGTTGAGAAACGCGTTGCCGAGAAACTCGTTGCTGGGAAACTCGATGCTGATAAACGTGTTGCTGGGAAACGTGTTGCTGGGAAACGTGTTGCTGGGAAACTCGTTGCTGAGAAATGCGTTGCTGAGAAACACGTTGCCGAGAAACTCGTTTCCCGGATACTCGTTGCCCAGAAACTCATTGCCGAGGACCGCGTTGCTGGGAAACACGTTGCTGGTAAACGCGTTGCTGAGAAACGCGTTGCCGAGGAACACGTTGCTGGGAAACGCGTTGCTGAGAAACGCATTGCTGGGAAACGCGTTGCTGGGAAACGCGTTGCTGGGAAACTCGTTGCTGAGAAATGCGTTGCTGGAAAACTCGTTGCTAAGAAACGCGTTGCTGGGAAACGCGTTGCTGGGAAACGCGTTGCTGAGAAACTTGGAAAATGGTAGACGATCAGGATTGGGGAAAAGAAAAGAATAAGGTAGAAACGCTGCGGAGAACAGAGCGCAGTCACACGCGGTGGACGGGGTTAGAATGCGACGAGACGTGTCTCGCGAATCGAGACGAATCGAGAGGAAAGGCCTAATTGTCTCGTTCGGAAGGTAGGCTTCGCGAAGAGAGGAGGAGCAGCAACGCGGAGACGCGGAGACGCGGAGACGAAGGAATGCCGCGGAGATCCGCGAGAGAGAGCCGGCAGAGAGACGCATTCAAATCGTCGTCCATCTCCTCCTTCTTCTTTGGCGTTCCTCACCGCGTACGGACGTCTCTCCTGCGCGAAGATTGACGTTGAGCGATGTCGCACTTTTGCCTCGCGAGAATCTCTGCCACTACGCGTCGTTGGCCAACGGAAGGATCGAGTCCCTCGGACGAGGTGGAGAGAGAGGGCGAGAGCGAGCGACGAGAAGAGGAGCGAGATTTTTGCGGAGTGTCTTTCGTCGATTTTACGAATTCCCTGCGACGCTGAAAACGTGAGGCGAATGCGAAGGCTCCGATGCGAGCGCGCCGAATCAGGGATCGTCGCATCCCCCGCGAACAAAAACGTCGGATCGGATACTTTTTTCACGGGGTTCTGGCCTCCTCGTTATCTCCCTAATCAGTCGCACCGATTCCACCCACCGACTGCTTCCAGCTCTCGTTATATCCGCGGCAACGAGCTCGAGGTTTCGCGCCTGTATTTTCATTAACGTGGCTTAGCAAGCGAGGGGCACCATAAGGGCACGTTTCTTTCCTTTCTTTCCTTTTTTCCTCATAGGTATACTTCTTACAGCCATACCTAGTAAAAAGAGTGGAGAATCACCGGAAATGTAGCAGAAAAAAATTTGTCAGTTTCGCCCGCAGTAGCAGAGAGAAACAATTTTCGTATGCCACTCTGTTCTCGTCATTTTCTCAAAGCTAAAGTGGTCAGCCCTGTGTTTTCTTGAAACCGAAATATTCTTCGAGATGAATGCCGTTTACTTAAATTTTATTTTCCCAGGTCTGTCGTTTAATTCCGGAGCTGGTGTCGACGTTGTAATTATGTTGGTAAGACTACGCGTTGAACTAAGAATTTTCCGGTAGCGATGTTCTCGAAAATTGATTCGTCAACAGCGTCGTTCATTTCTCCAATTCCTAACTACCGAGTACAATATCATTCGTAACACGTTTATACTTAATATTCGTATCGATTTAGTGATATTCGCAATTCGCATCCACGTAATACGCTCCGCAGCGGAAGAACTACTTTCAGGATGTTCAGGCATCACGACCAAACAGATGAAAATATTGTCAATCCAAGTGGATTCGATGGAATTTATCTAGAGAACAAAAAATCTGTACAAATTTGGTATTGCTTAGGAATATACGTACATACAATCCTCATATTATGAAGGCAAGCTCTTCGCGAGAAAAATATAGCTACGCCTGAATATCTTTAAAGTGAAATAAATTACATAATTGTTGTACACCAACAACAACAACAATAATAATTCATATAGAATATTATAAATTAATTCAGTTCAAACAGAAAGAAAACGGACGGAGTTGTACCATAAGGGTCACTTTACTTAAGACAATTGCGCAGAGTGAATAACAAAGTTACAGCTTACAGGTATATTGTAGTACATAATCACGACTCCAATTAGAGAGAGAGAGAGAGAGATTGATTGCTAAACTTTTCAGTGCCTCAGGAAACTAGAAGACAAAATTTGACAGAAAGTAGAAAAGAGAATGATACGGCTATAGATAGCAGATTAAGAATAAAGCGGTTTTACAGATGGCAAAACATGCGATCAAATTGAATCTAAGATTAAAACTAGGCCTATGAGTAGATTTGAATCTGAAACGAGTGTGAACTTGGATTAGAGCAACTATGAACATCGAGAGGAGGTGAGTAAACAGATAAGGAGGGAACAAACAGAGAGAGCAAGTGCGCGTGCGTGCGTGGATGTGTGTGTGTGTGTGTGTGCGAGAGAGAGAAAGAGAGAGAAAGAGAGTGAGAGAGAGAGAAGTGGAATTTTCGTAGTCGCACGATGCCAACAGATTTTTATCGATAGACCGACATGTTTTTTTTGCACGAGGGATCAGGGAGCGAAAAAGCTCGGTCGCGCGAGTTGATGGAAGCGTGCTACTTATGCATACCGTGTAAGTGAGCGGGCATCCATTATTCAGATCCTAATGAAATAATGCGGCGCGGAGAGCGTCTCGGGGAAGAGTTCGGGCCGAAAACGAACGCGGTTCGAGCGGAATCTTCTCCCCTGCCCACCTGCTTTATACCGCCAGCCCACCTTCTCTTCACGGTCCGATCGACGATTTAACAAATCGACGACTATTAAGGTAGCACGTGGCTCCGCATTATGGTATAACCAACAGCCTTCCCGACGCGGCTATCGCGACGAGAAAACATCTCCTCCTGCTCCTTTTTTCACCTCCACGACATATTTATTCGGCTCTCTTCTTCGCTCCCACTTTTTTTCTCTCGCCACCTCTCCTCCTCCTCCGCCCCTTCCTCCTCCCCTGCGTTCTCCAATTCCATCGTTTTTTCCCACGCCTCCTCTCTTCGTTCTCATCCCAGCGCGAAACGTCGGAACATTCTCTGACACCGAAAAACACACGAGCATAACAAAAACCGGAATACTCAAAAAAACTATAAAAAAACTATTAAAAAAAAACTAAAAAAAAAATTTAAAAAAAATCTTTTTTCCTCGGGAAATTGTAAATTTGTACGTCTGTTCGCGAAACTCGCGAGAGGAACCTCGTCGAGGAGGAACCACGCTAAAAGGCGATGTAAACGAGCGGTATTAGCCAAATGCCACCGACTCTACGCGCAGTGGTAGCGCGGTCGACGTAGGACACCGCCATTCCGATCACCGTCTCATCTATTAGCCCCGATCCGTTTTCCCCCGCGGAGACATTCCCAGTTTTGCATAACAAGGTGCCGCCGACTCCGTTTAGTCCGGATATTTACCCGCTTTGCCCCTCTTTGCCGGTCGCTTACTCCATTCTCTTAATTCCTTGCGCCGCAGCATCGCCAAGCTTCGTTTGATCTTCGCGCGATATCCGAACACCTGCCGATAACACGATCAGCCAAGAAAACCGCCACCGATTTTTCCACGCGACTCCTCAACTTTTCACCCCAAAAACGTGCACGCACAAAACACTCTCTGGGAATTAGTCTCTTCAACGCCGAAGAGAGCCTTTGTAACGCGCAAACAGACTCGTGTTTTTCTTCACAAATGTGGACTTCCGGATGTAACGATGCAATTTGGCTCGAAGTATAAAACCAACGTGAACAGAAGAGGCAAAAAAAACCATACCACTTTCATGGTGTAGCCCTGTAATATCATACAACACCATCGAAGTTGTCTTCTATAAAACAAAATGAAACAATTTTTTTTTGCTACACGCCAAAAAATTAAGAGCTTTTTGGGTCGAACGGACTGATTTTTTGGAAAAAAATATTTCTCTCTCCGTTTTGTTTTTACCAGCAATTGGTAAAATGCGGATTAAATATGAATATACAATCGATATAGAAATACGCGGAAAAAGTGGGGTTCCACGATCCCGTTTGTGCACTCTGTGCGTATTATGGACGTGGAAGTTGATGAAAAAATTGGAGAACAGAATTGGCTATTTTTTCGGTTAGTTTGGTAATTTTTTTGTTCGTTGTCGAGGAAGCGGGGAAAAAATTGTAAAAATTTGCGACGTCGAATCGCTGGCGAGTCGGAAATGTAACGAATTTATTAAAAAGGAGATTCCCGAGGGAATCGTCGGGTTTTTAGAAGCCATAGGTCATTTCAGCACCGCGACGTTTGTCAGCGCGCGCCTCGTCGAGTGTCGAAGAATCGTCGCCGGATTCCGGACGGGTAAGGTAATGGGGCCGGTATTCCGGGCTGATCGGCCGCAAGAAATCGCTCGCCGCCGAAAAGTCTCTCGGAGACGACGAACAGATTGATACATTTTTAATGCGCGAGCGAAACGCGGCGGGACAAAGAGACGAGGGCGCGCGGATTCCACGCGGGGACAAAACGATGCTCGTTTGTGTGCGACGCATCGGGAATGTTTTCGCCTTTTACCACGCGACTTTTTGTCGCCGAAGCTACATTCACCTGCGCGAGTGACTACTGACGAGACGAGACGAGACGAGACGAGGCGCGGTCCAGCGGAGATCCCGGACCGCGAATATTTATCCGCACCTCGCATCGCGCGCGACGAGCGATCGGCTCGAGACTCGCGGAAACTTTTCCGCGTCCGTTTCCTCGCGGAAATCTCTTTGTTCTCCGTTTCCCTCGGTTATTTCTTCGTTGTTTGTTATTTACTTTCGGAAAAAAATATTTAGCAATTTTTTTTTACGATCTTGTCGCTAGAATTTTTGGGATATTGGATGCGAGGAAGGTGAGCATGGTAATGGGAAGTTGCGGGGAAACGAGCGTCAAGCTCGAAAAAGGAAGATGACACTTGGTGGGGAAATGGCAAAAAATGGCGGAATTACCGTCCCGGGGAGACGAGGACGAGGCTCGCTGATGATAACATCAGCTTTGCTGTCCATTGTCCTTCTCCTCTCTGCGCCGCTGGACCCGCGACGCTGACGACGAATCTGTCCGGAGCAGGACGAGTCTCCGTCGACTCCCGATCCGCTCATATAATTTGTAGCCGAACAGCTGGAGAGAATCGTTGACGAGCGGGTCGCGTCGGCGCGAGCAAAAGTCGCAGCGCAGGACGCACCTCTACGAGACTCTCCACCTCGAGTCGACGGTTTCCAAAGGACACGTTTTTCATAGCCATCTTAGAAACTCGTTCGTCGTCGCGGGAAAATTGTTCGGTCTCGTCGGTCCCTTCGAATCGATTTCATCGGCGCCGAGAAAAAAGGAGGAGAAGAAGATGAAGAAAGAGATAAAGATGATGAAGAAGAAGTAGAAGAAGAAGAGGAAGAAAAGGATAGAGAAGGAGAATAGATGAAGAAAAAAAAAGATAAAACGTAGGAAAAAAAAGAGAAAGATGATGAAGAAGAAGAAATAGTAGAAAAAGATGAGGATGAAGAAGATGCGAAAAGGGAGAAGTAGATGAAGAAGCAGACGACGACGAAAAAGAAAACGATGAAGGAGAAAACGGAGAACATGGAAGAGAAGTAGAAGAAGAGGATGAAGAAGATGAAGAAGAAGAAATAGTAGAAAAAGATGAGGATGAAGAAGAAGAAGAAGAAGAAGATAAGGAAAAGGGAGAAGTAGATGAAGAAGCAGACGACGACGAAAAAGAAGATCATGAAGAAGAAGACGGAGAATATGAAGAGGAAGAAGATGATCGAGAAGCAGAAGAAAAGAATGAAGAAGAAGCAGACGAAGAAGAAGAAAAAGAAGAACAAGAATAAGAAGAAGAGAGAGAGGATGAAGATGAAGAAGAATACGTAAACAGGTCCAGATATTCTCGAAATGAGCTCCAAATGGTGGTTAACCCTTCCTGGTCACTCGGGGTTGATTCAACCCCAGCGGTTTTTCGAACTGCGAACCTCCTAGAGTATTTGTGAAAATGGGACATGTGTCGTCATCTGTGGGTAGTTTGAACCATTCTTCATCATAAAATATCGTTCGGCATAACAAATCTGGCGTATCATTTTTCCGCACTTCAGATGTTCAAATAAATATAGTTTTTGGAACGGCCACTAATTTATTCTCACCCACCTGAAAGTATGCTATTTCAGATTTATGAAACGATTTTTTTCATTTTTTTTTGCTTGAAAATTGAAGTCTCTGCATGACTTTTCATGAAAAAAGTCATATTTTACGATTTTTTTTTCGACTTTTCTTTTTTGGTATTAAAAATTACACGACTTGAAAATAACTGACATGGCCTTACGCATAAAGGTTGACATTACATTGTAGTACTTTGATATAATTTTTTTTTCAATTTTTTAGTTATTCATCACTTTCCAAAGTGAGTGGGGTTGACCACACCCCATGTGAGCATCACGTCAGAATCCGGAGGTGTGACCATTAAGGGTTAAGGATCGTTTGGAAATTCGTTGTACGTAGCTATTTGGATTCCTGAGAATTTGCTCGGCGGTGAAAATCGTCGTCGGTCAGAATAAATAGGCTTTCGGTTGGAATCGCGACGTCGACGCGAAACGCCCGGTACATACCGCTCGCGCGTTCGTTTCAATGGCCATCATTCGCGTTCTTCTTGTTCGAAGGACTCTCCTTTCGCTGCTCCTTCATTTTTCCCCCCCGTCTCGTTTCTTTTTTCTTCACTCCCGTCCTGATGGCTTCCCCCGCGTATCCGTGGCTAACAAGCCGCTACACCGGGTCCACGAATTGTTGTGATGCGTCTGACACTTTAGTGATGTTCGCCGGTCGTCCCGATCCGCGGCTCCTCTCGTCGCGCGCGCGTCCCCCGTCCTCTCCGCAGAACCGGGGCTGAGGATTTCCCGATCGACGACCATATTCGGTATGTCCGAAGCTTGCGCAGCGACGGAGGATCTCCGCTGGAACACGCTCGGCGATATTCACGACTAGACCGGTAATCATCTCGCGATCCATCGCCTCTCCGCCTACGAATACGCAGCTCCGTCCCTCGCCGCCTCCAATCGCCTTTTCCAAAACTCTCTTCCCATTTTTTTCTTCCCCCAAACTAGCACAATTTTTCCCCGCGATTGTCCTCGATTTTTCATGTAAAAAAATGGAAATGAAAAATCCAAAAAAGCTACGAAAAAATCGACATCGTCGTTCCGCGCTACTTACCCCGCTGATAATGAGACGCGGTGCACGTAGACGCGCAACGAGTCAATCCAGAACAACCGGTCTCCGTTAAATAACTGCTGCACTAGCCCAAGAGAGGCATCTCCGCGCGTCGCGCGGATTAGCGCGACCATGCGCGTGGAAACGGGCGCGGGAATGAAAAAAAAGTGCCTAAATTATGGCCGACCAATTATATTCCGTTTAAAATTAATTACTAGATTAACCGGAGATAAATCGATGGCTGATTAAGGTGACTCGACTGACACGGGTTCGCCGCGAGATGACGAGCGGCGATGGTACCGTACGACGTTCCTTCCTCCTCTCCTCCTCATCCTCGTCTCGACGTCGTCGAGCATCGACTTATCAGCTGGAAAATATCGGGCGGACGTCAATCGTCAATTATATTTTTCCCCCTCCCTCTCGAATTTCTCTCTCCGTCGCCAATTATCCTCGGGATTCTTGGATGCGAAATAAAAAAAAAAAATTACTATTCAAAAAACTGGTGGGAAAATGAGAGGGGGGAAAAATGTATTGGGAAATTGGATTTGTCGGATGAGCTGGGACGAGAAAGGCTCGTAGTTTCTCTGGAGGAGCAAAAAATCATAAATCAAAGGATATCGGTAGACAATGGAACGGATTTGGAACGATAAGCTCGAAGGTTTTCGAGGAGCTGCAACGAGAGGTGAGCTTTTGTCGACTCTGGTAGCAGAAATCGCGGATTATCCGGTAATTATCGTCGGGCGTTGATCTCTAAGCCAATTTGGCTGTCGCCGAATAAACATCTGACTGACTGACTCCTTTGAAATGAGAATGTTGCCGTAGGTACCTGCTGCGTGATTTTTCGAGAATTTTCGAAAGCTCGGAAAGCTCGAAAATCCGTGGAGAAGCGAGACGACCGACGGGAACGAGGATAACAGGGTCGAGAGAGAACGGAGAGGGGGTGATACTTCTGTTGTGTCACATTTACACTCATTAAAATGATCATTCGTTCGATTCGTCGCGATGCGATTGGAATTCACGGTGCGTTGTGGGAAAATGGCAGCGAAATGATAAATTATAAGTGATTTGGAAATAATTGGATGGTCGATTTTCGATTAATAACGAGTCGACGAAATTGCCGATGGACAATGAGCAATCGAGCGAATATTCATTTGACGCGATTACATTTCACTTATTTGTTTAATGCAATTAATGAGGCGTAGCGAAATTGCCAGATATAATTCGGTGTAATTCGTTCGTAATGATTACGCTCGTTCGTTCCCGATTCGCTGCGGCCGCGCGTACGACTTCGAACGAGCGGAGAAAGAGGAAGAGAATCGAAACAATTTGATACATCGCAGCCCGGCGCGCCGTACAACTCCGCGAGCCGCTCGGCGACCCGAATATTCGACGCGGAGCCGCGTAAAAGCGAATAATCCGCGATGGTATAGCGCGCGCGACGCCGGGGAGGCGCGCTCGACCGCGAGAGAGTAGCGCGCCGCTGCGCCGCCCGTGGCGCGGAGCCGTACTAACGCGGCAGGCGGCCTCGCGCGTGCCAGCTACGCCGCGATATTCCGGAATCGGCGAGTTTCAGGAGTGCGGGAAAGGCGAGAAAAAGTGAGAAGGAACGTGGTAAATATCGATTCGATACGAGGCACTGTTTACGGACGCGCATAAATGTTGGTGTAACGAGGTTGTTGTTTGGCGAGGGCAAAACATTGGGTACAGATAGTTTGATATACAAAGTTTACTCGTTGCGTCGTTTGTTATTGCGAACGATTAATTGTTTACTGATATTGAGCAATTTATGCCTGGGAACGTTGCCTCGCGACGTTGTAATGAAGATTGACGCCGCGCACACGGAACCGCAGCCTCGCTCCTCTACACACCTATCGCAGCCTCTCGCGGCTCCGTGCCCGCGCGTATCGCGGCGCGCGCGCGCGCGTGCGCGCGCCCGCGAACACGAACTCTGCGTATATAGTAATAGGCACGGCGTAATCCGCGCGCGCGGGGATAAAACGAGCATACATAAAACGATATACAAGCATCTACGTTGATCAGCGTCGTTTGCTGTCCAATTAACTTTTTGTATCACGTTGCTGTAAGAGTCTGATTATTCCAATGGAATACATTTGTTCGAATATCCATTCGGTCAGCTTCGACGAACCGGAAGCGTCGATTAATCCGCACACATTTTTCCCACTCCTCCGCTCCAGCAGATCAACTCTTACGCAACCAAACTCCCCAAAACGTCGAAAAAATTTATTCGTCTACCCACTCGATTTTCTCCGCGTCTCATTCGATTACCGCATATTTAATAACAAATTCGGACGCGCCTGCGAGATGCCTACCCGCAACTCGCGAATGCCACTCGCGTTGCTACGGACAATGTGTATATCGCAGTTTCGCCGTCGACGCTAATCACAATACTCGTGACCAACATCCATCTTTTTCACAAGTTGCTGCACTACGGATCTATCACACTTTTTTGTCTCCACATCCTTTGTAGTTATTTTCTGTTCATTTTTTTTTTGTTGCCAAATTGGAAATCCATTTTTTTTTCTAGCAATCCAAATTGATCTATATTTTTGGTCAAGCGGCAGAAAATGGTACCGATGCTGGACGTGGCAAGAACCGGAGCATTCAACTTCGGAGAATGGTAACGAAGACACGGATGCTGGGACGCGTTTCGAAATCGCACTCGTGCGGATGAGAGAGAATTAATGGCCAGTGGGGAACAACGAGGATGGAAGCAGCGCGTGATCTTGGCTTTTGGACTCCTCGCGTGAAAATGTATATTTGGTCGTGGCTAGAATGACGTTTGAATTCCGTTCGAATCCATTTTCTCGTCTCTATTACCTCGCATTCCTCGTATCACGCGAGGTGATAAGTATCGCGGCGATATATCAAGAAAACACACAGAGTTTATACGGTGTATTATAGGCTCGTCGTTTATACGATCCTTTCGACTCGAGGAGGAGACGAGGAAGGAGAAGAAGGAGAATGAGAAGGAGAATGAGAAGGAGAAGGAGAAGGGGGAGAAGAAGGGGGCGAGGTAAGTCTTTCCTCAGCTCGAGCTGCCGGTCCGAAAAACAAATGAAAAAAGCACTAGGAAGAGTGGGAGAGAGAGGAGCAGGGTTCTCATTGTTGGGAGAGCCGCGGATGCTGCAGAGATCTGGCTTCGGGCTGCTTGGTACCGTTGCCGCCGTTGGAGAACGCGCATCGCGGCGCGGGGAGATTATTTGGCCTCCGGAGGCCCAGAGTCCGGAGTACGAAGAGAGACATCCATCCCGGCCACGGGGGGTCGCCCGGGTAATTGTCTGGCGGACACCGTGGCCCGTTTGCCTCCTTCCCTCTCGCCCCGTGGTTCCGAGGAGTTCGAAAAAGAAGGAGACGAAGGACCGCGCTGGACCCCACTTGCCACCTCGGCGAGGCCCATTTTTTCCAATTAAAAAGTTGGGCTGTACGCGCGAAATCCGAATTCGAAGGGGTGCCAACAAAAAAGCGCGGAGCCAAATATCTGTGTCGCGTGTGAACGACTCCTCTCCGCTACATCGGAAAAACCAACAACTTCGTAATCGATGCCACTTCGCAAACTCGAGATATCTGTAACTAGACTATTTAACTACGACAACAACAACCACGAAAAACTATAGCAGCGATAAGAAGATTAATAAAAATGACGACGATCGTAAAAGGTAGGTCGTCGGCGCATCCAGGAGCAGGTTTCCATCGAACGGCGTCAGAATCCTGGTCGTGGACGACGACGGCCCCGAGGACCGCGCACACCTCGCCCGAAGTGATTACTTACTCGATATAATGCAGACAAATAATCGCTAAGGCGATGCTAACACCGTGGAATATTACCATAAAACACGCGTTAGTTTGCCTCGCCGTGCGCACACAAACGCCCTTCGTGCATCCAGCGGGGTACCTTCTCGTTCCTCCGCACCCGCGCCGTTCGGTTATATTTATATATTTATGGTGTTAGCAGACCCTCGATCGAGCTCCCATTTTATCCCATCCTCGGTAACCAGCGTCGCCTCGCCTCGTACACGCTGCACCGAGACGCTTCATCCGGCTCCTTTCGTCGTCCTCTCTACCACCGTTTTGCAAATACGCGAGATCTTTTTTTTTCCTCAACTTTCCAGAGCACCGTGATTTTTAGCACGTTTCCCACGCGGTTGGGAAGTACGTTTACAACGTACAGGCGATATGTTCCTTGTAGCGAGAGTACCATTTTTGGCGAGTAAACGCTACTCGCGGAAGAGACCCCGAGAAACGCGGACGCCATTTCGTAGTGGTATATTTCTCCAAATATCTGTAGGATGGATGCTGTCGTCTTTTTTGGAGCCGCAAGTCTTGCTGGATCAATTCATTCGCCTTCTCGAACCTCTTCCTCCCATCGACGCGCGCGGAGGTGTCGGAGTATGCGGCGTTTACGTATAAATGAGGTGAGTCAACCTGCCACGGGCGCGCGTTGATGCCTTCGCTCTCGAGTATTTTAATGGCGTTATAATGTATGTAAGTTTTACCATCGCCAATCCTATTAATTCTCGGCTGGTGTACGTGTAAGGGGATAGTTGGCCGGGAGAGGCCAGTCGTATGGATATTATATCGAGCCCGGACGCCTCGGACGAGTCCGGCTCCGCATGGGGCCCCCTCAATATATTCAATCATTAAATTATCACTTCTGTACACTCCGAACGTATACTTTGCCAGACATTTCAGACTCGCTCTCACAGCCAAGTAGTCCTCGTCTCCCTCGACCTCGCATCCTCCCCTCCAAAAACGTCTCCGCTCCCCAAAAATCGCCATGGGCCTCTAAAATCCTCGCAAAATCCTCTCACTTCGACTGCTAACAAAAACCAGCGACGTACCTGTCACATCTTGAAGAGAAAAACCTTTTTCTCCTTCCTAAAACGTTAGAATGGTCCTTCAAAAATCGTCATCCAACCTCGGAACCTAATTTCAATTATTTCAATCATGCTATAGCCTATAAACGCCGCGTTACATCAGTGCCTACTTTTCTGGTGCTGCACAGAGAAAACAGTTTCCATGTCACAAGCAAATGTTCGCTTCTACCAGCAACTAATCGCAAACCAAACAGGAACCATTTCTTTAGATCCTAGCCAAAAATTATATTTTATATCGTACCCGAGTGCAGTATAACCAAAGCACTTTGGTTACCACATACCACAATCCGTTCTCCCCGCGTGCTCTTAGTTTTATTCAGTTCAACAATGAGGCTAAAACCGAGTTCACGTCCTAAAAAGATGCTAACCACCTCGGTCAGTACGCCCACGTAAACCAAAATGTTACTGCTTGACTAAGCTCACTTTATCGAAGCCAAAATCACGGAAAACTGCGGTGAAAAAATTCGAATAACTTTTTCATAAACCGTTGCAGTCTGCGAATTTGTCTCTTTTCATCTTTTTATAACCTTACTAATCGCGTGTAATTTTCTTTCTCGTTTTCAGATCAAGGGAACCAACGAGCTGCCCAGAAGAATGTACATCAGAGTCATCAGAGCGTAATATATTCAATTTTCCCGCGACGCCGACCGCAGCGCCATCTACTGACCAATTTTCGTAGCTGCTTATAGCATTGTTAAAAAATCACATTGCGCGAAAACGTTCGCGTTTTGAATTGGGTTTTCTCGGCGGCGAGTTTCTGGGGTTTTTTAGGTCCTTTCAACACCAAGTGACCGTAAGCACAGTGGTTAGGATGCCAAAAATAAAAAAACTGCGAGAAAAAAAATCGACTTAATTATTTATTATCGACGCGTGTATTTTGCCCCGCAAATTATTTCGTGGAATTAAACGAAAACGCGATACCGATAGCAGGAAGAGGATAAAAGGGATACGAGTGGCGAGGAAATAATAATTTTGGCGATCATGCGATGGTGCGAGAATCCTGACACCTTACCGGGAAATAACGAGTCGGGCCCGCGCACCTGTATGTTTGGCCCCCGTTTTATTACGCGACGCGAAACTTCCAGTCTAATAAGAATTTATTCGCATTTTAATTCTCGTCGCGTGCAGCTAATTTCGTCCTGCGAATGAGACTTGGCTCTTCGGTTTTTGATGGAAATAATGTGGCACGGGAAATTGGGAACACTGGTTTTTCTGCACTGGGAGAGCGGAAAAATAGAAATCGGCGAATAAAATCGATCCCCGTTTTCAGACGGGGGGGGGGAGAGACGGAGCGAGCAACGTTGTTACGTTTGACGCGAAAACGCTTGGTGAATTTTTGCTCGTAAAGCGCGAGTTTTATTGGCTACAAATTTGACTGGCGTTCGCGCCGTTCATCCCGAGTTCGCGCGCTCGTTCGCGTCGAATGCGAGAAAGAGGTCGGATCGACGAGCTTTTCAACTCGTTTGCTTTAACGAGCTTCGGAACTCGATTCGCAATCGTCTCGAGCTCGCCTCCTCGCCTCCTCTCGCCGCGCGCCCTCATCTCGCGGTATCGCCGAGTTTCTGCGCCCGTATCTACGTTTGTCAGCAGTTTCGGTTTTCAGCTGTCGTTGAGGAGCGGCGAACGGTCGGGGAGAGGGCGAGGGATTATGCGCGCGAAGTTGGCCAGGCCTGGGAGGAAAACACGAGCATGCCGCGTGTCATTGTTCCTCCGGGCGACGCTGCTAAGCCTCCCAGGACCCATTTTCTCGGAAGCAGCGATGACCGATGGCCGAAATTAGGTGCTTTTTAAAACGCCTAAACGGCTCGTTATACGCGGATTCTGACACGGGGCCGAGGGCCTCGCACCGAGGTGCCCTTCGTTTACCGTAACGATCAGTTTGTTGCGCGACGCCGAAACGCCCCAGTCGAACGCTCGTTTATCCAGATCGAGCGCGGATAAACCACGCGAACGGTTTTCGGAGGAATGATGGAAAAGTGGAGAGATCGGTGACCTGTAAAAAACACGAATGTGGATGTGGGAGAGAAGATGAACGAGGCATATATGTAGGTACTCCGGTCGATAAGTAGGTACTTTTAATCTTGCGAAAATTCCGGTCCACTTTTGTTTGTTTCTTATTAATTGGAGGGGTCAATTCAAAATGGAAACCAACTCGCGCGTTTGCGTATATTCGCTATTTTGAATTTTGTAAAAAAAATGCTTTGCCTCGAATTACTCGGCCATTTTGAATTCTAACGAAAACTTGTACATACCAAATCGGTAGTAAATTTGATTTTCTACAACTTTGTTTTCCACAATTTTTCGTCTAAGATCGATATTATGCCAACGCCGGAGGAAAAGAGAACCGTCCAAATACCTTTTCGTGGAACCAAATGCCTCTGTAACATGAAATTGCGATTATTTTTGTTGCAAAAATATCGATCTGAGAAGAAAAGTTGTAGGAAACAAAGTTGTAGAAAATTGAATTTTCTACAAGTTTAGTGAAAAGAACTTTTCTTCAAACTTCGAAATGGCCGAGGTATCCAAGCAAAACCATTTTTTTCATAAAATTCAAAATTCTCTTTTTCCTCGCCGTTGGCGTAATATCAATGATAAGAGAAAAATTTCAGAGATCAAAGTTGTAGAAAATTAAAGTTTTTATAAATTTGGTTTCAACAACTTTTCGCTAAAATTCGAAATGGTTGAAGTATTCAAGCCAAACCATTTTTGTCCTAAAATTCAAAATTCTCTTTTTCTTCGCCGTTGGCGTAATATCGATCTTACAAGAAAAATTGTAGGTAACAAAGTTGTAGAAAATTAAAGTTTCTACAAGTTTGTTTCCAACAACTTTTCGTTAAACTTGTAAATGGCCGCGGTATTCTCAATAAAAACCATTTTTTTCACAAAATTAAAAATAGCGAATATACGGAACTGCGCGATTTGGTCGCCATTTTGAATTTACACCACCAGTGCCCTCCGCCCGCAATTTTTTTATTTCAGAGCAAATATTTGGACATACGGATTGCACTAATAAAAAACGCGATGAGAACGCGAAAGGAGAAGATTATAAGTAAAAAAAAGTGGTTCTAGGGAGTAATTATTATTGGAAGTGAAAAATGAGAGAATAAGTTATCAATAATTGGTAGAATATTTAAAAAGGGTACAGATTTAGGGGGGAGGAAAGGTGTCACAAGGTGGCGAAAGGGAGAACGTGGCGTGGTTTATTTGAGATTGGAAACGCGTCGAGTCAGGGTGGTTTTTCGTCGTTTGGATGAAATTCGCTGTGAAATTTGAACAACGGTGGCGAAAAAAGTCCGCTCGGCGAACGCATTGTGGTGCAAACGGCTGCGAGGCTGGAGGACCATCGATTATTCGGTTCGTCCGCCCCATCGGAGTCGATAATTTTGAGATTCGTAAAAGTATTTTATTGGGCAGAAAATCGACGTCGCCGAGGGGTCCGGAGCAGCAAGCGAGGGGGTTGTCGGAAACGTGAAGTCATCCCCGTTCGTTGGGCGGATCGGCGACGCTTCTCCCGAGTCACGCCGGACTCTTCTTTCTCCCTCGCCCTCCTCTGCCCGCTCCGCTCGTCTCCTTCGACATCTGTCGGTCTTCGTTTTCCCGAGAAAGGCGAACGGAGCTCCGTGGAATTTCGGTTTTCCAACTTTTCGGCGACATCTATATCTGGGAATCGAGCGATGGCGACGACCCCGCCGGAGATAGCATCTCGATCCGAGGATATTTTCCAAATGAATTGGCTCCACGCTTGACGTCTCCGTTCTCCCGCGTTCGCCGGCTTCCTTTCCAGGCATTGTGCCTCTTTTTCGAAAATTAGATTCTCACTCGCCGAACACGCGCACAGCGACGCGCCTAAGCGGGGCGAAGCCATAGAAAATTTGTTTGCATTGATCTCCGACGACACTTCATCTTGATCCCCAACCTTCTTTCACGGCGACCCGACCCATGCGAATTTTTGGCAAGGCCTCGCGCTCCTCCTCACCTCCTCTCCTCTCCTCCTCCTCACCTCCTCTCCTCCGCGGCAGTCTCGCGAGACCCTCGCGAGCTTAGGTATACATTTCACCGGCCCATTGTCGACTCTAAAGACCTTTTTAGGGAGTCCGAAGGGAACGCTCGGCCCAAAGATCGCGCTCAATGGGTCTCAATAACCTCCAATGGACTGCAACTGCGCCCGAGTCAATCTTTTCCTTGTCAACTTCTCATTTTCGCACTTATCCAACAAAACTCGACTCGAGTGTCGGTCGTTTTGTCTTCTAAGGCTGCGCTCCACTCTTTTGTCACCGCGCAGCGTGAGACCCGCGACCATTTCTGACGTCCGTGTCGCTGCCCGGATAATACACTGCCTCGCACGCTCCAAACTCTTTCCAGATTCCGCATTTCCCCCTCCCCAAAAAAAAAAAAAAAATCACGTCAATAAACGACTACACAGTGGAAAAAGTAGCTACGCACCTGCACGCACATCGTTTAACGTACTACCAACATTAGGAATAGTGTCACCAAGAGGAAAGTGCCAAATAGAACTGAGGAACACAGAAATACGTACACCAGTCTCTCGCGCATTGGTTTCCCCAAAAAAAATAATAAAAAAACACGTCAGTAAACAAGTACACGGTGGAAAAAGTAGCTACGCACCTGCACGTACATCGTTTAACGTACTACCAGCATTAGGAATAGTGTCACCAAGAGGAAAGTGCCAAATAGAACTGAGGAACACAGAAATACGTACACCAGTCTCTCGCGCATTGGTTTCCCCCCAAAAAAAATTAAAAAACATGTCAATAAACAAGTACACGGTGGAAAAAGTAGCTACGCACCTGCACGCACATCGTTTAACGTACTACCAACATTAGGAATAGTGTCACCAAGAGGAAAGTGCCAAATAGAACTGAGGAAAATAGAAATACGTACACGAGTCTCTCGCGCATTGGTTTCCCCCCCAAAAAAATTAAAAAACATGTCAATAAACAAGTACACGGTGGAAAAAGTAGCTACGCACCTACACGCACATCGTTTAACGTACTACCAACATTAGGAATAGTGTCACCAAGAGGAAAGTGCCAAATAGAACTGAGGAAAATAGAAATACGTACACGAGTCTCTCGCGCATTGGTTTCCCCCCAAAAAAAATTAAAAAACATGTCAATAAACAAGTACACGGTGGAAAAAGTAGCTACGCACCTGCACGTACATCGTTTAACGTACTACCAGCATTAGGAATAGTGTCACCAAGAGGAAAGTGCCAAATAGAACTGAGGAAAATAGAAATACGTACACGAGTCTCTCGCGCATTGGTTTCCCCCCCAAAAAAATTAAAAAACATGTCAATAAACAAGTACACGGTGGAAAAAGTAGCTACGCACCTGCACGTACATCGTTTAACGTACTACCAGCATTAGGAATAGTGTCACCAAGAGGAAAGTGCCAAATAGAACTGAGGAAAACAGAAATACGTACACGAGTCTCTCGCGCATTGGTCATCTCGTACAATTATTTCAACTACTCACATGTGAAAAATTTCAACAAACATCACTTGAGCATACACTCTCCTCTCATACAAGTTAGTCCTCCGAGCACACGGAGGACATTCTCTTATCCTCTCTTTTCTGCTCCCTTCAATCCTTCCCTCTCGTCTCCTCTCTCCTTAGATTTTCTATGTCTTGTTTCCTCTCATTATATTCTATCACATTTTTTTCTACGTTGTGTTTCCTATCTTTTTCACTACTATACATATTTTTCCACCGTTTCACCGCGAGTACCACACAGAAAATTGCACTTATCCCTGCAGGTTTTTAGCATGTGTACAATTTTGTGCGTTCGGCTTGCTAAATAAATAAAACTGAGTAAACAAATAATTCGATGTTGCGGTGGAGTTTGAAAATTTCATTTCTCTTTTTTTTTTCTTTTAGTTTACTCTTAAGTAAATTGGGCTCACCTCCGTGGGGAGTAGTAGCACGTCGGTGACCTCGGTGTACGTTGATGTTGGGCTAAATCGAATGGAATCGAGTAGATAAATAAAAAGATAGCTAAATAACCAACGATTTTTCCAACGTTGAACCAGCTTCGATTCCGAAGCTTGGAAATGGGAAATCGCGGGGAGTGGAGGAAAGGGACAGGCGAGATTTGTCAACGGCGTTTACGAAGCGTCGATCAAGCGGCGAGATACGTGGGCGTTGGATTTTGACAATGATTTGTTCCCGGGCTCGTTGTTTACGACAGGCTAGCCAATTGTTTAACTAAATTGCCTGGCTCCATGGCCCGCGGTCGTACGGGGTCCTCGATTCATTCTCGACGATCCCCGTCACTCTCTCGGCGCCTCTCTCGACGATGAGTGGGCTTCAAGCTCGTGTTTATGTTTCCAGACGTACGCGGATGGGCATGCTATGCTCCGCGGGTATAACGAGCACGGTTGTATGGTGCATACACGGGGGACACGCATAGGCGACGCGTCGATGTAGGTAACGAGCGGAGGAATGATAGAGTTATTACCTTCTTCGGACTTTTAGAGCCCACAGGCACGCCCTTCCAATGTTGGTAGGTAGAGCTTGCTTCTTGCTGCTTGCTACCCCTGCCCGACTCTTATTGGCTGCTCTGACCACCTCGCTCTCGACATGCCAAACAATAAAGAAAAACACGATTTTGCATCTATCTATCTATCTATCTATCTATCTATCTATCAATCTATCTATCTATCTATCTATCTATCTATCTATCTATCTATCTATCTATCTATCTATTTGTCTGTCTATCTATCTATCTATCTATTTATCCGTTTATTTATTTAACCCTTACTGGTAGCTCGGGGTTGATTCAACCCCAGCGGTTTTTCGAACTGCGCTACCTCCTAGAGTATTTGTGAAAATGGCACATGTGTCGTCATCTGTTGGTAGTTTGAACCATTTTTCATCATAAAATATCGTTCGTTATAACAAATCTGGCGTATCATTTTTCCGCACTTGAGATGATCAAATAAATATAGTTTTTGGAACGGCCACTAATTTATTCTCACCCACCTGAAAGTATGCTATTTCAGATTTATGCAACGATTTTTTTTATTTTTTTTGGTCGAAAATTGAAGTCTCTGCATGGCTTTTCATGAAAAAAGTCATATTTTACGATTTCTTTTTCGACTTTTCCTTTTTGGTATTAAAAATTACACGACTTGAAAATAACTGACATGGCCTTACGCATAAAGGTTGACATAACATTGTAGTATTTTGATATAATTTTTTTTTCAATTTTTTAGTCATTTATCGCTTTCCACAGTGAGTGGGGTTGATGACACCCCATGTGAGCATCACGTCAGAATCCGGAGGTGTGACCATCAAGGGTCGAACTATCGAAGTGCTTTGATAGATGAGAATTTGAATTGGTAATTTAAACGTTTTTTTTCTGTCACGGAGGAAATCGTGGGATAAAATTGTGGAAGAGTCGAAGGAGAGAGAAAAAATAACGAAACGGACGACCTTTTTATTTTTGATCGATGGTCCGTCGTTCGTACGAAATTACGAGTCGCCGATTTACACGAGGAACGAATGTATTATTCATTGTTTCGAAATTGGCGAAACGTTGTCGAGACGTGTAAGGTGACTTCCGGAACACAACGCGCGTCGAGAACGAGACGACGCACGCGAGCAATTACGGCGTGATTATTTATGCCGCGAAGACGAGGAGAACCCCGGTGCGCAATAAATACGGGGGGATAATGGCGGACACCGTTATACGCGCGGATAGGTTCGCTGATATTTTCTCACCCGGAGCAATTCTCGGCCGTGTTCGACGCCCACGAAGCGGTCGGGCCTCGATTCTCATTACTGGCCATTCGTCAAATTCCTCTGTACGCTGCGTAAGAAAAGACGCGAGAGCAAGGAAAAACGCGAGAGATCACCGCGCTTCGGCGACCTTGATAATTGATAGTGGCGAATATGAAATTGAAGGGGAATTGGGGAATGTTGTGTATTTTTGGAAATACGGAATACTCTCGAGGCAAGCAGTTTGGAAATGGCTACATTTCCAGGACGAGTCCCGGATGGTCCCACTTTTACGCCGGGCAACCGATTTCACGGGAGATTTGTGGGCGAAGGTGTTCCCCGCGAGACGCGCGGTTCGGGAGGGCGCGAACGGGCGGGCGCCCTAAGGGCGCGTACGACGCGGCCCCTCCATGCCGAAACGTAAACTCGATGATATTAACGAGCGTATAATATACGGCGGGCGAGTTGCTGTACGAAATCTTTGCGGCGACGGGGACCGAGGCGGCGCGGGGGTCGGTATAAATT
Organism: Arge pagana; assembly: GCA_963969455.1. NCBI lineage: Eukaryota > Metazoa > Arthropoda > Insecta > Hymenoptera > Argidae > Arge > Arge pagana. The sequence goes on from OZ018310.1 coordinate 23,924,370, forward strand.
AATTATTGCTAATAACCGATCGACTCTGAGGCCCGACGAACGGAATCGTAAATTACAGCGGAGCGTTCCGACTACCGCGCGCGCAGAGTTGCCTATCGTATACCTACGCGTGTACGAGAGACGAAGTCGCCGTTCTTCGATGTAACGGATTTGGAGAAACGTGACGGAAATTCATTTTTATTCAGAATTCGGTTTTATTTCACCTTGATACGTTTATACGTTGCTGTAAAACTTATCTGTAATTTGTAGGCGTGGTGATAATTAACAAACAAATTGCAGGTGAAGTATACAGCGGTGTTTTTATTTTCTATAATATTCTGAAAATATTGTTAGGCTGACTAGAGAAAGAGAGAGAGAGAGAGAGAGAGAGGGAGAGAGAGAGAGCGAGATGCTGTGGAAGTTGCTGCTCTTACTCGCGTCGATATTGAGAGGTGTGGCATCGCGAATTTCGATTATTCGTTTGACTAACGCGGAGAAAACTTGGAATTTTTATATCGACAACGGATCATCGGATATAGAAGACCGTAGCATAATCTTATAGGGAATTCAAGGTCAATTGAGTGTGAACATTTATCGTGAATCCAAATGTAGCCCCGAATAATTTCAGAAAGAGTAAGTTTATCGAAAAATTACTAGAGAGCTGTTTTGTAGAGCAGGAAAATCCCTACCAGAATGTGTAATGGTTTAATTTTTAGAGTGATTCGTTGACGCGTAAAAAAATACGGTGTGCGAAAGAAAGTTTTCCTCGCGTTAATCATAATGGGAAATTGGAATTGGCGATGGGACACCTCTTAATATTGATAGTAAGAGTTGTGACACTGATAGTAGCGCTTTTTAGTCGTTCACAACCATATTTCGAAAATTAGAGAAAAAAAACATAAGTGTTCGGTTTTTTTGAGACAGTGGAGTGTACATGATAAAAGTGAGTGAGGTAATAAATGAAAAATTGTATGAAAATGGAAATGAAAATAACAGAGAGAGAGAGAGAGAGAGAGAGAGAGAGAGAGAGAGAGAGAGAGAGAGAGAGAGAGAGAGAGAGAGAGAGAGAGAGAGAGAGAGAGAGAGAGAGAGAGAGAGAGAGAGAGAGAGAGAGAGAGAGAGAGAGAGAGAGAGAGAGAGAGAGAGAGCACTAAATAAATTGGGTTTCGGAAATAATAAATAAAAATTATCTGAAAATAGAAATAAAAATTAAAAAAAGAGAGAGGAGATGAGAAATTTGGTTTTAAAAATAATTGATAAAAATGATATGAGAATAAAAACAAAAATAAAAGAGAGAATAAAAGAGAGAGAGGAGTAAGAAAATTGGGGTTCGGAGATAATAATTAAAAAATCATCTGAAAATGAAAATTAAAATTAAAAAAAGAGAAAAAAAGGAGAGAAATTGTGTTTTAAAAATAATTAATAAAAATGATATGAGAATGAAAACAAAAATAAAAGAGAGAGGGAGAGGAGCAAAAAAATGAAGGCTCGGAGATAATAATTAAAAAATCATCTGAAAATGAAAATAAAAATTAAAAAGTGAGAGAAAGGAGAGAAATTTGGTTTTGGGAGGTTTGCGAGAATTGTGAAAATTAGACGAGGTGGGGAAAGATGCGGGAGAGGAGGGAGAATGGAATAGCTAAGGGAGGGAAAGATTTTCGCGGATGTCTTAAGGAGAGGCGCGGAGGGACGTCGAGGATGGATCGCGTAACATTAGTCGCGGAGGATTTAAGAGCTCGGGGAACAGTTGCAAGTTGACTGTGGAGGCCGAGAGACTCGGTTTTATAGCTGAGAGACGTCGATTGGTTGAAAGATGGTAATAGGCTAACACGAGCCCATCGCAGGATTATTAAATTTCTCGCTCGCTCGACTGGCGGAGGTAGAAAAGGTAGACCCGCGGCGTGGGTCGAGTAGTAGACTTACTTCTTCGAGGGCCCGGACCGGACCAGCAGCAGCGAGGGACTCCTCTCACTCGGGGGCTTCGCGTTTAGGCAGCCATTAGTTTGAGATTTACGCGGTGCCGTAACTCGTGCCACTCTGCTCGCTCGCGCGTGCATCGGCGACGACGAGATACCGAATTCTCTCAGCTTTATGAGAATATGAGAGTTCCTCGCTAGTCGTTCCGCAGAAATGTCCAGATTTTTATTCAAATGGCTCTTGAATGGCGCATCGCATCGAGTTGGTCACAGCAAAAACACGAGTCTGTCAGCCTAAACGAAGCGACAGCAACTATTTTTGTAGGGCATCTCGAATATCGCGATTTTGAAACTTGATTTTTTTTTATTTTTTTTTAAACCAACCTTGATTATTTTTTTTGTGGCGATTGGCGAGCCTAAATTTTTGAGCCGCGCACGCAATTTTTTTTTGGCTTGAGAATGATTCTTACTTCCGCTGGTACCGAATCGATTTCGATAGGCGAGCATATTTTACAGTCTTTGATGGACAACGGTGAGGCGAGATGGGGAAAAATAGTGTGTTACGTGGTAACCAAGATTTTGGTGCGAGAAAAATATTTTGGCGGAGTAATTTCCACTATTCCAAATGGTCACACGTTGGCTGTGTCAGCATAGTAACGAGTACCATGTTACAGCGAGGAGAGTACCACGCGAATGGGCGTTATTCTTATTTTCTATATTTTCCAGCAAGTTGGTATCGAGATTTTCGACCGAAGCTACCAAAAAATACACTATTCGTTTTACACCTCGCAAAATAGTCTTGACACCTTGCCCCACCTATGAAAAATATAATTGCGGTGGAACTGTTTTTTATAAGGTGATTGCGAGCCCAATGAACTGAACGGAGAAACGTGGGGCGAGATTTGCGGCATTTTGAAATATCTACGAAGAAGTTTGGACAAAAAACGAGCAGACATCGCGACTGTCGGCAAAGGGCAGTTGGGAGACGTTGAAGACGGCTGGTTGCGGCGGAGAAGGTCTCGTTTCCTTCGGCTTTCAGCATTCGCAAAACAACTCGTTCCGTCCGTATTACGTATGCAGCTCTCGTCTGACCTGTTCGAAGATTCGTAATTAGCCGTACATTACGAGTTTCGAAGCCTCTTCTTGTCGTTTCCTTTTATCTTTACACCTCGCTTCGATATCGGCGACAAAGTTGCGACGTGAAATATGAACGTTTCGTAGGATGCAGATGTTCGCCGGAACCGAGGGATCGCGTGACGACGTTAAAAAAACGACGCTAATTTATCTCGCGCAGAAGTACCCCGGCACTCCGCTGAAATTATTATACGCCACGTGTAACGTGGCTTATCTACTCTCATCCCGTAATCGAGGTTGTAAAATGACAACGACGCTCCGCTTCGCTTCCCTCCGCATCCCCTCGTTTTTACGATTCTCGCGCCTCCTCCTACCTCGATTTTCCTCCGCATCGCGAATTTGCAAGCTGCAAACTCGGCGAAATCGAACGAATTACCGCGAAAAAAGAAAAAATTATTCCCTTCAATCACGAATTTTTACACCCATCGTTTTTTTTTATGGAATTTGGGGTTCTGAGGTTGTTGAGATTGCTCATTACGAGTCCGCTGTCAAGAGTGCGAAATCAGCGTCCTCAAAAACCCCTGTATAACAAATTTCAGGAAAAACTTACCAGATTTCACATTTTTCACCGGCCATATTGAATCCGCCATTTTGTGCTTCAAAAATTTAACGACGAATCTGTAATCAGTGACCTCAGAAACCCATATGTACCAAATTTCAGCAAAAACTTACCAGATTTCCAAACTTTTCATCCGCCATCTTAGATCCGCCATTTTATATTTCAACATTTGGACCACGAATTCGGAATCAGCGACCTCAGAAACCCTGATATACCAAATTTCAGGAAAAACTTACCATATTTCAATATCTTCGTCGGCCATAATGAATCCGCCATTTTGTGCTTCAAAAATTTGACGACGAATCTGTAATCAGTGACCTCAGAAACCCATATGTACCAAATTTCAGCAAAAACTTACCAGATTTCCAAACTTTTCATCCGCCATATTGGATCCGCCATTTTGTGTTGCATAACCTTGACAGCGGATGCATGATCAGTGACCTCAAAATCCTTCGTATCGACATTTTCAGATACAAGTAGCTATTATTTCGACCGCACGCTTCTGCCACAAACCTCCATCTGCACGTGGGGTGAATCTAACCCCAAGATTTCTTCACATCGTTGTATTTGTACAAATATGGCTGCTTCGTTTTTTCGTAGAGAAATTTTTCGTAGTAAATCATTCTTATTCTATGCCCAAAATCTGTTTTTGAAGAGAAACCAAAATTAAGTGGTCAAACGTTCGTTCAGAACAGGAGACACGTCGAGAACTACACACTTGGGGTCGAAATGACCCCACGTGCAGACGTAGAATTGTTATCGCTTTGTTACGAGCCATAATTATTTCACGTACCGATGCAATACCGTAATTTTTTTGACATACTCATCGGATTTTTGGGAAGGCTTGCATCCAAAAATCGCCACAAGATCGGTACCAAAATGCTCGCGAACGTTAAAAATTGGGTAGTGTTTAGTAGTGCTGCTGGGACGAAATCGAAGGTCAAAAAAAATCACGCAAAAAAAGAGAAGCGATCCGCAATTTTTTGCCGCGTGGAAAGCAGAGAAAAATGGAAAGCAGAGAAGAAACCAGGGAGGAGAAAACGCGTTTGGTTTTTTGGGGTCGAACAAACGGATCTCTCACGTTTGAAAATGATTGGAGAGGCGAGTGGAATCGGGACGAGATGAGATTTAATTTTCTATTGGAAGCGATGAATTCCGTAATTCAATTCGTTCCAGGCTCGACTTTCCTCTAATTGATATTCTCTTGTTCTTCTCGAGGCTCCTCCGCGTCCACGCGCTCACGCACACGTAAAACGCACAGGCGCGTTAATAAATACACGAGGTTCGATGATGACCGCAGAAGAATCGGAGGCGAGATCTTTGTTGGTTGTCTGCCTATTTTTTCCCTCACCCTTTATTTCTCGAGGATCGAGCGAGCGGCGGCGAAAAAAAACTGGTCGTAATAAATATCACGGCGTTTCGAAAACCATTGGCTTTTTTAATGGGCCTTTTAAACTGTTATTAGATTATAAATTATTACGCCTGGAAGTCGGACGTTCATCTAAATTTTTCCTCTATTTTTGCCCCCTTTCTACGCTTCGGGACCGAATAACGAACCGACGAACAAGACAGCATGGTAATTGAAAAGCCGGGGAAAACCGCGATTTTCGAACGATGGAGAATTATTGGATACATTTTTATCATCCATCAAAGACGAAAACAACGGACGCAACTAGATATTTCTCCGAGGCTAGACGCTGATAGTTCCATTACGATCGATCGAGCAAAGTGAACGGAGAGATAGCTGCGAGGTGCGAATAAATCATCGAGCCACGACTTCGACCCAGCTGGAAATTCGCTCCTAGACTGATAATCCGAGATTCCAAGAGCCGAACAACAAAATTGCAGTTCCAATCAAAAATCCTGTATCTCCAAAAAAAACGCCACAGCTGCGAAGCAATAAAAACAGCGTGGCAAAAAAAAACCAAAAATATTCCACCCCCAAGCAAAAATCAGGCAGCGTCCAAAAAAGTGTGGAAAACTGGAGAACAAAATGCGGCTAGTGGGGAAAACATTAGGAGCTCTGGAAAAAATTCGCCTGGGGAAAGAAAAAATGTTTTCGGTGCGGCAAAAAACAAATTGGGCGCGGGATTTTTAAAAAAAAAAATTGTAGGGCCTCGAAAACGGGGAGGAAAAAATAGCGGAAGCTGGAAGAATTGTTTGGTGGGAGGAAACAGTTGAGGAACATTTAAGCTCGTCGCGTTTGGTTTTTTTTTCTTTCGTTTTTTTTTTGTTTTTTTTTTTTTCTTTCGGTCGAGGCATTTTGGGCGCGTGTAAATCGTATGGGAGAGGAGCGAATTGAGTTACCGTTGCGCCGAGATTTGGGGTTATTTGGAGGCAGCTTCCCACGTGGGTACCCCGCTGCGCGACAGGACTTTATTATCCGTCAATTGTTTCCGTCCGTTCCGAAAGCGTCGAGAAACAGCGGAGAAACCGAGAAAATGAAACATGAAAAAACGTGAAAGGAGTGAACGGAAAAAGAGGAGGACAAAAAATCCGGTGAAAACGGCCGTAAAGAGAGCCGTAAACGTAGTCCTCGGAGATTTATAACCGCTGGACATTCCTGACTCGTTCCGCGGCTCCTTCGAGCAGCGTCGAACACTCTGATCCGATTTTCGGTCAGGTAAACTGGGCGCAATCGCAGAACTCTCCGGAAAATTTACCGGAAGACTTCCTGGCTACGGCCCCTCAGTTTCGAGAGTCAGTCCACCAACTCGTCGCGTAGGCATAATTATTCGAACAAATAAAAACAGCGAGTCCCAAACAATCCAAAAATGGTACGACTATTAATCTACAATTTTCAGATTTTTATCAACGATTTTTTTTTCAGACCAAATCCATCGAATCCACTTGGATTCGCAACACTTTCCTCTCGTTACCCCTCCTTTCCCTTAGACGCCCCCACCGAGAATACTCCAAAAGAATTGAAAACTGCATACTAATAGACCTTTCTCATTGTCAGTTCGTTCAAGGCAATTTTACAGCGAAGAAAGTCGAAAACAGAAAAATGTTTGCAAGGAAACACAAATTCCAAATCGAAAAAAAATGTCACGTTTTCTTTGTCCTATTATTCATTGTAATAGCTGTACAATGGGCTGCATTTTTGGGATACTATTGTTAATATTGTTATTATTATTGGGCGAGGCGTCTAACGGGAAGGACCCCTTGCTTCATCCTTAACTCTCGGTACCAGCTCACTTTTGTACTACTGTCTCACTGCGGCTCTCGGTCGTCTTTGTTGGAATAATTACGAAGATGAGCTCTAACGTGACGATCTACAGATGTTGTTGCCTAGTTTGGTCGTTTTCGCAGGAAAATTCAACGCCAAGTGCTTTGGCAGTGGAACTAGGGAATACCTAGGTTTGGCTTGTCCTCCCCCGCTCTGTCTTTGTCTGTCTGTCTCTGCGTCTCTCTCGTCTGTATCCGTTCATCTCTTGGCATACATTTGACTGTGGCAGGTATAGTCTTACGTTTCTCAAGTCGACGCTGCTCCCGGTGGTGTTGCTGCGGGTGGCTGTGGGGGAGTTTGTGACGACGGTGGTCGTCGGTGGTTAGAACGGCGGGCGGCGAGACGAGGTCGAGGGATGGCGGTGATGGCACGGCGAAGAGATGCTTATCGAAAACTAAAGCCTTTTGTTAAACAGCCTAATATTCTCAAATGAATTATTACCTATAAAATGGGTAACCTTTTAGTGGCCTCAGTCTCCGATGATATTACCATCGTTAGAGAACGCGGAGACCAGTCAGAGTTATCCCTCCGTTTACGATACCCCCGAGTATATGTTCGCCAAAAGAGAAACGGGCGGTCGAAATTCGAATCGGAATACGGCTCCGCGTTCCGGAAAGGTCTTCCACTCGCGAAACCTCGAGGGTGGCGTACAGTCTCCCTCTTTTCCCTTCCAAAAAAGTGCCTTTCCAAAAAAGAGCCAAAAAACAAGGTACATGTCATTTCGTTGGCCCTTTTTTAGCAACGTTCACGTAAGATCTATCGAATCCACAAATGGAGTAGGAACAGCACGGCTGTGTGCTGAAAATAACGTTGAAAAAAAATATCGAATTACATTCTCGCGTGTTGAAAAACGTACTGTGAGAAGAATAGTGTAAGATGTTGAGTAGTCTACGAACAAATTCGTACGCTTTGCTGGTGTGACGGATTTTTTTTTTAGTGTAGAGGTAGACGAGGTTGGGAAGGGAAGCGAAACGAATCGTGAGATGAGATTTGGATAAATAAATAAACAACGATAATAAAGAGAGCGGAGAATCCGAAGTATTAAAATGGTAGAACGTTCGTTCGCCGGTATATAAAGTCATATCTCACGTGACACAACACCTTTAAAATGGTCAGAGTACCTTAAGCTGAGACTCTCGAGCTAATAAAATGGTCGTTCTAGCGCACGAAATGACGTCGTTAGAACGAATCCACTACGGTGTAGCCATACCGCGGCTACCTAACGAAGTATACTACTAAATCTTCGCTATTAACCGAACATTTCGTTAATATATATTCCCAGTAATACGAGGATGCGTATATCATTGCTTACAGCTCGCCACGACCCTGGTAACACAAACTTCGTCGGATACAAATCGATCCTGTGCGGAGAGGCCGACGGGAGATGGGAACGGCAAGGAGAACTAGAAGAAAAAAAAACACTGGAACGCTGCCTACTCGCGCCCCGAATTTTCACTTCCGCCTTAAAAAAAAAACGCGAATAAAAAATTATGGTAGAGAAAAAAGTGGTAAGCGAAGGCAACAAAGGTGCAGCGAGCTGATCGAGGCGTTTTAAAAACGACGGTGGGTGCGAGAAATTCGGGGAAAATGATCCACCAATAAAGCTCACAGCTCACGGGTCTTAAGGCATTGCGATCACATCGCCAAGTCGGTGTTTTACAAGAGTACCCGTCGATATACGCGCAGACTCGTCCGTGAATTCCAAATCAATCGCGGCGTTTCCCCGATTTTTTCCATTCTCGCTCATCGGGAATGATGTAGCGAGGCGATTGCCCCTCGGCGAACGGTCGCTAGCATTTCATGCCTGCTGACAAGATATTATCAATTGGTAGAGAATTAAAAAAAAGACCCACGAATTTTTTTTTCGAAGGCTTTACTATTGTCGAGTAAGCGAAAATTGCGAAGTGCTAACATTTGCACAAAACAGCTTTAGCGTTTGAGGGTCAAGTTTGATCCGGTGGAAACTCGGTGTACACCGAGGGCGTCCACAGCATTGTATGCAGGGGGGCAGAATTTTTCAGTAATAAGCAAGCAAGGTCTTCTATAATTTTCTCAAATTTTGTTCCAACTTTTTTTAACATTTTAGAACTGCTTAATTTTTTTTTCACCCTTTTCATCTATTTTTGTGCCATATAAAAAAAGAGAATATCTTGGAATCTCAGTAAGCATTCTCGTTATGGATTGATTCTCATGGATTCTTTTTTTAATTCTGAGTCATTGACGTATAACTTTTATTTTGGACGTAGTATTGCTGAAGGATGGTTATTTTGTAGTGACATCAACTTCTGTAGCAAAATTTTGGGTCGAATCGATGTATACAATTTGTGGGTAAAACCCCCGTTACATTGTGAGATATCTGACGGGGGGAGTGGTCCAGAGCTTGCGAGCTTGCGGCATATTCGGATTTTTTTTTTTAAGGCGATAATAACGAGCAACGATATTGGAACTTTGTATGTAGGTATATTGTACTACTCGAGAAGCATAGAAAATCATTTTGACAATGGTAAAAAAAATGCTCTGACTATTTCAAAAATGGCGGTGCAGATGACTCTCTCTTTCTCTCGAAAAATTGGCGCAGCTGGTTTTGCTCCTCTACTCATGTGAAAAATAAAAACGAGGAAAGACTAGCAACATGCACGAGTGTAGCTATAATCGGTGCCGCGAAATTTTCAGTGCTATTTTCAAAATTCATTTGGAAAAAAAATGTATTGGGGAATCTGCATCGCACTGAGTAAACACTGTTACCCAGCGTAATCCACCGTGGAAACGGATCCGCTAGGGCGAGCTGGAATCAAGCTCGCGTCGCAGGCCATTGTCATTGAGATTTCTACCTCGTAATTGATACGCGATGAATAGACTTGGCTCGGAAATCGATAGCACGAAATGAAGCGACTCTGGACAGGTTTTTTTTCGCTGAGACGTGTTTTTAAATTATTTTTTTTCACTCGTTTTGTTGGGTTTTTTAATCACTTTTTTCAACTTTCTCATCCGAGGCAACGTCGCGCGCAAGTTTTTTACCCTGCTCTATGGTAAAATCGGTAAGCTAACCTGTACAAAACTGTGGTCGACGCGTAAGTTAGGCGTATCGGTGACCTGTCATATCGCATCAGTTATTTTAGACTGGCGTGGACCACCAGGCCTTAGCAAATGGTAACCGATCCCGTGTCAAACATCCGCCTTGGGACCAGCAGACCCAAAATTCTAGCTCTTCGTCCGCGTTATCGTTCCATTCGTCGGATCATTTTCCGCCGTCTTTCACGGGGCGGAAAAAATGCTAATAATTACCATGTTAACACGGTGACCAGACTCATTTTGTATCGAATCGTAAATAGTGCTGCGTTGAATATTCTCGGTTCAGTTCATTGGCCTCGCAATCACCTGATAAAAAATAGTTTCACCGCAATTATATTTTTTCTAGGTGTCGAGACTATTTGCGAAATGTAAAACGAAAAATGTATTTTTTGGCACCTTCGGTCGAAAATTTCGGTACCAACTTGCTGGAAAATAAATAGATGGAACATGATAAAATAGGAATAAGTCCCGTTCGCGTGGTACTCTCTGCGATGTAACGTACTAATCGTTGCATAGAGGAAGCAAAAACTCGGCCATTTTTTTTTTACAGCTTCTCGCTTCTTCGATTTCCTTGTTGTTTTTTTTTTCTCGTTGCTGCTGCGATAAATTCGAGCGGAGTGCGTTCTCCAGTATTATTTCATCCTCCGCCCGGTTCGCGGAACCGACGACGCGATCGCATCTGGTCCTCGCAGAGAGCCACAATGGTTCGTGAAAATATTTATTTTTCGCGTCAAGCGTGACTCGGGCCAGCGGTCACTTTAAATGGTTTTTCTGATCGCGTTAAGCTTCGACAATGGGGAGGGAAAATGCGGTTTGACTCTGGCGAGTCAAGAGGCGGGGGGGTTCCGAGTGGAGAAAAATAAGGAGAAGAAAAGAATCCCTCGGATGTAGATTTGATTCTCTGATTTTCTAATCTCTCGCTTTCTTCTGCGTTCCCTCTCAACTTCGCATTCTCCTCTCTATTTCGGAGCTGAACCCCCGTCGCGCGATTTTTCCAGGACACCGAACTCCGCTCCTCGCGTCGCCCCTTCCAAATACCTGTTCGACGCGCGTTTTTTCCCTCGATCGTACTCGAAACTGAATGCAATTTTTCGAGCTCCGTGCAATTTTTTCCTCTCTTCTCTTATTTTCCAAAAATATATTCCCTTACGGCGAATTATTATTCGTGAAATATGTTCACTCGTGTCGAGTAGTCGTTCGCAGCGTTGCGCGTACATATGTGGGACGAAGTTGTCGATAATAAATATACCGGCGAGGAAAGTTTTCCGACAGCGTGACAAATCTATAAATCTAAATAAAACGTTTTGTATTCGACGCGCAGCGTCTCGAGTGCGGAGGAGACTCGTGAATCGACAAAACGACGAGACAATATTATGGAGATACGAGGCAACAAAGGACAAGGGATGGGCTCTTGTCGACACGCGAACGAACGATCCACACCACGAATCAAAGAACACCCGATTCTCCCAGCTTTTTATTGCTCACCACTTCCGGATAACGCCGTAGCTTCCTGCTCGATCCATTTATTCCTTCGTATCCGAAATATCGTCGCGAAATTCACAGCTTCGCGATACATTTTCCATTTAAATTACATGGAACTTTGCCACATTTTACAACTATTTTTTTCCCTTCCGAACACGTTATCTCGCAAAATTGAAAAACATATGTTCCTGTAGAAAAATGAACGCTCTACAAAAAAGGTCTCTTAAGATTTTTCCATAAATTTACTCCTTCAAGAGTTATTGAAGGCAATTATCTACCAGAATATAAATTTCTCATTACTGTGAAATCATAGGTTCAAGAGAGAGAAAATAATTTTTCAACGTGGCAAAATCCCATGTAATTCAAATTGAAAATGTATCGTCTTTGTTCAATTTTGTAAACAACGGACACCGTAATATATGTATACATCTATTTATATTTATATATATATATTTACAAATGAATAAAAATTTGATTATAAATTATATAAATGTGTATTGGAGTGGTTAAAAAAAAAACACTGAATCTTTTTTTCTCTTTATACCCTCCCAAATATTTGTGTTGTAATAAATCATGAGAATAGGAAGTCATTTCAACCATGCCTGAGTAGTGAACGAGTTAGTATATTTCAAACGACTTTAATTAACTAGTTTTCTAATCATGACGTTCAGGTCTCGTTATATAGTTTTGGAGAGCTTGTAAAGTGGACTTTAAGAATACGAAATGGTGTTCTCAAAGTAAAGTAGTTTTTGTTTGATTACGAAAACGAGAATTCCCATGTTACATAAATAGGAAACTGAAATAAAAATACAGCGCCCTTCTTTGGTGAGGATTTTTTTCAACAAACACGAACATTTGGGAGAATAAGAAGAGAGGAAAAAAAAAGATTGTTAAAAGAGATTGTCACGCGATTCAAGATGTTACGCGTTCGTGGTATAGGGAAAGGGCTGGTAAACGAGTGTTTTATCGTTGTTTTCCTTCGCTCGAAATGATCATTGAATTATTCATATGATTGGCCAACCAATCCTTTGTATTTCGCATCGTGGCTCGCCGCATCGACCGACAGAAATGTCATATATGTTACGAACCCGAGCGATTAGTGAATCTTTCCGCATCCAAACCCACCGTACGAAACACGTACGAGCACTTAGGCATGTTTAAGTTTTATTACCAGTGGGAATGCATGATGGGAATGTCGCAGGAGCCACCCATGGCGATCAAATTTATTTTTAATTCTATCTCTCTCGCTTCCCTCTCTCGTTCTCCCGCTCTTCCCATCGTCCATCGCGTTCGTCTTCGTCGATAACGACCGAGAATCGCGATGTACTAGTCATCGCTAAACACCGCTCACCCGAATGATTTCCTGTCATCCAATGCGCGTGCATTCCATTTTTCTTTTCCCTCTCCTCGCCGCACATCGTCAAAAAAACGCCAACGTCCAGACCGGTCGTAAATTACACCTTGGCGAAAACGCGATTAAGCGGTTCAAAATCGACCCGTGAAAAATCTTTTTTCACTCAAAGTCGAATAACTCAGCGATGAAAAATCGCACGAAAAAGTTTAACCACTTTTTCTGAAGCGAATCGAACCTGCAAACGGAAACTTCATCTGGAATGCCGATAACAAATTTTCTTCGATCGCTACGCGTCTCCAAACATCCGGCTTCGTGTCGCCGATGCGACGCGCGCGGCGAAAAGATCGTATAACTTCCTCGATTCTTGACGTATTCCAAATATGAAAAACGTCCCAGAAAGCAGACAAAATTTCCCACAAAGCACTCATCTCGCCATTTGGAAAGAAAATTTTTTTTCCCGCCAAAACGCGCTGCCAAAGTCGGCCTTGAAGTTGTGCCAAAGCCACGTCCGCTGCTTCGATCGGTGAAACTCGCGAGAAAAAAGTATTCAGCGTAAAACGACCTATATACTTTCAAAGTACACGTTATGACCTTTAACTTCGTTTTTTTTCGAACCGGCTGTCGTTTTTTCTCGCCAAGCTACGTTAACTTTAAATTTCAGCTTTCAATTTTTCTCGGCTAATCGAACGAGGATAGGTATCCAGAGCCAGCCGATTGACTCCCGATTTTCTAGAGTGTATTCCTCGAGGTGCGAACGTTGATCGGGACTGGAAATCAGCTCCGTTTCTCGTTCCTGTTACCTTTTGTTTCTCGAGCAGGTGCGCGTGGGTATAGAAACTAGAAGGCGCGTATATTTCTCTATAGACCTGTGTAGTTTTGAGCCTAATTTATGCTCCCTTTCGAGAATCTCGCGTGTCTCTCGACCTGTAATTTCATTGCGAGGGCGTTCTTCGGTCTTTAGCGCCTCCGCCCATATTCATCCACCGGGATTCACGTGGCGGAGAGATCTCCGACCGATCTCTATACGAGGTCCACGCGTAGGGCGCGACGACGCCCGAAGAATACAAGGGTGCGCGTGAGATATTGTTCCTACCTCCACCTCTGGTCTGGTCTATCACGAAAAACAATCACGCCATTGTTGCCGGCCACGTATAATTAACGATATTATCTCTCGGAATTATTAATTTACGGCCGATCGGAGGAGGCGTGCGATGCAGCGCCGCGACGCCGTCCATGTGCGCGCGCCAACGAATGCCTACCTGTACGAAAACACGCGAAGCTTCTCTGTCACGTCAACGTGTTTTACATCTTCCTACTGTCGTTAAGAAATTACCAGAAATTACGCGTATCGTGACGATAATAGGATTCGATCGGCCAATAATTTTCCATTTTCCTCAAAACACCCGCAACGTATGTTCGCCACTTTTTGGACTCCCCGGTAAAAAACTAGGCCGAAATACATCCGAAATACCAAGCTGAGTATTACCAGTCGCTACATACTTGTATTTTAGCCGCCAAATTTCAAACTACGAATAGATTATTATTCAGATTAAAAAATAAGCAATTAAGTCTCGCAAGCTCTCGATTGCTCCCTCTCGTTTTCAACCCGTTTTATTCAGACTTACCATTCAAATTCACGTAGTTAAATTCCGGTCTACGAAATGTGAAGGCGAAATATTTGTTAAAAAAATATCATAAGTCGATCGGAACCTCGAAGCGGTGAATCGTCACGAATATACGAGCAAGCCTTTATATTCGATGATTTCCGAAGAATCGTTCCACTCGCTTATTTTTCCCATGGCCTTCGTACCAATCGGATTCGCGCGGCGCGGTGAATATTTCGATGATTATTCCACTCGGAATGAAAAATCCGAATACCACCCTGTCGTTCAACGTCGACGGTCAGTCATTCGGCGAGGTCAGAGGTCACGTAGAGTCCATAAAGATTTCTGGTCGGTTGACAGGGAGGCGGACCTCGTAGCGTTGGTAGCGAGTGGCAACATTAACAGGCATCGGGCGTCGGATATTACCATCCCACACGCCGTCAGAAATTCAAATTACACCGGAGGCAACATTTGTGGATATACGCATCCGTGACCGAACGCTACCAAGCTGTTTTCGCGACTTTCCCAACGAACCGGATTTATTTATTGATCTATTTAATTATTCATCTATTTAATTTATATATTTAACAGGCTATTTAATTATTCATCTATTTAATTTATTTATTTAATAGGCTATTTATTTATTTATTTATTTAATAGACTATTTATTTATTTATTCATCTATCTAATTTATTTATTTAATAGGGTATTTATTTATTTATTTATTCATTTATTTATTTATTTATTTATTTGTTCATTTATTTTATTTTTGCTCTTTCGACTGGCAGTGTACAAAAAATGGAGATCCACTTTCCAAGAGAACGTTGTCGAACGTTGACCGAATAAATTAACGATATTTCAGGCGTAATTGACTGGTGCTCGCAGTTGACTTTTAGTTGTTTTTTTTTCTCGACTTTTTTTCCATCTCGAATCTGGTAATTCTGTGGCTTCTCAGCGCGATAAGAAATCGGTTGTTGGTCGCGGGAATTAAAACGAAGCAATATTTTCCAAATAGTTGGAAACGACGCGCCGGATAAACAGTTGACTTTCGACCGATTTTCGTTCAAAATCGGGAATGAACCACGCATGAAATTACAACGAAGGGCAAAGACGTACGGTCGAGCGTGTCTTTCGAATAGGATCGTTTTTCTTCTTTATTTATCTCACCTCGAGCTCGTTCGAATCTCGATTCCGATGTATCTCCCTCCTCTCAGCTTTCTCCGAGCTCGACGCGTATCATTCAAACCGTCGCGATCGTCCCGCGTCCAATTAACCCTTTCGGTCACGAATTTTTTCGACCAGCGTTTTTTTTTTCAATTCAAATTTCGTCTGCAAGCTTTTTTGCGATTGCTGATTACGAATCTGTCGTCAGAATTGCGAAGTCAATCCTCCAAAACCCCTGTATAACAAATTTCAGACAAAAATGACCATATTTCAATATTTTTGTCGGCCATATTGAATCCGCCATTTTGAATTTCGAAAATTTCACGACAGATTCGTAATCAGCCACCTCTAAACTCTCCGTCTACACATTTTCTGATAATACTAGATAATATTTCGTCTTGGCACGAAGTTCTGTTTGCAAGCTCAGCTTTTTTAATACCAATTTGTTATAAACAATAATTATTTTTTTTAACATTTGATTAACGATCAAAAGATCGCGACAAACTGCTCGTAAGCGTCTCGATCGTTCGCGTCGATGTGCACTTTCGTAGGGATTTTCTTTCGACTCCTTTTTTTCATTGTCGATGTTCGTTGAAAATTGACGGCAGCTGAGTCGTTTGGTTTATTGGTAAATTGCGAAACGTTGATTTATCCTCGCGTTGTCTCAGCTCCGTGGAACGAAACGAGTCATTTTTCAAGGGTCATCTCTCGTACACCCTCGCCCCGTTATGCCCCGCCTCGCGGCAACGTTACGAACTTTCAAATGATTTCTCGGAGGTGGGCAGCGGGGCGAGAAGGAACGGGAGACGAGCGGGTATTAATCTCGCGAGACACGACGAATTATTCCGGCACGAGGGGTTAACCAGCCGTTCAACGAGCCGATTGGCTACGTTCCTCTACTCGGAACTTGTCTATCAATCAAACGAATCTATGCATCGAACCACTCCGCCGGGGTTAGGATACTCGTAAACAACGTAGTTAATACATTATCATCTTTGTTCCTCGACATATTTGTTAGACGAGACGCGCGCGTGCCGTAATGTGGATAGATAAACGATCGCCATGCGACCTCTGACTGATCGGGAGACTTCCTCTCTCGAATCTCGCCTACGCCACTCGATTTTCGGAAGTCTGTCGGAATTCCACATTTTTCCACTCCCATTTCTCCGTGCGTCCTATGTAACCGAGTGGCTGCGTGGCACGAGGACCTGAGTCGACACGCACCCTTTTTTTCGGAAAATCCATGATCCCAATAAATATACGAAATACGCGTGGGCGATTGCACTAGTAGAGAATCCAGAATACATATTGGGTGTCCTCTTCCGATTTTAACGAATTCCCCAGCACGGACTTTGCTCGCTCGCCCAATTTACTGACAAACAAACTACGTCCGCCCAATTTACACTCGTCCAACCTACGCCTCCCCAAATTCTACCTGCCCAATTTACATCGGCCCAATCTACGTCGCCCAATGTACACCCACCGATACGCGTTACAGTATGAAGTATAGTATACATCTGAAAAGTTATTTTTTCAAATTATGAAAAAAAAACTATCTAATTCCGGAGTAAACCCGAGCTAGTCGACCGGCGTTAGCTTTTTTTTAAAGTGAAGGGTACAAATTTCAGTACCGTTCTTCGCGTACGAAAAATGTCTGGAAATTTTTCAGAGAATATTTGTGAAGGTTGAAAATTGTAAGGATCCCTCAAAAATGGAAATTCGATTTTTTTAAAAACTGCTACTAGACAGTAACAAATTCCGATGAGTGTAGTTTTTTTCCTACCCAAGATCGAAATTTGGGAACTAGGCCCTGGCTACGCGCAGAACTTCGCTACTCGTTGATCCAACTGCTATCTTCGAATTTCGTAATCGTCTTGTGCGGATAAATCCAGCGAATTTCGACTTTTTTTCCAGGTTCCTTTGGACTCCTCTATCCAGCTGCTCGACGTCCTCGGAGCTTTCGTAAAATCGCACAGCTCGACGACGCATCGGGACGTCACTCGAGAAATCTTCGGGAAGCTCCTGCTTGAGTTTCCTTTTCCTACGCTGCTTTCCTCAGGAAGTGCAGCTCCCTGAGCCCGAAAGAACTGCACGCGAACGAGGAGAAAAGCCAGCGGCGAGACATGCGACGCGATCGGGAAAGAAGAGGCTAGCGGCGAGGAAAGAAGCCGGACACGTGATCCCCGTTGTTTCCGTGATGCTCGTCCAGTTTGAAGAGTATTAAATTCGATCGCTGCTAACCAAGTCAGTTCTCGTTAGTCGTTCGTCGTTCACGACCTCCTCGTCGTCCCCATTCGTCTCCTCTGCCTTGTTCGATAAAGATCTTCCTCGGAAACTTCGACGCTTCTCTCCTCTTCTCCACGGAGATTCCGCTCCAAATTCGATAAAAGAAGAAACTTACGCGACTAGCAACGAAGTATTACCGTCACAGCGATATTTCACGATTTTAGTACCAGAGAATAAGAAAATTACAATTCCATTGTAATTCTCACTCAAAGCTTAAAAAAATAAATAGCACTGGAAAATATACAGTTCGTCTCCACCTGCAACGAGCATCCCCTGCATTCATGTTTCAGATGCTGCGCGTGATCCTCCCCAACTATATACCAAGTTCAAATCCCTAGAATATTTTTCCTTGCTGTCAATTATCCCCCAAGATGTGAATTTTTTTTTGGTGCAACTGCTCAAAATGCTCGTTGTTATAAGCCTGGCTGAAGATCCTCCAGAAGGATCACTAAAATCGGACGCCTCTGAGGTGCTAAAATTGACGATGGCCCAAATCGTTCGCGTGGTTAAAAACGAGGCTGCGGCGTAGGACTTCTTTTTCTGACCAGGAAAAAAACTACATCGGGTGTCATTTGGTGGATGGAAACGGATCCTCGTCTCAGCCGTAGGAACCGAGCAGACTGAATCGAATGTTCGAACAAATGCAGTCGCACCTTCCCGCGCGAAGGGAGGTGAAATGAGTTTATGCACTTGTCAGGATTCCGTCGAGTGGAAGTGCTGCCTTCTCTTCGTCGAAGCTATGGAACACCAAGGTACACAAAACCGATGAGAACGGAAATTTTCCTCCAGCTCAGTTATAGAAAAAAATCGCGAATAATAAATATCACCAAAGCAGTTAATTCTCAGTCAAGTTTCTTCTCCTTGGACATAAAATTGACCGCAACGTTTTTAGTTTTGCTAGAATCGAGTTTTCCTCCTCTTTCCAAAGCGGCTTCCACATTTCGCGCAGATTTGTACCAACGTATTTTACGTAATTTCACGATCCAAGATCTAAAGCTCACCGAGAAGAAGACGCGTATATAAAATATTCTCCTCCACCAAATTCAATCGGCTTTCCTTGTTTCCCTTTTTTTTAAGAAACAGTTTTCCAGTCCATTTCGATGTGGTCTAACTCTCCGGTGAAATTCACAGTTCCAGGTGAATTTCTAGTCCGAGTGGGTTAGACAACTAAAGATAGACCCATTTTTTTCAGGTACCCACTAGACCCGAGAATTTTTTTATAACTTGGTACTGGAAACTAGTAGCAGTAGCTATATTCCATCGTTAGAGTTATTCCTCCTCTTGTTTTTTTTTTTCACTGGAGAAAATAAGACCCTATCGTCGCTGAGAAGTCCTCAGAGTTGGAAAATCGTTCGTGAAATATTATACTGTAACATCAAGATCGTGTGAAAGGTTCCGATAGCAATTTCCTTTGACCTTGAAAAACCGAATTTCAATAACTTCGATTTCTTCAGGTATCAAAGTAAGTAAAAAAATCCGTAATTTTTCTCCTGAAACCGAATTTCAGTAATTTTGTTACCACAGGAATTCTTCAGGTATCGAAGTAAGTAAAAAATCCGTAATTTTTCTCCTTTCTTCTTAAAATGCAGGTTGTTTTTTTTTTGTTGAAAAAAAAGCGTTGGTTTTTTTTTCTTGTTGCGATTTAGCGAAACTCGAAATTCGGTTGTACTTGACTGCGAAATGGTAAAATGTTCGTCACTTTCTCGGTACTAGTAGCGGCAACATTTGACTGAGTGAGAGAATTAGCGGTGGAAATGGTCGCGATGACGCGGCTATTAGGATTGTTGGAGCAAATGGTTGTGACGTTGGTCGTATATAGGTAACTACCGACACGCGATGCGAATGAAATCCATCGCATTCACGAACGAATGCGGACTCATTTCTCGCCACACGTCGCGAGTATGCGCGTAGGATGTGTATTCCCCATCGGCATGGCATAATGATTCTCCTCTTCGGCCACCGATTGCCACATTGCCGACTTTCACGCGATGCTCGATCAACGAATCGAGATTCGCCAGCTCCGATTAACGCCACTCGATCGACGAATCCGGGAATCGCGACGACGATCCCAGCGCCGAATTCTCAAAACAGAGAGACTAACAAACTAATGTGATAAAAATCCAACGATCGTTTTTCTCGATACCTCAAACGAGGAATCCGGAGCGGAAACACACTTTACCCCGAAAGGAATGAAATCGCGGTGTTGGGGCGATAAAACGAACCCCCAGAATTTAGCTACGAGACCCAAACAGTTTGCTCTAACGATCATATTGTATTGTTTCTGCTAGAATCCTACTATTTTTTTTAACTTCTCGTTTCTCGGATTTCCGAAAAAAAAGGAACTTACGTATTGCAGTCGGCCCGAAGATGAAAAGCTGACTTTTCGCTGGATCTTCACGTTTCCAGGTGCAGAGAATCACTTCCGGCTATTTAAAAAAAAAATGTCAAAGTTGAAAAATCCAGGAAAAAATACACATTTTTTTTGCACGGCCGCCATTTTGTCTCCACTCAAATTTCGATTTTTTTGCGAATAAACAAGTGACAAAAACTGTTTTTTATTCACAGCGTTTTAAAAAGCACCGAAAATTCGGCGCTCCGGACTCGAATTTGTGGAATTTTCGAAAATAACCCGATGATTTTGGGTTCGAATATTTCAGTGGTAATACGTGCTTGCGGGAGGGGAGCTTATTTTTGGAAGGAGCGAGTCGAAATCCGTGGGTTCGAAAAAAAAAATTTTTTATCGCAGATTCGCGCAATTTAGCGGTTGTACATACTTGTCGTTGCGATTTTATTCGCGTCTGCTTATCGGTATACACGGAGGCAGCAATTTTTATTCCGCGAAGATGGTCGCGCGCGATTGTAAGGCAAGGAATTTAATTGGGGAAAAGCCGCGCGATGCGTAAACGTTGAATTTGTTCATTCGGTGGAATAAAACATTACCAACGAAAAGTTGCTCGTTAGAGTGCGATCAGGATCTACGTCGATCGCGCCGTCGGGGTAAAATGATGGGAAGAACGTTGATTCCGCGCGGAATAATTTCTCGAATTAAAAGCTGAGTTTTATGCTTCGCGGGATAATTAAATAATTACGCATCGCCCGGACGATACGGACGACGCGACGTGCGCGTAATCCGTTCGTGCCGAACATTTCCAAGCGACACCTCGGCTCCGAGGCGAGACAATTTTATCGGCTAATTGATAGTCGCCAAGCATAATCTATCGCCAGACTATCATCCGTGTTCATCCGATCGACAGGAAACGCGATTCAGTCGATGGAATAAAACTCTTCCCCCGACCGAATCGACGTGCCTCGATCCATTAGCGAAGATTCCGATTCGTCGCCTTCTCCTCTGCATAACAAACTATCTCCGACCACCATCCCGTCGCTCCTTTAATTCCATACGTACGGAATGATTACTCGACGGCGATTAACTCCACATCGCCATTATCCCTGGCTCCACCTCACCTTGTTTCCACGTTCGCTTCCATTTTCGATCGCGTCCAAACGAGACACCGTCGCCTTTTTTCCGCGAGCAGGAACATCCATTTTTTTGAAAAAAACCTGCTTTCTTTCAAATATCTCAGCCATTTTGGATTTTACCGAAAAGTTGTAGTAACTAAATTTGTAGCAAATTCTATTTTCTACAACTTTGTTATCTACAACTTTTCCTCTAAGATCGATATTACGCCAACGGCGAAGGAAAAGAGAACCGTGCAGGACCTTTTCGTGGCACCAAATGCCTCTGTAACATGAAACTCCGATTATTTTTGTGGCAAAAATATCGATCTGAGCAAAAAAGTTGTAGAAACCAAAGATGTAGAAAACTAAATTTTCTACAAGTTTGGTTCCTACAACTTTTCTTCAAACTTCGAAATGGCCGAGGTATTCAAGCGAAACCATTTTTTTTTCTTTCATAAAATTCGAAATCCTGTTTTTCTTTGGTTGGGAAAATAAAGGCTCAGCGTTAATTTCCGTTCGTTTCCAATTATTTTCCAATTACGAAAACTATACCAAAGTAGGAAAAAATGAGAAATGGTGGAAACTTTTGGTAAAATACTGCAAACCACAATTTTCACACCACCAAATCAGCGTCTTCGCCGCTGAGAAGATTCATTTGCGATGAGGAAAATAGTACGATGGGGCGGTTTGCAGTGTTATAGTTTTCCCCCCTAGTAAGCACCATCTTGGACTAGAAAAATGCGTGGAATTCGAAAAATTCGACGAAACAGTTATCGATGCGAACAACCCGGTAAAAAATGCACGCTGCGAGCGGATTTATTCTGACGCGAGAGGATGACCGTAAAATCGGGGACCGGGACCAAAGTTGGGTTCGTTTCGGATAAATTGAAAGGCTGGACCTGGGATTTGAGTGGAGAAGGCGACAGCGGCACATCTGCCGCCACGGTGTACCCATGCGTCGCTGTGGCGGACCGCGACCACTGATGAGTGGCTATCGACTCCAAGGCTCGCACCCCGCGGTTCGGCGGGATTTATCGCGCTTATCACTTCCGGAGGGAGCGGAAGTGGCCAACAGGTTTTCGCGAATCTCTCGTTATCTCGTCTCATCTCGCCCGCCTCGCAGCTTCCAGCTAAACGGTCTCGTCTTATCGCGCCTATAGACCCAGGAATTTATCGCGCATCGTCACGCCTGGGTGGTGCCGCGTAACGTTTCATTTCTCATGCGACACGCGTCCCGTCGCATATGTCCAGAGACTCCGGTCCCCATCGCGCTCGACGGACTGCCAGCAGACAATAACGAACGACCCGACACCCTCGCGCCTCTCCGTCGCAGACGGCAAAACGATTACGACGTCGCTCCCCGTTGTCGTTGCATCTCTGATTTCCGTGACGGCAGCGAATCCTTCACTTCCGCGTCCCCTCGGCCCCGCGTCCCCTTCCTCGTGCCTCCCTCCTCGTCGTTGTCTTCCTCGCGCGAGGAACCTCCGAAGAGTCGCAGCGATCGATCTCCAATTACGCTCGCAACCGCAGAACCACCGATGACCTTGACCACCTTGCGCTTTTGATCGCGAGATGCGCCGACATTTTTTTTTTTTTTTTTACCAATTCCAAGTAAATTCGCCTCGCCTTTTGTTGCCCTCAGAATGCAGAATATCTTGCGCCGAGCAAATTTTTATTTGCGCGAGGAACACGCTTTTCAGAATAACTTCTCGTGGGAGAATGGAGTCTCGGTCGGAAAAAATGTTTGTTCGATTTGAGCGAATAGTTTCCTGACGAGGAACGACCTATTTTATGATACACGATCGAAAAAAAGGATTTTTCAACTTTCCACTCGACTATCAAACCTGACATTTCTCTTCCCTCCTAACTACAAATTTTACTGACTCCGAACCCGCGGGGGTTCGACCCAGAAAGCTCGCTTTCGCTACCCATCAATCGCAATTCACGCGAACGCTTACTCCTCTCGGCTATCGCACGCGTATCTCTTCGGGACAATAAAGCGGGTAATATCGGTACTACGAACGTTTTTGTTCCGATCGAGCAATTATCAAGCTGTAGCTAAGATGGAAAACGAAAATACCGAAAATTCATAATGACCATTCCGTTTCAGGAATAACGATGAATGAGAGAATCTATATCGAACTCCGAAGACCTTTCTTAAGCGAGTCACGATATTAATAAGCGAACATGATACACTCGCGGAGAGGTGCGCGATAATGAGAATATTATGGGCTCGATAAAACGTTGTGATTATTGCTATTATTTTCGTTAGTCTTTCTACGATTTTCTTCCGACGAAAGTCTAGAAGAACTTCTTCTGACAAGAATATAATATGTTTCAATAAGATCGTATTTTCTTGTCGCGAGAAAACCTGGCCCATTAAGATACGCTCTTGCCTTCTCTCGATGCACTATTATACTTGTTCATCTCAAGAAAATTACTAACTCGCAGCTATTGGAACGTGGATTCGGATGTTTAGACTCGAGATAGTATTCTCTCATTAGAGTTCCACTTTCTTATTCCAAGCTCATACTTTTCTCCAAATCAGCCTCCTTTATCTTGAGAGAACAGAATCTATTCTGTGTCCCTTACGTGTCCCTTTAGACCATGATTCTCTAACACGTACGATGAAATACTTACTCATTTTTACAAATATTTTCTTGGTGATAGTAAATTAAGTTGAAGATATTCAATGTTCTTGGGATTATCACTTTTTTTTTTAATATAACACTCAAAATAATGTCTATCGTCGTTAAACAGTCCTTGTTAAGCAACACGCGCGACAAATTTGTCTTCCATTTTTGTCACTCGATCGGAATTTTGAAAAACGCGATGAAATTTTTTTTAATGCAAAATTATGGCTAGATCTCTGGGCAGATCTCGAGAGAGAGGTTTTTTCCCTTTTTTCCTATAATCGGCCCTCGAGACACGGGGAATGGCGATTTAAGGGGGTCGCGAACAGACGTCTGCATCGGCGTGTGTGTTTTTTTCTCCCTGCGGATTTTTCGAGAAGCGGGCAAAAGTTACGAGTGTGAACTGTGACGAGTCTATATCCTCGCCGAGTTATCCGAGATATTCCAATAAAACTGATCTCGGCTGGGCTCACCGCGTGTCCCTTGCTTTTGTAAAATTCGAAAAATGTTTGTTTCCGTCGAATCTACGCGTCCGATCTCCTCTTCGCGACAGCCGGTCCGACAACCAGCGACCAGAATTCGGAATATAACTCCGTATTTTACACAACGCCGAGAAGCCGCGTATACGAAGAGCTACGAACGTTCCACGTTTCTCCGTTTCCACAAATTACACCTCACCTCTTTCCAACCCGCACATTTCCGCCATTTTCTCCGTCACCCAGCCGAAAAAACCCCAACATCGCGTCCTTTTCCCCCGCACTCTTCACACTTCCTCCTAAAAGTACGCCTTCTTCTTCGCCTTTTTATGTACTCATCGTTTCAACGGGTCATTTTGACCCTGTCATCGACTTGGACCCAAACTTCAATTTTTCTCGGAAAGCGAATTTTTTTAGTGCCTCGAAGACTTCCGAAGCATTTCCAATACTCGAAGGCAACTCGAACGTTGTTCAAGCTACAGCTATGAATTTTTTTGAGCCAAAAGGTTCGGTAGATCCGGAGTTATAGACGGTCAAAGAGTGGACAGGGTCAAATTGACCCACAGCGTAGGAGATGCTCGAAAAAATAGGTACGCACCTTCTCTCACTCGTACTATCCGAGCATATCGGCTCGGGTCACCGTGACCCACGCCAGTACCGAAGGGTTGAAAATGCAGCCCCTCGACGCGACCCCGAAGTGTCGTCTTCGGCACGAGTCTTGATCAGCCTCGAGGAGGGCTCGTAGCTGTTTCTCGAAGCTCGAGCTGCGGCCAGTTTCTGTCCGCAGTCGAGAACGACCGCGGAGAAGGGGCGGCGGGTGAGACCTATTACCAAAAGTTGTTCGATGCTGTGGATCTTGTTGAGCGATAGGGTCAACTGTTAATTACTCCAAGAGTTTAGCTTTAATTAGCTCCGACAATTAATTGAGATGGTTATTCGAGCGTTGCCGCCAACCTCTCGACTGATGTTTGAAGAGATTCCAACACGAACATTTACTCAACAAAAGCTGTTCGCTCTCTTCTTCTCCATCTCCTCTCTCCACGCTCTTCTCCCCCTCTCTTCATCTTCCTCTTCATCTGCTGTCAATTTTCCCTGTATTCCCTTCAACGCTCTTCTATTTCCATCTGATTCCTCCTCGTCGCTGTTCCTCCCTTCGTTTTGCTGTACCCTCTTCTTCGTCTAATGCTCCATCCACTTTTCTAGTCTACTACCCAAAATTTTCCTTCTCCTCTTTCATTTTCTACTTCGTGTCTGTGCTGCAGCGGTTTGGAGCGGTTTCTCGTTCAACAGGGAGCTTTCCGTCTCGGAGAGATTCCATGCCACTTTGGAGCAGGAGCACAACTTGGACTGGGAATCTTATCAAATCGGTGCCATTTCGACTCGGTAAGCTACTCGGGCCGAGCAGAGTTGGACACGATGAGGGATGCGCGACGCGGGATCGAGGAGCTAGGTCTCCGCGGCGTGGAATGCCTCGGACGGCTTAAGATATTCACGACAACTATATTAGCTGCCTTAGATAGGATCGGCGTCGTACTGTGCGAGAGATATACCCACGCCAAGCGGGTATATAGCGCGTCTCTCCGCGTGTCAATTCACACACCCTGCAACCACGACTCGTCCTCTTCTTCTCCTCCTCCATCTTCTCCTTCTTCTCTTTGTCCCGTCCTCCTGCCAAGTCGCGCGATTTCGCATCCTCCAAATATGCCAGACACTATTCTCTTCACAAAATATAAACCCACATGGCGGCTTCAAAATGGCCGCTCAAAATTTGGAAACATGCGAAGTATGTCCGAAGTGGTGTATAGGGGTTTTCGAGGCCACTGACATGGCCAACGTCGACGCGTGGCGAAAAAGAAGGAGTTTCGCGTCCGTTCAAATTGGTAGGAGAGGAAGAGAAAGAAACGTAGATGAGAGACGAAAATCGAGCGATGAGAAAATACGAGGGGGCAGAAGAGCGAAACCTACTAGCAACGGCTGAGCCTAGCTACGCGAGGTATAATAATTGAATCAAGGCTCCGGCTCCCCGTGGCTCCGAGGTGTGACCAGGTTCTCGCAGCATGACGCTCCGTAGCTTCGGATCACCAGAGATCGTATCTTATTTTTCGTCTTAATATAGTTGTCTCTTGGATTTGCCCCCCTCGGACCCCTCGAGTTCTCTTCCACTCGGAGCTGCGCCTCTCTCCTGCGTCCAAGACGGACGGAAGGAATTCCGCAATCCAATGGCCTCTCCACCCCAAGGCTTTCCCCCGTTCTCGTCACTTCATCGACTCAGCATCCCGTTCTCATTTGGTTCCTCCGCTTTCACGAGCTTCACCACGTCTTCATCGCCAAAAAAGAAAACACAAAAAAAACCTCACCACCTCGCTTCTGTCCCGTTGCCCCTGTGCCATTGCCCATCGCGCGTTGTCGAGGATCGAGGGTATCGTCGATCAACCAATTAACTCCGCTGATCAGATCTCTCGCGCCCCGAACCCTGCGCCTGTCGAGCAAAGATCGGAACAGCACTGTCCTGATAATTGCCAAGGTCACGCGTGCGTTGTAGAATGGTAAAAAGTCGCTCGCACGCGTCCGAAAGATGGTGACCCCGGAAAGCGTTCGTCTCGGTCCTCGTATTTTTTTCACACCTCGTCAACGAGCCAGTTGGATGGGAACGCGGTGAAATTGAGCGAGGCGATCGTGCCGCCTCGCCGCCGAACGATTTAATCGCGGTGTATTTATTTAAACAGTCCGAAGAACGAGACCAAGAAAAGGTGAAGACTGCTAGACTGTAAAGCATAAGGAGGAAACAGATACAAGTTAATCACCTGCCCACGTCAATACCCACTCTTAAGTGTTCTGGCAGGCATTGTGTGGAGGCAAGCGCTTTACCACTATAATTGGACCCTAATTAGAGGGACTAGGAAAAAAGTTCAACTGCCATCGCTTCACCCCGCGTTCCTCGCACTCGTCCATTTTGCCCGGACCCCTCCTCTTCTGCTCGCGGAGGGGAAGTTGCGAGGCAGAACAAGAGCGAGTCGAACGTCCTGGACTCCTCCTTCGTTCTCTTCCTCTTCGCGTTTCGCATCACCGCTCATCGTTCATCCTTCAGTTTTGTTTCATCCGCGTCTTCCACTTTGCTCGGAAGTTTTTTCCTTTGCTCTTTCGTTACGCGCGTGTTCTTCTGCTCCGAGCTCTTCGTCTCTCTTGATAGCCGTTCTCCACTGGCAGAATCCTCTTCTTTGCGCCATGGTAAGCTTGGCTCTATTCGCGTTGATGGATCGACGATTTTGCCTTGCAATGGACGGAGGAAAAAGAGATCTCTCGCGGCGTACAACGCGATTTATAAATATACAGGCTGAATCTTCTCTGCTGTCGCACGAGGGCGGGGCCTATTTTCACCATCGGCCCGCCCCTTTCTGCTCATGCCTGTTATCATATCGTCGAACCTCCAATTCATGTTCACGAGCCTTCACCACTGTCCCATGCCACAGCAAACAGAACAAAGAACAGTCCAACCGAAAGCAGTGTTCAGCAGCGATGTTTCCATCGAGTGTTCGACCTGACCACCTTCCATGCATATCAAGGTACTCATTCACAGAAAAGCTCACCATTGCTAGAACGTTTTCGTGAAAAGTAACGGTGAGTCTGACTAGATAGTGTTGACACGTACGGATAGAAAGAAGAAGGTGGTCAGTTTGGACACTTGATGTGAACATCGAATAGACTGTAGTGAAACGTAGGTCAGTGGTAAAGACTCGTGACCATGAAATTGTGGTTCCACGAGGTGACGATGATAGGTATGAACCGAAGGGGGCGGGTCGATCGCGAAAATAGGCCCCGCCCTTGAGCGCTAGCTGAGCAAACTCACCCTGTACATGTATATATCCGTGGTGATGCATCGTTTAACGCTCCTGCCGCCTTGTTAACGACTCGACTATCGAGAGATTGATTCGCTCTCTTCGGTAATTAACAGCCGATGTTCATTTGTCAGAGGGAAAGACTGACTTTTCAATCGACTACTAAAGCTGCTCTCGTCACGCTATCGACGACGAGTATACAGCCACCCCTACCCTGGGATCTCGAGCATGCAGACTATCCGAATACAGTGAGGGGCAAAAACGGGAGAAGAGCATTAAGGTCTGGTATTTGACGTCAGGTTAACACGGGGATTCCATATTAAGGTTCATGATCCCGTCGTTAATTAATTGTCAAGTTGCGAATCATCCGCCCTGGGGTCTGATGGCTTTAATGACGATGGAATCACCGGTTTCACTGGACTTTTACGAGCGCTAAACGCTCTCCTTAAATCATACCCGAATCGTTGTCGAAAAATAATTAAAAATCAACCGGTAATCGCGTCACGCGACTCGCTCCCTCGATGCTGTGGGGAGCCTCGAGCTCCGGAGAAGCTCTGTACTTCGGCCAAGGTCACTGTCCTTGCGCGGCTCCTGGGCGAGGAAAAAGGGGGCGACTTCCAGGTTTCCGCGCACAGTTTTTGAGCAGATCCAAGGTATCGGATGAACTGATAACGAGCAGTGCTTTTAACGACCCTTGGACACGTGACGATTACCGCACGAACCTCTCACGCTGAGCCTTGAGCCGGTCCTTCCGAGCTTTGCTCGAGGGCAGGAATCGAAATTAGCATGGTCGAGCCGATTTATAACTTTGTCTCGACTCCTTGCGCCGATAACGAGAGGGTGACGTTTTTTCCACGGGGCAGCAAACCTCGCGGCAACGCAACGTAGCAGCGAGCCGAGACTCGGTGTTTGCCTTTTCTTCTCGTTTAACTTTTCGACTGGAAGTGATTTAAGGCGCGTCACGCCTACGGTTCGTGAGTTTGTACCGCGAGGTGCGTACCACGAATTATGTACCTGCCTCCTCGGCTCCGGAGCGAAGGCGGCAGAGAGGCGCAGACAGGGGGAACGCGGAAGAACCAACGGAGTGGCAAAAACCACAAACGAAGAAACAAAAGCTGGACAAACGAAGCGTGTAAATGAAGACGTTGCGATCATCCTCGACGAAAATAATTACTCGGACCTAAAGGCGGGCTGCACCGTTAGCCTTCGCGAGGTGGGAGCAGACCGTGGAGTTTCACGTCTCCTCTCAAATTAGTTAGGCTCTGGGATGGCACGTCTCCTCTCGGACCTTCATGGCACGTCTCTCCTCATGGCAGTAAGAGGAAGACGAGAGTGTAGCAGTGACCGAAGCTGTTCTTCACTTGGAACTGTAACAAACAGGGGTGTGAAGAGATGAGCTGAATGACAAGCCTTGGCTAGAGGCAAGTGGTGAGGCTATGGCCTCTTATCGAAGCACCGATTGTTTCGACGAGCGTAGAGGCTTTAGCCTGTGCAAGACAGATGGAAACGGGTTGTTCACTTGAGAGGAGTCAGGCTAGGTTTATAGGCTCTTAAAATTTTGTCTCGAGAGGACACGAGCTATCTTCGGTGAGACAGGATATTGCTATGTGACGGATATAAACATACGCTCGTCCGTTACGGGGAACTGATAGCCTTTGGCCGCAGTGGAAGGAGGGCTCGTTGCTCGTTCATCCCAGCGTTCACCTGACGAGACGTGCATGTGAAAGCTATTAGCCAAATAGGAACGGCATGTCTGGACGTAGTTGAACGGAGGGATTAGGAGCCGACGCTTTGTGGACCTGTCAGCCGTCCTCCTTCGAAAGATTCGACGTCGATGTGGGCGGGCAAGTGATAATCTTTCGGTAACCGCAGAAACTGGCGTGTACCGTGCGAGCAAATGAGTAAACAGCTTAGCATTCGTAAACGTTTCCCAAACGGGATGGATCTTTTCTAGCTGGCAAGCTTTTCTCAATATTATTCCGCCGCGACCACTCGGAAATGCGGAGTGAAAGAAGAAGCCGAAGAGGAAGAGGAAGACGCCGAAGAAGGGGATGACACGGAGAAGGCGGTCTCGCGGACGCTTTTGGCTATTTAGACTCGGCTAACCGGTGGTTAATTTTAATCCCGTGCCGTAATCCTGGGATGGAATCCCGGGCCTCCTGACTCGAGGCATATGCCACGGGAGGGTTAAATCCTCGGAGATCTTTGACTCTCGTACAAAAGCAGATTAACGAGTCGAATTTTTGTGGAATATTTACAGATAAATAAGCGGCCATTGCCTCCCGAGATACCGGGGGGGGTCCGGCGCACAGGGAGCCTTCCTTTCAAGGGATACGCGCGCGCCCGCGTATAGTAGACCTTCGTGCCTGACGCCTGGCTGAAAGTTCGCGGCAAAGCTTCCCCGAGGGGTCTCTCCGGCTCCGAGGAGCGGAGCCGCGGAGAAGGACACTGGGAGAAAACGCGAAAGCGAAAAAGAGAGCCGAGGTGGCGGCGAGACGGGGGAGAAGTTCGGGTGGGAGAAAACCAATATGAAATTACGCTCACGCGAGTGCGCGCCAAATTGCCGATAATAAATGGACGATGCGCAAAAGGAACGAGAGGGAAGAAGCCAAGAGGTAGTAGTAGGTAGGTAGGTAGGAGAACCGCCGCGAAGAACGAGGAGGCAGGGTCGAGCCTGAACCCGGAGTCGAGGGGAACGCAGAACGAGTCGGAAGGGGGGTTGGGGGCCGAGAAAGGGGGGGCAACCAGGACGGGGAGGGACGAAAAGAGGGTGTAAAGCAAACACCGTGGTGCAACTTCGCGAATGGTGTTACGGTGGTATGTACGTCGTACCGCGTGGCGGAGTCTCTCTCTTGCCGGATCGTGAGCGCAGGTGAGCGTGGCTGTGGGTATAATACCTCTACCTACAGCCACGAGGAGGATACGAGCTTCGGTCGTCCGTTACCATGGATACCGCCGACTCTGAACGCGACTTCTGCCCTTCATGGCCTTGAAAGTTTTGTCGCGGCTCTTACCACTCGATCCTTGAACTCTTTCGCCCCTTACGCGTTCTCCTGTTCTTCATCTGTCTATCGCCTCTTGCGTTGGTAGCTCCGTCCGATTCTCGAGTCTAGTTTCAATCTCTTTCTTCAGCTTCTTCTTCTCTCCTCTTCAGTCTCTTTCTGGAGGCCTACTGAGCTTCTTCTCATTACAGTTTCGAGCGTTTGGTAGCTGGAGCTTTTCCGACCGGGGTATTCAAGATCCGTTGGCGCTCCCGTCTAGACGTACTCCCAGCAATTGTTTCGTTTCATTATATCCCTCAATTTGTCGTCGTGGAGCTGCAATTTTGTCCCTGGGTGGGGAGGAAGTAGTAGTTCTTGGGGAGATTTATACTCGGAGTCGGAATGAGTCGTCTCGCTTGAAGAAGATTAACTCCGGGGAGTTCACAGATTCCGATCGACTCCGTCGGGCAGTGGGAAGTGGACGGGGATCGGAGGGGAGCAGGAGTGACACGACGGACGCGTGGCTATATTCGTAGCTGTAAACTCGTGGAGCGAAGGTGAGGCGACGTTGATAATCGGTAATTAATCGGAGGTTCGACTCATCGGGCACGCACGGTGCGCGCTCGGTCAACTGTTTTACCGCTGCTGGGTGGTGCCAAGATGGCCGCCTCGACGCGACGCCGTGTATACTGCGAGGTAGGGGTAATGACGCTCATCACCCGACAGTGTTTTGTTATGCCAACATCGCCTGCCCGCCCCGAGATCCGATCTCATCTCCGATAGCGTCGTACGGAGCTGTTGTGCGAGAGGCCCGTTGCCGTTCCACCAGATCCGAGACCTCTCGGGACGCTCCCCGCAGTAATCGTTCCAGCTTCGTTTGCTCCTTCTTCGCTGCTCGTCATACACATTCCGGTCCTTGACCACTAGCCTCTCCAAATCTCAGGCTACTCTCCGCAGATTTTCAAACATGCTCGGAGCACTTCGCTGCGCTGTAGTCTCTTCTTCATACTCTACAGCACAATCCTCGTCCTGCTACCCCAGGCCGACGAGGACTGGACCAATAAAAGTAGCACGTACCTAGTGCCATGACACCTAGCTGTCTCCAACCATGGAAACATGGACTAGGGCCGAGGTATTCGGTCAGCCAGAAGCTACAGGACAAACCAAGGGCGCCGAGCGTCATTAAGGAGCGAGATACCTAATGAATTCCTTCGCACTCGAGCCCACAGCCCTCTGCGCGAGACTCGCAGGCTTTCGAGCTCACGAGCAGAACGGCGGGGGGGGGGGGGGGGCGACGAGTCGAGCGTGCCCCCCTGCCGAACAAACCTCCTTTCTCGTTAATAAAAACCAAGATGGCGGACAGCGGGGGGTCAGCCGACTCAGGTGCCCCCCTGCGGTTTTGACGGCTCTATTCGAGGCTTGTTAGGGAGCGAGAAGGATGCTCCTTCGCTGTACGAAGGGGAGTAAAAGGGACGCAAGGGTCCCCGAATCGGCTCCCGTCGTGCTCGACTCCGAGCAACGCGTCACTATCGCGCGGCTAAACACACCTCGTGCATCATTCCGCGATGCTCTTTTGTGTCGTTCCCTTCGTTTTTTCCCCTCCCACCGGAACCACATCTCTTGCTCTCGCTCTCTCCCTCAGCTGCCTGGCTCCTCGTATCAACAGCTCTTGATTCACTCGCTAAACACCCCAAGAATGCTACCTCGTCGCACGTTTGTTTTCCGTATTCTTCGAATCGCGTTTCCTCTTCGCGCGAAGATAGTCCACTGCTCCTCGTCGTCCCATCAGGTCTGGAACGGGCAGGACGACGAGGCTCGGCGGTCAACCTTCGAGGCAGGGTGCGAGGGCGCGTGTAGTCGTCGCCTGCTGCCCCCTCTCTCCACAGTTATCTCGGATCTCGGTGAAGGTATAATATAATTACAATCCTCGAAAACCTGACCCCTCGCCGATATTTCACCGCGACGTGATTCCGTGAACGGCGGTGTATTTAACCCCGCATGATTTGCGGCCGGACACGTTCGTCTCGTTCCAGAACTGGTCCCACCTCTGCCCAGGCTACGTTCTTAGTCATTCTCTTCTACGTCCACTCTATTGCCACTCTCTCTCTCTCTCTCTCTCTCGCTCACTCTCCACGCTCGCGTCTAGTTCTTCACCTCGCGAGCACCCGATGCACCAGTTGCCACGCACGTCCAGATCTGTCTGCTCGAATCGCCCGAACCTCTGGTATAAATTAAAATATCGCCGGGGGAATATTTGCCGCTGCTGCCCTCGCTCGATGAAGTGTTTTCGAAGGCTGACCGGCCTATTTACACCCGAACGGTGTGATTTATTTGAAAACCCCTTAAACCTTCGCGGCAAACGATCTCCACTCCCCCCGCACCTCGTCTCTGTTGCTGCTCCTCGCCTCCGCTCATCCCCCGACACGCTCCTTATCCTTCCTTTTTTTTTCGCGAATGCTCGTTCCGTTTTTTATAGCCCCCGCGAAAATTGTCCCTTCTCGCCGGGCTGCCGGACTCCGTGTTCCTGCAGGATCGTTTTCTGGTATCAGTCGGATGCCTCCCGAATGTTCGGCGTCTGGGAACAACCTGTTGGATCTCGTGGTAAAATCCCGAGGAGAGGC
This sequence comes from Arge pagana, assembly GCA_963969455.1. Classification (NCBI taxonomy): domain Eukaryota; kingdom Metazoa; phylum Arthropoda; class Insecta; order Hymenoptera; family Argidae; genus Arge; species Arge pagana. Next base: position 23,958,155 of record OZ018310.1, read on the forward strand.
CCGAGGGTCTGGTTGGGGTGGCGCTGGGTGGATGGATATCGGATGTACGTAGAGACGTCGGAGGGAGGCGAGTCGAACGGGTCGACGGCATGTGCGCGCGCGGCTCACCAGTCATTATTTTTAATAAACAGAGTGTCAGTAGAGATAAATGCGTTTCTGGTTAGACTCGGCTCGCCCGAGCACAATGAATAAGATTATTTATTTTATCCCGCAGCTTAGAGAGGCTTATTTAGCGGCATCCACACGTAACGCACACCGGCATTAAAACGCAATTACTGCTCGTCTATGGAGGATTAAATTATGTTAATACAACGCTTTTCCAAAAAATATCGCCGCTCCTCGTTCTCGTTTCCCCTCTCCGCTGCTCTGGGAACAGCGAATGTCGCGGTGTCCAAGCAGTACCTCGACTTTTTCGGGGGAGCCATTAATTAGGTACCCTCTGACTTGATCCACGAAACGAACGATTACGTGACTCGAGTATCCGATCCTCGAGATACGTGTCACTCGACGCGGTTGTCAAAGAAGAGATGAGGGGGGGGGGGGGGGCAGGAGACAGAAGACGTAGGAAACTGTGGAATCTATCGCGAGGCAAAAGTAGATACGAGGGCCTATAGCCGTTGGAAGCCGTCGTCCGACGAGGAGGCAGCGATAACTTGGTCCTAAAAAACAGTTAAGTTTGGAAAACAAAAGGTAATTTGTTCGCTGGGCACGTCGCTAACAACCGAGGAACGAGTCAACCCTGGTGAACCCGTCAAGCCAACCTCCCCGCAACGGGACCGTGCAAGCGATGGTGTAGATCTCTCCGCGGATAGCGGAGGGATTCTCGACTCTGTTGGACCTCGGAAGCGGAGGATTCGGCTTTCCAGCCCCCTGCCCAAACGCCGAAATTGTCCTTCCTTCAAGGAATTCCCTATCTGATTGGACGCACCTGGAGTAATCGCGGGGCCTAGTCGCGACCGGAGATCTGTGGCCTCAGCTGAGTCCTCTTATCGATACCGATGCCCGCGTACTTCCCAATCGTGATTAGCTTCAATTACGATCAGAGCTTGGCTCGTTCATCCTCTACAACTCCGGTGATCAACCGAAATCCTACACCGAGGCGAGAATCACAGTCATCGCTATCTCTACGAAACGAGCAGAGCTGTGGCCAACGACTCGCTGAACGCGGATCCATCTCGGAACCTTCCGACACGTATTCTCTCTTCATTCCTCTGGTAGCACGATCAGAGGATCGCGTTACACCGGCCCACACTGGGGACCAAATTCATTTTTTGTCAAAAAAGCTGCCCAGCCCTCGATCCTTCACTGATTTTAATCATTCTTCCCTCAAAATGTTCCTCATCAATTTGACTATAACGAGCTCTGCACCTCCGTTTGAATAATTTCACAAAAACACAAAACAAATGAAATTAACTCGAGCTAAAGGCTTACCCAAACTGACGTGCAGTACACTACAGAGCAATTCATTCTCTACCAATCTTTCTGCTAATCCTTGAGCCTAATATCAATTTAAACATGTATTACAATGATTAGTTATACGTAAAGTATAGGTCCCAAGCTATTGAGTCCATTTCTCTCTTCAAGGTCAACAACTGCACTCTTTTCTGCTCCTTTTTTCCAGTTGATTATTCTCTTTTCACTGCTTTTCCAACTAGACTTGGTCTAGACTTAGTCTACGAAGGTTCTGAGAAATTTGGCAGAGGCTGAGAAATTGATTGATCTGTATGCTAGTGCACGTCAGTAGCTGAATTCATTTCGTGAGTCGTTTTTGAAGTTATTCAAATAGGGCGCAGTGCTCGGTAGGAGTAAAATTGGTGAGGGGCGTTTTTAGTGAAGAATGATCAAAATTGGTGAAAAAATTGAGCAGTTTTTTGACGAAAAATGGATTTGGGTCCCAGATCCCCAAACCTGTGGAATTATTTTCTCCAATCTCGCGATTCGGCACGTTTGGACGGCGAGAGCATCAGCTTGGGCTGATCCTGCACATCGACAGGTTGCGGCCGATTTGATCTGCTGAAGACTGTCCGATTTTGTAGGCTCGAGAAGTGGAGTCTCGGATGCTGCTGATGTAAGGAGAGCTTTGGTTGTTTCGCGAGGATGTCCGACGAGTAACTTCCGATCCAGTGGAGTAGGACTCGAATACGTGATAAGACGTCGACTTAGTCGCCTAACGATTAACCTACCTGCCCAGATATCGGGGTGTTGGTTACCTGAAAGAGCTAGTTAGCGAATGTGTCGAGTCACTGCCTCATTAACGAGTTGAACCAATGGCAAGGTAGACTAATCCATTAATCATCCCGATCTGTTGTGATCCATTGTAGCACGCGAGGAGGCAATACAGGCGAGTCTCACGCACAGGTCGAGAGCGATAAGCGGGCGGGTCGTTGGTTAAAAGTGTTGGATGAGGTTGAGAAACTGAGTTAATTCGAAACGATGAAATTAAGGGAGGCGGGTAGGGGGGACAGAGATGTCGGATCGGCGATCGGCGAGTGGCAGGATCGGGGCCCGGTAAATGAATGTTAACGACTCTAAAGCGGAGTAAAGCGGATGATTGATTCGTGAGAAGGGAAAGAGAAGAGGCTCGAGTTTCTCGATGCTCGAATGACGCGTGAAAACGAGTCAATCCTCGGCGATTGGTCATTCGAGGTGGCGGAAGATTAATAACGCCGCGTGCGAATGTCGAGTCTGACGAGTCAATTAGCGGTTCCTTTCCATTCCGTTCCTTTCCAATTGAATTCGGGCAATTAGTTAAATAGACGATTCAGAAACGAGACGGACTTTTTCGAGGCTTCGATTCGAGGAGGGCATGAACAACACAAAGCTCACGCCTCCGCACCCTGCTCTCTCTCTGCTTCCTCCTTTGTCCGTGCAGGATTTTGTTGTACAGCGTGTCCGGCGCACTTTTGGGACCATCCATCAGGACCTGGGTCGCTTGGGGCCAAAACGTGCAAGTGACCCCACCAATCCACAAAAAATGCCGAGGCTCCTCGCGTGGAACACCCTGTACATTTATTATCGTTGTTATTACTACGTAACTATAGTTACCTCTTAACCGCGTGAAAACATCTCCTCCTCCGTCGCTAATTAGCGCACTATGTCTCGCAACATGGGCATACTAACCAAGTTGTTGTATGCAAAGTCCTGCTATCATGAACCTTGCCTCATGAATAAATTGACCCCAACTGAATCGGATTTCTGTCTTACTCGGTGAATTTTCCGTAACCGGGGGAAACCTTCGGCCTCCAACTAACGAGGCAATTCAATCAGCGTCATACCTCACGCATCGTTCATTTGACGCGGGCACTCGCAGGAATCCGATATCTTTGGGCACGATCAACGTTTAATAATAAAGTCCTTAAGCTTTTTCTCCAACGAAATCTGTTGAAGTAATCGCTCGTAGCGTTGCATGCCGATGGCTTTAGGTGGACAATTATTTTATCGTCAGTGCGAGCAACCCGATACTTCTGAGGCCGCGATTAGACAGACAGTCCGTCGTCTCTGTATCCCCAACTTCTTCGCCTTCTTCTTCTTCTTCTTCTTCTTCTGTCCGCTGTCCTGTTTCCCCACTTTCTTCCGTCGCCTCGGTACCCACTTTTGCTTCTCCGCCCTTTTCGTTTTGCCTTCTCAATTTTCATTCTCTTCGTCGTGGTTTTCTACCCTCTGGTCCTAAGAGACGACTTCGTTAGGCTGCAGGAAAAAAAGAGGAGAGGAAGAGATTCCTCGGAAGACAAGTCCGAGAAAAAGGACTCGGCGAGATCTACATCCAAGAGTGAGAAAAATTAGAGACTCGGTTAGGTTGTAAAGTATCTCTTCAAGTCTCGTAGGACCCTCGAAGCTCGCGTGTAAACGTCTTGATCAAGATCTCTGACGCGGGGAGAGAAGTTTTCGCTGTCGATGCTCGTCGCGTTTGGAGAGGCGAGTGTCTCGTTGCGGACGATCGGAGAGGAAAACGTCGAGGGTTCGATAACCGGAAGGAATATAGACCGGATACGACGATTAACGACCTGCATGATCAGCTCGTGGTTACCTCTACTCAACGTCGTCCATCGTTCGGGGGTCAAACTCAATCCGAGAGATCGTAACAAATTTAACGACCACTCCGGGTTGACTTTGATGCATGATCGTCTAAAATATTCATAGCTATATCAGAATCCGACGAGCCAGAAACGCTTTCGGTACTCAGGTAGGCAGATGACGATGGAGGAGAGGCACATGCCGAGCCTGGGGACGAAGAGTCGAGGGCGAGAGAGAGAGAGTGAGAGTGAGAGAAAGAGAGAGAGTGGGTCCCGCCGATATTTCCATGCTGAGCTGCACGTCAGGACTGATTTTCCGACGTAAATCATCCGCGGTTGCCCTCGATAAGTTCGTCGCGTTTTATAAAGCCATTTACGGTGCTCGACGAAAGCGTTGGCCTCGGCTTTCATAAATCTGATCGATTAATTTTGATAGATAGCTACTGTTGGTGTGTGTTGGTGTGTCGCAACGCGCTTTCCTTGCCTACGGTTTATCCGGCTCCCGTTTCAATGTCGGACGTCTCTGTTCACCTGTACGCCTCGAGTTCATCGATCTTGCGCGGTAATCGCGTCGTAGCTCATCCAGGATTGGCTTCTTGAATAACGACTGTTGGTACATGAATTTGTCTCGTTGCCTCTCATCGTGAGGATATTTGTCTGTCGGGGCACATCGAGGGAGGAGGAGGAGGAAGAGAAGGAGGAGGAGGAGGAGGAGGAGGAGGAGGAGGAGGAGGAGGAGGAGGAGGAGGAGGAGGAGGAGGAGGATTCGGGGAGTCGGGGAGAAGATGAGAACAGAGGGGCCAGGGGCAGGAGGGGATGTGGAGCACAGTGAAATCCTGGGCGGATGGATGGCATGGAAAGTTTCGGGATGGGAACACGCAACTGCTGCCGCGTAGCCGGGAATGGAAGCAGTTTCGAAAGCTCTTGAAAGTTAATTCCTCGACACGAAGGGAACGATAAAGACATCTGCATACAATACATTTGAATGAATGGACAAACGTCGACTCCCGTGACCGCGCTCGAACGAAAAGTCACCTAACCGCTATTGACGAAGTGACTCGACGGTAACCACCACTGGCTACTATGACTTCCCAGCGGGTGGCAAATTAAGTTGTGATTATCTGTCGATGTGATTCAACCGGCAGGACGTGGTAGGAGATTCGTAGGAGGAGCGTGTTTCTCTCCTCCTCGCTCCCCGATTCCTCCTTATCGCTTATCTCTTCCCGGTCCTCTTCTTCTCCAACTCCTCCTCCTCCTCCTCCTCTTCCTCCTCTTCCTCCTCTTCCTCTTCCTCCTTCTGCTTCTTCTTCTTCTTCTTCTTCTTCTCCTTCAGCTCCCTCTTCTTCTTCAGCTTCCTCTTCTCCTTCTTCTTCTTCTGCTTCTTCATCGTCTTCTTCTTCTTGTTCTTCTTCCTCTTCTTCAGCTTCCTCTTCTTCTTCTTCTTCTGTTTCTTTATCTTTCTCTTCGTCTTCTTCTTCTTTTCTTTCAGCTCCCTTTTCTTCATCGTCTTCTTCTTCTTCTGCTTCTTCATTGTCTTCTTCTTCTTGTTCTTCTTCCTCTTCTTCAGCTTCCTCTTCTTCTTCTCTTCCTTCAGCTCCCTCTTCTTCTTCTTCTACAGCTTCCTCTTCTTCTTCTTCTGCTTCTTCATTGTCTTCTTCTTCTTGTTCTTCTTCCTCTTCTTCAGCTTCCTCTTCTTCTTCTTCATCTTCTTCTTCTTCTTCTTTATCTACCGATTTGACCCGCTCCACGTGTTCCCATCTCTTCGTCTCGAAGCTGTTTTACCGTCCCCCTCAGTTTCGTTCCTCGGCAATGCTCCCGCGATTCGTCCGTTCTACAACAACAGCCTGTGCCGTGGGACGAGGCTTCGATCGGTATACCACAACGCACCATGTCCAGCCAAGTTCCACAATCCACGTCGTTGCGCGCGGTTTTTTAGCGAGGACAAATAGGACCTCGAGGAAGAAGGACGAGAGGTCCGGTGCGGTGCGGCGAGGCGAGGTAGAAACAAATAGCTATTGTCGAGGATCGTTGGCCCGTTGGTAGATCCTTGGCCGCGCGGGGTCTGCGGAGCCCATGGGGTCTCCCGCGAGGTCCGGCGATGCATCTATCACCTGGTTATCACGATCATATAGCCGGGCCCGAGCTTCTCCTCGGAATAAGATGTGTCTGGTTCCACGTTTAAACTCGTTCCTACGCTTGATATCCTCCTTTTTCATCCGTTCGCCGTGCGCAGGAGTCTCCGGCGCAACGCCGAGGCCACCGCAGGATCGTTTAGCTCTTCGCGCGATATTAACCGTTTCGCCTCTCCTCGATCCTCGAATTTCGCCGCCAACGACGAGACGCGAATGTCGACGTGTTCGTCGAGGCAACAAAGCGCCACCATGCAAAGCGGCGATCCCGATCGATGCGAATTGCGAGAATCGAGGAGCCACTTTGTATTCACGCCTCGGTTGTACATATTGGAATTCGTTATTGCTCTCGGTGTAATAACGCGAGAGATTCCAAGTAACGCACGCGGTCCCGTGGGCTTCGCTCGAGAATGTTACCGCAAGAAACTTGCGCGTGTGTGGGAGGGAGTCGCGACTGCGATGATCGACCTGGCGCGGCGCGATCCGGCGTGATCACCCTTGGACGAGCGAACATGCATGTTTTATTTATGAAGATACGAAGGAACCCGCGGACATTAACTTAATGGGCGACGAATATTGTTTTATTAATCCTCATTCGGTCATAAATATTCAGCGATCTCTTCGCGAAGAGAATCGACGAGCTGCAGATCGTTCCGCGGGCACGAATTTCTGTTTACCGGAGGCGCGCACGGACACGACGAAATTGCGCCGAACGCGACGCATGTTAATCGACGACGGTTCCACATCCGTCCGCTTTCCCCAGACCCTCCTCGCGACGCGTTCTCCAAATTCCGTTGGACCCATCGATCTGGCGACGATTCCGCCTCCTTTCCCAACAGCAAACGCAAACGAGGACGCCTCTCAGCGATGACCTTGAACAGCGCGGGAGTCCTATCCTAGAGATGTGTCGATGTGATTCCAACAGGTGTTGGAATTTGGTGGAAGACGCGAGCGATGAAATTGGCTGGAGCAAAGCCGGGAGAGCAGCGGAGAGGGCTGGAGGATAATAAAGGCGAAGATGAGAATGACAAAAGAGAAAAGTCGAGACCGTGTACACAGGTTAGATTCAGCGCGCACAATGCGCAGTTAACTATGGTCTAACAAGTGGAAGGTAACCCGATGATTATGCTGTCAGCCGGAGTGGGTGGAGACAAGGGTGATCATTCACCGAGCGAACAGCGCCGTACGCGCCCAGGGTGCTCACCGAAGTAACCACCGGAGGGGTACTTTGATCTATAGCGTTTGGAAGATACTTCACTTCCAACTCCTTCATTCAACAGCTACCACAAGAATAAGCTGCCGACCACTCCGCCGCATCCCCGTCGTCAAACTCCTTTGCCGTGGAACGAGTCTGTTTGTTTGCTTTTTCCCCCAGTGGAGGGGCAGAAGGGGGCTAATTCATCGGCATCATCGTCACGTTTTGGGATCGGAACATTTGGGGGTTTAGGAGGAAGCGGTAGATCTGCTGTTTCATCGAAACCACTCGATACGAATCCGCTGGTGGAGGTTAGTCCAGGCCCGAGCTTCCGGATGGGCTGAAATGCTGCTGACTACTCGTCTAGCACTGGAGGAATTCGAATTTCGACAGGGGCTCACGTCGAGGCGTGACAGCAGCTCGTTATTTTCGCCCGATGAAACAATTAGTCGATGACGTGAGCAGGTGTAATTAGAGTTGGGATAATTAGCACGGGAAGACTCTCGTTATCTGTTGGTATCTTTCCGCGTATCTCTTGGTTGTACAAATGAAATTTAGCTCGTGGATGGCGGGTAACTTTGGAGAGGGGAGAAGGGGGTGTGCTTTGGGAATATTTGGAGGGAACAAAACGGGAGTCCGCGAGCACGGGAGGAAAAAGGTGAACGGGACAACGAGGTCAGGAGCCTCGCGTGCGTGTAACGATCCTCCACCACGGAGCAGTGTGGTCACGAGGAGTAGCGGAAGTGAGGCGAAAACTGCAACATCGTTGTCGGACGACGATGAATTGTCGGGGATTCGGAGATATGGTCTTCGGGACGTTGGTGACGACCCTGCGAAGCCGGATCGTTTCTTCGCGGAGAATTGGCCATAAAATTATCCCAATCTCCGGTAAATATCTTGAGTTACAGGGAAATAAAGGCAATGAATTCTCCGTGGGGAGCTACGAGAGGCTCGACTATAAAATATCGTTGCGATTCTTGGGCTCTTCGTCGACGCGGCATATAGTCGTGGTAATTGGCTCGAGTGCGAAGAGAAGACTTCTCCCAATTTCGATGACACCCGGTATACCGATAAAATTTTACTGCACAGTCGTTGCGTGGACGAACGCGAGTTGGCACAGCGGACCAAAGACCATGCCCGGCAAATAATTATCACTAACCATCAGCTATTTGCGAGAAATGGCTGATAATTGCTACGTTGTTACGTTTCAACTCCTACGGGAGAGATAGGCTGCTGGATACGAGGCAGCGGCGGCGAGGAGAAGAAGGAGAACGTTGCGATTGCGGCAACGTTGAGGAGTCACGCCCAGAAGAATCTCGCCTCTGACGCAACAGATTGAGCCTTCGAGTCGGCATAATTATTTATCGGTCGCAGCTATGGGCCTCGAGACACATCTGGACACCATCCCCGTCTGGTCCACGATCTCCGTTTTCATTTGCGCTTTTCCAGCGGAAAGCTACCCCCCCGCTAGACACGAGCGAATCAACGCCGTAGCTGAAGCAGGAATGTGAAAACGGTTTGGGGCAGGAAACAAGGTGTAATCAAATCGAATGAATGGTCGCCACGCGTAATTACACCGGGCTCCCGTAGTTTCGCGGTGCCCCTCGCCGCACCTCGAATCTCTACCGATTCGAAGTTGCCTGACGAATTCGAAGAACGGAACTATTTCGCGACTCCGAGCTACCCAATCACATCCTGCGAGGAGATTGGCTGTCGGAATCGACCTCTACTTTCGAAGGACTCGCGACATTCTGTCCCGGACCCCTCTCCTCGTTGCACCGCTTCGAATTCGTCCACGGGACGAATGGGCAGCCAAAACCTTTCCTCCTGTCACCCGCTAGCCTTGAGTCGTCTCATCGAAGGAAGACGGCCTGGTGCCTAACTGGGAACAGGAATACTTTGTACCTGTGGGTACAAAGTTCCTGTGGAAAGTGGTTCTTCGGACATCCCACCTCCTGGGATCCCTGGTTTTAGACAGCGGTGAACCAATGACCTTCGCTGACCTTCGAGCACTATACAAGCTCTCCGAGTACCAGGAGGGTGTTGTTTTCTGGTTCTATCCAGTACTTCCAGGTCGGTTGGTCTTCGCGTGGCCGCACCTGTGGCTACAGCTGCGATCGTAGCTGAGACGAAAACCGCAGCCGCATCGCGTGTGAGTCGTAGGCGTGATTTTGTTCCACGACCACATCCTCGTCATCCACGTGGCCTGGGCTCATCTGGAGGAGCAATCACACGGGGAATTTCGCGGGTCATTCCAGAGAGGTTGGAGCAGTCGCATAAAATGGAACGCGACGCGAGCGATCGATCCCCCCATTTTGTTTTATTGGCCCGACTCCCGGTAGCCGACTTCTGGGAGCGTGACGAAAAACGGTGATGTGGCTTTTTTCGTTTTTCCACGAGTCTTCCTCGTCTTCGTTGGCACAAGGGGAGCGGAGGCTGATCGCGGTTGTAACAAACGAGGATGGACAGAAACACTCCTCTGGACAATTCCAGTCGCGTGAGCAACTCTACACGAGAGGGCGAACATCCCCTCGAATAGATGCAATTGCAGAAAATGAACGACGATCCGCGTTTACTCTGCGCAGTTGTGCCGAGTATTTACACGGAATGCTGGCATCGGCCGATGCGATCGCTGAGATGGAATACGCAGAAACAGTCGGACCTCACGACCCGATAATGACCGATTGCCTGGTAGCGTCTAATAACTAAGAATCAACCTCCTCTCTCTCTCCCTCCTAATTCCACGCTTATCCCTGCCGCCGTGTCTCTCTCGTTCCCACAGAGTGAGAGGTATTTCTGTGATTCCGTATCAGACATATCGCGGCTTTAACGTGCTGCAAGCACGCGAGGGTAAGACTTCGGACAACGCCGCTTCGAGGCCAGTTACCAGTCGTTAACAACGTGTTTGCTCGTCCTCCTCCGACCGCTACTACAGCCTCGTTCGCTGCACCCTTTGCCCGCCCTAGGATTTCCCTCGGCTACCGCAACACGGATTGCACGTAACTCGACGTTCGACGAAAATTTCCTCTACGCTCTGCTCTCAGACCTCCGCTACAGATATGAGCGTGCGCTATGCGGCTATCTTGTCACAAGAAGACACCGCTGGATCTGCAACAAGATCTATAAAGATCAGGACCCGGGGGACCAGGTGAAGGCGGGGGGCAAAATGGGCCCCTCGAGATAAAATGCTCTTTCATTTAGTTTTCCGCCCTCGTTTTACTAATTTCTAGTCCCTCGTTCGGCATTTAGGATCAATAGGCTGCGTCCATTGGAACATACAGATCTTGACATGCGGGGCAAAATGGGCCCCGCGCCCCAAAAAAATTTTCTCGAGTCTGCTGACTCGTTTTGCTTATTTACACTCCCTTGCCACGTCTTTGTCTTTAATATGCTACGTCTACTGCAAAATAAGGATCTTGAAGTTTGGGGCAAAATGTTACGTTCATTGGGAAATGAAAGTGCTGAATGTGGGGCAAAATGGGTCGCACACATTTTTTTTTTTTTTGAGGGGCCCAGTTTGTCCACTCCTCCAGGACGGAGAGTCCTCGCTAGTCCTCGTTTTGGGAGCCTAATCGTTTCGCGACGAGTCTACGAAGAGAGAAACGGGGAACCTGTCCGGGGCAATGTGTTCTCGTGGGTTTTGCTCGCGGGACGAGAGCGTATCTCTGGTAGCAGCAGCAGCTTGATCGCGCGATGCGAGACTCTCTATGCTATCGCGCTAATGAGCTGATACGCGGCTGTTTACACAACGCTTGGTGATCCGTGTAAACACGAACTACGCCCACGGCTGCTCGCATTCGAAGAGAGAAAAAAAAGGCTAGAAGACGGAGAGCCTCTCTCGCCGAGGCGGAGGCGGAGTATAGCGAGGCGTCGCGACGAGAAGGGCTTGTCTCGTCGCGCCGAGACTGCGAGATCGTGTAGACCCCGCTGTCTCAACCCTGCGCGATGTGACAATATTGTAAACAAAATGGTACCGCTATTTCATTGGTAACCTGATATACCTTCGGGTAGAACCCACACGCGTCGTTCTCGAAGCTGCTTCGCTGTTAACCCTAACCTCTTCCCTCCCACTTCTCTCTCTCTCTCTCAGTTTCTCTCCTCGTCCTTCGCCCGGGCTCAACGGCATTTCAACGATCCCGCTTCTTCTTCTTTATCGTTCGAGTCCTTTGATATTCATCTCCCCGGTATTCTCTCTACCTCCTCATCCTTGTCCCGTTAGCTAGGTACTCCTCAAAGTCGAATCAAACGTTCCTAGCTCACGTCACACAGACCTCGTAGCAGAACCCCCTCCGCTACTAGTACGCTTCACCAGCACAGCGGCCATCTTCTTGCAAGCTCGTTACCATTTCGACCTTCGAACATTTCGAATACACGCAAAGCTGCCCGAACCTCCTGTGACTCGAGAGTCGTACGATTTCGGTCCTCCGCCAACGACCCTCCCAGCCGGGTTGGTTCCGGGTCGTTCTCCAGCGTTGTTCGATTTGAATAACACGTGGTAACATGCCCTTCGACCGATCAGTATGCTCGGCATAAATCTGTTCGCCCAGGCATGCGAGAGCCGCGGACCACCATGCGCCGAAAGTTGCCCAAATAAGAACACGACGCCTCTCGTCGATGATCCTCCGATTCACGAGTCGCGCGACGACGAACCCGAAACACGGCCAATCCCATGGGTATTCCGGATCGACGCCTCGATTTCTGGAACCACAGTCCTCCCAGCAGAGTACAGGTCGCCGCGGCATCTGGCCTCGCGATATCGATTTCACCCGGCATTCGTTGTACCCTCTTCCCAAAAAACTACACGAACCAATCGACGACGCGAAACATTTGTCAGCCACTTTAGGACCTGTCCTTCCTTGTTTTCCTTTCCATTTGAATGGAAACTAGGATTTAACCGGTGTTTTACACGGTCATAGTTCTCGGAAAGGGATCTCCATCTCCCTCAGCCGTGGTTCTCGCACAGCCTTCGCTCCGTATCCCGAAGGATCGAGGGACCCTTGCGAGATGAGCTCACAGGTATACACGCCCGCTTCCCCACCGCCCGTTTCGTCTGTCAGGCCCAATTTGTTTCTCGAACTGGACCTCGACTCTCTTCTGTTCCGCCAAGGTTTATGGTCCTCATTAACGCCGTTGACTCTAGTACGATTAAACGATCTCAACGAAGCCTTGGACGTCGCGTATCGATTTCTTCCGAGGCACCGTGTACCAAGAAAATAACACATCGCGATCCTTTCACGATCCTCCTCCACGGTAATTCGATGCCGTTCCACCGGATACCAACGCAACCTTCGAAGTCTATCATTTCAATTCCAAGTCACTCGCATTCCTAAACAGAGCACTATTCTCACTCGCACCCACTCTCTCTCGCTCTCTATCTCAAGATGCTCTCTAGCCTTCGAGAGTCGTACAAATAGATGCCCTTCAAAGAAACAGAGACTCCATAAGCACATCTTCGTGAAAACGTCGAAACTGGCCAGCTGGCCAAATCCAAGAACCATACTCCTAGCTATCCAATTTGTTCGAGGACCAACTAGCCTAGCTACTCTACTTCAGGCACTCGGCCACCAGCTCCATCCTCGATACATACTCGTATTGCTACTCTACATCTTTTCCTATCTCACGTATCTGTAATCACGATTGCGACTATCGAGCTCAAGCAACGAGCATTTAGGAATCTTCCATGGCTACCAGGAGCCTCGCGTCCCCTTGGCCTGAATAGGCTACTTCTTCTTCCGACCCCAACTTAGTTGCAGGTTCTCCAGCTATATATATATCCCAATGCTTGATTCTTGTTGTTCACACCGAGTGTCCTTATTATAGTAGGCAGGATCAGCCGCATCCTACAATAGCTCTCTTCAACGAGGCCTCTCGTGAGTCGAATCTACGCTATTGCAAAGGCGAAATGAAGCTATTGCTATCGCTATTCCCGTTTGCGAATGGTGTTAATTCGTTTTCTCCGTGACGCTGCTACTTCTATAGACAAATGACGCCAATATCGTTGCGGAACGACGGTGTTAGCGAGGCACGGTGGAGGAGGATGTTGGAGGATGTTGTAGCCGGACGGTGCGGCACGCCAAGGTAACGGCGAGTAGAGGGGGTGGGGGCTCCGCATGAATTGTGTGGACTACGAGGATTGTGTGTAGAGCGAACACAAACTGTGGGGGTAATTTGCAACACCGGCAATTTACATAATTAGCAGTTCTGAACTCGCGGTCAGTCGCGCCCTCCCCTCGCTCCCATCCCCCGCCCCTCGCCGCCGGACGCATCCGAGGCTCCCTCGGAGCAGAGAAACGGGCCTGCTTTGCCGTGTGCCCTCCGCGACCCATTGGCGTACCGCTTCCGAGCGCATCTTGGGGAAACAATGTGGCGAACAAAGGTGTCGGGAAAAAAAGAGGTGGGCAGCAAGGCTCGCCGCGGTTAGGTGAATATCGAGCAGCGAATCGATCACCCCGCGCCGATCGGAGGTGGAAACGCTTCCGTTTCGGAGGTTCCACGTTTTTTCGGAAATACGCCGCTGCCGCGAGTTTGGCGTTCGCCGGTACGAGCCGAAGAGATTCCTGGCTGCGGGCATTCCGAAGGCGAGGGGCGACAGCTGATACACCGAGAGGATAATTACAATTCCATTCCGAGCGTCTTAAACGTTGCCGTGTAATTTTCAGCCCGCGCAGTCGTCACCGAGCCTATCGACGGATGTGCGTCACGCGATTCGAATTCGGCCGAAACGGACGGAAATTCGATGCCAAAGGGAGCCACAATCACCACCGTCCATTACGCGGCTGCTTAGAAAAAAATTCACGAGATGGAATATCGAGTAAAATAACAATAATAATAATAATAATAAAATTCGCCACCCCATAGAAAAAATTGTTTCGTTGTACTTCTGGCGTGCAAAAAAATGTTTTGTAAAACCTGTTTCGAGCAGGAATATGTTGGGAGACGGAATAAAAAAAACTGCGCTGATACAGCCGGGAATAAAAAAGTTGTGGGAGTTTTAGTGGGGAATTTGGGGAATTTTTTTGTGAAATCTGAAAAAAATATTACTCGAGAACTACAAGAGTTAGGATCCGGGTCCATTGGGATAAAACCTTGCGAATGAACCCACCAACCGGGAAAAAAATGTTGGGGGTCGCTGCGATGGACACCCTGTGCATGACAACGGGAAGAAGGCGATGCAGCGAAGGGTCATCGATGTAACGACGAATCACGCTGATGCTGGACGAAATAACGGAGAATCGAACAGGGAGATCGGTAGATCGGTGGAAAAACAACGGGGCTGAGGAAGAGGGCGCGGAGAGGGATGAGAATAAAAAATTTGGGAGCATAAAGCACGGCGTGACGAAATAAAACGTAACGATGGGAGGAGGCAAAAAAGGGTAGGAAGTTGATGACCCGAAAATTGAAAGCAGCCTTCGAAGATCGTTATTCGCCGTTCGTTATTTGTTCGCTCGGACGAGCGAGTTTCATTGCCGCAATTTTTTCCTTCGCCCAAGTTTTTCGCCGGGTACTTAGCCATCGCAGCGTCCCGGTCGAAAAACGATTTACGACCGCGCGAAATAATTTTCGAGACAGCTGTGCCAACGCGGAACAACCTTTCTCACCAAATTATCGTTATCACCGTGGGCAAAAAAATCCCCGGGCAGATCGGCGATGCTGGCGATGGGTTTGGGCGATGGTTTCGCGGCGATAAAACCGGAATTCGATTTTTATTTCTCAATTCCATAGCTTCTTCCGACACATCGTTGCTCTTTCGTCTCCGCCGAGGTAGGAAATTCGAAATCGAACCGCGGGCGCGCGGGGGAACGAATCGGAGACGATATCAGCCTGAGAAAACCTAGGGCAAAGCAATTAGGGAGAAAGAGGTAAGCAGTCTAGCGAGTGGTAATTACGCAGCTTGGTTGCAGCTATTATAAAGTAATTACCCACGACGCTTTGCGGCGTGTGCAGCCTCTCGAACGCGAAGTTAATGGCGCGTCATCTGCTCGGGCTCGTAAATAAAATTTTTCAGAATAATAAATAAACGAATAAATAAATAAATAAATAAATAAATAAATAAATAAATAAATACATGAAAAATAGGAGAATACGAAGCAACAAATTTTGTACCCGTTATTAACTTTTAATACCACCGCTCCTCGATTTTTCCGCCTCTTCCTCTCATCTTCATCCACGATTTCCCCTTTCAGTAGCTTTTTGCCTCGCCACTTTATTCGCCAAAAAATAATCTTGCAATTTTTTTCCACCTACCTTATTTATCAATCTGCTCCCAACCTTCCCGCATTATTGACCAACGTTTCGAGAATATTCTCCCAAATTTTCATTGGAAAATTTTCAAAATTCTGCCAGCGGGAGTGGCGAACACCGTGGTACCATAAAAAAACGACAACAATTTTTTCTATCCATAAATTTGACTCGCTTTCGAGCGGAGGATTTTTTTCAATAATAGCTCCCTAAATAAACGGGTAAATGGACCACTTTTCGGTGGGAACCCGAGATTTTTGATCGCACGTTTTCCAGAAATTGGAAAACGAATTTTTTTTTTTTTTACTCCTTTAAGGCGACTTACCTCGTTTTATTCCGGTTTCTCTCCGCTGTAATTTCCAAGGCGAAAAAAAATAGTCGACGGGACTGCGAATGGGTTTGCCAAATGAAAAAAAACCGGAGGGAATTATTTTATAGACGTGATATAATTTATTTTCGCTATATCGTTAGAACACGAGTCGTCCGTTCGATTGTTTTTCAGTTTTTTTTCATCTCTTTTCACTTTTTCATCGATTTCTCCTCCTACAATTCTGCTCACCTCCGTCGTCGTCGTAACAGATACTACGCTGCGTCGTACGTCGAGTAAAATCACATTTATTATTTACAAATTATGTACAATAAATTATTCGTTTGCCAGACGGATCGAGAATCCGGTTGCTTTTTTCCCCAATCGACGGATCATTTTCCGGTACTCGCGCTCCGCACTCCGCCAATCAGCGCCCAGCTTCGCTGTTTCTTTCCCACCTTTTTTTATTCATTTCCACTTTTTTTTTATCCTCGCTCGCTCCGACTTTTTTTCTTCGACCTCAGGCGAAGAGCCAGCAGCGAATTTTTATTGAAACTCGCAGACAACGAGCGCTAATTCCGAGCTTCGGGCCCCGTTCGGAGCACGAACGCCCGACTTGTCAGCTTTCCTCTCGGATGTATCCCGCGATTTAGACCATTTTTTTACTCTCGACAGAGAATTCAACGTCCGACGGAGGAAAGCTGAGCTGCGCGCGGTTCGAACGGGGCTCGAGCTTTCGGATGATTCCGATAAATACGCGTCTGGCCTTTTTTCCGAGCAAATTCCATTTTTATGGTGAGTACATTTGCGCCATTCGGCGATGGGAGCGGAAAAGGCTGAACCGTCGCACAGCGACCGATTTTGGAGTTAACCTCGCTGACAAGGCAATTCCCAACCGAATTCAACCATTCCGGTTTTAAAATACTCGCAAGTGAGCGCACTTCCAGAAAATCTTACTCCTTTCCAGTCTTAGCTCGTCGAATCGTCGTGAAACGCGCGCAGTTGCGCGTATTCGCTATATTGAATTTTATGCAAAAATTCTTTTTCTTGAATACCTCAGCCATTTCGCATTTCAACAAAAAGTTGCTGAAACCAAATTTGTAGTAAATTTGATTTGCTACAACTTTGTTTTCTGCAACTTTTTCTCTAAGATCGATATTACGCCAACGGCGGAGGAACAGAGATTTGTTCAAATACTTTTTCGTGGGACATTCCATAACCGAATGCCTATGTAACATGAAATGCCAATTATTTAAAAAAATATCGATCTGTGAAGAAAAGTTGTAGAAACTAAAGTAGTAGGAAATTAAATTTTCTACAAGTTTGATTTGAACAACTTTTCTTCAAACTTCGAAATGGTTGAGGTATTTAAACAAAACCATTTTTTTTGTAAAATTCAAAATTCTCTTTTTCCTCGCCGTTGGCGTACTATCAATCTTAGAAGAAAAGTTGTAGGAAACAAAGTTGTAGAAAATTAAAGTTTCTACAAGTTTAATATTAATAACTTTTCGTTAAACGTCAAAATGGCTGAGATATTCAAGCGAAACCATTTTTTTTCTAAAATTCGAATTTCTCTTTTTCTTTGCCATTGGCGTAATATCGACCTTAAGAGAAAAGTTGTAGGGAACAAAGTTGTGGAAAATTAAAGTTTCTACAAGTTTGTTCCTGGCAACTTTTCGTTTAACTTCGAAATGGCCGAGGTATTCTCAAGAAAAGCGATTTTTTTCGTAAAATTCGAGATAGCGAATATTCGCGACTGCACGATTTGGACGCCATTTTGAATTCACACTACAAATGAAAAAAAAAGCTGACCGGAACCGAAGCCGAAATCTGGCACGCTGCGTCGTTTCGCGATCCATCTGGCCGGAGAACGATTGTTTCTAATAATTTAATTTAGTACATCTCAGACATCGAATGGTAAAGAATACTGGTAATCAAAAACAACGATCTAGCCTATAAATACATCGGTACACTGGGCTGAAAATATCAAGTTTGGCACTGTGACAGTTCTGTTTCGTCTCATCTCCGTCTCCTCCTTAGATCTACGTAAACTTTATATCCTTATGCGTATATACATAATACAATACGTTCGATACGTCGTATCCGGGCCATTATCCGCGCGTTCCGTCCACAAAAGTTTTTCCACTTGCCCAGGATCGATGACCCCGTTTATCTCGCGCCTTCCCCGTCCTTCTTTCTTCCTTCTCATCTATTTACAAAAATCCTTCCTCCGCGCGGAATCCGGACTCCTCGCCGAGCGCTAAATTCTCGACGAATCCCGTAGATCTGGTCTCGAGTCAACAATTTCGCCGCTAGCTTTCGGCTATTTCCGCCGGAAACTCGCTCCCTCGACGTCGGCCATCTTCCTTCCACGGACAATGCTTCCATTAACGAACTTCCAACCCAGATGGATGCTCGCTCCTGGGGCTACTTCTGGAACTACTCCTCTCCCTCTCTCTCTCTCTCTCTCTCTCTCTCTCTCTCTCTCTCTCTCTCTCTCTCTCTCTGCCCCCGTCGCTCTCCACCTCTCTGTCCCTATCTCGTCGCGTTTTCTCCACGAACATTTTCTCGCGATCGAGCCGCATCGGTCATCCCGGCTTTTAGTCCAGGCGCGAAACGTCCAGCTACGCTTCGGAGCCGCTCGAACACTCGTCAGCCTCCGGGTCCACGTGCTCGTCCTCTTCCTGATGATAGTCGCCCGTTTCTTGCTGCCACTTGCTCACGTGATGCGTGTTCTTGTTCCCCCCGTTGTTGTTCCCGTTTCCACCGGACTGCTGCTGAGCTTTGGCCTCCTCCTCCTGCTGCATCCTTTTGTGCTTCGTTCGCCGATTCTGAAACCACACCTTCACCTGCAACGGAAAAACAACAAGGTCATTACGCCTGTACGCGAAAATACTCCTCCTCTTACGAATCTGTTCAGCGAGCGTTTTTTCAACGACAGCTGATTACCAACCCGCTCCCCAAACCGCCAAATCACCGATCTCGACAACCCCATTTCAAAACTTTCATCAGCCACGCTAAACCCGCCATTTTGAATTTCCAAAATCTAGCGCTTAGGTGGGACACCGCAACTTTTTCCTTATTTTTTATTCCAGAGACGTGGCGAAGCCAAATTCGCAACAGTCACGGCGTTCACAAAAGGGAGGGTCGACAAATTAAGTGGCAAGTAGTTACAACCTCTCGGCAAAAGTCACCCTAACCTCGGATCCACCAGTCGACGAGCTCCGGATGGCAATTCGTTCGCGGATGGGATGCGGGGTCGGCCTAAACAAGGGTTCGAGTTACAAAGAACCGATCCGCCAAACACACCCCACGAGCAGAAACTCGTTGCCTTTTATTTGCTCGATGCATCTCCCTCTCCCTCTCTCTCTCTCCCTCTCTCTCTCTCCCTCTCTCTCTCTCCGTCTCCCCCCTATTGTCAGTGAATTGACTACGCGCAGGCAAGGGATGACCCCGCGGATACGGGCAAGAACTATCAAGCTGGAAAATCACCATTGTCAGCTCTTTCAGCCAAAAGGGTTGCTGCACGATATACCGGATCGCGTCGTCGTAAGCGTCTCGTTTTGACAACCATCAGGATTATCGAGATCCGAAAACCGAGACCCATTGTGTCGCTCCAACGTTTCTCATTTTCCACGTCAACGACCTCCGTTCCAACGGGTAAATAACAAAACTAGCCTCTCAGCTCCGATCTCTGCCTGCGCGGCTTTATTTTCTCTCGTTTCCATCCCACCGCGAATTTCTATCTCGAAGCCCGTCTCGATAGTTCTCCCAGATCACTACCCCAGCAGAAGTAGTATTAGCTTCCATACCGCTCGCTCCTCTCTCACGTCCGCACCTTTTTAGCCATTTTAGCCACGTCTTTCCGTAGACTCGTTATCGAGAAGTGATGACTAGCGGAGAACTTCGATGTGTCGTGCCATTTTCGCGAATGCGGGAAAGAGAGAGAGAGAGAGAGAGAGAGAGAGAGAGAGAGAGAGAGAGAGAGAGAGAGAGAGAGACAGAGAGAGAGAGAGAGAGATATGGTTTATTGATGTACATTGTGTTGTACATAAGTCAGCGTAGGTTAAAGCACAATGGCTTAGCCTATATAAAGTAAGATGAATGAAATTAAATAGAATGAAACAAAGATAAAATAATATAGCTGGAAGTAGGTGAAGTAAGCGAGGAGAGAAAATTAGAAAATTAGAAAATTAGAAAAAGTAGGTGTAGATTAGCGTTTGAGGATGATTGATAACAATAAATGTCGTAAATCATGGAAGCATCCTTATCAAATAGGATTTTGTGAATGTGGCGCTTGAATACTTGGGCTGATGACGCAGTTCGAACATCATATACATGTGATGTGGCGAGATCTGTCTGGAGAGAGAGAGAGAGAGACGGGGAGGAAACGATGAAAAAGGGTCGAGAGATCCGGAAGACAATCGGGGAGACTTCGCGTAACGAGACACCACACCGACGAGGAGAAGACGCGCAACCGCGACGAGACAAAGCGTGTCGGATGACGAGAATGCTGGAATCGAGAGTGGGAAAAGGAAGCGAGACGAAGCAGCTAGGAATAGCTAGGAAACGTAGCTTCGGAGGCTGGTTGTCGCGGAGATCGGCGAAGGCGAGAGGGAGAAACGAGTTTCAAGGTCGTTCGAGGGTGCGAGTCGAAGGAGCGATGGGGAAGAGGCTATCGTGCTAAACCGAGGGTAAATCCGGCTTATAAGCCCTCCGCGACCATAAACGAGCCCTGGGGATGGCGATCCCCGTCATCCCGACGATATTAGGGGCCGCGAAGCTTCTTCTTCGGCGAGCGGCCGTCGGGAGATTCTGGCCAATCGGAGCGCCGCGGAAGGGGCGAGAGCGTTACGCGCGCGCGAGAGTGGCCCGCGGGACTGGGGGATGAAGGAGAAGCTCGTTGCCATGGCGACCCTCGGCACGAACGGTGATTACCAAATAGCATGCTGCCGGGTAACCCGATTAAACGATTAAGAGGAGGAACGAATGGCGTTCGGGGCTGCCGCGAGGGGAGGCTCGGGGAAGAGCGAGGCTTCCTTTTATTTGCTCGGTTAATGGCTCGATAAGTGCCGACGCTGTTTCTTCAGCCTCCGCGCGTCGCCGCCGACGACGAAGAGGAAGACGAATGGAAACGCCCGACCAAAAACGCCCAAAGTAATCGAAACGGGGGGGACCAGCCAATTCTCGCGCCTCGAAATCTTATCGCAATTGTATCGCATTTTATTGCAGATTTATCGGGGCCGCCGGAAAAATCTAGTCCGCGCTACCCGATGATAACTCGATGCGAGAGGAGTTTTTTCTCTTCTCCTCTCGTTTCTTTCTTTCGCGCGCAGGTATCGGGTGACAATTTTTTCCTACGCTCGTTTCGACGCGAACAAGCGTGTCGTTGCGTTGTGTCGCTGTCTCGGGCTCGTCTATCGACAGCTGAGATCGCTCGTTTTTTTCTCCACCCTTTTTTGCCCCGCCGCTCGCCCCGGTGCCTAATGATCGGGCGAACGATACGGTATCCTCGTGACTGTTTTATATTACGCTTCGCGTCCGAGGGACAACATTAACGATACTCGACCGCGTCTGCTCGGATCGATTTATTTATTGACAATAATAACAATGAAGCAGATTCGATTCGACTTTAACAAGTGTTCGGTCACTTTTCAATATTCGTATCGATATCAGATTCGATATTCGGATTCATTCGTATATTTATCAATAAGAACTGGCGATCGAGCGGCTCTGCGAGCGGGGGGAAAAAATTTAACGATTCTATTTCTTGCGTTTCCTTTTTCTCCTCGTTCCTCGCTCTTATCGCCGAAAAAAGTGCGGCGATACGAGAGCCTCGTATCGATGCTGTCGCGTTGGGTGGGCTGATTATATTTCCGGAGTTTCGCTCTCGAGAAAACTTCCACGTTTCGCGATTACCTAGTTTTTTTTTTTTTTTTTTTTTTGATTTCTTCTCGATCCCTTTTTTGGTTTCGATTTTTCGGATTGTTTTTGGTTTTCCGATTCCGTGTACATTTTTTTCGGTCGACGGATGTTTGTCGAGCTCCCGGTATATATATTCGAGGCGCGGCGGACCCTCGACGTCGCCGAGAATCGTTGCGGTCGTCTCGTATCGATTGCCGCAAAGTTCAGCGCGCCGACACAATTAAAAGTATCACAATTTGCTCGATACTTTTCGATTCACGTTCGATGTTCGAGGCTCGAAATTACAACGGCAACTATAAATTACAAAGCATTTACCGTTAAGCTTCTACCGATGCGTAATCGATACCGGATCGTTTCGCGTTTCGACGCTGCTGCCGCCGTCGCGGGACCCGCGACGATTCCGTTCGATCGATTCGCGATTCGAAAATATCCAAAGCGAACTTGAATGAAAAATAGATCGTCAAACGATCATCGTGACGTCGATCGTAAATATTATCATCGAGGTGGCTCCTACGATCCGATCGCTTCGATAACGATTTCTTTCCTCGCCGTTTCACCTCCGACAATTTCCACCAATTTTCATCGGTGTTCGCCGATTTTCGCCGATATATACCCAATTTTGTCGACTCGTACCGATTTTTACCGATTTTTATCGATATTCACCAAATTTTGTCGATTTTCGCCGCATTTACCGAATTTCACCGATTTTTACCGATTCTTACCGATTCTTATTGATTTTCATCGATATTCACGAGATTTTGACGAATTTTGCCGATATTTACCAAACTTTTTCGATTTATACCGATTCTTACCGATTTTCATGGATTCACCAAATTTTGCCGATATTTACCGAACGTTGTCGAGTCATACCGATTTCTATTGCTATTCACCAAATTTTGCCGATTTTTGCCGATTTTCGCCGATATTTTCCGAATTTTGTTGATTTATACCGATTCTTACCGATTTTCATTAATATTCACGAACTTTGGTCGATTTTTACCGATTTTTATCGATATTCACCAAATTTTGCCGATTTTCGCCGAATTCTGTCGATTTTCGCCGATTTTCATTGATATTTACCGATTTTTTCCCGACATTTGCCGAACATTGCCGATTTTTGCCGATTTTCACCAATTTTCGCTGATATCAACAATACTTTGCCGATTTAAACCGAATTTCGCCGATTTTTACCGGTTTTCACCGAACATTGCCGATTTTCACCGATTTCCACGGAGATTCCACGTATCCCGCCTCTCCGCGTCCCAATAATCGAGAATCGGTCTCGAAATCGGCGGAGAGGATTCGGATGACGGGGATGCGGTAGAAATGGAAGGTGATTAAAAAAAATGTAAAAAACCGAACGTTAATTCCGAGCCTGGGAAAATTCATTTCGTAGGAGGAGGAAGACGCGAAGTTTTAGTGCTCGTTGATAGTCGCGGCAGCAATGAATCTGGATTATCAATTATTATTTAATCGATTGGTCGTACCTTCATGGCCGGTCTTTACCATAATTTATCTTTATTGCCCTTATCTCGCGCCCCTGTCATTTACAACGAACTGATTGGATCTGACTCGAGTCAGCCGCGTCGTATCAGTTTGTAATTGGGAATGGAAAAGATTGGTCCAATGAGAGGGGCGGACATCACCGTTTCTGGAAACGAGAAGAAAAAGAAGAGGAGGAAACGACGATTCGAACAGCTACGACGGGAATAATTTACGCGGGTGTTAACGAGCGCTCGCTACACTATTCCACACGAATCGATGCCCGAACATCACGTTTCGTTCGCGTCAACCGATTCGTTTGCGCCGAACACCGCTCCACGTATTTCTCTCTTACCCGAGCGTTGCACCATTTTTATGCATCTTCGTCGCCTATCGCCTCGTAAATCTACCCCGTCGCTCCCGCGTTTCCCCCGATTCCTCGTCGTCTCTCTTTTATCTCGCTGCTTTCGCGTTTCCCCTGAAAAATTCGCAAATCATTCGCGACGCCGATTTTACCCGCGAATCCATACATCGATAGCTCAAATATATCGGCGAAACCCGCGAATCTCCTCCCCTAAAAGGGCCGCGGCGAATTTCGCAACGTTGCGAAAACGCGAGTCTTTCGATTCGCGTGACTCGTTTGCGAATACTAACGACGCACGAAGATTACTCGCGGCGAATGCGTCCTCGTATTTTACCACGTGAATCTATAATAACGCTCGCCGACTTTGACGCGTCTTTCGCCAGGCACGTTTCGCTTCCAAGAACCGCATATCTTCGTATACGCGAAAAGAAATAAATATCCGCGGACGAGATCGAGCGTGCGATAAGTCCTTAATACATGCTTCTTCGCGTCTACCCACTCGTATTTAATTCTACTCGTCGCTCCTCCCGCCGCCGCGCCATTTTACCGTCGCTGGGAATCCTCCAAAAAAAAAACACCAAAAAAACTTTGTTCCGCAAAAATGCCTAGACATTTTCCAACCGACAAAAAAATTCCTCGGCTGCGGAAAGAAAAGGAAAAAAAATCGGCTGCGGCAAAAAAAAATTGCGCGTCGCAGCGAAAAATCACGAGAAGTGGAGGAGGCCGGCGGAAAATTGTGGGGGAAAAACGATGGGAAAAATGGAGCGGGGAGAAGAGAAGGGAAAAAAGCATTCGAAGGCGTCGAGGCGTCGTACGAATGTTTTGCCCGGCCTCGCCTACATATTTCACGGACTGCGATCCAAACAGGTTCGAGAAATTTCCAATTACCGACGACTCCGCAATTTATTTTCCAGTGCGGAATGAAAAATACAAGCGTGTTCTCCTTTTTTATCCGCGCCTGATTGAAATTTTCGTCCGTGGCAGCGATGATCCGATGGCTTCGGCTTAATCCCCTGCCGGCGACCCTGTCACGCTCTGTACACTATACTTTTTAATCCCCGTTCAACAGAGAGACGCATCCGTGACCCCGGCCAAAATTTGTCCGCCGCGAAAATCCGCAACGGAAACGCGGACGCGATCATGGCGGAGGGCTGCCATAGTCCGCTAAATAAACGGACGATATTATTTTTCGATGGCCCGCGCGCGATATCGCGAGGGCAAACAGGAGAGGAGAGGTACGAATGTTATTTCGAAACATGAAATAACCGAGCGATATTTTCTTAGGACAAATATCGACGAGCTGGCGGCGATATCGGGTTCCGAAAAATGCACCGCGGAGATGACTACGCGAGATTGGGAATCCGCGATCGGTTTCGAAAACAAACTAATCATCGAGCGGCGAGATACTCGTTGTCAGACCTTTTAATCACCGTCGACACCTTCGCGATAAACATCTCTCTCTCTCTCTCTTTCCCAAATTCCTGAGACCACGCGAGTCGCAAACTTCTTTGTTATCCCTATCACAGCCTCCAACGAAATTTCCTTCCCTCCTCCCGAACCTACGTACATCTTCATACCATCGTACTAAACCGCTCCAGAAAAAAAGTATTGCAAAAAAAAGACTATCGCTATTATTACAACTTGGTTCTTGGCAGAATCGCGGTTTAAACACGCAAACAGCTTTAATAAAGTAATGGCTCTCGTAGAATTTTTTTTTCAACCCCTGAATATAGTTGCTACAGGAGTGGAAACGATACAGCATAAGGATGCTGCGGGTACACGTCTTAGACTCCTCGCACGGAGTCAAATTATGAAACTAGTGCTGCGAGGTTAATATGTACGTTTGCAGATATGCATTTGTACATCGTTCATACGCGAAATCGCGAACGAAACTCGGTGTGTAAATTCGCGGGAATTGGCAAGGTGCGTAAGAATCGGGAGATAACTGTGCGTATCCATAATGTGTACGGTTAACGTCGCTCGGCACTTCGCTGCTCAATTTCCCCTATTATTTCCATCTTATCGCCGTTGCATCTAATCGTTGCATGTAATTGTACACGCTTTTATCAACGCGCAATGAACGTTCACTCGATACTCCGCGGCCCCGTGTTATTATATACACGTATACGGTAGATTCTCTCGTTTTTCCCCTTCGTACACCGTTAGGTATATCATAATTTATCTCCTTGTTCTCGTGTAATACGTTGCGTCGAACTCTACTTATCACGCTTAATGTCTTTCTTAATTCTCCCCGATGCAGTCTACGCGATTTTCCACGATTACAAATCGACGTCTATCTATCTATCCGCGCGTGCAGCTGCGAGATAATCGGATTTACCCAACATTGCATGTTTCCCCGTTTCGTGCCGTTACTATGTACAGCGTAAACATTCGTGCGTAGAATATTCAACATTCTAGTGTGTTTACCAGTGTTATTCTCACTGTCCGTGGTTCCCCGCACAAAAATGTTATTTGATACCGAAGTAGCACTTTTCAAATGGTACTCTCACATCGGCACAAAAAATGTGTCGAATTTGGCAACGCGCGTGTTAAATATGACGTCGCTCGTCGTTGCTTGCGCGGAAAGTGCGCGCGTCGACTACGGTCGTTGGCGTTGCTGATTGTACGGCGCGGGAAAGGGGTAGTTATAGTTTCCGTACCTCGTGGAAACTAAAGCACGCGTGTAAATACCTGACAACTCTCTTATCGTAATCTGATTCGGCGTCGACGCATCAGCGTATAATAGAAACTTTGCGAGTGAACGATCCGCTCTGGTTTTTGTCAATTAAACGAAAAGTAAGCAACGACTCGTTTCTATCCAACCAAGTGATAAGTAAAACAAAACTTTCGAGTCGTTACCGAGTTTATATCGTTAATATTCGATAAATCGTGTTCGTTCGAAATCATTATTTTCCGTTAACGTTTCGAATGAATTGATAATAATCGTCGGTTAACCGATCACGCGAAATCTATCATTCGCGTACATACATTCGTCAGCTGATCAGAGTAACGCCCGGAAAACGTTACGATTAACATTTTTCAAGCGCCACGAGTAACACTCCAGTGCGTAGAATTCGACGATCCGGTTCTAGAGAATTCGAACATTGCTCCGTGTTACTTTCAACACCGACCCGTGTCACTTCGTCACTGCACACCGAGCGCGTGGAACTAACACTAATTTTGTGCCAAATTTTTTTTTTTTAAATCGCACAAATCATTTCCACGTCGTTGCCATTTCGTTTATTGTCAGCTCTAAACGACTCACAGGTGTCTGTTTCATACACTAATCGGAGAATATCGCGGCTGCCTGTTTTTTTCTCCGAAATGGAGATACTTCAGTTCATGATCAAAAATAAGCCACGTAGTGTAATGTCTGCCGATTCTCAGCAAATGTATCCTCTCCCATCATCGTCGTACTCCTGTCGCCAGAATCTACGCCTAGGTATAATATTTCCTCGCGTGATTATATTCTACCTACGATAATCTCGTCATTCGACTGGTATATCGATTCTATGCATGTTACTTTGCGCCCATTCCGCGCGAATTCATGTGTTTCACTCTTTATCTACGTGTCATAAATCAGTCGACAGATAGTGTATCCATTTTCTGTCATAATACCCACATACATAATTGCTATTCGCTCTATTCGGACTTTGCGCCTGTTACGTCATATTCTTCTCTGATCGTATCAATTGCGATTCGCTACATACGTATAAGATTTCGCGGGAGCGTCTCTACTATTGCTCTGTCTACCAGTATTCTATTCGTTTTTATCCTCCCCACCCATACCACTCTCCCTATCATCGTCACCGTAACCCATGTCTTGTTCTCCCTTCGTCGCAGACCTATTCCCACTTTATGGTTTTCTCATTTTCTTATGGTGTGTCACCATATTATTGCCTATCACACCATTGCCGAGTGATGAGAAACGTTGGAACTGTTTCGAGGTGCAGACACCTTTTTTCCTTCGGCTATACACTTCGTCGCGATTGGATATAAATATAAATATAAATGCAATTGGATATTCATAGAGTTGTGATTTTTTTTTACATCCAAAAAAGTGTCATGTTTTTACACGCGTTTTTATGCGCCGTGTCGTGTATGTAGATAGTGATCGCCGATGATTTTCACTTGGGTAGGTACGTAGCCTTTTTGTCTTCGGTAGAACGACATTCTTTCCACATTTCAAAGCATTTCGTCATCGTAGTTTCGACTCTCATTCCTGATCAAAAAACGTGATACGACGATTGTTAAAAAGTATCTTTCAAATTTCTTCGTCATCGACATTATTCTCACTCACCGCATACAGCGTAAAACGTGTCAAGCTGTGTACATTTTTGCGTAATAACGAACTCGAATCTACAGGATACAAATATGATGAATACTTTGGCTCGCGGTGTCAGGCTCATTTTGAATTGTTCTTTCAAAAATCCGTTTTTTGCGTCTGTTCATGGGGTTTAGGCCGTTTTTTTCCGCGTGTGAAAACTTTGGGGAAATTGGAGGACACATCAGATTTGTTGTTGGCCTGTTTTCGCTCCTTTTATCGTATAATACAGACAATTTTTAACACTTTTAGTTTGATTGAGTTGATGAAGCGAAAACTGCGATTTTTCCATTTTTTTAAAGGAAAAAACAAGTTTTTTAGACCATTACGAAACTAAGTATTCGCATGTAGATATAGATCTCTACGCAGCTGCCAGCGTATACCTGTCATTACACCGCGTGACCTTGACTATGCGGAATTGATGTCGGCTCATTTCACGATCGTTTTTATTAATTTGTACAAGATACGTGTACAATGATCCGGTGAGTGATGGAAACACGCGGCTTTCGGGCGATACTCCTGAAGAGACATCGATGCGAGAGGATTAAGAAATAACGAGGTAACGATTCGTTTTGATGCGCGGTGAGTCGCGAGGTGGGGACGGAACGTGTCCGTAATCCACATTACGTTCACCGTTTAATTATCACGAGCGATTCGCGCCTCCTCTCCTCGTTACGAAACTACCCGTTCGAACGTCTTTTATCGCGCGCGCGCGCCTCACGAAATGGCCGCCACAGTCGCCTCTTGTCTCGCGCGCGCGCGCGCGTCACGAAATGGCCGCCAAGGTCGTCTCTTGTCTCGCGCGCGCGCGCACGAAATGGCTGCCAGTTGGCGACGTCTCGTTGAAATTTTCGTAGAAAGTAATGTTTGACAAACGTTTCGTTGGATAAAATGATCGCGATGCGAGGCGATTGATGTCGAATCACCAATCCTCGGGCTCATAGCTAGTGATAATTTTGTATTCTGGCGTGGCAAACGTTACCGACAAACTGAATAGCCAAATGAACTTGATAGGTCATAAAACGAACTTTTATCATTACTCGCGTTTTGTTTTTGCAACGAAAGTAATTAGCAGCATTATTTTATCGCATCGTAAATAAATCAACTAGTCGTTCACTTATCGTAGCGCATTTTACTCGGCGTGGTTGTATATTTTTTCAATTAAAGAACTAACAAAAACTTCGGTTTCGTTGACTCGCCTAACGCAGCGACCAAATATTCGGAGATCTACGCCGATACAATTTTTCAATGTCACGTTCTGTTTTTTTGTGCCTATTTCGATGATCGGCACCTTCACCCTCGTTGCGTAAAGTGTACAAATTTTTGTGTTGAACATGCAACATTTTAGTGTGTTGATTAGTGTCGTTCTCACTGTCCGTTTTTCCCCGCACAAAAATGTTATTTGATACCGAAGTAGCACTTTTTAAACGGTACTCTCACATCGGCACAAAAAATGTGTCGAATTTGGCTATGCGCGTGTTAAATATGACGCCGCTCGTCGTTGCTTGCGCGGGAAGTGCGCGCGTCGACTACAGTCGTTGGCGTTGCTGATTGTACGGCGCGGGAAAGGGGTAGTTATAGTTTCCGTACCTCGTGGAAACTAAAGCACGCGTGTAAATACCTGACAACTCTCTTATCGTAATCTGATTCGGGGTCGACGCATCAGCGTATAATAGAAACTTTGCGAGTGAACGATCCGCTCTGGTTTTTGTCAATTAAACGAAAAGTAAGCAACGAGTCCTTTCTATCCAACCAAGTGATAAGTAAAACAAAACCTTCGAGTCGTTACCGAGTTTATATCGTTAATATTCGATAAATCGTGTTCGTTCGAAATTATTATTTTCCGTTAACGTTTCGAATGAATTAATAATAATCGTCGGTTAACCGATTACGCGAAATCTATCATTCGCGTACATACATTCGTCAGCTGATCGGAGTAACGCCCGGAAAACGTTACGATTAACATTTTCCAGCGCCACGAGTAACACTCCAGTGCGTAGAATTCGACGATCCGGTTCTAGAGAATTCGAACATGGCTCCGTGTTACTTTCGACACCGAGCCGTGTCACTTCGTCACTGCACACCGAGCGCGTGGAACTAACACTAATTTTGTGTGCAAAAAAAAAATGAGTGCTGCGTTAAATTCGCCGGAAATCGTGCATCACCGTGCATCGGGATGAATCGGATCGAGTCGTTTGTTAAAGTGCAGAGAGCGGGCCCTTCTATCGACAGTGGGATGCATCGGTATGCGCGTCGCTATCTATGACAGTGACATGCTCGCTACGTGCGGAGATTCTCAACGGTAAAATCGGCGTGGTTATTATCGTTATTATCGCTGCTGCACGCTGCCCAGGATCTTCGCGCGCGTTCGTCTCAAGATTTTGATAAACTCTTCCAAAAACCCAGAGATGACGGGGCTCGTACATCACGCGCCTCGTTTATCGCTCGTCTCCGCGAACTTCTGACAGCACCGATGAATTTCAACGACAATTACACGTTAATGTCCTTCATCTGCGCGACGACTCCGTCGTTTTATACGACGAGAATCGTGCCTCGGCTTTCGGAAGATCTTCGCGCGATAATTTTGATGTCGCGATGTGGCCGCCGCGCGACGTTGAGTATCTCAAATTTCTACGGTCGTATCGTCGAATAATCGCGAAATCCGACGATCGGCGAGTTTGTTCAACCGAAATTGTTCTTACTTCGCGCCGATCGATTCTCTCGGCTAATTCGATATTTTTTACGCGTGCCATCGGCGTCGTAAACCTCGATTCCGAGGGTCAACCTTGCCGTAGACCCGTCGTTAAACTCTCTTTCGTGGAAAGCCAAGGAATTTCGTTCGCGACCGGATTCCGTTGTTTTTCTCCTCTCTCTTATTTGTTACCATTTTTTTCCTCCTCTCTTTTGCTTCTCTCTTCGATGCCCGGGTCGCAATAATCCGGTGTAATATTCGTCAACTTTTCACTTCTGGGGCTTCCATTATTTCGGACTGTTGTGTCGACGACGACGAAGCAAATCTATCGATCGATGATCAAACGCGATTAACTTTTCTCCGCGTCGCGGCAGCAGCGAGGAAACGAATGTTACCTACCAGACGAGGCAAAAACTCCTGAACATTTTCGGAAAAAAGCATCCGAACCTCGAATTCGACGGTAACGAAAATTAATGCTATATTCTGGTCTGAAAAATTTGTAAAAACCAATCTATTCCGTATTTCCAAACCTCGATCATTCAAGAATATATTCTCGAGAGGATTTCCCAAAATTGAAATTATTCCCGGACTTACAGCTATTTTAGCGGCGTGGAACGAAAACAGTTGAACGCGTTTGTCTCGAAACCACTTTTTTCGACGTGCCCGAAGAGATATCTCAAGTTCTACCCAACCAATTCACTCGAAACTCTACGTAAACCTTCTCTATTCGCTACTCTATCGCCTGAAATAAAATTACCACAAAATTTCAATTTTTACTATTTCAAAAAAAATCGTCAAAGTAAAAAAACTGGTGAAAAACGTCTCTTTATGTCGGACAGCCGCCATTTTGTGAGAAAAAAATTGTTTGGCCTCGCAGATGGGGCGATTGTGATCGTGGAGAGCATAAACAATTGAAAAATTGTTAGAAGAGGAATTTGAGCGCGATCCGACGAGCAATTCGTGCTCAAAATGCGTGAACTGAGAGGAAAAAAAAATATTGGTTCGGGAAAAAAACACGAAAAGTGTGAATATTTTGTTGGATATAGTTTTATTATTGGCTGTTTCGTTTCTCGGGATCCATTGGGTCTGAAATCTCGAGGCCAGTAGTTTCCGACGGCGCGGCGTCACGTAACTTGCGGCGGATGGTTCGAGAATAACGCTTCTAGCTGGGAAACCCGAGCGAATTATTTGCGCTGCGTGGGTTTTAATTATTACGCAAATTACGTTTATCTGACTGGTAACACGCTTATGGAAACTTGGGATACGCGAGAAAAATTGCTGGAACGAGAGAAACGCGTCTCTTCGAGAAATCGAGCGACGTCAAAGATTACGCCGAATGAGGATTTTTTTCCTCGCTTTTGGCATTATTTTGCACGAGTTGTGGCGAATTTTTTTTTTGTGGCGCACGCGGATTTTTGGCGACGAAATTTCGGATTTTCGGTTTTTGTCTCGCGAGTGGAGCGAGAATTGGGGAGAGAGGGCAGAGATGAGAACGGCGGCGTAACCATTGTCGAGCTGTCCGTATCGATCGCGGATTATATTTCAATTTGCATCTTTTGTTCGGTAAGTGGTCGATTCCGTGCGATTAATTACCCGAGGCGATTACGCTCGCCTCGACTCGCCTCCGAACCTCCGTTTCTCCTACGCGAACGAATATTTCGTAATTACTTATTTCCCATTGATAACAAATCGCACGATTCGTCGCACCGATCATCGACGTTTGTTCGCCGCGCTACCAAATCGAATTACAAATTGCGAACACGACAATTTTCTCTGCCAATTACCTCCCAAAAAACTCGTCCCTCCATACGCGTCGTTCTTAACATGGCACTCGTAAACGCGACTGATCGTCGAGATTTTTTTTCACAAATTACCACTCGATTTCGAAAAACGTGCTTTCAAATTTTTTTTTTGCGACATTTGAGCGTCTATCACTAGAGAACACGGAAAAATATGAAGATGAAACTTGCGTTTAGGGGAGGCACCGTTTTCGCACGGGGAACAACTTTTCCATGAGACAAAATTAGCGGTTTCGTCGAGGAACAGAGATATTCAATTTCAGAGCTATTACAAACGCATGATCCGTATCTGCATGTGTGGCTTTCTGTTGCGGCTTGTTATGTTCATAGTATCGAAATCACGCGAAGGTAATGTTGCCTCTTGCTTTACATAGGCCAGAAACCACCTCACATCGCGTTACATCACATCACATCACATCACGTCACATCACATCACATCACATCACATCACATCACATCACATCACATCACATCACATCACATCACATCACATCACATCACATCACATCACACCACACCACACCACACCTTCATCAGTATCAGTAACAGTACCATACTGCGATGTGGTGTCGTCTGGTGTAGTGTGGTGTGGTTTAGTGTAGTGTGGTGTGGTGTGGTGTGGTATAGCAAGAAATCACGTGACCTTTATGACCAACATACGAAAAGTAACCGCACGCTCGCACAGACCTACATATCGATGTAGACCGAGCGTTTTTAACATCTTTACAATTAAATATCTCTGTTCCTCGGCGAGGCTGCCAATTTTGTGTCATGGATAAGTTGTTCCGCGTGCGAAAACGCGTGAAACGCACCCGGTCCGACAGCGATCGGAGGTGGGTTACCTGAACGAAAGGTTTACCAAGATGAATTTTAGTGAAAAAAAAAAGTTGGCAACTTTTCGAAAATATTGCTGGTTGGGCGATGGAAGGAAATGCGAGGGATCCGGCCCAAAAATAACTAAATAACGCGTTATTTTCGTCACCTATGCGTGATGCATGTAATCTTTATCGGACGACGAGAAAAATGATGTATAGTGATTAGAAAAATCATATTGAGTATGCAATCCAAGAGCAACAAATCAATAAGTGATTATAAAAATATTTATTACGGTCGCGAATCGCTCAAATTGATGTCAACACCGCATTCATTGGCTCTTTAACTTCGTCATTACTGTTTTGCATCGAGAAGTTGAAAGAAAAATATATGTACGTCGAATATATTTATATCGCGAGTGCGACGTCAGCTTCGGGATTTACGACGACAGATTATTTTCCAATTGAATTGTGGATTTTGAAGGTGAAGTTAGCGATAGCGCGACGCAATACAATGAATTCGGCGTGTCGCAATCGTATTACGCGTAAGTAGGCGACCTTCGCAGTTCGAAGTATCTCCGATTTTCGGCACGCCTGTCCCTTTGTCTCGCTCGAAACGTGTTTACTAGCCCGAATTCTGCGAACCGAGCTAATACAAAAACGAAGCAGCGAGCCTCGCAATAATTTCAGTTTCGGTTTCGGACTCGAACCGTTCGGGACAAATTAAATCGACGCCGTATCGCGAGCAAGTGCGTAATCTACGCGCGAGTTACTCTCGTTTTCGCGTGTGCACCAACGACCATGATTTTTGGCGTTACCAACATTTTTTCTTCAGAATTTTCCAGCTCGCGAACCAATCAACGAAATTTAATGAACAAGAAGTGTTTTTGTAGGAAATTGAACGCTCTACATAAAACGTCTCTTATCATTTTTCGATAAATCTGCGAGATCGAAAGTTATTCGAGCTCCCACTTTTGTTCGCAGTAAATCCACCGTTTTTTTTTTAAATTTCTGATTTGAATTTTTAACATCCAAATTGAGAAATTTTATTTCTGGTTATCACTTAATATCCTCAAAGTTTTATGATCTACGGGTTTTCTATGACAAAACAAGTTCGTTGACAATTTTTGATTCACAAAGCTCTGCAATGTAAAGCTTTGCGGTGTAAATAAGAATAAAACACGATGGAAATGGAAATGAGAGCGGTTTAGCGAAAAATGATAAGAGACACTTTTTAGAGAGCGTTCAATTTCCTACAAAAACACTTCGTGCCCACCGAATTCCGTCTATTGGTTCGCGAGCTGGAAAATTCTGAAGAAGAAAAAAGGTTTTTGCCCGTGTTATTATAAATATTAACACTAAGAGCTCCGCTCTCAACCGGCGTCTTTTCTCAACCTTCTAAACGTATTTCAGTAGTGCTTTTAAAAAAAATAGGCGATTTTTTTGAACCGGTCTAGTATGTATTCATTTATGCAAGTCTAATTCTTTGGCACGCCCTGTAGCATGTAATTTTACTCGTAATCAGACTCAACATGATTCGCTACAGACAATTTGTGTCCACGCAGTTACGCCTAGAATGAACTTTTTTTTTCGTCTTTAGTACGTTTTACAAGTGTTCTCTGACCATTTTTATTACCCGGCTGCCGAAGGAGGGTAATGCTTTTCGAGCGTGTGCATGCATGCATGTATTAGGATGCTTCGTTTGAAACGATCGTGTTTTTTTTTCGCGGGCACGTGAAAATTTGGTTCCTCGCATCGAGAACAAAGTTCCCTCAAAATCTGAGCCCTCGACTTCAATTTCAAGTACTTCCTCTCGATCGTCGAATTTTTCCCATTTAAATAACATGTAAATCTTGTTGTTGTTGTTTTTTTTTTCAAATTGTCGTCGCTCGGTTCGGTTTCATAATTTTGCACCGCGATTGGTCGTAGTCTGTAGTGTATTAGGGACTCTTTAAAAGGGTCCAGCAATATTCTTTGTAACTTGAATCGTCTCGTCAATGTCGGCCTTGATAGCCAAATTTCGACGAAAATTGTCATATTTTCGGGGTTACCGGCGTAACGGCTGAGGTTACGATAAAAAAGTTTTGGAACGATTTGTAGAAAATTCAATTTTCCACAAAAAATGTCTCGTTATATATTTCGTTAAAGTGCACGGTTCACAAGATATTTGGAGAATTACATTTTCACGCGATGAAGCACCCTGGATGTATGTATGAGAGTACGTATGCCTGATTCTGTGAAAATAAAATGAAGCGAAAATGAAAAAACGTAAAAACTAGTGAGAAAAAAAAGTGTGGAATAAAATAAGGTATTCAAAAAACAAAAACCCGACTGCGTTAAAATACTGAATAAAAAAAAAACGAAACACAAAATTTGTAATTGCATTAAATAAATAATTTAACGTGCAGTGCTGTTTCCTTGAATGTTAAACAAATAATGAATAAAATATATACTGCAATATAAATATAAATTGAACGCGAGGCAAGGTATTTCAAAGAAACGAAGCATATTTGTTCGTAATTTGAACGGTTTCACTGAAATAATACGCCGCGAAGTAAAAATTTATTCCCAAATTCCGATTTTACCCCATTTCTCCAAATTTAATTCGCATTCATAGAAAATTTCGCACAAAAAATCCACGTTTCAATTTTTTTCCCAAACAATTTTTTTCCAAACAATTTTTTTCGTACGTGAAATTCGTAAAGATATTTTCGAAACGAGTCTATTTTCAACGAGTGAGTGATTTTGAAGTGGTGACACGGTACGACGGATCTGGTCAGTCGCGAAGCAAAAAAGACACGGAGACTGCTCGATAATCTGTCATCAGAGACGTTGGAACGACGCCAATGTAAGTAGACTGATAATTATTATCCGTATCGTAGCCGTTGCATAATCAGAGATAATTGATCGTTAATTTCCGCCGCAACGAATCAATGCTCAATAAACATTCGCCCGTGATTTTCAAACACGCGTTCGAAAATCTCCCATCTCGTTGCTCTTCTCCGTGCCTCCGCGTGCGCGCGGTGCTCCGACCGTGCGATGCTATTCCATTCGCACAACCGAACCGTGGAAACCCGAAAAATTGCGGAAAACGGCGAAATCTGCCCTTCTGCGCCGACCTATCATTGCACGAGGGTCGATCTGACCTTGGGCGTTTTACAAATCGTTGTATTTCGGTAAACGTGCATTATTAACTTTTTGTTCATATTATTTTTTTTCTTTTCATATTATTCTTATTTTATATTATTATTTATTTGTTGCCCATTTTTTACCCACAAAGTTCTTCGAGGCGCTCCAATTTGGGCCAGAATTTAGTACGAGCGGGGGGGTTTGGGCAACTCGTATTTTTACCACAGTGATAACAGCAATGGTATTGGAAAAATAGTACCAAAAAAAGAAGAAAAAAAAATAGCCATCTCTCTCTTTACATATTTATGCATCTGGACATACCTCGCCGTCGTCTACTCGTAGATTCCCCTCACACGCGCGTCTCTGTACGTGGCGCGCGGGTATAAAAAAGTCCCCGTTGTGTTCGAATTAGCATATCAATTCCCTCGTTACCAGATCCCATCTCTTCCCGAAGCAGCATCATCTCGACCATTATTAAAAGTCTCTACGATGCTTCCGTTAATCGCGAGTCAAAGATTTCTCTCCCCCTCTCTCTCTCTCTTTCCCAGCCTCTCTCGAAATTCTACCCGGTGTCCCGGGGAGAGAACGACGTGCGGGTAATCGAAATGCCACTCTTGCGCCGCCGTCCCATTGCTGCTCTCTCGCAGCGTTGCGCAACGCGCTCTCCTCTCTTTCCCTGCTATTACACCGCAGCGCGCGTGCGAGAAGCGCGCGCGCGCGGCGCGCTCTCTCGGCAACGTTTCGCAACAACGTTCCACGACGCTCCTACGAGCAATACTCTCCTCTTATCGCGATCGACGATACTCGACCGCGTACGAAATTAGCGACGCGGAATCGCGACTCGCTTGTAACTGGATTGAAACGTTTTATGCCCCGCGAAACTTCTCTGACATTTATGCAATTGTTAAACGCTACTGCCAACTCACTTGCGTTTCCGTCAACGACAATGCCTGCGCCAGCTGCTTTCTTTCCGCGCCGACCACGTAGTGGTTCTTCTCGAACGCGTGCTCCAGCTTCAACAATTGACTCGGACTGAACGCCGTCCGGATTCTCTTCGGTTTTCGGAACGGTTGCAGCAGGAATCCCGGAATATCTGGACCTGCAAGTACAAAAACGCGGTCACGTTTCACGAACTCGCTAAACCAAATTTCCCATTTCCCAAATTCTCCCATCTCGCGATATAGACGCCTCCAACATGGTTGCACTAGGTACCAAGCAAATTATCAAATTATCAAACGATCCCTGCATTTCCATCTAATGATACCTGCACAGGCGAAACTTATGGAAAGCGAAATCGTGAATATAGCTTATTCGCGACCCGCGTGCCAACTTTTCCCCCATTATTGCTCTCCTCGCCGCACATTCGCCTTCGTTCGACTTCACTTGCACTTGCACTTACACGCCTCTACGCAACAGAAAAAAAAATTGCGTCACCGTGTAGTGTAAAAATTTGTGTGCAGCATATTTAACGTGCGCACTGTGTTGGACTAGCACTAATTTTGTGTTGAAAATAATCGTCGACACAATTTTTTTCGGTAAATTGGGCGAAACACTTTTACTGTGTACCTATTTGCGTTAGTCCATTTCGCGGATAACGCAGCTCCACGGAAACAAATTTCAATTCAGATTAGACCGCACTTTTTCCACGGATTTTGGGCCACCGAATTCGAATCCAACTTCGAAATAAATTCACTACCTTCCAGTTTCTTCCTAGAAGCGTGAGAAGCTCCTGATGTGATGGAAAATCAGGCTTTGTAATGCGGTCACTTTTTTAGTGTAAAATGTCTTCTGCTTATAACAACCATATTAATATTACCACCTTAATTTGGACCTGGTTAATTTCGACGTGATATGCCGACCAAAATTTATAAGACTGCAAGCAGTCTTATAAATCTAGGGAGAATGGTTATGCTGTACTTTACGAGCTGATATTGGGGAGATTACTAGGTTTTTGAGCTACTAGTATGAAACCTCAGTGAACAGGATTTACAAAGCTCAGATTGTGAGTCTACGAAGATGAGACTATGAAATCTTATTTCGCCCAATTTTAGGGAATTTTTGTCCTTCTAGGGAAAAACTGCAGGGTCGTGGAAGATAGAGTCGAATTCCGTGGCTCAAAATGCGTCGAGAAACGTGGTCTAGTTTACAGGGCAATTTT
Organism: Arge pagana; assembly: GCA_963969455.1. Classification (NCBI taxonomy): domain Eukaryota; kingdom Metazoa; phylum Arthropoda; class Insecta; order Hymenoptera; family Argidae; genus Arge; species Arge pagana. Next base: position 23,996,722 of record OZ018310.1, read on the forward strand.
TTTTGTGCAGAGCTATGTAATTATTCTGTTTGAGCAGTAAATAAAAAACAGATTTCGCATCCATCGGAGTCGTGGCAATATTAGTAACGCGTGTGAATACTCTTGGCGAAGAATAACGGTTTTTTGGTTATACGAAATTGCATCCTTGACACTCGTGGCCAATGAGACGGACATTTTGGATTGGGAGGCCGCGAGCGAAATTTTGGTCCCATTTTGGGAAAATCGGTCCGACGATTTATTTGTTGACGATGCAACGATCGTTTTAGTCGGGAGGTCGAAATCGCTGGCAGGAAGCTCGAGATTCGGCGGGAAAAATTCGGCGTCGTTATATCTTTACGAGCAGCCATGAATCTCGCTCGATATTGATATTTATTCATCGATTCGGATAGCGCGGCGCGGTTTTATCAAATTCTAGCAGGCAAATGATGACGCACGGTCCTTCCTTCTCTATTTGGGCTCGGCCTCTCGGTATTCACGAGTATTATAGAAGTCGACTTCCTAGATTTACCTGCGGGCAAAGAACAAGTCGAGTTTCAACGTGACCAGTAATTACAGGTAATTACAGCAGTATAGACCTCTTGAGCGAGTTCTTTGCAGCTGAAATGCCGCGAGCGAGACGAAATTATACTGGAAGAAAAATACTGCTAAACAGTTTACGTATTAAATTATCTCCCTATATCCACCGATTGGTCATTATCCCGTGAATAATTTGTTGTTTTTTTCCGAATTCGTTTTACGTCGACGCGAATGTTTCTCTCCGCATACACTCACCGAAACTCGCCTTCCGCGCATTTTTCCCCGCGCGCATTTCTGATCCGACGGATTTTTCAGCCGCATATTTCATCTCGCGCGGTTCGCTTTCGTTGAAATTGCCGCGCAACGACCGCGCAGTCGGTGATTATAGGCTGGAAAATCGCGTTAATTGAACGGAAAGTCGCGCTGCGCTCGCACGCCAACGTGCGAAAAGTAGCTGGATGCGAGAGATACGCGCGCATAGACTATTCGTTTCTATCCCATTACCGCGAGTTTTTTTTTTCGAGGATCGCGAGATATTTGCGTAATCAACGGCGAAGCAGCGCGTAACTACGTTGCTAAATGCAGCCTTAATGTATTTTTAATTCGCAGCTTACACCTCGAATTCTGAATCATTGTCGGCTGCTCGCCCGTCGTTAAAATCTCCGCTTTTTTCACCCTTTTTCTCGCGATCCTCGATCTTCGCTCGGTTTTTTACCCTTCCTTTTTCACTTGCTTTCTCTCCTGATTCATCGAGCCCTGAAATTACTGGTCGCTCCATTTTCTACAGCCAATCTCGCACGCGCTCTCCGCGAGGTGTCGACGATGTATTATCTTCCTACGATCTTATCCTTTCTATTAATTCCAGATTCTATTGATATTATTATTTCGTTTCTTTTTCATTCGTTTCATTAATACGCTTTTCTCAGCTGAGTTTGTATGTAACAAAATCTTTGAACGCTTATTCATACACCTATCTACCTACCTTTGCATCTATCTATCTATCTATATATCTATTTATTCATCTATTTATCTTTCCATTCATCTATCTAACCATTTATCTGTATATCTATCTATCTATTCATCCATCCATCTATCTTTCTATTTTTCTATCTCACTATCTATCTGTACATCCATCTATCTATCTATCCATCTATTTATGTATGTTTCTATCTATCTATTTATCCATTCATCTATCCATTCATCTATGTGGCTATCTTTTTATTTATCCATCTATCTTCGTACTATCTATCTTTCAGTATAAGAATAAAGTGATTGAACTGAAAAATAAGAAAGTAATCAACAGTTCAAAAAAACTAAAAAAACGCGCTTTTATGATGAATCGAGCTGGAAAATAAGATAATAAATTTCGTTATAAGAATAAAGTGGTTAACGAGAAATCAATGTGATTTTTAAAAAAACGTAGGGTGCTCGATATCAATTGTCATAATATCTTACTATTTTTATTTCAAATTGCGGAGTTAGTGTACGAATGTAGTACAAAGTGACCCGCGATTTTTTTACAATGACATCAATTTTCTCGTTAATCACTTTACTCTTATTTATTCTCTGCGTTTCAGGTCTACTTTTCATTATAAAAGCGTGTTTTTTAGGTTTTTTCTTTCAACTGTTATTTATTTATCCGTGTTTTTCTATTCTAAATTGCTTTCGCAACGCGTCGTATCGCATTCATTATCCTCGCGCTAGACTTCTAATTGAAAGTTAACTAATTTCAATTCCGATGAAATATGAAAATTCAATTGAAAATGGAATTCCAATCGCGAAGTCGCGGCGAAAATGTAATCTGAAATAAAATCACGGAATCCATTCAAATTATAATTTATATTCAAACGAGCGTAAATCAACGTGGATCTTATTTTTAATTGAATTAAACGCGAACTAATGTGGAAGTTGCATTCCTGTGGTAAACTAAATTAGAAAAGAAAATTTAATGACCTGTCGAATATAAAACTGGGATTTCGAAGCCGGCGCGTTCAAGTTGTCAGAGGCGAAAAATATTGATGAGACTGTTATTAAAATTGGTAAAAAAAAAACAACAATTTCCCGCTCTCACGTTCGCCGGAATTTGGACGAACGATCGAAAATGAGTGGCGAAAAAAAATCTACAATCTCCACGAAATCGGTCTTATTGTTTATCTATTTTCCGGAAACGTGGCCGTTGAATAATTATGGAAAAAATTGAGAATATTCAGCAGCCAAAAATGTACAGTCGGCACGAAATTTTTTTTTTTCAATTTGATTAAATCGATTGAATTTCCTTTCGCCAGAGCTGGCCGAGTAATTAAAAATAAAATGAACCGCGAGCGCAGTAATTATTGGTCTTGGCTGCGAATTTTCCATTCGACTTATCGAACCGCGCTGAAACGAGTCGGTATTATTGCCGTCATTATTATTATTATTAGGTTCGGTTATCGGCGATTAAATTTTTTGACAGCGTTGTAATGTTGGAATAAAAATGGTCGGAGCGTTTATTCGTCGAATAATTCGCGAGAGGAAGGGAATAGGAAAAGGATCGCTGATCCATTAGTCGCGGAGTTTGAATTAATTATACATAATTATTTGTCGTTAGTTTCCGACGCCGATAAACGCGCCGCGTAATTAATCGAGTATCGATCCGGAACAGCGACGCGGTGCTCGCTCCGTTTTCACCGTATTCGCCCGCGCGGCGTACGCGGAACCGTTAGAAATAATTACGAACGCGCACGCGTGATCGCGGAATTATGCGGACACCCGATCGAGAGATAACATATGTTAAATTAATATTACGTACGCGTCGTTCTCTCCGATATGCGAGCGTTTCCAATAAATAATGCGACTAATCGGCATACCAACGTCGTCGAAGCTGTCGGAAGCGTTTTCATTACCCATCGTTTACACCGACGATGCCAGCTGCTTATTTCCGCGAAAATCAAACATTTTCGATTATTTTTTTATTTTTCACTTCAATCACTTTATTCTTATATTGAAAGATAGATAACAAGCGGCTTAGGCTGATGACGAGCAGCTTTCGATCATTACAATTTATTAATTACCAAAAACTCCTATGTGCACTATTTTTTGTCGAACTATTGACATTTTTAGATTTTTATTCGACTTTCGGAAATTGGCGAGTACGACGTCGTATCCGTGCTCGGCGAGTCCAAAAACCTTCGGATACGAATTTTAATGCCGATCCGTTCGTCCGTTCCGAAGATGTCGACAATTTTTTATTTTATTTTGCGGAATTTTGTTATTTAAATTATGGGAAAATTGCCCGGCCGATGAACGCCAAAATCTAATCAATTTGAGGTTGAGAAAAGCCGCGTCGAATGAGCCAAATTTGATCAAAATCCGCGCACTCGTTCTCGAGATATCGTCGGGACAACAATTTGATCACATACATATATGTACATACAGAGTGTTGGAAAAGTCTAGAAACGGTCCAATATCTCGAAAACGAAACGTTTCTGAGAAAAATGTTTCGAACCAATGTTGTAGGGTTTCAAAAGTTCTATTTAATTATCACGTCCGTTTGACTTTAAGTATAGGCATCAAGGCGAAATCAAAACCAACATTATTTTTTTTAATAGAAGACCCCATTTTTGATGGCATGGTATTGAAGATGACAGCAAGACGTTTCCAAAACACTACTTGAAGACCTATTTTTGATGAGTATTGTTCGAGTTATGAGCTTTAGAGCTTACGGTGCCGCGGCATGTCGCCAGCATTAGTGCCGAACATGTAACCTGCACGCGGTGCATGTTGGATAACACTAGTGCTGACGGCCCCGTCAGTTCTAAAGCTCATAACTCAGGCAATCTTTAACCAAAATAGATGTGCGAGTAGTGTTTTGGAAACGTCTCGCTGTCATCTTTCATGCTGTGCTATAAAAAATAGGTTTTCTGTCCAAAAAAATGATATTGGTTTCGATTTCTCCTTGACGCCTTTATTCAAGATCAAACGGATACGATTTAAAAATAGAAATTTTGAAACCCTACAACATTGGTCTGAAACATTTTTCTGAGAAACGTTTCGTTTTCGAGATATTTGACCGTTTACAGACTTTTCTAACACTGTAGGTACGTACATACAAACGTCCAACTAAAAATAGTCGGAAGTGATTCTCTGGACCTCGAAACGTGGAGATGCAGGGAAAACTAAACCTTTCATTTTCGGAGTGATTACAATAACTTCCTATTTTCTCTGAAATCAGGGAAACGGGAAGTTAAAGCGGTACGTTTGAATAATTATGCCTCGATGTTTTTTTTTTATAAATTACGATTTTTTTTCTGTTTGCTTCGAGTTTTTCAAAAGATTTGGGAATTTCGAGAAACGAGTTTCTCGAGTGGAAATAAAATTTGCACGTGAATTTAAAAACTGTTTTCGGAATGGCTGGAAAAATTGCATCGGTGCACCGCAAAGGGAAGAGAGATAGAAAGGATTTTTTTTCAAAAATCGAAGTTTGATCTCGTGGCGAAAAAAACTGGGCGAATAGAGTCGTTACAATCGAACACGAGTCGATGCGATGCTTTTGAGTGCTGGGGAAAAAAACGGCGTCAATGACTGCGTTGACGTTCGTGAAAGACGAATGAAAGAGAGAGAAGAGAGAGGAAAAAAACAAGGGACAAAAGGTAATAATAGGAGGTTGGAAAAAATGGGACCGTAAAAAATGAGGACAAAACGTGGTACGGGAGTCGGCGAAACGAGGCGGAAAAAGACGAGGACGCAACGAGGTAGGGGCTCCGAGTATCTGGGGAAAAAAAAGTAACTCCCGAAAGTGGAAATGTATGGGATCGTAACGACAACGTGCCCACGACAGTCCATAAAAAAGGGGCGGCGAACAAAACGAGTGACAATCTCTGGCAAAGCGTCGACAATCGTGTGAAATGACAAACGGAAGAAAAGAACGGATCCGGAGCTTTTTCGACCCTCCTCTTTCGTTCTGCTTCTTTCCTCTCTCTCTCTCTCTCTCTCTCGCCGCGTAGTCCCATGGCGAACCCCCCGTCGAGACAAGCTCAGCCCCGTTACATAAAGTCTCTAGGGGTAAACCTATACGTTTTAATAATACCGATTAACTCCCTTTTGTCACTCTTACTTTGCGGGTCACTCGATACTCTCGGCTGAGCCGTGACACAACGTCCGACAACAGTTGCACGAACTCAGCCCAACCCAACCCAACTCGTACGACAACTGACCACTCCCAAACTTCCATCGCTATAACTTTACACTCTTCTCACATCCATCCCGTCGCCTTTTTCAACTCTTGCCCTGCACATTTTCTCATTTACATATTTATCCACCCAGAAAATAGTACGCTCTACAGACACCTACATTGCTTCATTTTAACTTTTTTCTCCATCTTCATCGCGAGCAAACTCACTGGAAAACATGCCCCCCTGAAACGAAAGCTCTGCTCATGTTTGCTTCATGTTGAGTTCATTTTTCGCGGCTTCAGTTTCAAGGTCACAGTTAATGGAAGACAATGCAACAATGTATCCACTTTTCGAGAGTGTGGCCGTTTTGCGAAAAATGAAAAAAAACGTTGAATGAGAGGGAAGACTGTGTTCTTTGGGCTCCTTCTACCTCGATCTCTAGCCTCCATACTTGAACTACCCACAATTGCGAAAACCATAACGACGGATTGGAATTTCAGGTGGAATTTGCTCTTTTTAGCATCGTTGCCAGGGAATTTTCTCATTGCGCGGGATTTATTTCCAGACGGTATTGTTGTTCGTAAATGGCAGGCGTGAAGTCGAGCAGGAAACGCGGTTGAGGTAGGCGATATTGGCACGCGCACGTTACATCGCTTCATCCCTCGACGATTATACGGACAAACTGCGCGATAAATACGAGGAACCGTGTCGAGATTATCGCGCTATTCGAATAGCCACTTCAACGGCAGTTAGCTCTGTGCGAAGGTTTCGCGCCCGCATCGTCGTTGGGTCGGTTCAATGACGATAACAAAATCGAAAGACGATTGCCGTTGCGGTAGCAGTGACTCGCGAGAAAATTCCTCGCTTTTCCCGACTCTCTTCTTGTCTGTATGCTGTCTGTACCGCAACTTCCACGCCCCAACCATCGAGCGATCGCGATTTTACTCCGTTTCGCAATCTATCCCTACGTCTCTTTATTAAATTAACGAATCGCTTCGAACCTGCGACCACTTTCGTTCGCAGCGAGTTATGTTATCTGGCAATTAGTGCATATCAGTTACGACCGTTTAACGATTTCATTCTATTCTCATTCCGCCACCACATTCTGCTTCCTCGTTCGTGCAACCGCCTCGATAACTCCATCGACTCGGAAGGAATTGGAGGCTATAGCCTTCACCTGAACGCGTTCCCTCATTTTCACTCTCTTCCTTCAAATATCCTCCATGCTGTTCAGAATAACATCTCATTCGCGTCGTGCTCCATTCCTCGTTTCTTAACCACGGGTCATTCTGACCCTGTCATCGACTTTAACCAAAAAAAGTGTTCGGCCATATGAAACAAGACTGTACTAAAAATCTAAAGAGTTACGATTTTGGTCTAAAACTTCATTCCTTTCAAAGAGATGACCCTTCCCAAATTTCTTAAAGACTTCGAAAACACTTCCAATACTTGGAAAGTACCTCAACGTTGTACGCATTAATTTTTTGGGGTGAAAAGGTTCAAGGTTTTGGGCGAAGAAGTGAACAGGGTCAAATTGACCCACGGTGTAGATGTTCGAAAAAATAGGTGTGGACTCGGAGAGGTATATGCTACGTAGTTCTCTACTTTGCAACTCTGTTTTCGATGTTTTCCCACGCATTCCACATTTCCTCGAGATGCTCTCGATCGTCTGCCTGTTACCGATTTTTTGTGGATGTTGTTTCTGGTCGTGAAACATTTTTTTAAAGCTGGACCGATTGCTTGTCGAGTAGAGCACGTATTTTATGAAGCTCCGGAATATTTTCGGCCAGTCCTCTCGCGGGCAACGACGCTCTGACGAATAGTAAAGAAAGAATCAAGATCCACATCCATCGTTAGGTTTGTCCATTCTGAACAAGGGTTTGTTGGGGTTGAGAAGGGAATGTTTGGTCGGTAAGCTCGCTAAGTTGCGATTGCAGTTGCTTTTTGGCGGCAGTACTTATCGCTACGTACACCTGTGTGACGTCACTGCACAAAGATGGCGTCGAGCCGTCGATTTTTCCGTCGGGTCAACTTAGCTGTCCGTCGTCGCCCGAGTCGCCAGCTTCGACTCACTCGCGAGACTCGAGCAGGCCGATCCGCGGTTCGCCTATCTGATTTACTGATTGGTGCAAATTTATGATAATTGTCTTTCTTCGGAGCGCACCTTTCCCCTCGTCGCGGTAGTCGGGCAGTTTATTCCGTCTCAGCTCGTGACCTCGTTCTTACGCCGCGAAGCTGGGCATAAAAACGTTGCCGCTACTTAGTCCGGCGTCACGTGACACCTCATTGCTTCGCGTCATTCCGCAACGATAGCTGCTCGACGTTGGACCGAAAACTCGCCCGGTCCCGAACCGCTCGATCCGCGTTTTTTCAGTAGATTTCAGCGGCGTTAAGAGATCTTCGAAGACGTTTCGATGATCCGAGTGACCCGGGCGACGGGGAACGCGATTTCGTCGAAAAACGCGCGACGTTCGCGCGAGAAGTGACCTAGGATCGGCGTATACCCTCGCAAAGAATAGTGCCGTTGAGTTCTAGCCACACGTGTACTTGACCGCGACAAGGTTGTCGTTACATATTCGTCTCGACATTTGCCTATCGCCCTTAACGAGCTCGCTATCACGGAATTTGATTAGTGGAAACCGGTCTGACATCTGTTTACCTTACACCCGATCAGCGTTTCCACGCTGAGCGCGGAAGACACCTCTCGAGATACTCAGCGGTCCCTTTCCGTGGGACCAGATGTCCTACGTCGCGCTGAACCGTTCCTTATTATCCCATTTTACCCCACTCAATAGCCCCGCGTGCGCCTCGTCGAGGCGTAAAAACTGTTCGTCTTTCAGTCACGAGGCTCTTTTTGTCACGTTGTTCGCGATGACTCTGCCCCAACCCTGCCTCCGTGAAAACCTCGCCAACGAATAGTCAGGCCCTCGAACAAGTAGTTATTTCTGTCGTGGTTCCTGGGTTTTCGACAACCGTGCCACGGTCACTCGGTTCCCGTCGGTGTCTCTGTGACTATGAGATTCACTTGCCATGCTACCCACGCTAAGGTGACAGAGAAACTCGCGAATCGATTCTAACCGTGCCAAAAACTGGTCTGTCTTCTCGAACTACGTACAATCATCCTCGCGTGGACTTACCTCCGGGAAACCTGTGCGGAAAGATTCTGCCATGCCTCGAGAGTAGCCAGGGATAAAGAGGGTAACTGTCTCTGGGTGGTTGATGAGGATGAGGCGGTGGATGCGGTCCTCCGGGTGCTCCGGCGTGAGGATAGGGTCCATGCGGTGGTCCATGCGGCGAAGCACCGTGATGAGCTTGCAGCGCCACGGCCAAGTTGGCCGCTTGGAAATGCTGGGCAGCCGCGAGGTTCGCCGCGAGTGCTAGCTGCTGCGAGTGGTATTCGTTTTGTCCGGTTTGCGAGGCACCTCCAGCCGGATGTCCAGCCGGCAAACCGTACAGGGATTTCAGCTGTTCGGCTGCAGCAGCAGCCGCGGCTGCTGCACCAGGAGGCGGGGCCAGATAGTTGGGACTAGGTCTGACGACGCCCGGCGGCAGCGGAGGTCCTTGTTGCTGCGTCTGTTGCTGGGACTGTTGTTGGGACTGGTGCTGAAGGTGAGAGGACGCGTGTCGCGCGACGACGCCGCTGACCGGCGAGTCTCGGGATATCCGATGAGGTGGGCTGGGACTGTTGTTCGGCGTCGACGCGTCGCTGTGCGACGTCGTCCTGTTGTAGTCCAAGTGACGAGAAAGACTCAAAGTCGTGTGGTGGCCGTTTCTCGACGGCGTGTGACGGGAGGTCGGATACGACTCGACCGACGAGCTTCTCGACACCGGACGATCGGAGCCCTCCGAGTGACCGCTGGGAGACCGCAGACCGATCTGCCGACTACGAATGGGCGACGACGACCCCTCGACTTCTGTCGGGCTACCATCCCTGTCTATCTCGACTCTATCCAACCGACTCAGTCTATCCTCCCGACCTCCACCGACGATCGAGTCGATGCTGAAGCCGATCTTCGGCTTTGATGGCACAGCTACGATCGGCGTCGGCGCGAGCGGCATCATCGTACGTGCCAGCAGAGCCAGCTTCTTCAATCTGCCAGTTTCTTCCTATCTTCCTTTCCCTCGCTCTCACACCTCTCTCTCTCTTTCTCTCCACAACCCAGAATCGTACGGCTATATAACTGTCCAAGTTTCACGTGGCCCGAGCCATCTTCGAGCCTGGGCACCCTCTTCTCTTACACTTTTATCCAAAAACGAGCTTGTCTCTCCACCACTAACTGCCCGCCGTGAAAGTCAACGACCCAAAAACGGGATCGAACCAACCACAACAAAACACACACACATACACGCGCGCACGTGTCGGATCCTGGGGCCGAAGAGGAGGGCTACGAATTCGTGCTTGTTGGATCCGCTACAGCGAGGGAGGATATCTTCGCGAGAGTATTTAGCCAGGACCACTGAACGTCAATGCCCGTACCCACCACTTCAATCGCACAACTCTCGCACCCGCTTTTTCGACATTCTTGACCCAACGCAAAGACTCGCGCGGCTCACAACTCGGTCCCCGTCGCTACTTCTCTCAGCTTCTTCCACCTCGACAACTCAAATTTCGAACTCTACTATCTCGCGCTCGTCGTTGTTTTAATCCAATGTTTGCCCGACGCACTTGCGTGATACACTTCACTGGCCACTTGTCCCTTCGCCTGGGGCGTCAGACGCCTCTCCTCAACCCCCGATCATCACCGCGTCTATGCACGATGTATGAACGACAATTACGCGATTATCCGCGAACGTCTCCGCGCGACGCGACGTTCGTACGAGAGCGCGCAAGGAATGTTCGGCTCTCCGTGAAGCAGTCGGATGTTTCTGGCGTGAGGTCTTGATGGTGTTTGAGAAAATTACCGACTAAACGCTGCCGGCTGGCGGCCGGGGGTGGGGGGCTCGGTCGAGCCGGCTGCAAGGCCGACAGGGAATTCCGGGGATCGAGGGGACAGACGGATAGCGATCGGTCGTGTCGTGGGCGTGGCCGAGTCGGGTTCGCCGGATCGATGGGCGGAGCTAGTTGTCGGCGGGCGATTGGGTCGGAACGTTGGTACCGCCCCGTTATCCCCATCCCGGATGGTCGATGGACGGTCCTTATCCCTCGCCAGCGCCAGTGGGGGAACATTAAGAGTGGATGGGCGGTAATCGCGACGGGGCCCGTTCTTTTTACCCTCGGATGGAAATTAGTCGTTTAATTAATACGTCTGCCTCGAAGAGTGCTCCTTACGCTGCAAACGACTCGACGAGGGGTGGCAAATCACGAGAATGGGGACGGGGATGGACCGAGTTTCAAGGGGATGAAACGGAGCTTCGACTAGAAGCGATACGCGCCTTTGGAACTCAGTGATTCTCAAACTACGAACACAAATGTCCAGTTTCCATGTTCGTAGGCTCGAAGAAACACCAGAAATTCGAACGCGACGCACACGCTTCAGTCGCGTGCTTCGCGCAAATATGCGCTTACCGTGAACTTGCCCCCTGTACTCGGACGTGCGATCTAGACGTGTGATTGCACGTTTGCGAAATCACGCACCAGCTTACGCACATTTTTCTAAAATCGAAACACCATCCCTAGCTCGACGGATGACGCAGACTCGTCGAGGTAGCAAGCCATCGAGCTGACGTTTTTCAAAACCTCGGGGCGTAGACACGAAGTGGAATCCTAAGTTGACATTAACGTTCCCAATTTGTTTCCATTTTCGTCATGTTTGTATTCAACTCCCGCCTGAGCTTCATCTTCATTTCTTACATTAGCTCCAACTCGGACTCTACTCTCGACCACACTTTGGTCAACTTTCTTTCCACGTTCGACTTTTTTCTTCCGTTGAACTTCGCCTTGTGGATTCTTGTCCTCGAAACAGTCTCGTTTTCAACGCTACTTTATACCTACTTCGACTGGAACTTCGATCAGGACTAATTCGAGCTGTCCTCCACCTCTTGTAGCTCACTTTGTTCCAAGGTCGTTTGCGACATGGTTTCCAATTGCAAGGTTATCTCCAAGTGTGCGGACCTCACTTAGTTTGCAGCCCAAACTGCGTTTGTCTGCGCTGCTTTAAACGGATTCTACTACGACAGTGGATAATAAACCTGAAAATATCCGTCATATGTCGGATAATAACTACTTCGGATCCGCTTCTTCCCCTCAATTCCGTCGCAATAATGGTGACCACAATGTTGGTAAATCTCTGGTAATGCATTCGTCGAGCAGAGGCATTATCCTTGTCGACAAATTTATGGGCGACGATACATCACTAAAATGACGAAAAACAGCCCCGATTCTGTTGCCGATGGTCACACGTCTTCGACTACATCTTTTGCATTCCAAGACCCAGGTGCAGCCCGTTATTCGACATTAATGGTGGGAATAAAATAATAAGAAGAATAATAAAACAACCGGAGTCGGTTCACCGGAATGATGATAGTGAACGTTTCGACCATTATAAACAAGTCGGATTAAATATTCGGTTCACGTGTCGTGGCGTCATCAGTTCCGTGAATTATCGTACCAAACTCGTCTTCGTGAAAGTCCACGTACGCTCAACAAATCTCAATTGCGATTTCTAAAACCATCTCAATTTCGAACCGAGGTAGGTAGGTATAGGTATCCTTCACCGATCGTCAACGCGCGCGGCGTGATAAATAACCAAACGAATTTCCACCGTTATTACTCGATCCTTTGATGAAAATGCGATTAACGCTGACAACGCTGATGAACGTCAACGCCCAAAGCTCCTCCCCTTCCTTGCAACATTAATCAGCCACGTACCTCGCAACTCTACGAACACGTTAGCGCTACAATCTCCGTCATCCACGAACTCTCTTCGATTTATTTCACGGTAATAGACAGAGAGAGAGCGGGAAATCTGGCAGACTACTGTCACGAATTTTTAACGAAATACGCGAGGACGTCAGCAACTTTCCTGGTGCCCTGCAAGTAGCCAAAACCTCCGCACGTTCTGTCGGATTTCGCAGGAACGCTGTTTCCATCGACATCCACATTATCCCGACAGACTCCGCCCAAATTCCAGCGCGATAATCACTGCAAGTTCCTCGAAACTTTACCTGTGCCCATCATTTCGAGTCTCTCATTCTCGTACTGCTTTTTGCCAAACTGAACGACCTTTGTTGCCGTTTCGCGAGCGAAAGATGAATAATTTTCGGGCATGAAATGATTAATCAACCCTGTCAGCGTGATATTCGTGACAAGATTACGCATCGTAAGAGCGACAGGCTCCACCCCTTCCACGTTTTCTCGTATCGGGAGGAAATGCGGGTGACATGCCGAGGAACGGCAGCAAACAATCGTTCCGCGGACGTCTGTCGGATGCCCGCGAGCGGTTTCACCTCTGTCGTCACGCCCATTATCCCGACAGACTCCTCCCCCTGGGACCGTACGTCAGACGCGTTCCTAGAATCTCGGCTCTCGTGACGAACGTATTTTTTACTTCCACAGGATTTATTTCCCTGTCGTCGCTCCGAGTCGATGAATTTTTTCACGCGGTGTAATTATCGTCGATATTTCACGATTGCGCGTAACTACCCGAACGTCTTACTCCGACTGTTGTCTGTAATTAGAGAGAGAGAGGGAGGGAGGGAGGAAGAGAGAAGACGACGACTAATTGCCTGGTTTCAGTTTCCGTCCGATCCTTTCCTCGTCCTCGTTACAAATCGGCCGGTGATAATCTTTTTTTTCGTATCACAAATCTTGTCGGTAATCCGGATCGAGCGGATTGGTGACGCGACGGACAGTCTTTGTTGGGGCGTAGAGGATAATTCGACGGTCACGCCTCTTGTCGTTCGACAAAGCGTAACGTCAAATATTTGCCGTTTCCTACGCCAAAGGCTGTTCCTTTTGATGAAATTTTTCGAATATATCGTACGGCGAATATAATTATAGATTCGTCTCGCAACGATCCGAACGAACGTTTTATCAAGGGGAAATAAATTTATTACGATTTATTAGCAGTAAATAAATTGTTGATGTTACACATTTTTCAACGGAATACAAACACCGCAGATGCGGAACGCCCAAACGTCTTCCTCTTTGATTTCCGACCATAAACAAATCACAACACGCGAATCTCGTTGCAAAATTCTTTCCGTATTCCGCCTTTCATTGTTTTTTCTCGCCTTTATTCTCACTCGCTCGCCGAGCAACGGGCAAAAAAATACCCAGCTACGCCGCGGTGCGGAACATCGGAAAGAAACGTGCGAACGTCGTATCTTCCAATTAAACATGGCGGAAAAAATAAAACACCAGCGTAACTTTGGCTGACGAATGTGATACGTAGCTGCTCGCCGCTCGCCTATCAGTCGTAAAGTATCACGTCGAGCCCGTATAATAGAAAAGATGTGACGATGTTAAAAAATTGATTAGACCACGTGGTGTCCGTGAAAAAATAAATATCTGTATCTCGAAACACGCGGCCTTGCAGCGTCACATATACACGACCCGTCGTAAATGATATATGTAATTATATTTATTCGACAAATTCCGAGCGAATCGCAATAACGACACGATGCCACGATGCCTTCGGATCTGCACCACGTTTCATCGTAACTAACGCGACACTTCGTCCCAAGTTTCATTTGGTCCCAAGTTTTCATCACTAACAATTGATTTTTTCACCACCGATACATACCAATTACTTCCAATTCCCTCTACACTCTGCACTTTACCAATGTACACCGTCACAGTGTAGAGTGTACACATTTTTGTGTAAAATATTTAACGTAATTTCCGTTACCCTCTACACTGTTGCAGTGTATAGAGTACACATTTTTGTGTACAATATTCAACGTAATTCCCGTTACACTGTACACTTTACAACTCTACACTGTCACAGTGTATAGAGTACACATTTTTGTGTGAAATGTTCAACGTAATTCCCTCTACAATCTACACTTTGCAACTTTACAATGTCACAGTGTAGAGTGTACACATTTTTGTGTACAATATTTAACGTAATTCTTTTTACACTCTACACTTGACAACTTTACAATATCACAATGTAGAGTGTACACATTTTTGTGTACAATATTTAACGTAATTCTTTTTACACTCTACACTTTGGAACTTTACAATATCACAGTGTAGAGCGTCCAAATTTGTGTGTACAATACTCAACATTTTAGTGTGTTGATCAGTGTTGTTCTCGCAGTCCGTTTTTCAACGCACAAACATGTTATTTGATACTAAAGTAACACTTTTCGAATGTTACTCTAACATTGGTTTGTGTTACTCTCAAGACAGTGCTGTGTTACCTCATCACGACACACTGAGTGCGTTGAAATAACACTAATTTTGTGCAAAAAAAGTCGGGAACACAAATTTTTGTGGCAAGGTTGACGGAACGCCGTTTATCGCGTAGTCGTGATAATTCGTGAATCGTGTCGGATCTCTGTGACGAGTCCGGAATCGGGTCTACGACAGGGACGGTATGTCGGATTGCCGCGACTGTACGTCGGATCATGTCGTCGTCAGATGTGATTTCATGCGATTACATCTGACTAATGCAGAGCCGTGCAAATTTCGCGAGATAGGAGTACGGGAAGTTGAAAACGGAGTAAATTATCGTAGATCGTGAAAACACCAATTGCGCGGGTAGATATTCGTCTCGTTATATTCGTCGAGTATTAAAATACGTATCGCGTGTTTTCTTCGATTCGAAGCGGATCGTTTCGTCTCGGTGCGATCAGTGCGATCAGAGTCGAGAATCGAGACTTCATCAAATCGAGTCTCGCGACGAAAATCCGCATCTTTCCGCGTAGCTTTTACACGTCCGCCCACGCTCTACGTCGTACGAGACGCGGTGGCAGCAGCACGCTGCGGTAACACGGTGAAAATGCACATACGCACACGCCTCTGTATACCTACACGCACGTGTGTACATATATGAGCGCGTACGCGTTCGTAAATTCAGATTACGTAATAAAAGCGAAGTCGTGAGCCGGCAAGAATCATATTGACCGCTACTTCGTGACCGGGGAATCCTAATTTTTCGCCACTGATTGCTCCGACGGGTCTGTAATTATATTATTAAACGAACCTCTCTTAACTAACAATGCGTAAGTCCGGAGTGAACAGAATTTATGATAAATATATCCTAGTACCATTCACACGTGGCTTGTGCCGTTAAATCACGTCGAATCAAAACCTTATCGTCTCATTCTCTCCTCGCCTACTCGCGACAATCAACTTTTTCCCATACAACTTATTTGGAAACTCGCATTACTTCTCCCTCGGCATATCCTCGGATTCCAATTTTCACATCCCCGATGAACAAATCCGCTTCCGCCACTCCGGTTCTCCCCGATGGCTCCCCTTCGCCCCTTTCCCCCTCTCTTCTACGTTTTCGCCTCCCAGTTTCTCAATTTCGCTTTTATCTCTCCCATCTTCTCATTTAATATCTGCTACCTACTAATTTTTTCCCCAGAATTTCTCTCACGTATTTCCTTTTGTTCCTCCAATCGTCTCGCTCGTCTCATCGAAACTGCACAGCAAAAACTGTCCGTTAAATTCGCTGTCCAACTCGTGTCAGCGACTTTTTTAACACAAAATTAGTGTTAATTCGACACGGTGATAACGATCTGGTGATAAAGGAACACAGCTCTATGTTAACAGTGATACAGCTCCGCGATACCAATGCTGAACTAACATTTAAAAAGTGTTATTCTGGTATCAAATAACATTTTTGTGCGATGAAAAACGGACTGTGAGGACAGCACTGATCAACGCACTAAAATGTTAAATATTCTACACAACAATGTTTACACGTTGCACAAGGAGGGACAATTTGTTACCGTGCACCAAGGGCCCCGGATCTGCATGCCAATTCTCATATCAGTCCGTATCCCAGAAATCCGCCAGTCGCACCGCATACTCGCCGCGATGCTCTGACGCTGTCGCCTCGATTCACGTGGCACTGATTAGTGGATAGTGCTCTGTCGCGCGACGCCAGCTCCGACAGTGCGGGTACTTCGCGACAGGGAGTATTCGCGTCCGACAGAAATGACGCAACCGTGCGTCCGACACGGCCCACGTGCTCGACAGCTCGCCGTGCGATACTTATGACGCGAAACAACATCTAGGAAAATTCAGCCGGGCAAAGTTTCTCGATTCCGGCCGAATCTCCGACTATCCGCGCGGCGTCCTGAGTACCTACTCCGCGACCTCGAGAGCCACCTCGACGAAGACGGATTCCTACGTAATTTAGACGAGAGAGGAGGGGTGGCGAGACTATTCCGACGAAGCACCTTGTACCATTAAGATTTCGCAACGAGGCTCGTGCTGTAATTTGCACCTCGTTTTTTTACCCACCATCCAGCACTATTGATTGATACTACTCCTCGTCTTCTCCCTCATATTTTACCAGAGCCGAGCACAGCTTTCAACGAATCGTGACGTCGCCTGGAATAATAACATGTAATCCTCGACGATCATCGAATTCCACCTGCCGACTTCACCAGCCGTTACGATTTTGCCATTCCCCCCCCCCCCCCCCCCCCCCCCGATTTCAGAGCTCTCGCGTTTCACGGACCATCCGAGTAGTGCGGAGCAACGAGGAGGAGGAGGTTGCTACCGAGGCTCATTTTTCTCTCCGTGTCTCTCCGTCCATCCCGCGTGTCTCTTCCCCTTTTATTCATCCAGCATCGCGTCCGCTGCCTCGCAATAGGAACACCTCCGATCCGGTGGCGCGTGTACCTCGCGTAGGTGTACGACGCGGACCTCAGGTGGGGATTCAAACATGGCGACCCGCACTTCTCGTCGCTCCCACGAACTTCACCCAGGCGCGAGGCTACCAAACCTGACTAGCCTACGAGCACTGCTGCTGCTCTTGCTGCTGCTGCTCCCTTCGCCCCCTCGTTCGCCACTCGACTGCATTCTCATTTTTTACTCGCACTTACCGTCTCGAAAACTCATTTTTTTCGCCCTCTTCTCTCTGTCACCCTCCTCGTCCTTGCATCCTCCTCCTGTACGCCGTGAGCCATCCCCTCGCCAAAAAATAGACAAGCCACGAAGAACATACAATTGGGCATAGAACTTTGCAGAATCGAATCTCCCATTCTAGCAAACTACTTTTTTTTTATACAAAATTTGTTATTGTATCCCATTCCGTTCGTGATGACAAACTAACACAGCTCCGTGCAAGCAAATGCCACAAACCCGTGTTCAAATCCGCTAAAACTTGGTCGTCGAAGAAAAGTTAACATGTCAGTGTGTTAAAAAATAACAACACTAACGACTGTGCTAAATCAACATACAATGGCTGAAAAATTCGTAACCTAAAGGCTTAACAAGACTCATCTGCCTAGCACGAGTTTGTCTAATTTGTCTTTCTTTTTCTTCCGAATTCACAGATCCATGCGTAGTCGCCACGAGGCAATGGGCACCTCCACTCCAACGGAAACGGTAGCTGCCCTTATATTTGAGGGGTTTGGGGTGTTTTTTGAGCTTTTTGCGTCACGAACATCGGGGCATGGGATATAGTGAATTGAGATTTATTTTCAATTGCCAGAAAGACTTTCACGCGTGTGGGAAAGAGAGGATCGACGCAATAACGGAGCGTTACATAATTCTACTCCGCTCCGATTCCCTACTATTAGATACCGCAACTCGGCAATTTCCGAGCCATTTATTGGCATACAGGTTTCTGCGACCCGTGGCCTTTTTATCAGACGATGTTTTCAGCCACGCTCTACCCTATAATCTCCGAAAAAATTGAAACGCTCGTAGTGGGACGACCAGCTAAACAGATTCCACCGTGCCCGCCACGCCGATGCTACCAGAAGCGTCCCAAAAAATTGTTTCACCGTTTTTCACGCCAATTTTTCAATTCGGTTCCCATGAATCACGTCCGTTCGAAAATCCAGCGATTCTCGGAGCTTCGAATCACCGCGCAGAGGATAAAAAAAGGGATGATGAAAAAAAAATGCGTCAGGCTTGATAGTATAAAAAAATCCGCAAAAAAAAAAACACTCAGCTCGGCGAGGCGAGGAAAAGTCAACGGATTTCTTCCGCGACCGTTGGCCAACCAGCTTCGGTTTCTTCCCGCAGCTTCGTTAAGATCTCATTGAGAGCGCGATTGCTCCGGAGGAAGCAGGAAATCGCCCGCTTTTTTTCGTCCACTTTTTCAACGATGTTATTATCATTGTGAAACGAAAGTCGTAACGGTTCCGTGCGAATTCGCGTCCTCGCCATCGGAATACTTATACGCAGCTCTATAAACGTTTTAACAAAGTCGTAAGAATAAATCAAGCGATTCAATAATCTTGGCGGGGCACAAAGGAAGTGGACCAGTGAAATCGGCTTCCTTTTGTCCGTCGCCTCGGCTGTTATAGGCGCAGGTACTACTACTGCGCGAGGCTAGCGCGACAGAAAGGGGAATTGAGAAGGATGAAAATGAGAATGGAAATGAAATGGAGCAGACAGAGATGGAGAGCGCGAGGGGGGGGGGGGGGGGGGGGCGAGAGCCGGAGATCGCGGTGGCATTATAAGGTTATATTATAATTGTACGGGTAATCGATACTTCTACGGTAAGGTGTGCCCCCTCTCGACGAACACAGACGGAGCCTTATTACTTCTTTGTGCGCACGGTTGTCCGTGCGAAGAGAAACATGGCGGACGCGCGCGTCGTGTTCCACGCGCGAGGTTTCATTGTACCTCTTCTTCCCCCCCCCCCCCCCTGTTTTTTATTCTTCGCATTTCTTTCTCCCTTTCTCCTCGGCCTTCATTATTTCCCTTTTACCCGTACCCACTCGATTTTGTCGTTCACCTTTTTGCCCGAGCGCCCCGGCTATTTTCTTCCGTTTTTTTCCCTCTCTCCTACTCTTTTGCTCCTCTGTTCGTTGTTCTCCTTCTTTTGTCGAGCTCCTTTGCAATGGACGAGCGCGACGCGAATAAAGAGGGTTGATTATACCCGCCATTTTGCGTGTAACGTAATCTCGCGACTTTGCTCGGCTCACAATCAGCGTGGCTTGGCTTCTTGTGGGACTCGAGACTCCGCGGGGAACACGTAACACTATGTAACGACCGTACCAACGACGCGGAGGAAGGGGCAGCGCTCGGCTCTGAGAATATTAACGGCGACGTATCGAGAAACAGAAACGGAAGTGATTTTTCCGAACGGAGAATACAATGGGAACTCCTAGCCCTAGCGCGAAGAGTTGCGTGACGCCCCACACCAGTCACATCCCGCTTGCCACCGACAAAATCTCCCTTCGAAAACTGTCAAACCCTCTCAGCTGTCCCATTTTTCAGGAAACTGCCAAAATTCCAAGCAAAAGTACCACGTTTCTAAATTTTTATCGGCCATATTGCGTCCGCCATCTTGTATTTTACGAATCTGCCCAAATTCGTGTTCAGCGACCCCGAAACGCTTCTATGCCAAATTCACAGGTGGGAAGACTGTTTTGGGGTGTTGACCGAAAAATGGTACCTTTGGTCGAAAATTTCGGTACCAAATTACCGGAAAATAAATAAATGGAACATGACGAAATAGGAGTAACTCCCATGCGCGTGGTACTCTCCTCGATGTAACGTACTAAGCGTTGCTATGTTACCATTTGGAATGGGGGGCACATTACTCCGGCAGAATACTCTTCTCGCCTAAGAATCTTGGTAGCCAGGTAACGCAGTACCGATTCCTGCGTTACATAGTGGATATTGGCATTTTTTTTCTCTTTTTACGACGTTGTTGGCCGGAAAAATTAAGAAAAAAAATTCGAGCTTTTTTGAGGTCGGGACTCGAACCTGCGTCGAGCGGGGAAGGGAGAGCCTCGTCTTCTGGTTCCGCGGCCAGCAAAGATCGGCCGCAACGAGGATAATAATTAATTGTTCGCGTCGAAAACAATCGCTGGGCCGCGCAGCGCTCGGGGTAGCGACGAAACGTGATGAGGTTTGATCGAACAATACGAGCTCCGGGAGTCGCTCCGAGGCTCTCGCCGCGGCGCGGCGCGGTGTGACATTGCGCACCGATTTTGATTTACCGTTAGTTGTTGCGTGGCTAATACGCGCGTCTTATCGCCAATTGAAATTACAGCTAACTAATCGGTGTTGCGAAGAAACATAGTTTTTCATTTAAATCAATCGCGAATTTAAATTCAGACAAGTCGTTTTTCCAATCGACTGAGACTCGCGTCAACAACCATCGAGCGCGCGGCCGAGGAAAAAAAGCTCCCGCGCCGCCACCGTCGAGAGGGCTGAAGAGAAAGAGGGAGAGAGAGAGGGTGACCAGGAGAAAGAGGGAGAGAGAGAGGGGGAGGGAGGGAGGGAGAGAGCACCTTTCCGCGGCGCGGCGTAACGTCTCTATAATTGATATTGAACAGGCCTCATTGGTAAACGGTGTACAACAATTATTTATTAACAACAGCATTCGACGAGATTAGTTTCATTTTGTCTTGACGTCTTGCTCGATCCCGAACCGTGCCGATTGGACGGTGTTAAATTCCACGTTCGATCAATCGGAATCTGAAAACAATCAAAATCGACGATCGATCGTTGTCGATGGACGGTTTAATAAAAAAATAACAATCACATACAAAAATAAAACGACACAATCTCGCGTAATCACCGATTGTTCGCGCGTTGCTGATTGCGACTGCGGAATCAACCGAGCGTTATTATGCTTATTTATTATGCTTCCATCCACGCGGACGCGTGGGCGGCGGTGGCGCGGCTAAACGTGACCTTTTCGTGCGGGTAAGTACCTACCTCTGCCGCGTACCTGTGCGCCGCGTCGTATCCACGATTCCGCTGACCGACGAGAAACCGCCGCGAAAAGCTCCGGAGCTTTAAACGGATTTAATTCCAACGCCGCGCTCTCTCGCTTCTCCACTGGACGGAGCTTCGGGGGGGGGGGGGCACGATGATTATCGAAGCCCGATTCGTTCCTTCCCCCGTTTATTCGATTAGCGTGGCGAGCGACGAAGCTACGATC
Organism: Arge pagana; assembly: GCA_963969455.1. NCBI lineage: Eukaryota > Metazoa > Arthropoda > Insecta > Hymenoptera > Argidae > Arge > Arge pagana. The sequence goes on from OZ018310.1 coordinate 24,018,368, forward strand.
CTAGCAACAAACCCACGCGCATCCGCTCATTGCAATTGTGCTCAAGGTCGAGTGTGCACATTTTTACGAGCTCCAGCGGAATTCACATTATTGAAAATAAATTTTGGTTCAAAAAGTGTGAGTCCTAGTCAAATTTGTTTTAAGCAATGTGAATCTCAGCGAATTGAGCTCCAAACAACGTGGAACGGAGGTGTTGGACGGACTTTCATAACAGTTGTTGTTAAAAAAATATCCAAGGACGTTTGTGTGGCTTTGCACAGTCCATTGGAACTTGCGAGGTTGGGTATAGATTCACGTGCTGATTGTCCGGAGGTTAGCAGCCTGTAGTCTGGCGAGCTTGCAGAACAGACTACGCTAGTCGCAGAAGCTTTTCCTTCGACCTATTTCGCAGCACATAGCTTTTTGTAGCACATCCAAAAAGTTGGGGTTCTCGATCTACCATCGATCGGTGGAATATTTGTGCGAGGAGAGAAATGTCCAAGAGACTAGAGGTAAATACGGAACGATGATAGATACGGGGACGAATCGATCGTCAGTGGAAAAGAAGATCGAGCCGCGATTTGTTTCCATCGGACCCGCGAGTCTTCTCCCTCTTCTCTCTCTCTCTCTCTCTCTCTCTCTCTCTCTCTCTCTCTCTCTCTCTCTCTCTCTCTCTCTCTCTCTCTCTCCACCTTCTGACCGCGCATATCCGGATGAAGAGCCTCGAGAGGAACGGGATATGGGAGTCTCGAGCACCGTTGATTACCCATACTTGGGGCCTATTATGGCTTATTACCGAGACCTGATCCACTTTCATTACAGGGCTGAAGCTCCGGGCCTCGATTCCGAGGAAAAGTTATTTCTGATAAACATCGCAACTCACCGCGAGTTGTACCAACATCTTTATGCATGCCTGCTGCCCGTTGCTGGTCCGCCTCGGAACCCGGGCGAAAAAGTGCACGCGCGTGTATCCGATCGCGAGCCACCGGGCAGAAGTAAAGAGGGACTCCAGCTCTACGTCACGCGGCTCGCAATTGCTCTTACGTTAGAGCAGCAATTTCCAAGTGTCGAGGATCCATATTTATCCCCGCGACTGCGGTCCACGGCCCCGCATCTAATTATCCCCGCACGAAAATAAACAGCTTATAAAATCCCCTTCAATTTCCACATCGTTCCACGTATAAATTAGTCAGCGACGTTTTATCGTATGCCGTAATTTACACTGTTTTTACTCTCCGGCGCCTCTCATCTCCGCCCCGACCCTCTATCCCGTCTCGCTTCCTCTATCCGGACAGATTTATCCTCCCCGAAGCTCTACAACCCACGTTTCATCGCCTCCTCCAAATCATAACCCTTCAACTCGATCCTCGCATTGATGCCTCCGCGACTACGTCAACCTTCAACGACGCGCGATCGCAACCTTGCTGGACCCACCTGGATGCTGCAAAAATCGACGCTGATCGAAGCTTCCAGATGAACCCGCAATTCTACTATGTTAGATGGTAACAGTTACCATCCTCTGCTAGTAGCAAGTACGATGCTGACACGATCATTTTTTTACTCACGAATCACTATTCTAATAAGACAGCACCACCATCTTGATAGCAAAAATTACCACCCACAGTAATGAAACTTACTATATTAATAGTTGTAACTTAATAGCTATAACTTTATTGATTTACTAGTAGTTACTAGTAGTTATTAGCATTTACTAGTAGTTAAAAGTAGTTACTAGTAGTTACTAGTAGTTGCTAGTAGTTACTAGTAGTTATTAGTAGTTACTATTAGTTACTAGTAGTTACTAGTAGTTGCTAGTAGTTACTAGTAGTTATTAGTAGTTACTAGTAGTTACTAGTAGTTATCATACTATCATAATAGATGTTATTGTTTGTTTTTTTCTCCGAGGAATTGGGAATTGGTCAGCCTGAGGACGAGTCAGTTTGGAGACCCGATCGGGTGACCGTTCATCGCCAGCTTGCCATAGTAAGTAGCGATCTCATCCGCCGAGTCGAATTTCCAGAACTTCACGGTTTATCGTCCTCTCGAGTGGAGAGCGATGCCTGTTTTGAGCGCTAACCGGGTATGTTATCATCGGAGTGAAAGACTGGATAGCATAAGGACGCGAGAAATTACGTTACGGGTGTACGATGGAGGCGCTCCTGATGATAGGTAAGCGCGTGTAATGGAGTGCTAACTACCGGACACAACGCCATCGCCATCCACAACGAGCCTCCTCGACGATCGCCACCACCACAAGCATCACGAGCATCGAGAGTATCCACTACCATTTGAAAATTAGCTACAACCCGGCACGAACCGGATCAAGTAGTCGCTGAACATGCCGAGCTAATGAGTCGATTCCCGACCAATCTCATAGGCCTTTTAAAAAAAAGCCTACTTTCGATCATCCATAATTCAGCGTTTCCAATAATCCTTGGTAAAAACACTCCACCCTCCTTTCCTGCGTCAAACGGATCTTCTCTCCGTCTTCATTCTCACCTCGGCTCGTTTCTGCTCCTTCCTCTCCCACAGCAGCCTGCTCGCTGCGTTCTCTCGTATCCGAGCTGAAATCTCGATCGAACCGCTCACACGAGCCGAGCTTCTTCGCGATCGCTGCGATCCCCCAGCTTTTTTCTTCTCTCCTCCTCTCTGCCCTCCCTCTGCGACCTGGAATCGCGTGATGCGAGAGGATCGCCAAGATCTTTCGAAATCCGACCCTGTTACGATTTCGGTACTTAAGTAATAACCCGATAATCATCCGACTCCGTCCAACCGCATTTCGCCTCGATTTCTTTTTCATCTCTCTACCCCTTCCGCTCCTGACGAGAGAGTCTCGGAGGTCGGAGGAAACAGCGAGACCCGGGGCCCCCCGGAACTCTCGTCGAGCCGTATCAACGAAACTAATAACCTATCGAGAATACAAGCATTAAAAATCACACCTGCCCGAGGCGGTCCTCCGGCTCTCTCGTGTGAGGTATCGAAAAACTGACTTTGGAGGCAAACGCGATCGGCTTTATTAACACATTACATCCCCAGCGGGACGCATCTTCCGTTTTATCGACTCCCCCCGCGACTATTTCACTTCTCTGTGCTTCACCAAAGACTGGCACACAGCACGACACACGGAATGTACAGCTGCGAACGATTCGCAGCTCCAGCTTCGCTTAACCTTTCATTACTCGCGTGGGTCACATTGACCCTGGCCGCTGTGTCTTGAAATACGCTGCGTAAAATGACGCGAGTACTGGAGGGGTGAAAAAAAACTAAGAAGCGGCCAACAGCCTCCTGTGCACCGCATACCGACCATACCCCAGGTACGCGCAAAGGCAGGACCCTCTCAGCTTTGAATGGCGAGAGGCTGAAACCCCGCTCCTCGATAAATCACAACCTAATTTCGGATCGATATCAATCGATTCATTCGCGGTTGGACCATTTTCTTTTATCGACTCGCTCGTTGGATTTATAAAGCAAACACTACTCCTCCGTAACCTGCAATCATCGAATAGAACCTACGAATCGTGAGGGCCGATCCTCGAACAAACAGTAAACACACCTCGAGCAGAGCCTCGTACGAACACAACCGAAATTGATTCGCGTAAATACGGTTATATACTCGAACCGACACCAGCCAGTTGAAAACTCGCTCCGCGCGAACCTCTCTCGTACCACCAAACAGGCGTTGCGCAAACCGACCGGCGTCCAGACTGATACTTTGAGCACATTTTCACCTCGATTATGCCCATACTCGAGGAAATAAATTAATACCTACCTACCTACCTACCAACTACTCGCGATGTAGTTGAATCGCTTCCCTCTGGCATCACGCTCACCTCGAAATCCTGTCCTCTCTACACCTTCGAACGACTACGGCTCTAGAGCTGTTCGGCGCATGGACCGTCACTTTTTTTTGGTGGGTTCATCTGCAGCTCTTAACCCCAAATGACCCACTTCCTAACCGTCGTAGTCACTTAAAAAAATATCCTTTTTTAGATCTCGCTCAAAAATTCCCAAAATTCCGCACTAAAACTCCTACAGCTTTTTCATTCCCAAGTCTATTAGCATAATTTTTGGTGAGCATAGTTTTTATACATTTTTTGAGTACATTTTGTGGAATCCTGGTTAGTTAGTTTGTTGGTCTCGGGAATTGGGAGTACAGAATTTTCATTTCTTTCCTTTACTATAAGGAACTCGAGGCCTTCAGATTGAACGCACGTACTCCGCAGATGAGAGCTGGTATGTGCTACCAAAAAGCTTTCTCCTATTGCTTTATCTGGTCCGATGAACTTCAACCGAAAAGCTCTCGAATAACTACAGGCATGTGAAAAATAAACTCGGAACTCCGGCGAGTCTATGAAACGAGCTTCAACTGGATTTCCGCAGTAGGTACACATTTGTCGTACCTGAAAATGGCCTTTTTGCAATTTTTGACGAGTTCTGGCCATCGAACGCCATCGGGACTATGCGCAATCGATCGAAGTCGACCCTTGCGGATTCCAAACAGTACCTGACAATGTATCTACGCTCACTAGAAGTCGAGAAATCCGAAAAACAAGAAGGGAGAAGATACCTGAAAAACCCCTGAAAATGGCCTTTTTGCAATTTTTTACGAGTTCTGGCCATCGAACGCCATCGGGACTATGCGCAATCGATCGAAGTCGACCCTTGCGGATTCCAAACAGTACCTGACAATGTATCTACGCTCACTAGAAGTCGAGAAATCCGAAAAACAAGAAGGGAGAAGATACCTGAAAAACCCCTGAAAATGGCCTTTTTGCAATTTTTGACGAGTTCTGGCCATCGAACGCCATCGGGACTATGCGCAATCGATCGAAGTCGACCCTTGCGGATTCCAAACAGTACCTGACAATGTATCTACGCTCACTAGAAGTCGAGAAATCCGAAAAACAAGAAGGGAGAAGATACCTGAAAAACCCCTGAAAATGGCCTTTTTGCAATTTTTGACGAGTTCTGGTCATCGAATGCCATCGGGACTATGCGCAATCGATCGAAGTCGACCCTTGCGGATTCCAAACAGTACCTGACAATGCATCTACGCTCACTAGAAGTCGAGAAATCCGAAAAACAAGAAGGGAGAAGATACCTGAAAAACCCCTGAAAATGGCCTTTTTGCAATTTTTGACGAGTTCTGGTCATCGAATGCCATCGGGACTATGCGCAATCGATCGAAGTCGACCCTTGCGGATTCCAAACAGTACCTGACAATGCATCTACGCTCACTAGAAGTCGAGAAATCCGAAAAAAAAGAAGGGAGAAGATACCTGAAAAACCCCTGAAAATGGCCTTTTTGCAATTTTTGACGAGTTCTGGCCATCGAACGCCATCGGGACTATGCGCAATCGATCGAAGTCGACCCTTGCGGATTCCAAACAGTACCTGACAATGTATCTACGCTCACTGGAAGTCGAGGAATCCGAAACACTCGCAAAAGACGTCTGACGGACCGCTGACTAGATTGCGACGATTCGTGTGTTTTCTGGAAATTGGAGGCAAACAGCAGTCGACTCATTGTCAGCGTTAGAGTCCAGTCTCGCCAGTCCACGGAGAGACGTAGTGCTGGGAGGTTATTCGAAAAGTCCGAGTAGCCTCTAGATCGACTGGACAAGAGGAGGAGAGGACAACGAGGAGAGGGTGGAGGGGGGGGGGGGCGAAAAAAGCGAGGTGCTGGAGAAAAAAGAGGAGAGAGAGAGACGAACAGAAGATGGAAAAGAGAAAAGGAAGAACTCTCACCGAAATGGGTTCTGCTGCTAGACGCCCCTCGGGGTTAAACTGTTGGTAGATAGCAGCGCGGTTTGTTTGGACGAGGTTCTAATGCGCGAGCACCCCGTAATCAGTGGCCAATGGGAGGAGTCGAATACATCACGCCGCGTGTATCGAGTCCACCGTTCACCTTCGCGCCGGGACCACCTTATGCTCTCTTATACCTCGACTGCTTCGCCATGAAACCGACGACCGATCTCTTCTCCCGACCACATCACCCTACCCAACCGACGTTGCCTCGAGATTCCTTTCAGATAATTTAGCAGTTGCTTAAACGCTACTTTGTGGCTCCTCGACTCTCGCTTATTCTCGCTTCTCTCCATCCTGATCGGCGTCGATGGCCTCGATGGAAACGAGAACTGAAAATTCGGGTATCGAATTTCTACGGAATCTCACGGATCTTGCTCCGGACCTCTTTATCGCGTTATCCGTTGACGGAGTGCAGTTTTGCTGATGAGCTGCCGTCAGTAGGCCTTCGTAGCTGCAAGAAGTTCCTCTCAAAATAGTTCCGCTCCGGGAATAGCGTTTAATAACAGCAAGTCTCTCCTCCAGCCTTCATGAGACGACTCCTCTCACGTCTTCACGAACCGACTCCTCTCAAACCGCCATGGCACGACTCCTCTCACATCAGTGAAAGGAATATGGAAAAGTAGCACTGACTGAAGCTATTCTCAACTTAGAACTCTGGCAAACAGGAGTATAAAGTAATGAGCTGCATGAACAGCCACAACCTAGTGGAAAGATGCACATGCATTGGGTTGGGTCTGGTTGGTAGTAGCTGATGGTGGAACGAGGACTTTGTCAACTCTGTCGACTACTCAGCAGGTATGCAGGAGGTTAGATGGGAGCTCCGCCGGATGCGTGCATGGTATGCATTGGATGAACATGATTTTGGTGTATAGTCAACCGATCCAAACGACGAATTGATACGAATGTGGGTATACACGTCAGGTAATCATGCTCAGCAGATCCCTGCTGTACAGTGACGTAGGCTGTGCGACAGAGGTTGTTGACTTGACAGGAGTCTTGCTAATAAGCTCGTGCAACTACGTTCCGAGAGGAGACAGGCTATCCTCGACTCGATGTATTATTACCGAGAGGAGACGTTCCATGTCCAGCCGAAGGAGGTTGCCTATCAGTGTCATCTTCTCAATGGCCGTTGATTCTCGCAGATCGCAAGTCACTCCCTGCAACGCGTGCAGGCAACCTCTTCCGCATCGTCATTGCTAAACACCATTGCAGTCGACGACATTGACGGATGATAAGTGACGACCGCGAGCGAATCGGAAGCTACCCATCGACTGGAATCACCGGAGATTCATCGTTGCTCGAGTCGTGGGTCTGTCGATACTCGGCGAAGCGAAGCAAATCAGGGGTACGGATTAACTCAAAAGTTATTGATATAGTCAGCTTTGTTTAAAAACTTTTTTTTTCTAATCTACGTGAAATAAATAATCTCACGGAAGGATTCGGAGACAACGCGTGAAGAAAGCGCTAAACGCGTCAGGAGGAGAACGCGGGCCTGAAATTGGGGGTAATTTGGGATGAAAATTTCAACGTTTCGGGAACGTTTCAGAAATGGGAAACGTAGGGAGCGGAGAGAGAGGGGATGAGAGATGCCGAGCGGGGACCACGTGGGATTAAACGGGGTATAATCAACTTGTCAAAATAGTTTCGAACTTGAAGCGGTCGTTAGGTCTAATATATTAGTGGGAATAGAGCTGCCTGCCGACTGCGTGCCTTCCTTCCTTCCCTGCCTCACCTTCACGAAATCCGTCTTTCGACTTTCCTTCCTACCTACGGGCAGATCCACCTCGGATCAATCCTCGCATTTCTCCTCGCGTTCTGCTCGTCTCGATTGCCCCGTTCTTCCACCCTCGAATCGATGATTTTCCACAAACCCAGGACACCTCCAGCTCTCAAAGCAACGCCACTTTTCACACTCCTACACTCGTCAACCTGGCGAAACGTGCATTTTTTTGTGGCTGACGGAACACAAAGGCGAGAAAAAAAAACGTGCGGAGCGTGAAATTTCTCGTGGAAAGCCCCGTATTTATTTTGATGGGGCACGAGGAGCGGTAAAAAATCGTGGGATCCCAGAAAAAGCGACGGGCGCGCGGTTATGGTAAACGATTGGGCGTGTATTATGAATTTTAAGCGATTCGTTAATTGTTATGCCTCTGATTATCGTTAATTGTTGAGTAAATTGTAGGTTTAACCGCGCAGCTATTTGATTCTTTCGACGTTTCGTTCGTAATTCTTCTATCTCGTTTCTCCCTCCTCTCCTCACCGGTCCTTTCCTCCGGTCTCCGGTCTCCAGAACGAACGAGAAGGGATCGAGGTATCGACGAGTCGCTGTGGGGTAAAATTGGCCACGTTTCTTCTTCTTCTTCCTCCTCCTCATCATCATCATTTTCTTCCTCCTCTTCTTCTGCTTCTTCTTCGCCTCCTCGCTCTGCGAGACTCCCGCGAGAAAGAGAGAGAGAGGGAGATGATCCTTGAAATAAACTTGTCAGAGCTACGGCTATTGACGCGAGGTACGAGCGAGGCTCATAACTCGTAATTATAACCGTATATGGATGATAATCTCGTCTTACCAGACTCTCCGATAACCACTAACCAACGAGGCTCGCGCGCTCTCTCTGTCTCTCTCTCGCTGCCTTCTACCTCGCCTACAAATTATTGATACTTGACGCAATTAGTTGTAAATTATAACCGACGTACGCGAACGCACGATGTATTTGCATTTTAATTTCTCGTTAACGAGCCACTCTTACCTTCACGAAAACATCCGCGTCATCGCGCATTATTAACCTTTTATTTATTATTACGCCTGATTTATCGATGCCATCCTTATCGTTATGCGTCATTACCTAATGATAATCATATTTATCGACCGAGAATACAACGTTAAATTTCCCTCGTCCAACTACCGACTCTCCTGCCTTCGCTCGCTCATTCCAAAACTTCAACTTCCGATTACGATCCGTTTTCGCCGTTTCCCAGAAATTGGAGCCCAGAATTTTCATTTCGAGAGGTCTATCGTCAGTTTCCCAATTTAAATAACACAGAGAAGGTGGCTTCTCACATTTTCAGTACTGCAAACTATGAAGAGATTTGAATTTTTTTTCTAAAACATGCCAGTGTCAGTCTTTCGTTTCGTGCTAAGAATGTTCTCTTTCCGATGAGCTGATCAGAAATGGCAGCGATGGAAAAGTCACGTAGTGAGAGGGCGAAATAGGCCGACACAAATTTTTGGTAGCTCTAAATAGTTAGAGGCAAAATCGGTCACCTGAAATTTTGGGGGACCATTTTACCCCACATTTCAACATCTTCATTTTTTGATGGAACCAGCATACTAACACTAGATGCGTAGCGAGGTACTAAAAACGAGTGGGGAAAACTAAGTGTCCGAGCATTTTTTCAAGGGCCCGTTTTACCCCACAGTTCAAGATTTTCAGTTTTTAATAGACACAGTATAATAATACCAAACGCGTAGCGACGGACTGAAAACGAGAGGGGAAAACTAAGTTTTCAAGCATTTTTTCAAGGGCCCATTTTACCCCACATTTCAAGATTTTCAGTTTTTAATGGACGCAGCATATTGATACCAAACGCGTAGCGAGAGACTGAAAAGGAGTGGGGAAAACTAAATGTCTGAGCATTTTTTTTCAAGAGACCCATTTTACCCCACAGTTCAAGATTTTCAGTTTTTAATAGACGCAGTATAATAATAATAAACGTGTAGCGAGAGACTGAAAGGGAGTGGAGAAAACTGAGTGTCCAAGCATTTTTTTTTCAAGGACCCATTTTACCCCACGTTCCCCCCTATTTGATCGGGGTTGTGTGGTAAAAATCGAAAACGTGTATTCATTTAAATGCCGAATGTTGACGAAAATTGAACGGAAGGTTGTTGCCATCGTATCTATCGATCGGGTAAATTTAATAAAAATCGGTCGGTTAATTCCGTGACTGTAACAGGATCCCCAGCTCCACGGTAGTCATAGACACGCGTCATCCGAATAATATACAACGCCCACGATATCTGCGACGAAAAATCTCGCAGCCATCTTTCATTCTCGAAGCTCCAATGAATAATGTATATCTCTCAATTATTACACTCGGGCTGCTAGTCGCGTATTACCGATGCATGTATCCTGCCCGAACTTATCGTATCTGCCGAGTGTACGAATAAAAATCCAGCCGCGACTCCTCCACGATTTCACCAAATTTTTCTCCAACGCCCAAAAATCCGCGCGTTGGACAAAAAATTGGGGAGAAAATTAAAAATTGGACAGCGAGAAACACGACGACTGGAAATATTCAAATGAAAAAGGAATTTCAACCGAAGCGATCCGAACACGACTACCTAGGTAGCAGCTAAGCTGATTAACCGACACCCGTGCGCACGGGATCTCGATAATGAGCTTACCTATACCCCGTGCCGGAAAAACACGCCGACACACGATAATCAGAATTATACGACGTATAATAACAGACCCACACTACCAACACTCGAGCTCTTCGTAAACTTCTTCTTACGTAACTCCGCGAACGAATCTAGACAGCGATACGAATTCTTCCCATGCTACACGGGGCTTCTCATCTCGTTCCGCGAACTCTCATCGCAACAATCCGATTTTCCGTGAAATTTCACCCTCAACGGCGACTTAAATGACTGGACGAGTGTGAAGACCAGAAGAGTTCGCGTGTAAAACACGTTACAGTGTAACTGCACGAGCTTACGTGAACTTGCTAAAAGAAACTAAAGACGCAGATCAATGGACCGCTATTAAAAATTTGCGCCTAGAGAAATAAGACAGAAAATGGGTGGAAGACGGGAAAAAGTGGGAAGTCGAAAAAAATTGGGAGGACGAGGAAGCTGGGTGGAAAACGCGCGTGGAAAGTAGGGTGTTCGACGTCCACCGAGTATGCAGCGTTGGGCACCATTCGTAGGTTAATTTTCTAGTCCCGAAAATTATTAAGCGATATCCCGCGGTGGGCTACATGGTCACGAGCCTCGTCTCGTCTGCGCGAGGTGTATAACTACGGTGTAGCCGCTGGGTACGTGTCCCGCGTTACCTGTGACGAACTACGCGTACCTTGGAGAGCGACGCGTCGTGTGGCGGGTAGCGGTAACAGGTAGCTTTATCGGTAGCCCGAAGTGTGCTCGTCGTTTATTCGTTGACGCGCGCCATCTTGTCGTCGCGGCCAGCCATTTTGTGGTGCGGGCGATCGAAGCGCCGCGGCCGAGGGCGGCGAGGCGCCTGAGCTAGGCGAGTGGCGGAGCGAGGGATTCGAGAGGAAGCTTGCGATCCGGCAAATCGTCTAGGTATTTCGTACTTGGATAGTAATTGTTCTGCTCAATTTTTTACTCGCGATGATTGGAAAATCTCGTTGGCGCAGACGGCGATTGGTCGATTTACGTCGGGATTGGCAGCCCGTGGAGTGTATATCTCACGTGTTTGTCCTCCCGGTAATGATATGCTTATACGTATACCTAACGTATAAAACTGTCGACGCGTCCATCGACCGCCGTCAATTCCATCTGAATTATATTCGTCTCTCGTATTTAGCTATCCGTATGCGTCGCGTAACATCGATTTAACGCTGTATAAATTAATTATATCGACCGTCTCCATCGCGAGGCTTCACCTCGTACTCTCTCCCTCTCTCGCTCTCTCCTTTCCCACGATTTTTATCTCACCGATCGCAGCTTCATACTTCACGTCGAAATTTTAGCCATCTCTTACACCCGCAACATTTTCGCTACTGGTGCACTCAGACTTTTGCTATAATAGGTTAACAAGCCCAAACTGCTGGGACACTCGCTGTGGCCGAAAGGGTTGAATCCATTTTTCATTGGGTCCACGATTTCATCCGTGGCATTTCTAGTCACCGCTGCTTCTTCGCACTCCTGCCGTTTTTTTTCCTCGTTTTTTCTCCACCGTCGTCCCAGAAGAACGGGATATTCTGTCGAGGCGACTCTATACTTCTCATACACGTATGTGTAATACAGAGATACGCGCGGCATGGGACAGTTCAACGAGGGACAACCTCGCGTCCGCAATGTAATGCGTACGAGCTTACCCGTCCCGAATTGCGCAACGTATCACGAAATACCTACGACTATATTTCACCGCTACGATTTTTTTCCCGTCTCAGTCCGTTTCCTTTCTCGTTCCAACTTTCGGGCGAATGACCTGCGGCGAATCGACGAGAAATTCCGGCACTAGAAAAATGAGCGAGTAATAAGACAAGAAATTAGCGATTCGCGTAGCGCGGCACAAAAAGCTTTCGTTTTTCGAGTCGAGTCAAAAATAAGCGGGGCGTACGAGCTACGTGCTGGCAGAAGAAAAATTGGAATGTTAGCTAAAATCGAATTTCCGGGGGGGAAAATCTGGGGATCGATTTGAGGCGAACGAAGAATTCGAATAAGAGGGGAAACGAGAATTTGACGGTGAAGTCTCAGTTTTTCTCGAGTTGCCCCGACACTTTCACTTTTCGCATGCGGTCCTCGGCTTTGGAAGTTTCTTTCCACGTAACCAGTAATTATTAGCCCGCATCCGATTGGCCGTCACGTACCTGATCCTCGGGTCACGAATCCGATGAGTCGAGATGAAAGGAAACAATTTTGTGCTGCAAAAAATGGTGCACAAAAAATATATTTACGCGGCTATCGGCGCAAAAAATGGTATCGCTTTTGTGTGTGCTTTTATGGAGCTTTGTTGCGTGCTTTTTGGGCTTTTTTGTTCGCGTCTGGCCGGCGAGATACGAGAACTGTTGTTACGCGTACGCATCCTGAATATCACGAGCCGTCAGTTTATCGTTGCTAATGGATAGCGAGGCATGGATACCGACGAATCGTGACCACTTTCTAAAACACACGACGAATGGTGGAGCGACGCTGTCGAAACAATGCTCCGGGAGAGATATGAGCGAGATTATCGTTGTCAGCGTTTAGGACAATTAAGGTGGAACCGGCAACGACACGTGTTACATGGAAACAATTTCCATACCCGTCGACTCGAGTCGTCGCCGGTTTCAAGTTTCCACCAAAGAGACCTGCTCGGTGCTCGTCATACGGGGCGCAGTCGGGTCACGTTGTTTTCGAAACTGGAAAGCTGAACGCGCGTTACGAAACATTTTCCCAACTTTTCCTACGTACCCCCAATTTTTTCGTTCCGCTCTACGTCCGCCCTCCTCGAGCCTTGTTGAAACCGTTCGAAGCTTGCGAATTTCCTCGGAGCTTTTCCAACATTTTTCACGGTCGGAGCTTTCGGATCTCTTTATCCGCTCCAAATTTATTTTCCCTCGTCCGCGAGTTTTTCGATTGACTCAGCCTTTTTCACTTGTTCGTCGAGCTTTCGATTTTAGAAATTCAGTTGCGAATTATCCCAGCTACGTTCCTAGACCTCTTTTCTTCGTCGTCTCTAATCTTTGTCAAATTTTGAGCAGAATAAACGTCGACGCTTCAGAAAGTCAGTCAGAGACGAACGTTTTTGAAAACAAAATAATAACAATAACAATGATAATAGCAATAGCAGTAGCAACAGCAACAGCAACAGAAACAGCAACCGCAACAGCAACAGCAACAGCAATAACAACAGCAACAGCAATAACAACAGCAATAGTAATAGCAATAGCAATAGCAATAGCAATAGCAATAGAGAAATAGCAATAGGGATATCGATAGTAATAGCAACAGCAGTAGCAATCAAGAAATAGCAATAGCAAACATCAATAGCAATAGTAATAGCAATAGCAACAGCGATAGCAATGGCAATAGCAATAGTCATAGCAATAGCAATAGCAACAGCAACAGCAACAGCAACAGCAACAGCAACAGCAACAGCAACAGCAACAGCAACAGCAACAGCAACAGCAACAGCAACAGCAACAGCAACAGCAACAGGAATAGCAATAGCAATAGCAATAGCAATAGCAATAGCAATAGCAATAGCAATAGCAATAGCAATAGCCATAGCAATAGCAATAGCAATAGCAATAGCAATAGCAATAGCAATAGCAATAGCAATAGCAATAGCAATAGCAATAGCAATAGCAATAGCAATAGCAATATCAATATCAATATCAATATCAATATCAATATCAATAGCAATAGCAATAGCAATAGCAATAGCAATAGCAATAGCAATAGCAATAGCAATAGCAATAGCAATAGCAATAGCAATAGCAATAGCAATAGCAATAGCAATAGCAATAGCAATCGAGCAATAGCAATAGCAATAGCAATAGCAATAGCAATAGCAATAGCAATCGAGCAATAGCAATAGCAATAGCAATCGAGCAATAGCAATCGAGCAATAGCAATCGAGCAATAGCAATCGAGCAATAGCAATCGAGCAATAGCAATAGCAATAGCAATCGAGAAATGGCAATAGCAATAGCAACAAGAATATCAATATCAACATCAATTCAACAACAATATCCATATCAACAATAATCATAACAATAATAATGATTACAGTTATAATGACGGTAACAAATGAATAAATCTCGTTCTCTCGACGTAGAGCTAATTTCGTGTCGATTTTTTCCTCGTTAGAAGCGAGTAGATATCGCGATGCCATGCCAGACCGTTGCGGGACAATAGTTCTTGATGTTTTCAAACTCTGCTCGGGTCTAGCAGACGTGTGCGTAGGTACCTACAGTCCTGGCGCGGAGGTACGAGTGAGATTGAGCGATAACCATGGCAGTTCGACGATGTCATTTGTTACCATTTTTATCAGATCGGCGCGCATGCGCACGGCCGACGCCCGACAACCAACGAAATGTCAACCGATGATTATTGTGTTTTGTCATACTACGTGTCCCTAATGCCTTTCAATGCTCCACCAACTCTACCACCGGTATTACCTCTCTTTCATACCACTCTTTCCAAATATGAACGTCGAACGAGGTCTCGCAACGGGAACTATCACTCGGACCTACCGTGCATTCCACGCGAACGGCTGAATTTCCTCCGCTGATCTCGAGAGAAAAAAACATAGAAGACAACTTTCCCAAGTTTAGCCACGTGCTCGAGGCAATTCCATTACCAATAGAACGAAGTCATTTGAATGAACAGGCTCGCTGTCGCTTGAGGGGGTACATCCAAAAAAAAGCTTTTCTCCCGAATTTTTTACAAAGCCAGGCTTACTTGTTCGTTAACAAACGTTCTGGCACTAGAATAGTATAGCTTTGAAGAAGTTACGAGAATTTTTTCACGCCATGATAGCCACAGATAACGGAGTTATAGTGGACCTTCGAGAGGTCCCACAAAAAAGTTGTCTCGCGGTGAGTAAAGAATCTCAAAAACCGTCTCGCCGAATACTTTGTAACTTTGACCAGTTATTAACGATGTAGTTGCCTCTTGCTTGATCACAAGCTTTTTTTCGAAATTTCAATATTGTCCAAATGTACAGACCTCTTAAAAAAAATTAACTATTTTGCTTTAAAAAATGCTAAGGTCTCGGCAAAAATCTCAAAAGCTCGCTTAAGTAAACAAAGCTTTCGTCAAGCACGAGACAAGTACATCGGTAATACCTGGTAAAAATTTCAAAGCGTTCCGTGAAGCCGTTTTTGAGATTCTGCACTCACCGATTTCGAAAACGCGCTTAAGGTGGACGTTGAGCGCGAAGCTACCGCTTCGTAAATCTTTGTAATTAATGCTCCCGGTAGATTTGTGTAAAATTTTGACAGGATATTTTTGAAAGGATATACTATGAGAAAATGTGTGCTCATCCCATTAATACCAAGTCGAACAGAAAACGGTACACTCATACTTCAACCCTCTGAGTACACATTTTTTTCGAACACGTCCTCCACTCTGGGTCAATTTGACCCCGTCCGCTTTTTGACTGCCTATAACTTCGGATCTACCGAACCTTTTCACTTCAAAAAATTTATAGCCAGAGTTTAAATAGTGTCAAAGTATTTCTAGTATTAGAAGTCGCGAAAAAAAAATGTTGTTGTTGATAAAAATGAAGTTTTGGGGGGAAAAATTATATCTGCTTCTTTTTCGAACGTCTGATCGCTGTTTTCGATCAAAGTCGATGACAGGGTCAAAGTGACCCATCGTGTACTCTGTTCGTCGTATCTTCGACTTGGCACCATTTTTGACTTGCTCAGCGGGAAAGGAAATTTCTCGAGTCGGAAATTCGGGGACGCGTCTCGGAAGTAGTTACAGTAGCGAAGAGACACCGAGGACGGTGTTTCATCTTTTACCGTCATCGAGCCAGCAAGTCGGTCCACGTCGAATACCCCGTATATACGGTCGTATTTCACAATCGCACCACGTACAGCAGAGATTTACATGTGTACTCGTTCATCCGCGAGTACCTACTATGTCTTTCGTAAAACAATGGACATCGGCAGATCGATTACCGTTCTCATTTTAACCATGTCAACGACAAACGTCCGTTCGAGTCCTTTTCCTGCGTCCATTATCTTCGAATCTAGGATAGAAATTTCGAATTCTCCCTACTCTTTCCAATTCTTCGGGCTCCTCGCACATTCATTAGCTGCTGTTTTCCCCGATCCACCATTTTTTCCGTCCACTTTCATTTTTCCTCTTCTACCCGCGATTTTGTCTTCTCTGACTCAGTTTTTGCGCAATTCGCTTGTTTTTTTGCTACTCTGGTTTTGTTTTTTCTCGTTCTTTAGTATTTTAACGATTTTCTTTTGTTTCGCCGGCTGTTTCTATTTCGCTTCTTCGTGGGAGGTTTTTCGGTGTTCGTTTGTTTTTTTTTTTAATGGTTTTTCCTCTCGTTTTCTAGCGAATCCGTCGATTTTGCCGATACGTGCTTGCTTCTGCGTTTGGCTCGACGAAACGCGACCGAGGAGCGAGATTCCCATGGCGCCGCGACGTCACCATCGACGCCTCGTGGAAATCCATCAACGTTGGGAGAAAAAAGAGAAAAGGCCGCGTGACGGCGTGACGGAGAGAGACCCCGTGGATTCGGGGGTAGATAAATGTAATAGTCCGTAGTTCAGCTTGCTAACAAGGTTAGCCTTTAGATTCGAGATAAGCTCGCGACGGCTCGGGGAAACGAGACGAAACGAAGCGAACCTAACCGATGCCCGATGCCCGATTCCCGACGCGGTGGATGGACCAAGAACCAAGAACCAAGAACCAGGAACCGAGAACCAAGAACCAGGAACCAGAAACCAAGAACCAGGAACCAGGAACCAGGAACCAAGAACCGAGAACCGAGAACCGAGATCCAAGAACCGAGAACCAAGAACCAAGAACCAAGAAGGAAGCAGGAAGAACGAGGAACGAGGAACGAAGAGGGAAGAAGGAAAAACTAAGAACGACGCGAGGCGAAAGGTGACGGAGCGAGAGAGGGAACGGGAGATGGAGCGAGATGGTTAACGGAGAGGCCACAACCGGCCGATCGGGTTGCGATCGAGTGGCTATTTATAATGAGCTCTGGTAGGACTCGATCGACGATTAGGGCATTCTTAAACGATACTTCATCAATCACTTACACGAAGCGTCGATTTTTAATGTCCGCAATTATAATTGACTATAATTTATATACCAGCCTCGAGATCCTTCGCTCAACCGTACCGAAACCTTGATCCGACCTCACCGATCGATGGCTTATCATGTCTTCCCCCTCCGGGT
The DNA here is from genome assembly GCA_963969455.1 of Arge pagana. Lineage (NCBI taxonomy): Eukaryota > Metazoa > Arthropoda > Insecta > Hymenoptera > Argidae > Arge > Arge pagana. The sequence goes on from OZ018310.1 coordinate 24,035,760, forward strand.
CCCCGCTACGCGAGGAATCCGTTCCCGTTCGTTGACAAAATCACATCTTCGATTTTCAACTCGAATCACTCGTCTCCCTCGATCCAGCGTTTTGCTAAAAAACCCAACTCGATCCTCGCGATACGCGAAATAACAGTTATCAACAATTCGTCACTTTTTGCCAAACGCGCCAAATCGCGCAGCTTATGAGGCATAAGTATTATGCGTTGAAGCGAATATTCGAAGTGATGTCGATCGGCTGAAACATTGGAGGGTGATTTTCGAACGTTCAACCGCGCGATCGACGGAGGAGAGGGATCGGGCAATAAATTGGGAGAGGCATCGGCTCGTATCGAGTAAAAACGCGACGACGATGATGATACGGATGCGATAATAAATTTGGGAATCGTCGCGAGTTTAGTGGAGGAGCGAACGATGCCGATCGGTGGGTTCGGCGATGAGCGATGGAGGTCGTTATCACCGCGTACGATGATGAACATCGTCGTTCGCCGCGTATCGATCGATCAGGATCGACGAACGAGGGAATTCGTTGTATACACAGCGATTAGCTGTCCAATTAATCACGGGAATCAAATCGAATAATTAAGGCGCGTAATTAATTTATACCATTATGGGAGCTAATTTGAATATTTCCTGCTCTCTCGCCTCGGAATCTATGCTTCGTCTTAACGAGCCTGACAGTTCGTAGCATCTGGCGATTAGTGTAACGCGGTCGGTTATAACGACGACGAGAACACCGTGTAACTCGCGGAGAAAAACGTAGCCGAGGGCAGCGGCGAGCTGCCGATCATTTTTTGACTTATCAACGAAAAGCGACCGACTCTGGGCTAGGAAGCCGTTAGATTCGCGTTTATCGCTATCCATTCGCAAGGATCGGATTTTTACGCGAGATCGCTGATGAACGCGATTATTCCGAAATACGCGATTTTTTAAATTTTTCCTTTCCACCGCGGGAAGATCATCGAAAAATGCTTCTGTCCCCCGAAACGGCTTGAATAAACGATTTTGCCACGATTTTCTAGCGATAACCATTTATATAAAAAAAGGCAACTGTTTTACCGACGGTCGGTAAAACAGATCTCGTTTTTTTACCGGTGATAAAAATATAGCTACCGGCCGCCGTTAAGCTGCTCGGTCGTTACGATGGTGTGTTTGCTCGGTCGGTAAGTCACGGAATGTCAACTTTGCCGCGAAAAATTGTAGTTTTTTGGATTCAATCGCAATCGGATGAAATCGGTGATCGAACCGAGAGGGAAATCGCGGTGATTGGCGGGATTCTGAGAGGAGGAAAAAACGAGGGAGATACGTTATCGAAGCGGGGTGAGAAGTTCACCGCTGATAAATGTGGACCCGTTATTTTTCCAGCGTTATTAAAACGTCGACTTAATTGCGATTGGGTGGAAAAATTCCGACGCGGGGAATCTCGAGCTCGCGAACAGATGAGAATAAAAAAACGACTTTATCCGTTTTAATTGTCGACAAATGAGGGCACACAAAAAATTCAACTCTTCGATTGGCATTTCGAGAAAGTTCGCCCATAAACAGCACACGTCGAGGCTTTGATCGACGGGGAAGATATAAATAGAAAATCGGAATCGGTCGTGATAAGAGAATAAAAACAACGCGAATCGTTATCACTGGTTGTAAATTCTTATCAACGATTATCTCAAGCCCTCGTCATCTGACGTTGCTGCTGCGAGATTAAGGTCGCGGTGATATGCGGTCAATCTCGCGCTAATCTGCTCCTAAAAGCTCTCGCGATTCGGGGATAAACGAACGATTTTTTTTTTTCGCGGAGAACAGCTCTGGCGTTCGCATCAGACGACGTTGTTCCTCAGGCGGCCGATACCTTCGATCTCCGACTCTATAACGTCTCCTTTCTGCGAACAGAAATAAAAAGCACCGCAGCCTTACTATCATTACAATTTCATAACAATAAGAGTTATAAAGCGAATAACTTCCAAAAAACGATTTTGGGATATTCATTCAATATTTTGCCACCCAGTTTTTTTTTCTCTCGCATCGAAAGCTTTTTTACACAAATATTCGTGTAACGTACCTTGAGAAACTCCGGAGGGTCGCGCGCGAATCCGACGCCCGCTGGTGTCCCAGTCAGAATGACATCGCCGGGGAGCAGGGTGAAGAACCTGCGAGGAACAGAAGAGCACATCGAATTTAGGAGAATCGAGGAGAACTTACGAATTTAAGAATTTACGAATTTACGAATTTACGAATTTACGAATTTACGAATTTACGAATTTACGAATTTAAAAATGTACGATGCTCACTGCGATAAATAAGAGACGATGTCGCGTGGCTTGAAAATGAGCTCGCTAGTTTTCCCATCCTGCTTCGGTTGCCCGTTGACCCAAGTCTTGATCGACAGATTGTTCACGTTAGAAATGGCCTCTTTCGCGACGACTGCCGGACCCAGCGGGCAAAACGTGTCCATAGCTTTGCCGAGCAAGACTTGACCGCCGTTGAAGCCGGCGTGGTGCAAATCTCGCGCCGAAATATCTTGGGCCACCGTGTATCCGAATATGAAGTCGTCAGCCTCGTCTTGTTTCACCCCCTTCGCTTTCTTGCCGATTACTATCGCCAATTCTACTTCCCAGTCGACTTGCTGCGCGTCAAGACAATCGAAACATCAAATACCGAGCGAGGCCAGAGGGGATGTCGATCTACGAGGAATTTCCGGGGAAATTTGCATATTTCGGGTTTTTCTTACGTCAGAGTTACTCGGCAGCACCACGTTGTCCGTGGGCCCAACTACGGTGCTCGGAAATTTGCTGAAACACACGGGATTCTTGGGTCTATCCAGCCCCTGCGCTTTGCAGTAGCCGCTGTAGTTCAGACCGACGCAGACGAGTTTGTCCATCCGCAGGATCGGGGACAAGAAGTTGACGTTGGCCTCCGCAACCCTGTCGCGTCCTTCGGCGACGATCCTACGAAATACATGTTTGACGTGCGCAAACCTTCGAGCTGATCGCACAGAGAAAGAAATTTCATGTTTCCAGAAAAAAAATACTTATTTCAGGAAACTCGTGTTCTTGGCTTAGTTGTGCTCAAGATAAAAAGGTTTCCATTTCAATCCTAAGCGTTTTTTTCCTTGTATTAGTGGGAGATTTTTTATTCTCAGCACAACTGAAGCAAGAACCACGAGTTTCTTGAAATAATGGTTTTGTGTTGTTGAATCAATGCAATGTAAAAAAAAGTCCTCTCCAAAGATGGTGCTGTAGCTCAAGGTCACCCTTTTAATTTTAGCTTCCCATTTGAATAACATGGAAAACCGGTTTTTTTTTTAACTAAAATTGAAAGTACTTGTAATTAACTCAACTGTTCACGAACAACCATCATATATTCTTAGAGCTGACTTTTTGAGCTTTCCAAAATTCTGATCAACAATATTAGAAGACCAGTCACAATCAGAAATTCAGTAAGTTTCAGACGGCTGTAGCTGGCCTTCCAATTATGGTAATCATACGTTATTAAAGAGTTTTTGAATGCTCAAATAGGCAGCCTTCAGAATGTAGCGAATTGGGTTGATTACAAGTAATTTCAGTTTTAATGAACAATGATTGTTTTCCATGCTAATTGAATGGGGAACTCAAATTAAAAAGGGGACAGCTTGCAATTAGAGTCGAGCTACAGAGCCCTTCTTTGGCGAGGATATTTGTCTCGTCAAACACAAGCATTTGGGAGGGTTCAGTACAGAGAAAAACTTTTTTTTTTTTTTTTAAGCACCTTGATGCATACACGTGTAGACGTATGTACATACAGATGCTCGTGAAACGTGACCCTCTTTTGGCAGTCGGGTGAAAGGTTCGTAGTAGCCGATGGACCAGTTTTCTTTACGAAAGCAGCTTTAAGCTCACCTCTCGACATCAGCAAGTAGATCTTCGCCGCCCTCCAGCAATTCCTTCAGATCGTTTGGTACCCTGGAGCCTGAAGCCGACACGTTGATGATGTCGCTGCCCGGCCGAAGCTGAACACCCAACTGGCGAGTCCCACCATTTTTGTGGACGAACTGTACGAACCTGGCGGTCAAAAAAAAATTGGAGGTGGGCGCGTTTTTTTCAACGATATAAAATCGCGCGGAAACGTCGCGTTGGCGATAACTGATGACTGGGATTCGGAGTGGAATGGAAACGGGCACGAAGAACTGACGTCCTCGCTGATTGCAGCCTCGTTATTGTGATTGCTGATGAAAGCCTTGGGAAAACGTTCGAGTAGCTCTGGAGACCATTTTGGTAGGTGGATAAATCTTCGATTACGTCAATTACACTGGGAGCGAGCATATGTAGGTATACGCGGATGCATCTCGAGATAAGTGTGAAATCGAACCGCAGCGAACTCACCTCATTTTCAAAAGGTCTCGTTGACAAGCCTCGTCCAGTTCAAATGCGCCACGACACGTTTATTGTACCTCTTATCAGCTATTCACGATGCCGACGTTACGTGACGACCGACCAATCACTCCGTTTCTACCTTCGAGTGGCCTGATTATTCATCGTCGATTCGTTGCTGCCGCTTTAGATGAAATCTATCGAATGTCGGAACAACGCGACAAAGATAACTTTTATCCCACAGATCAGTATCCAGCACTTCGACCTACGATAAAGCTCGGAACAAGCCTCGACAACAGTGACGAAAATTGTCTCCAAGCTTTTTCTGCTGAGAAGCTTATCAACTAATTTACCACAAATCGCAGTCAGCGTTTTACCCACCAATTTCTCAAGAACAGGCTAATCTACCAATTTTTCCGGGAAAAACTTCTTCAGCAATTTCCCTGGAAAAAAACTTCTTCAGCAATTTTCCTGTGAAAAGCTGCTTCAGCAATCCTATTGGAAAAAGCTTCTTCAGCAATTTGCCTGGAAAAATCTGCTGCAGCAATTTTTCTCAAAAAGCTCCCTCAGCAATTTTCCTTTAAAAACTTTTTCAGCGTTTTTCTAGATTATGTGTTTTCTCATTTTCCTGCAAAAAGCTGCTACCGAAGTTTTCCTGAGCAAAGCTTCTTCAGCAATTTCTCTGTGAAAAGCAACTTTTTGGGAAAAGCTTTTTTGGCAAATTTTTCTGGGGAAATCTTTTCTAGTAATTATTCCTGGGAAAAGCATTTTCATCAATTCTTCTGGGAAATGCTTTTCCAGGTGTTCTCCTGGAAAAAAGCTCGTTCAGCAATTTTCTGGGAAATGCTTGTCTAGAAATTTGAGGAAAAGAGCTTTTCCAGAAATTTTCTCGATGGAAGACTTATTTAGACAAATCTTTGGCTCCCGAATGAAAGAGAATCGCGAAGCTCAACGTTGACAAAAGCTGACCTAACATTTCTTTTGAACGATAGTCCATGCTACTCTGATTGCGTAACGACAATAGCAACGCTGATAACGCCTCGATAGAGAGATAATGACATCGTAACGAGCTAACGTGCGCTCTCTCCCACCCTCTGAAATGAATTCATGAACGATCCGTGTTTTGGAATTAAGCGGAGGTAGAGCGCAGTAGTGAAGAAATGACAAGATTTTAACGAAAAGATCATTTTTATCAGCGTCAACGTTAGACGAATGAAAATCAACAACATATTCTCAAGTAACAATGATTAAATCTTAACAATTTAGACGAACGGTGCCGTTCGGACCATTCATAAGTACGATTTCCACATTTTCGTCCTCGTGAAATGTTTCTTTCTCCGTTCGTCTCGGACACATGTTTTCGTGATAATATTGAAAAATTGATTGCTCGACAGCGAGCCGGAAACAACCGTCGTTACTACGAATATCTCGAGAATCAATGATAAACGATGCCAATTACAGCACGAGCGTGGATTACTATTATTATTGATTGTCAATTTTTAGCAACGATTATTTCCAAAATTCGCTATCACGAGTCCCTGAGGTGGTTAGGTGATACGATCCTGTGAGCTTGCAAGCTTCGGTTAACCTTTGGATGGAAGACTTCTCTGTCGTGGAAAATAATCTATGTTTCTCGTAGAACTTGCGACGTGCACAGATTTCTCCATCAGACTACGTTGTTTCGCAGACGTCCGATACTCTCGATTTCTGATTCGAGAATGTCTCCTTTCTGCAACAGAAATAAAACCAGGGTCAACATCCACCATCCCTCCCTCGATCCGCGCCAAAGTACCTTGAGGGATTCCGGTGGGTTGCGAGCGAAGCCAACGCCACCTGGTGTACCGGTCAGGATAACATCGCCGGGAAGCAGGGTGAAGAACCTGAGAGAAGAAGAATTGCAACGCTCAAATTATCGAGGACTCGCAAATTCGTAGAGAGTTAGTCTCGCAGGTATAGTCTGCTATGCCTACTTACTGAGAGAGATAGGCCACAAGGTCACGCGGCTTGAAGATCAGCTCGCTAGTGTTTCCATCCTGCTTCAGCTGCCCGTTCACCCAGGTTTTTATCGACAAATTGTTCACGTCGGAGATGGCTTCCTTCGCTACGACTGCCGGTCCCAGCGGACAAAACGTGTCCATCGCTTTGCCAAGTAAGAATTGGCCACCGTTGCGGTTTCCCTTCTGCCAATCTCTGGCCGAAATGTCTTGAGCCACCGTATAGCCAAATATGTAGTCGTCAGCCTCGTGATTGTTCAGTCCCTTCGCTTTCTTACCGATCACTATCGCCAGCTCGACTTCCCAGTCGACTTTCTGCGAAGAAGAACAAATCAGAAATCATTATTTGTGGCGAATTATCGTTGAACCTATTCAACCTGCCAGATGGATGGGCTGGTTTGTTTTTCGCAATATTCTTAGCACTCACATCCGATATACTTGGTAAGGCGACGTCGTCGTTTGGCCCGATGACGTTGCTGGGAAATTTGCTGAAGACGACAGGACTCTTCGGCATCTCTAATCCTTGTTCCTTGCAGTGACCACTGTAATTGAGACCGATGCAGGCCAACTTATCCATCCGGAGTACCGGGGCCAGGAAATTAACGTCGGTCTCTCGAACGATGCTGCGTCCTTCGGCAACTATCCTGAGAAAAGTAGTTTTTCTTAACTCGTTCGAGCTACCAATTCGTCTTGCTTGTTCACCGTCGATGGTGAATTTGTGAGCACGAGAAAACAATAAAAAAGGGAAAATCGAAGAATAAGATGTGAATTCACAGGAATGAAACTTGGTGAATCATTGTGTATCGGCAGCCCGTTATTCATTACGCAAGCATTGGAATAAATGAGAATTCAACGTTAATCGAATGCCTATCGTCGTAGTTGTATTTATATGGTGAATAAAATTTATACCATAACGATAGAAAATAATTAATAATAGTGATAAAGTTAAATTGATCATTGCGAGAAAATAATAATTCATTGAAATCCATTACTCGTTTGTTATTCGAGAATCGAGCCTCGGCTCGCAAATCTTGTTGAGATATAAAGCGAGAGAGGCGATTGAATTAAAATTCGATGTACGTGACCGAATCGCCGGCTCGATGCGAGACAAGAAATCTAAATTCGTACTCACGTCGCGATGCGAAATACTCTTATTGTATTTTTTTAGATAAAACCAAGGTCAGGCAATGACGAGGCACGAAAATTCAGAAGGAAAGAGTTTCAGCTGACGATTAAGAAATAGAAAAAAGAGTGAGAAAACATGTGAAAACTGCAGAGAATATGAGAAAATAAACCTGAGTGGAACAAAAATGAAAGGGAAATCTGATAACATTGCAAGCAGGAGAGGACTAAAGGATAGAAACGTATAAACGTATTTTTCACAATAAAGAGAGGCCTAAACAAATAAAAACTCGGTTATTATATTAACAACGTAAATAAATTCCAATGATTGCCGCACGAGACAGCTGTGCAATTATGATTACAATTATCTACAGACTGACGATAATTGAATTTCATATCGAGGTTGAAAATACCAGCCGGCGAAATTAATCTTGGATTTTCGAGCCTTGAGTGCCCGACGGATAATTAAGTTTTATCGTTGCGGTTGGAAAAAAATAGGCTGCATGTCTTTCAGGCGTAAGGTGCGGTCAGATAAGATATTGAGCAATATCGCGAAAATACGGTCCAGTCGACTCGTTGCGTTGCTTTATGGGGAAGAGAAATTCGTTGTACAGTGATTAGTCCCCTCCGACAAAAGGTTCATCTCAATGATCTATAATAGTCATGACGATGTATCCAAATACTTCTGGTGTTTCAAAATTGTATGTTCATAAAGCCAAGGTTGTTTGCAAACTTTCACTCGGATATTTGGCTTCCGCTGGAACCTCGCGAGGAGGAATAGATTCCGTGTCGACAATAAATTCTCTGAGTCTCTGAGAAAAGTGTTTGTTCGATAATTGTAATGTTTATCATGTAAGTATAACACGAGTCATATTATGCGACAAGCGAGCTCCTGCAAAGTGGAAGTCTGTAGAGCGATATGGTTGATTTCGAGTGGCTCGAATTGGAGATAGCCAATGAAAGTATCATCTTTGTACTAGGTTCGTACCTTTCGATGGTTCTTTACGTGTAACGACAGTGAACTACGTACTTGGGCTGTGATTATTTATCAACACTTGGCGATTGCTACGAGATTAGTAGACGTTATGGGTCACAACGCTTGGCTCGGTGAGCCAAGTATTATCAGTAATAAATGCAACAGCTGAGACTCTCTCGAATATAGTTTGGGTAGCATTGTTATAAGTTTAGGGGAATGCATGCCACAAGAAGCTCACAATCAGCTTCGAAAAAAGGTCAAAGCAAGCTTTTACCACGACCAACCTCTTCAAAGCTTCCATAAGGTCGAGATCTTGATCCCTGAATGAACGAAACCAAATTTAAAATACATATGAACATTCCCTCTGTCCAAATGGCAAATGATTTATCAACGTTTGATTATAACTTCTAATAACCTGCCGCATCAAATTTCATTTGGGAAGTGCGACGCGGTTTCACAATCGGATGAGTCTATATCAATGAAACTGGAGGAAACTATTGTTTCGAACGATTCCAGAAAATCGTAGAGGCAAGTTGAATGTTAAGGTATTGTTTCAAAGTTCTTATAAGTTGGAGTTAGCATGGTTGTAGCACGAGCAAGTATCGTTCCAGTTGACTTTGGATATTCAGAATATACTATCGTCGAGCGGTGAATCGAATTGCTAATTATAGTATGGTAACAGGGAACGTCGCAGAAATTGTTTGAGAAATGTCTGTCTACAGTCGAAGGAAAAACCGAGCTGCCGAACGAGTCCGAGTCTGGTACGTCTGCCAAACTTGAGCAGAATAATAAACACGTACTCCTGAGAGCCTTTTTTCCTGTGTTCTCTCAACCTTGGAGACTGTAAACATTGCAGCACTTGAAAGTCGTGCCGAGAAAATATAATACTAGCAGGGCTGTGATGTTTGTTCGAATAGATAATAGAGTAATGCCTAGGTTGTCTCGACTACTGTCAAAACTGGGCTGACTTGTTTACGTGTTAGCAAATAAGGCAGAAATTTTTTGTAGCTTTTCAAAGAAGTTGCCAGGATCGCACTCGCGATAGAGGTGATAGAGGTCGAATAGCTTGCTTTTCGAGGAGCGTTAGCGGTATCATCGCTGGTGAGTTTCTGGTAGCTTTACCTTTTGGCCTTCTTCAGAAGATCCTCGCCCCCCTCCAAGAATTTTTTCAGATTATTCGGCATTCTCGAGTCGACCGCCGACACGTCGATGATATCTCCGCCTTGTTGGAGCTGAACACCCAAATGTTGCGGCCCCCCATTTTTATTAACAAACTGTATGAACCTGGAGAACAAAAAACAGAAGTCAACAAATAGGAGAAATTCCAACTTGTCACGATATTTAACGCATCGCTCTAATTTGGTATTTACCCAAATAAATACAAAGAGTCATATATTAGGCCTTTACATAAGCAGGGTGATGTTGCTGGCATAAATAACTATAGACCGATAAATAAGCCTAGCGTGCTTGCTGAAATATTTGACCAAGTCATTTATGGCACTTTATCTTTATATCTGACTAAATGTATAATCCAGAGTCGGCATGGTTTCATGAGGTATAGATCTACTGTTTCCAACTTATCGGTTTACTTGGAATGTTTGGTTGATAACTTGAGTAATAGCGAGTCCCTTAGATGCAATCTCTACAGACTTCTCTAGGGCCTTTGATGTGGTTAACATGGATCTTCTCCTCAGGACACAATGTGTTCAAATACATTGCCATATATCAAATCCAAGAAGTAGCATTTAACTTTGCCGGTTTCACGTTGGTGAAAGTATATTCGAACAGGGACCTAGGAATTATATTTGACTCTACATTCAAATTTCAGATGCATATTGACCATATTAAGAATATTGCGACCGAAGTTTGAATTTTCTCAAGAGATTTACACGCAACTTCATGTCAGTAATACCCTTTAGGACGCTATATTATTCATTACTCTTCCTATTACTTAGTTATGGATCAGTCATTTGGAATCCGAACTCAGCAATACAGATTTCATTGCTTGAAAGAGTTAATCATGGCTTCCCCAGATACGTTTCTTATAAAATTGGCTTTCCAAAGAGAATTACTGACCACCATTAGAGTTTAATGAGTGCTAAGCTAGATATCTCAACGTTGGAATCTTCTAGACGCAGGAGTGATTTATTATTTATATTCAATTCAGTTACCAACCGTATTGATTGTTCTTTTCTCCTCTCTAAGATTAATTTTCATATTCCGCCGAGACCATTGAGAAACAAACATCAATACTTTAAATTACCACTGATAAGGAATGAGATTAATTATCGTTCACCCATAGCGAGAGTAACAGAGATATGGAATAAAAATTGTGTTTGGTTCTATATTTATAATTCCAGTTTGTATGATACCAAAGCCATGTCCAAGAAGCTGTATGCGTACAGTTCAACAATAATTTTATTATACTGTTATTTAATGTAAATCTTTTTATTCCTTTATCTACTGAATTATGTTTAGTTATGCAGTGACATCTAAGTGACTTTGAATTATCTTTTGTATAAAGATAAACCTTCTGCATAATGGGCCTGCCCCGTAAGTTGCATAAATAAATAAATGAATAAATAAATAAATTGAGATATTCTAATTGCAATATCTTACAAATTTTTAGAAGACCTAGGTTTGTGGCAGAATTTTTGTTTATGAATTAATAAACCTGAGCCTAGGTTCAGATCAGAATGATAAGAATATAGGCCGTGCATATGTTCTCAGTATCTCACATGCGCATATACATAGTCATACAACTGAGCAGTATTGGTTTGACCGTACCAGTTTGTTTTCATTGGCTGGTAAGATGTATGAAATACAAAACACCTATTACCATTGAATTCGAAATATCGTTATTACAGGGCTCATATTATTGAAATACAAAGTACAATCGTATTTAAAGAAAGCCTCAAATAGGGAAATGCTATTAGCTTTTCACTTTTGTCACAGCGTTACTACTTCTATAGTATTTTCTATGGTAGCATCGATATCGAATCTAAGAAACTCAGTTAGTTTTACTATCATGCTTCCTTTAGCCATGATCATGTTAATATTACAAGTATGTATGAGTTTACTGGGATATTTGAAAAATTCTTTTTCGTAAAAGAAATTTTTGCTAGTAAGGGCTGACATTAATTAACTTAAGCTTTGGGGAAATGGCGCTGCATGTGAGAAAGCATTAACATATCATGTTCACAAAATTCAAAATTTCGAACGTCGACGGTACGTCACGTGACTAAAAACGTATGTCGATTGTTTCGGACGTCAGTTTTCGGCACCTTCGCGGAACCACAGCTCATTACCGAATGTAAGAGATTTTCTCCCATTTTCATTCAATGTCTTGATATTTTTTATGCCGATAGAAATTGTAGCACGTGTACTGATATCATGAATATTTCCTGATCATTTATTTCTCTCGAAATATACACGTAGACCGAACGTAACCTCGAAACTTTGCCGCGTACCAGTAACAAGCCTACGAAAGCGCCAGCAGACAATTTTTGTGTACGTCATATGATGTAATACTACGCAACGCGAATGCAATGCAAAAAGCATTACGATTCCTTTCTCAGCCTCATAAATCGTCGACCATTTCTATATTTCTGCTACTGTAGAATACCGAAAGAAAAATCATATTCGCTGTACAAAAAATTTTAACGAATGCGAGACTCGCGTACGACTTAGGTACGACTGAAATCTCCGAACATTGGTCGTTAGATGCCTGTAGAAATATAGGTAAGCATGCAGGTGAAATTTACATTTTCTATTTCCATTCGAAGTTAAAATCACAGGCGCATCTATTTGCGTATGTAATGAGACGGTATTTCGATTCTCAGTTCACGGTGCGTCATATCTCGCAAACAAACCTGCCATAAAAACATGACTGCATAAGTACTTAATGTCCCCGTAAGATTTCGATTGTTTTTATCATTATGCCCTACTAGGGAAAAATAGATTAGGCGAATAATTTTCGGTAGTTGAATTTCCGTCTTTCTACCTAACCACTGATTGTTGAAAAAGCGAAACAAATGACAACGCGACAGAGCAAATCATATGTATATATATATAGAACATGACACAACGTGATAAGGTCGGGTAATGTAATGTTCGAATAACTCGTATTCAGCTCTCATTCTAAGCCCAATTTAAGATTTTATCACAGCTGTTAATGCGTCTACACAAATTCGAGGATATCTCTTCGGTGACATGCGAATTCGTATGCTGGGGAAAGTTATTCGAGAAGTCGGCGAACGTGCTGGAAACATATATTCGTGGTAATGTTCTGGAAACTTATGATCAATATTTCAGAAATCTTTCGTGTGCGTGCGAACACATCACGGGGGCGGTATCCAGCAGTTGGAACTCGCTAATCACAAGCTTGTAAATGATGAAAAGCGTGACTAATTAAGTTTCGACGGAAAGGGGGCAATAATCGATAATACGGCTGCAATTGATGTCGCCACGTGAGTCTCCGCTCAATACATCGTATATATTCATAGCACACGCATACACATATGTATATGCACACACACACGCTCGGTGCATCGCGTATTTGTATGTATCACTTACTTTTACGTAATGTGTCGTATAGTTCTAAGCATATGTTTCATCGGCCCCCCCCCCCCCCGTGTGTGTGTGTGTGTGTGTTACGCGACACGAGCTACCGGTTACTTACGCATACAGAAACTGCGCCGTTACCGGCGCGACGTACTCACCTCATTTCCAGCGATCCTGTTGTCGAGAAGTCTCTGTTCGAAACACGAAGAAAATGCGCGGCGTTACTTTTATTACGAGACTTATCAGCTATCGACACTCTTGAAGCAAGACACGCCCTGCTGATCACTTTGATCGTGTTATTGAACGGCATGATTATGTGAAAGTACGATATCGTCGCGCGGTTTCCTCTTCGCGACTAGCGGAATCGATAGAGTTTTGGAACAGGACTACACGCGCGCACGGCTGGGGAGGTGTGATAATGATATGGAGAATGTATCGTCGTGGTACGCACCGCCGCTCGTCGTGACGACCGACGAGTTTCGACTGAGGCGCCGACACGTAGGGCTCGAGATATAACAACCGGCTCTTCTCGTTGTATTGGCGAAATGCCATTCGTTTAGAGTAGGGAGAAGGATTTGGAGGAAATTACAAAGTGTAGCGAACGTTTTCGTGATAAAAATTCCAGATGGATGGGACCCGCGCGGATTAATAGTGATCCCCATTGATCTGAGATAATGTATTTGATTGCGATAAAATCGATCGTTACCGCACGAAGATTCATTTGTCCAGTTGTACATGATGTTATTTTCGCATCAGCGTTCGTTGAGTGACAGGGAAGAGAAAACTTGATGATCTAACAACCTATGGCACGTGGGATCTGTATTCCAGTATTCCAGAACCCAAAACCGATGGTTGCTGAAATCTTTCCCTATTTACTCTGAGAACGATTATCCTGGCGGTGTATGAACAAAAATTGAGATTTCCACGATAAAAATCCTCGAGGGCCTTTCAAAAATACTTCAATTTCAACCAGAATGCATTTACTTTCGTCGTCACGTTTCCTTATACTAGATTTTTTTCTATAACCATTGCGATATCTTGGTCGAATGTGAGCATTACAGCTCGACAACTCATCATCGAGCTTCTCTTCGGTTCTTCTTATTGAATTTCAATGCTGCGGACTGCAAGCTCCTTCGAACAGTTGAAATTCAGGGACAATTTTTCATTATTACGTAGGCTACGTAACTTTCAGTATTATGTAGTCGCGCGGTTGGGAAAAGTAAGAACGGAGACAATTTATATTCTTATTTGTAAACTAATGATACTTTATTATTGAAGTTGCGGAAATTATTGAGGTGCTATTGGCTTTTTTCTAGTGATCCAAAACTCTTCTCGCGTATGATAGGGATTGTAAGGATCGTCCACGTAGTATTTTGGTCTTCGCCAATAAGCCGTCACCATTTTATCCAATAGCCACGCTTGGGTCGCGTTCACAAAAACGTGCTGTCGCAGGCGACGTCGGAGAGCTGGAGATTTTTTCCATAGTTTCTTGTGACGACCAGCCCTCGTGCGAATCCATCCACCCCTATAATTCACGATCAATGAATTGCAATGTTCAAACCATTTTTCTCGATGATGCAATTCGACATTTTCTCTGATATATACAATATCCTTCACCAATAATCGAAACTGTATTCCCAATCAGAATAGACTGCAGGGGAAAATGGATGAGAAACGACTATTCACAAAATTTAGTTCAACTCAAATCTGGAATTGTATTCCGTACACGAATTCCAACAAAACTATCTCACCAATGTAGTCTGTAAAAGCGTTTGAGGACTGCTTTAACACATTTCCTCTTTCCTTTTCGCAGTGAGAATTTTGTCAGGCTTCTGGATTCAGGTCGCAGTGGTTGTAGAACAGCTGGCAGAATTGGTTTGATGATCGGTTGGCTGTAACCAATTACAGAAAAATAAAAGAGAGTCAAGAGAAAGTAAGTTCGAGCGTGAAAAGCTCACCTGAGAAGTGTTGGTGGTCGATGAAGATCATATCGTTGGTGATAGTTCGTCGCAAACGAGGCCAGACATCGGTTATTCGCGTTAACGAGCTTCGGAAGATTCAAATTTCCCGGGCTCGTTAAAACAGCACGTGCCGTTCCTACAGCTGAAAGAAAATGGCCGCTGGTTCAGTTCCGCCGTTCCGCTCGAGGTAACCTCAAATACGCGTCTATTGGCGAGTATTTACAGCAGGTTACAGAATAACTGGCTGCCGTTGCTCGCGACGCGGTAGCCGAGGCTTCATTTACGGGAGAGATGCTATTACAGAAGAACAATAAAGTCATTGACAGCTAATATTTACCTCGAGTTAACGAGCCAACAATGCGCAGCATTCTGCTTCTCCAACTCGGTCAAGTTCGATGATCGTTGACGAGCTGTTTCGTACCGTCGTTCCCTTTTTCCCTTGGCTGCCTGACCGGCCACCCGAAAATGTTCCGGATTGGATTTAAATTACCGTGCAACGGTCTGAATCGGGTACGTAACTGTCCTGTTAAAAAACCGAAGTGAAATATCATCTTCGTTCCTCAAATTCTCCATCGTAAGATCTTTCATGATCCGTGAGAAATATCATTTTTAACCTTCCTTGACCCGATCGTGTTTCCTATACCGCATCACCGAGTTATTTCTACAAAACGATGACACGAATCATCCCGATGAATTTCATCGGTGAACAGATATTCAACGGACACGCTCGAAATTAAGACGAAATAGTGATACTATCGACGTTTCAAAGATCTGTCATCGATTTTTTCTAGCCTGTCATTGTCGATATTTCGAACAAAATGGCTCGAAATACTGCTTACATAAGCTTCCAGCTGACCTCATCTGTTTTGTTTCAGGTAAAAAGACACGGATATTCCACGATTTATCTAACGACACGGAAATATGAGACGAGATCTCGTATTAAATGTGAACCAGAGGGCAGGTTAGTACATCTTCGAGCATTTACTTTCATGGAACTGTCCTAACCCTAAAACCTTGTCGAAGCACTTTATTTCTATCCTCTCGACGCAGTATTGTCTTTAACGAAGATACAACTCTGTTGGCTAGGCTTATTTTTAAAACTATCACTTCTTCTTGGTAATATTCGAGCATCGTTAGAAAAGTGAGGTTACGTAGCTTCACCTTGTGCTGCCAACATTCCTCCTTACCTTGACCTTGAATCATGAAACCGACCTTAGATCCTGAAAACCTAATCTCGATTCCGGTGCGACGTCGTCTTCAATGATAAATTTCAAATTAGTCCGAATCACAATTGCCAAATGTAATTTAGAATAAGCATACTTCGGCCACATATTTTCATTACGCAAAATGACTGGACGCAATGGAAAAGATTATGTATGGTTCTCGAAAATTTCAGACATGTATTTACAACTATAATGCTCTTTCTTCTTACATACATTACATGATACGTAACAGTATAGTGTAACATAGTTCTAAAATGGAAATTACTAGCTTTAATCGAGAGCTTGAGCACCGCAAGAATAACGATGTGACCCAGTCAGTTGTAGTAGTAATCAGAGGTTTGGTTCTCGGAATGCGAACCATCAGTGATACGCTGTGAATAAACCATATCGCGTACTTGACACTCTCGGAAGACAGATTTCTCGGAAGTAAGGTCTCTTTAACGAGCACTATCAACATTATAGCCTGAATTCCTTCTTACATTCAGTTTTTATTCTAAAAATTTACTTATAATTATATACTGTATCAATAGTTGTTTCTCTTGTTTTTATTTTCACGCAATTCTAAAGGATCACTCCATATGGGTAACACTTCACGTATATTGGAATAGCAATAGGAGCAGATAGTCGAAACATTCATATTTAGGGATACTAATCACTGGACATTTATTTTTATACTTCCAAACGTTTTTTTTCTAGGCTTTGCAAGGACGTTAAGCTTATGTCCAGATTTTCTGGACTTAAGTACTCCACTGGGTCACCGAAAAGGTATTTGAACTTCATATACCAAACTATGGGGCTTACTTACTTTGCTAATAGATTAAGATAGAGTTTGGTCGAGTAATTTGGGGAAAAATTTAATTTGTTCATGATTTTGATACTGCACGAAAGTCATTTTTACTCTCGGATGTGAAAAAAAGGTTTTCGAAGTACCTCGCGTACTCGAGATACGTGTTATCTACGCATGTGATATTCTTATCTGATGATTTTTGCATATAACGTTGATGCAATCCGTCGTATGCTCGAGTATGGGATGGCTATGATTTACGATAATCGTAAACTATAGGATAAATAATGCTAATGGGATTTCTGTATCCAAAGCGAGAAGAGTCGAGGATCGGGTGGCCTGTTGACTCTCGGAGCTTTGACGTTAGGTACCATCGGTATACTGACGTATGCCAAACAAGACCCTGAATTTAGAAAGACTCTGGAAGAATGGATTCCTGGTAGCAAAAGTGCCATTGAGATTATCTTTCAAGAAGACGGCAACTACTTTCAATTCTTAACCGACTTCTTCAAGTCGATGAATCAAACGTGAGAATTACAAGCTACATATATTTTAACGTCATCGATCTCTTGTCAAAATTTCAATTTTTCAGGATATCAGATCTTATTTCTTCAGAGGAGCCAAAGAAAGAAGAGAAACCAGCTAAACTCGACCGTAAGACAACAATAGATGATTATATACGTGAGCCCCGTTCCTACGTACGCTAACTATTAACCATTTCCTACGATGAATAACGATTTACCTTTCCGAAGTCAATAATATGCTTTAATTGCAACTTTGATATTTGATTGATTTTACACTTTTCGCCCTTCGCGTATAACTATTTCTATGTTCATTTTTATTTGCATAACATTTCTAACCGGTTTGCTCCACTCACATTCCTCCGTTAGCACCAAAACCAGCTTTTGAACCGTTGGTTGCAAAAAAGGAGCCACCAGTCAAGAAGCCTCACACCGAAATTCGTATTAGCAACGATCGCGGCGGAGATGTCCAAGTTGGTGCGTAATTGATTAGTCGTATTAGCAATGACGCGTCGCATTCTAGCAAGAGAGTCTTGTATATCATGAGCATCGCGTGGCCTTCGAGGAGTAATTTATTTTTTTATAGTTCCAGTGATCGAGAAACCTGCGCCACCACCAAAAAATATTCCAGTCGATCTGTTGCCGGCTAATTTGGTCGAACTGGAACATCACAGCGGTCAAGCGGCGTCGCGAGCCATTTCTGCATACAAGACAGCGAGTCATGCCATAGAAGACTATAATAAGGATGTCGTGAGGATTGTCGAAGGAAATGGCGACACCATAGGAGAAAATGTTTGGGAGAGGTACGTGACCTTTGGACATTCCACAATGTTTAAGTAACGCGCCTCGAGCCTCTTCTCGAGTACCTCATTTGTAAATATTTATCTTCTATTAATATCCCAGAAGTTGTAAACAAAAATTTTGGTTGGTACTTTACAGATTGAAAGATGCGACACAGAAACGGAAAGAAGCGTTACGTGGAGCCGAAGAGCATGCCAAGGACGCCGTAGACTCGTTGCAAAAATTGTACGCGTCCATCGATGATCCCAAGTTCCAAGCACCAGAGCTGACCAAGACCATTGCCAAGCAAAACATTAAAAAAATCGTGAACGACGTAGACCAGGCCAAAGAGCAATTCGAGAATCACGTGAAAAGTGCTAATGTCACGGAGCGCTATTGGAAGCAAGTAGCGAAAGCAAGAAAGACCTTCGAGGAAGAGCTGGAAATCCTATTCCCGAATGTTAACATCGCCGACAAGAAGTTATCCGTGGACGAAGAGTCCTTCGATTTGTTCGTCCTTCACATGTACAACAAAGTGAATTACCTTCAACAGGAGTTGGAGAAGTTGCAGGTGAGTTTCTGCACTTTTCATTTAATTTTGCAAATCGCAGCATTTTTTCACTTTTTTCCATTTCCTACCCCTCGACATTGCCATTTTTCTACGACATCAGCACCTTCAGTTTTCACTTCACTCTGTGTACGCAGTTCGATAAGATCGATGTACGATCTTTATAAAATGCGTATCTTGCTTTGACTTTTCACAGACTATCGATGAAATGAAGATCAAGGCAGCACTGAGATCCCACGGTGATGACAACGAGCGCGCGAAAATCGATGCCCTAGTCAGTACCGAATCGAACAAAGCAAAGCTGGCTCTTCACGACGAGTTTTCGAAAAAGGTAAGTGTACACCGAAGTTGGTTCTCCTCAACTCGCGTAACGCGACCAATATTGCTCGAATGTATTCCCAAAAATTGTTCGATCCTTCAGCCTCGGTAAGGCTCTCAGTTTTTCCCTCGCAACGAGGTACCACTCATTGTGCACAGAATTAGGTAACCCGTGTCTCACCAGCGTTATTCTGTAACGGAGCCACCAAGGAGAACTTGGCGAAAGGTTGTCAAGCGGAGAATGAAATGTCGCTCGTATTTATCTTTGAGTAGCCGTCACAGCTTTTGCTGTAAAATTTTTCTTACAAAGGATTCCATGAAAGAGCTTCTTGATCTTTGAGGCGGAAATAATTGTACGGAGAGAAAAGCCCTCGCAGCTCGCCAAAGTCTTCCGTTCAGATTAGCCAGAGAATCTGCCTTTGTAATAAAAACGGAAGGAGAACTTCGCCCACATCACGCGTGATTGATTAACATTTTTCCAACGTCGTGGCTCGTCTCCACATTAAAAAAAAAAAAAAAAAAAAAAAAGACTCCATGCAGCAGGATCGAATCCGTTGATCCCTCGGAGGAAGCGAGAAAGACTGGAGCAAATAAGTGGAGGGAGCTAGGAGTACGAGGCTACACAACGACACAGGACTCTCGAACGTGCCTGGATCGTCGACGCGCAGGTGATATCGCTATGCTGTCACCAGCTAGAAACGCAGGACATCGACATCCTGTTCGGTCATCGACTATAGCCAATACCACTATCCTTTCGCCAGCTGACGGACGATATTAGAGAGAACTAGCCTATCGGTACAGTCGGCTGAGCCCGTCCAGTCCCAAAGAGATATAACTGGTACCTCCTGCCTCCGGAATATTGGCTACGTGCCAAATGGAAATAGATAAAAAGTTCCAACCTCGTTCGTGGGGTGGGCAGACGTTGCAGCTACCCCCATCGCCCCACTCGTACCTACGATCCGTTGAATTTCGACTAAAAGAGTTATAGCGGCCACGTACCGTCCGCGTCCACCTGATACACACAGGCGATAGAGAGATAGGAGAGAGGAGGTCGCGAGTACGCCGCGGGGTATACAACGTCAACCTCTTTTCATCATTACCATTCTCGTTCCATCTCCTTTCATTACCATTCGACCGCGAGATAAAGAACCAGCGAAGAGAGGCCGCCAGCAGCGAATATCTTTATTTATATTCTCCCCAACTTCTTCGTTCGTTCCAACCGCACGCCATCTCTGCCCTTCGGATGATGACGATTTTGGCTAGCAATGATGCATTGGCGCGTGATCGTCTCGTTGGCGATACTTCCGCGAGTTCTAAGAGACCCGAGAAGCTTGCCGAAGGAGTTCTCGTCGTCTCCCTTCATCTACAAATAGTCGTTAGAGATTTCCAGAGTAAACTTTCAGCTGTATGCCTTCGCGGACTCCTCGAGTACTACTCGCGTGCATCTGATCCTTTTCACGCGACGCAACTCCACGGGCGTTATTTTTCCTCGACGTACACGTAAACCTCGCGAATACTCGGTGTTCTGTGATTTCATCTCTCCTTGCACCACTTCGAACGAGGCAATACGAAGGGATCTTATTTTACGATCGGAGGGGACTTACTTCGAGTGATATTAAATATTAAGTTTCAGCCTCGGAACCCAGCCGTTTCGCGCGTAAAAAAATGCCGTGCGAAGTATCCGAGCTTTTATCGCCTTCCATCGCTGCCGAAAAAAAGAAGAGAGAGGAAAAAGAAAACCATCGATGAATGCCGAAGTTATTGACAAAAATCGCAAATCGAGCAGCAAATAAGAGGACGAGTGCTTTCGGCGTCGAGAAACTGCAGGCTTTATTTTTCGATCTTACCTGCAGCTCCGAATCAATTCCAGCATCGTATATATCTATACACATCGACGCAATTCCGAACGGATTGTTCATCCGCCTCATATGAATGCGGCGGGACGCGGACGACTAGAAACGGGGCCACCGATTGTACCGATTGCCGGGGGAATATATCCTTTTACGCTCGAAATTCGATCGGTAAAGTGCTTTTTAAAAATCATATTCCTTTTTTGCCACGGCAATCGACGCTCGTTTAGCGCCGACGAGAGCCTCTGGCGAGTTCAATTTCTCTTTCGCGCGAACACTCGCTGCGTCGAAGGAGCGCAAATGAGTCCAAAAAAAAAACCCAAAAAAAAGCTAACGCCTATCGCGCCGAGTGAAAAATATATGGGGCGTTCCAGGCCAAACCGAACGATTTCAATGTTGCTAACAAATTTTTGGAACTCCTTTCTAAAAAGTATGCGAGTAAAGGATATTTCAGCCACAACACGTTCGATTTTGGAGCGGTTCGAAGAAGTTGTGGAAAATTTTTAAAAAAAATGAGGAAAATTTAAATTAGTCAAATTGTCCCATTCGCATGGAATGCCCCGTAGGAGGAGAAGGATAAATCGGTAATTATTTATCGGGACTCGATGACCGCGTACCTGTGGCGCTTATTACCGTCTTTGAGGAAAGACTGTCGTCGTTGCCCGAGGCGACAAACTTTGATTAATTATCTGCCTCGTCCTGTACCCAACCTAAACTCGTGGCAACACCATCATTGCCGAGTGACCCGTACCAAATCCTCTCTACGCCTCGAGGAGGCCGAGAGAGCTTCTGTGTGTACGTGTATTGCGTAGGCGGAGTGTAGATTGGGAAGCCTCGAGGGTCCCCGCTCCCTCTCTCCCTCTCTCTCTCTCTCTCGCTCTCTCGTCGCGCTCGCAGACTCTTGTCCACGACGCGGAGCGAGAGGGACGAGGCGTAGATGAACCGTGAATAATTCACACAGTTTGCAGACTGCAGTTTTCTCGGTCTTGGAAATTATATACCGACCTCACTCGTCGCTCCATCCTTTTGCGAAACGACGCGCAAAGTGTCGCGACCTTCCTCGTCCCAGGATAAGTAACACCTGGGGTGTGACCCATATACAGGGTGAAGCATTTCTGCGTTTATGCCAGAATTATTTGAACCGTCTACTATACCGGATTAATACTGTCAATCTTCGACTTGTTCCACATCGATATCTCGAACAGCTCGCGATTTCAAATTTTTCATTTTTGCTGGCATTTTGAAACCCGACCAAAAAACCAACGTTTGAGCCCCTCTCAAAAATACTCAAGATTGAAAAAAAAACTGCAGTGTTACCTCGCTACATGTGTGTAGAAAAAGCGTGCAAAAAATCAAACCGATCGGTTCAGTACATTTCGAGGGACAGTGTCCACCGACTTTTGGAGAGCAACTTGTGGGAAATCGATTTGAAGCTCGACATTGAGAAATTTCAAAATAAAGAGCTATTTTTTTTCTACTTACGTCGAGTCGTTAGAGTCGGATCTGTGATCAGAGGTGTCCAAAATACGTCGTCGCTCTTGTCTACGGCTAACCCGACCTTCTTGCTTCGCAGCATAGTTTTGATTTCGTACTAAAAATGCTGTACCTCCGTCAATTTTTCTCGGATCAACTTGAAATTTTCACAGAATACTCCTGAAACATGGTGCTTCTGCCTCAATTTTTTTCGGAAATCCAAAAAAAAAATTGAAGCCGTTCTAAAAATATTTAATAACGAATTTAGTGTCGTAATGATAAAAATCGTTGGTCTTTGTTTAATTTTTGGTTGGGACTATCTCACCTCAAACTCCTTTTTAAGGAGGCCTTAAGCAGTCTTCTCTCGTCAACGAGGCTAATTTGAAAATGTTACGCGTCTACAAATTTTCATTTCGCTATTCTCTACGACCAATAACGTCAACGAGCATCGATACTCGCCAAGGATCGCAAATTGTAGAGTAACATCGAGTTTATCGTCCGGAAAATCGTGAACAACGTTGAGATCTCGGTAGTAAATTGAAAGATGAACGCGATTTCTCGTCAACATTTCGCCAATGTGACCATTCTCGTCTGCAAGTAGTGATATATCAGATAGGAGTGTTGAACGGCTCACCCTGTGCGCCGGCGACATCCAATGGCTGGAAAGCCGTTCAATACCGCAGAGTTGACTGGATTTTCATGCCTGAATGCGTATCTGCATCTTCGAACCTCTCCGTGAATACGCGATCCTTTACGTCTCTCGCAGAAACGAATATCAACCAATTTCGTTCAATCCCCAGTTTCGCAGGCTGATCCGGCCGATTTCTCGAGCGATACTCGATACTTTTGTACGACGTCTATTTTTTTCCCGCGAAGACTCTTCATCCGCACGAGAAACCTTCGCAAAAATAGCATCGCGATTTTTCGTTGCGATCGTTGGCCGCCGAAAACTTATCGACCTTCGATGGGCCAACGGAATACAATATTGCTGCGACGATTATTTTTTCTTCCTCGTTCTAGATCTTGGCGGAAAAACGGAGATTCGAGGACGAGATGAGGACGCAGCTGAAACTCCAGGCGCAGATTCACTCCGACCATCTGCGTGACGCTCTGCAACAGAAACAACGCGAAACTGAGAGGATCGTCAATCGAGCGCTGAGCGAAAGGGCGGAGGCCGAGTCCAACAAGTACAAACTCCAGCTAGCTTCCGTCGTCGGTCGAGTTCAAGGTCTCGAAGCTGCCCTAAAAGGCGAGTCCTTGCACCAATTTTTTTCCCCCAATTTTTTCCATCCTCATCGCCAATTTTTTTCTACCTTTGTTTTAACACAGCGAAAAAATGTGCATCATAGTGCAAAGTGTAGAACTTTGTGCCTCGAATATTCAACATTCCAGTGTGTTGACCTAACACAATCGCAGCGTTGTTCGCAGAGTCCGTTTTCCCACGCACAAAAGTGCTACTTGATGTAGAGTAACACTTTTTAAACCTTTTTAAAGGGAAAGGGAAAGTAAGCCTTTTTAAAGGGAAAGGCTAGTTCTCGAAATAACACTAATGTTGCGTGAAAAAAAGTCGTTAACACACATTTTTGTGTCAAACTTGGCGGAACACTTTTTACTGTGTAGAGGAGATCGTACACGTGGCCTCAACAAGCCGTAGGCCTCGTATTACAGCGACGCGACAGCAAAACACACCGCGAAAAAGCGATCGAGGACGATGGTCCGCCTAATCGTCTCGCAAAGTGGTCAGATTATCGCCCATTCAAACCACTTCCCTTCGAAACTCCATCACCCTCGTCATATTCCCCAATCCATCGGGCCTTCTTGCTGATCTGGAGTGGTCACCATTTTTCCGCGTTCCAGCAGCCGAGTAGCCCGAGTCGACCTGCGACAAGTTTATTAAAAAACCCGACTGCGTTGAGAAATACTACCGAAAGATAATTCGATGTTATTTGTTCGAATGTCAGCCCTAAAAAAACTCTGCGTCGTCGTTACGCGAAGACAGGCCGACAGATATTGAAAGGCGTCAGCATGTCTTTGTGAATCGCTCTCGAGTTTTTTGAGAAGGGGGAAGCGTGCCGCGTTCATTTTTCCTCTGCGATGTACAGAGCCGACGCCGACGCAGGGTTAACCAACTCACGAATAAAATATACCCTTTTTTCAGTTCCTGACGAGTGAAATTGGAAATCGACTTGGAAATCGTAAAGCTCTCGGCGTGTCCGACTCAAAGAGAGGGAAACTGAGTTTTTGAGATCGCGCTGAAACGCATTTTGTTGTTTGCGCGAAGACGGAGCTAGGAGAAATATCGTTGAGACAGTCTTCTTTCCTCCCTTCTCTCTCGCCTCGGTTAAATAATTTATTGTCTACGCCGACGACGCGACTCGTGCCCGAGTTCCGTATTTGGCTTTCAGACCTGGCCTTGGTTTCCTTATTTATACGGCGTCCAGAGACGCGCGCGCGATACGCAAGCCCCACTGCAACAGCATGTGTTGCAATTATAACTTTACGCATTCATCTCCACCAGGCCTGTAGTTACCCAGTTCTGCTATTTCGCCCTCCTTCTTCGTAATTGCCCTGGAGACGCGTATAGCTGTAGATGCGTAAAAACACGTGCTGTGTTTTTACAGCTTCTTTGCTGTGTCGCTGCCAAACGAGTGACTTTTCGGGCAGAGAAGTTTTACAGGCCGGATAAGGGAGGTTTTCGGGCCTTTTTTATCTATCTATTTATTTGCCTATTTATTTATTTATAATTACGTATTTATCTATTTTTTATAGCCGTATCAGCCGTATAAGAGATTCAATTCTCTACTAAATCGCAGCGTTCTGCTTTGGAGAGCTTTTCGAATCGGAAATGCTGGAATCCTATCGCGAAATCTCTCGAGATTGCTACCGGTGCCGAAAAGTTTTTCGCCAAAATTAAACTCTCGTCGAAAGTTCATTTCGATCGTTCGGACGGGAGCATCGAGTCTTGGAAACGTTATCTCGGTGGCTGTTTTCCGAGAAGTTGGAAAGAATCGCGAGACGAGGCGGACCTCGCATTTTTATGATTTTTTTCATCGAAAACAAATGAATAAGCGATAATTTATTTTTAACTGGATTGCGCGATTAAAAATGTCTGACCACTCGAAAGCGAGCGTTCTTCTTTTATTCATGACGATTTTGAGGGGAAATAAAATAAAATATAAAAATGTAACGAACGAAATGGAAATACGTTTCTGTGACTCGTTGTTATTCGGGTCTCATGGACTCAGCTTCCTGCCAAAACTCGTGAAATATTCGCGGGGTCGAAGCTATCGGTGTTTTCTTCGACCCTCCAGATGCGCCGGTATCTTACGAGCGGTCGCATCGCACGTTTCTGCCCGAGACCAAACCTTTAATATTGATACGTCGTTACTTCCGTTTTATTCTCGCGTAAAACTCGCCTCCTCTCTCATTGTTCGCGTAAGCCGAACGAGAAATATGTCGCTACGCGGGGTAGGAAGTGGATCTCAGTCCCGAGGGTGATCCGCTATCCAATTACTAGCTTACAAAGCTCTGTTACAAACCGGTAGAACTTATTAATTCTATTAGCTAAAGTAGTCGAGAGCGCGCGCGGAGCACAATCCGGTTTAAAATTCCTCAGTTCGATTGAACTTTGCCTCGATCCGGCTCTTTAGATTAACCAGATTATTTCCCCCGCGACTTTCGACTTTCCCGCTGCATTTCCAGTTTTTCCTCTCTTTCTCTCCGTTCTGACAAATGTAATTTTACGGCGAACTGAAAATGGATAAAGCCAAAAAAATTCGACGCAAAAAGTCTCGTCTCAATCCGAGCGAACTACGCGCGAAGACAAAAAGATATTTGTTTTTCTCATCCACTCGAGAAGCAACCAACTACGTAAGGTTTTTTGCCTCGCAAAAAATCACAGACGAACATTTTGGTTTTCGTGGCCTTGGCGCACATATTCATAATTATATCGACATCGATTTAATAAACGTAGCACGACGAGGGAGAAAAGCTTTTCCAATCTCTCATCGTACGCCTGAACTTTACCGTCCGTCAACGTCATCCGCCACGTTGTTAACACGCGTTGATTTTCTAGAAACTTTCCCAGAAATCGCCGGAGAAGGTTAGAAATTCGCAAAGTTTCGAGTAGCCAACGGGTTTTTCGTCGCCGCAAAGCTCGTAAATTACGCGAACGAAAGGGTAATTTTGTAAAGGCAATCGCTGAAGTTACAGGACCGGGGCAAAAACACCGCGAATCATAAATTCATCCGTCGGGGAAAAAGAACACACAAAAAAAAGTCGAACCCATTTTCATATTTTCACATTTCGTCGACATTTTTTTATTTCATTTTTTGTTGACACGATCCGCGAGTAAAATTTCAAGCGCTTGCTGCTGCGTCGTCAGCAGCAAATATAATTCGTCGATTCGTCGAATTGACAAAAACGTAGTCCTTATCTGTCGAGCAACTCGCAGGGGCCACACGGAATCCGTATCTGTTTCGAACTTCCCGAGGCTCGTGGCGGTTATGGACATCTCTATCGCGGATACTTGACGTAGCAGCATACCGATATCACTCGTTCGAAATCTCGGCGACGCGTCGATTATCCTATCTCTCTTCCTCTCTCACCCCCTTGCCGTATTCCACAGCAACGCATTTCCCCTCGTATTATTCAACTGCGAGGTCGTATCTCGCTATTCGCGCTACAAATGCCAACAGCTTCAAAGTTACCCGTTTTATACATTCCGAAAGAAATTTCATCGAACAAATCGCACTGCACTGCAGTGAAAGTCACTTGCGACGCGTGATACTGAAACTAACAACGACTCTGGTCAATACTGTCAGCGTCGGTTGTGCTCGACACGGTGCCACGGTCATCTACGGACAAGCAGCAGTCGCAGTCGGCCAGTATAGCGACGCTGTGGCTCGAGGCAACTTGGCAGTGCGACGACCGTCGCGAGTCAGCCGTCCTATCGGACGCAGTAGCAACGACAGATGCGGCACAGCGACAGCGCGGAGCCCGTCAGACGCAGTGGCTACGACAGATAGTAGTCCGGCGCGCCCGACAGGCACAGCGACAGCACGGAGCCGCTCGGACGCAGTGGCAACGACAGACAGTAGTCCGGCGCGCCTGACAGGCACAGTGACCGCGCGGAGCCGGTCAGACGCAGTGGCAACGACAGACAGTAGTCCGGCGCGTCTGACAGGCACAGCGACCGCGCGGCGCGCCAGCCACGATGCTCGGCACTAGTAGTACCGGTCATTCAGGGATCAGTCACGCGGCTCGGCAGTAGTATCAACGCTGTTTAGTCGTACCGTGCGCGGGGCAGTAGTACGCCTCGGGCGCGGTCAGACAAGCCGTCCAGCAGTAGTACGCGGCATTTCGCCCGAAACTCTGATCGTGCAGCGACGTTCCACCTAACTATCTAGCACTACTTCGTCATCCGTTACAAAAAGTATAAATATGAAAATCCTCCTGCATTTTTTGACACTTATTTTGAAAAATCGTGTACATTATTCGCGTGATGAGTGATAAAAAATTATCTCGTTGGCGAAATTTTTGTCCTGTTTTTGTTGGACGGAGAAAAAATTGCGTGAATATTTCGTAACACTCGTGCAACTTGGGCGTGATAAGCCACGACGATAGCGCTGTAACGCGAACGTGAAGCGTGTTGCGGATGAAAATACACGCTTATCTATATTCATACGAGATCGGCGTGTATACGCAAGGATGAATAGCCTCAATGGCTTCGGCGAATCCCCCTGGATAGGATTACCCTAAGTGACGATGGATATACTCGAGTTCAACGTAGTTCCACGCTGTATAGATTTTGCTTCGTAGTCTCGTTGTAAACGTCGCGAAAACCGCACTCTCGAGTAAATTCCCTCAGATCTTGGTTCGAAGTTCCAGGATCCGCGAACTGCACTCCCAACGCGACTAGTCATCCGCGCGATTAGGCGTCCCCGAGGCTGTCGTACTTTTGACCAAAAACTTTCTGCCCACGCGTCAAATTTCCCCAACACTGATCGATCACTCGACCATGCTGCGACGCAAACAAATTATAGCGAATAATAACTCGATCGAGTTAGGCGAAAACCATTATCATTTTCCCCGTATCCACGAGGCCATCTCGTAGCTTTTTTTGCGTACGATCGAAGAAACGAGAGAAAGAATTGCAAGGTCGCTGATTGGAGTGAACTCTGCGAAATAAAAGGAATAAAAGCAACGCGAGGATTATTCCATCTCGAGGACCTATTCGACGAAAAAGTCGTTGAACAATGCCGAGGATTCCACGTATTTCGTTGATTATTATTATTTTTTTCCGCCCTCCAAGGGACGGAGGTGAAAAAGTAGGCTGAATGAATAGGGACAAAGAAACGCTTCCCTAACGAGGTTTGTTCTCTTTGTTTGCTCGCAGCTCGTATGGAAGAAGATAAATCAGCTTCGAATGCTCAATTATTGTGGAGTGCTTGTCAGGCACTCGCCAGAGCCGTCAAGGTCGCGCCTCACGGAGCTACGGGCAACGAGGCGGTACGCCCTTTGCAACCGGAAATCACCGCGATCTCCAAAGCAGCACGTGAGTTGAAACCGCGAGTTGCTCTTCGCAACGTTCCGAGTTTTCCAAGTAGCCACTGGAATATCATTTCTGCCTACCATTCCTTTCTCTCGCAATCCTCTTGCCATCCCTTTGTAATTATACCCCAAACGAGTCCGTCAATTTTTTCCTTTCTACTACATCTACATTTTTCCCTGTTCTTTTGTTTTTCCACCATTTTTATTACGATCATTATCATCATTATCACCATTATCCTTATTATCCTCATTATCACCATTATCATCGCTATCATCATTATCACTATTGTTATTATCATTACCGTTATGTGGGTTTCTCCGCGTTTCTCCTCCATTTGTTTTCATTTATCATTGCTCCGTTCGGATATACTTTTTTCCATTCGCGTTCATTCGTCATGTTGCAGACGGCCGTTTGGGATGTCGCTGATCGTTTCATCGTTTTCGATGTTCTTTTTTTCAGCCGCCTCGGATCCCCTGGTCGCCGCGGTTATTAATGGTATACCGAAGGAAGCCTCGCAGAGAGGAGTTTTCACCGAGGACGTCCTGCGAGAGAGATTCCTGAAGGTGAGCGAGCCGGCCTCTCCGCGGCTCGACAGCGTAAAGTCATCGGATATCGTGCCTCGAATCGCCCCGATTTCGTCACTTCTTCTCTCCGTCTACTCGCCCGCCATTGTTATTTCACATTTTCATCTCCTCGCGATTCCGATCGAACGTTGAATCATTTAACTCGTTGCCAATTCCCGAGCAATCACTCCGTTCGACTCAATTTCATATCAATATTCCAGTGTAACCTCGTTTCGTACCACTTTCCTGCCTTCAATATCATTCCAATCGATTCGACTGCTTCGATGCCTTTTTCCAACGACGTAGTCCCAATACGTTTCGGTTTCTTCACCTCACCTTTTTTTTTCTCTTCGCTCGGTTTCCAAATTCTCATTCACACGAGCATACCAGAAATTACGACATGGTATTCCTCGCGGACGGGATGAAAACAAAGACAGATATTTTCAAATTTCACCGCCAACGCACAGACAACCGCGAAAGCAAGAAAAATAACGAAACCTTCGCGAATAACAAAGAGGTACGCGCTGTTTTTCCCCGCCTCGAAAGCTCCGAACTTTCGTAGAGACATATTTTTTCCACGTCGCTCAATTCTCGAGATAAATGACCGAAAAGTTTGATAATATTGGACACCGTACAAGTACGTGTAATATTTTTTTTTTTTTTTTACCCCGCTGGATTTTGCTTCCACGGGTAGCCTTGCGTGGGAGAGAGTCGTCGACGTATGAATTTGAGGGGCACGTTTCGGCGCGTATGAATTTATTTATTGTACGTCCTTGGGCCTGGGTAGTGCGGTGGCGAATGAAGGGGGAGAGTCGAGGCCTGGTGGCACGACGAAAGTTTGATACGAGTCGTGGTTGGCAGGTAGAGAACATGGCGAGGAGATTAGCTCTGGTACCGGAAGGTGGTGCCGCTTTGCCGATATACCTCCTCAGCTACTTGCAAAGTTTCCTATTAGTCAAGGCAATCAGTCCGATTCCAAAAGCTGAACTTGCCGACGAGCCAATTGATCCCGAGGAGCTTGGCACGTACGACGTCCTGCAGCGTGCTCGGTAAGTTTCTACAAACTCGACCGTTAATCACCGATCAAATATCCATTCCTTCCTGCGATCGCTCCGACAGTTTTTTTTTCTTCTTTTGCTCCCCCTCTCCGCGATCCTCCTCGACTTCGATGCTCGTTCCTCGCGCTTCTTTCCACCTCCGTTTTTTCCCACCTCTTCCTTTCAATTTCCCCAACTTTTCGTTTCTCATTTTCTACGACGTATCGTTTTCTCCGCCGGTTATTTATACACGCCAATTCACCTCCATTTTTTATCAGATTGCTGCGCGGGAGTCGAGGAATAAATAAAATTCGACGTTACGCGTCGTGAAAAATGAGCAGAGGCGCGATTTCCCACAAAGTCTCGACCAGAATACCCTGACACGGCTATACACGACTTGCAAATGTACTTTTTTGCTGCTCCACCTTCGCGCGGTAGCCTCTTTCAATTTCTTTCGTTCGCGCAATCAATCGACGTCGAAACGGTTGGTCAAACGGCGATAGGAAAATAAGCGCCGAGTCGAAGATACGCGGAACGTGGTTCGAGTACGCGGCGGAGACGTGCGTCGTGCTTTTTACCCCTCTGCAAACCTTTTTCGTCCACCTCCAAAAAAAACTACATTCAACCTCGAATGTACGCGCCGTAACCTTTTCAGTCACGAATTTTTTCAGCCATTGTTTTTTTTTTTTACATTGAAATTTCGTGTATAAGGATTTTTGAGATTGCTGCTTACGACTCTGCTGTCAAAATTGCAACATCAGCGCCCTCAAAAATCCCTATGTACCAAATGTCAAAAAAATACCACATTTCTAAATTTTGAGCGGCCATATTGATTCCGCCAGTTTGTATTTTAAAAATTTGATAGATTCGTAACCAACGCCCTCAACAATCCCTGTATACCAAATTTCAGTGAAAATGGCCCCATTTCTAAATCTTGATCGGCCATATTGAATCCGCCATTTTGTATTTTAAAGATTTGACAGCGGATTTGTAATCAGCGCCCTCAAAAATCCCTATATACCAAATTTCAGTGAAAATGGTCACATTTCTAAATCTTGATCCGCCATATTGAATCCGCCATTTTGTATTTTAAAAATTTAACAGCGGATTTGTAATCATTGTCCTCAGAAACCCTCATGTACAAAATTTCGTAGAGAATGATTCAAATTCCAAAACTTTGATCGGCCATATTGAATCCGCCATTTTGAATTTCAAAAATTATAGCCATAACTTCGCCTTGGCATGAATTTATTCTGAAAATTCGCCTTTTTCTAATACTAATCTCCTATTAGCAATAATTGTTTTAAATAGTTAAATTCCTGACAAAACGTTTCGGAAATCCTCCAAAAAAAATCATCTACGATCAAAAAAAATGTATTTGGAATACAAATTTCGTTTTTGCTCACTATCCCAAAATTGTGAGAACAAACTGTAATTTTTTGTTGTTGTTGCTAAAATGTAAAACGGTCGCTGCAATCGCGGAAATTAATGCGAGGGATGTCAAACCGTCTTGAAACAGCGACGGATCGGAAGGAAAAGCCAGAGAGAGTAGACAGACATGGGAGTATGAAAAGTTGCTCCTCTTATTACGAGGGGTGGCAGTTAGTGCAGCCGGAGCTGGCTGGAAATCCTCCTGGGAAATATGAAACCTTCCAGCGACGCGTCGCCTCGTCGCAATTTTCCTGCGAGGAATGAAATATCCAAAATACTTCGCGAAGAAACTGTGATCAAACAAGCCTGCTCTCCGCGCTCTCTTTTACGCTCTCATCGCCGGCCTTTCCACGTTCGCTAACCGCGAACCGCGGGACGAGGCCAGTTTTGCCGAAACTTTCGAACCAACCGCGGCGTTTACTGCACAATTGCGTTCACATGGAATTGAAGCTCGCCGCGAACAACTTGTTGCCAATTTTATTTCGCGCAGTTTTCTCCCCTCGGTGTTGTCGATACATCCCTCCGGTGGAGAACAATGGACGTTGGCGCGGAACAATCCACCGCGCTGAAACGAATACTGCTTTAAAAAAAAAAAAAAAAATTAAATAAAAAAAAAAGAACGAACAGCCAACAAATTCCTCTCGTTGTACGGCCTCAATTTCGCGTTTCCATTGTTCTCTCGCCGAGAATATGGTGCGGTCCTTCGAAATTCGCGTTCCGTTTCGAAGTCGACCGCCGTTTATTGTTTTACCGTCGGCAAACATCGCGCGAAATGATCATCGACGTGGGAAGCGAAGGCGATCCGCCGTCACATCTTTCTCCCGACGCGAGACGCGAATTCAGTCTCCAGGGGTGAACCGCAGTGCGCTAAAGTTTGAAAAATTCACGAGATCCCGACACTTGTTCCATCGTCGATGTAGGCACCGCTCCCTTACGTACGAAACGTACACCCGAAGTTTTCTTGCCCGAGTCAAGGTGAAAATATATACCCGGCAATAATAATAATAATGACGACGACGACGACGACGAGAACCAAAAAAAAGAAGAAGCGACGCCCACGGAACTGGGGCAATCTTTCGGTTTCGTCGAATTTGCACGCGCGCGAGGGCGAAATGAGATGTGCGAGAAAAAGTGAAATAAGCGTGTGAAAATAACGAACGGGCAAAGGGAACGACTCCTGCGCGTGCGAATCGTGCCCGTTATCATTTCTAGATTCATCGCTACTCGCGGGGATAAGCGAATTTCACCGGAGGGAAAAGGAAATGAGATTTTATCCTCGCGAGTGATAAACTCCGCTCCGCTACGATACAAGTACCTACTGGTGCAGTGGGCTGCACCCATTATCATCGCTGACGCAGCTTCGTCTGCCGACTTCATTTTTATTTATTTATGTATTTATCTATTTATCTATCTATTTATTTATTTATTTATTCATTTATCTATTTATTTATCTATTTATTTATTTATTTATTTATTTATTTATTTACTTATTTATTTATTGTTTTTGAAAATTGGATTTATTTTAATGAAAATTCAGAAAATTTCCGATGCAGATCGTGTCTATTAATTTTCTGCTCGTTTACCTCTAATGTAAGTCCAAACTAAATGAGTAACAACGAAGAAATCTACAGATAATAAGAAGATACCGTCAAAGCAAGCGAGCGGGAAATTTTTGATTTTCATCGTAAATTTTCTGAATTTACCGGAAAAAATTCAATAAATGAATCTTTTTTGTGAGGCATATTTACTCAGAGTTGAAAATTTCGGGGAAAATCGAATAATTATGGAAGCTCTTATTAACTTGATTCAGAGAGCTTTTATACTCGAGAAAACCCTTAGCTAACATCCAAATAACTGGAGCAAGTCGTACAAAAATTGTCAGAAACTCTGGTAGCATGGATCTTATATGTTTCTATTTTTTCTTTCTGCTTCCGATTAACGAGCCGTGGGCGCCATTTTTTTGTTGGATTAGCGCCTTAAACGAGTTCGTTTCCATCATTGTTTGTTTTCTAAATTCGCCGCGTATTGCCGAGCGTCGCGATAAAGTTATTTCTAGCGTAAAGAAACTTGTACCTCCGCTCGTTCGTTTCAATGCAGTCTGTGTCGCCAGGAGAACTCATTACACAGTCTCCGACTTGGCGTTTACTTGGCGAGTGCCCCGCCAGCTGCGTTCATTCGAACGTGAGTTTACTCCGGAATAGTTGCAGCGACAGGTTGTATTGTTCGGCAACAACTCGTGCGCGCCGGTCCCTTGTCGAAAGATAGTTTTCCCTCGAAATATCAATCCGGTTCTTCGAATTGTAAACGAGCCAAGTCCTCGCGATTACCACGCCGATCGCCGTCTCGATCGATTCTGCTGCCCGAACTTGCCGCGAATAAAACGGTCACGCGACAACGAATGCCACTGCTCAACTCGAAATGACCTTGAAAATCCGAAAGACTTTTATCGCGTTTAAATCATGGAAATTCGACCCACAAGCAGCGATAATTTCGTTCCATCTGCAACTATCTGTTCGTTTACGATTACTTAGGCCTGGTTTTCCTCGCTTTGCCCCCAAAGTTCGTCTCATCTTCCGTTGTTATTTTCTTTCCCTGTTTTTTCCTATCTCGTCCTGTGTCGCAGGTATTGGCTGGACCGTGGAGATTTCAAGATGACCCTCCGATACCTGAATCTTCTCAAGGGTGCCTCGAGATCTGTGGCCACACAGTGGATGGACGAGGCTCGGATCCTTTTGGAAACCCAGCAGGCTGTGGACACCCTCGTCGCTTACGCCGGAGCCGCTGGTCTCGTATTCCTTGGCGGTGGTGATACGGCAGGAGTAAGTCAAGCAGGACTATCTTTCTAGCAAACAAGAAAACCACTCGTTTGCTGATCGAGTTTCGTTCGTTTCTTTTTTTTTCCCTCCCTTTTTCCTCCTTTTTTCTTGTCGCACGCCTTATTTTTTAATACGGCAGCAGACAGAAGCATGATGTTTGTCGAGGTACGTAGGTACGAGCATCTGTCTCGAACCCGTGCATGCTCAACGGAACGAAGCTCGACAGACCTTTGAAGTCGACGCTAATAAACGCAAGCGTAGCTCAACTGCTCCCCTCTCTCCCTCCGAAGTCGACGCTAATAAAGTGGAATAGGAAAGCACATTGTGGGGGCGGCGTGCACGGTTAACGATGAGCCCTCGAGTACCGACGAGTATAAATGCGATACGCTGGCGCGTGACGTACAAGTTTTTGTTCCCCATTGTCAGTGCTCGCAGCCGTTTCAGCCGAGCAACAGTATATTGGTAGGCTCGTTTTCGTATTTAATTTTCAGGCAATATCTCATTTTCTTCCTACCTAAAAACCTGAGAATTTATTTTTTACACGGCATTTTTCCCCTGAATTTTTTTCGGCCTTCAAAAAATTTTTGGGGAAAAAATGAGTGTACAGCCTTTGTAGGGCATCGAATTTGCTACAAGAAAGTTTCTCTGAACAAACTCTGTCCGACCAACAGTTTTCGAGTTGTAGGGCTGAAAAGGCGAATGTTAATAATCACTGACGTGAAATTTCCTCTAAATTGGAATCTTTGTAAAAGCTCTGCAAAGTCTAGGGACTTTCGGTATCGATCGTTACTCGAAAGGTTTCCTGCACGCGACGGCACCTGCGTCTACGCGCCGCCAAAATCTTTCCCCGCGAGTTCTCATCACAATTAGGGAATCAGTTCCGCTGGAGATACTTCGGCAGATAAATCATTCGTCAAAGCTCCCGTCGCTCGCAGCGTCGCCGCTCCCCAAAGACCCTAACGCTGCCTCGACAAAGGTTTATATCGCCATCTTTCCACCAGAAAACAAACCCCTTTTTTTCTCTGAATACAAAAAACACAAAATTCGTTTTTCAAATTTTTCGTTGATTCGCGCGTTGCCAAAAAATCGATGCTTTACGTTTGATTATATTTTTTGTTTGATTTGTTACAGAAGCACGCAGTTTCGAAGTAACGAACTAACTGCGTGATCAGGTTGGAACGACAATGTTAGGAACTTTGAGCCAGGTTATTATTTATTCTGCTTTCGCTGTGCGGAGTGACGCCACAGAAACCGTAGAATGTTTTCTCCAAACACTGATCCTAGATTTTCATCTTCCTGTGCCACAAATATACCACGTCGAAATAAAAATACGCAAATAAAAACTGCGACTCAAATAGGTGGAAAAAAATTGAAAACATAATCGCGACGAAATTGTAATTCCGAAAACTCCAGAGATGTTGTTAGAGAAACCAAAAAAAAAAAATAATCATACCACTCGTTTTTTATTCCGCCCGAGAAATGGACTGTTAGAAAGTAAAATATGTTTAAGTCGACTAAACGCAATCCGGGGATGATTATTTATTGCGAAAAATACTCGCCTCTTTAAATTGAAATTTAGAAATTAAAAAAAGAAGAAAAGACAAATCGTGGCATGCTATGGCAATGAAAGGTTCAACCTTCGATTCTGTGGCGCTCATTCCCGTCGGGAACGGTGTTTTATTTTTAGGCGATATTTTTTTTTTGGTCCTGCCAGAAAATCTGATAATCTATTGTTAAAAAATATATTCCTAAGCAGATTAAAGGCTTCATTCTTTCACAGGAATCTTTTTTTCTGTTTCTACTTGATTTTTCGGTCTTTAACAATTTTTTGCAAACCGAAAAAAAAATTCCTTGTGTTATTTACATGGGAAATCGAATTTTCGAAAGGGCGAAGCCTCTAATTTCCTTAAAGAAAATGGTAAAAAAATATATCAGATTTTCAGGTAGGATAAAAAAAGCAAAATATTGCCTGCAGATGAAACACGTTAATCTAGACATTTTATCCGCGTGTCGTCGATCGGTGATCCAGGCTCGCGAAGATGTGCCTCTTGCGGAGCGACCGTCGATCCATCGTCGATATCCACGTGGCGCCGGATTTCCCAATCGGCGAGCAGGAAACGTGCGACGTGGACCCGAGAGGCGAGGATCGTCAAGAGGACCACGAACAACACAAAGGGACGGCGAAACGAAGAGCGCATAGTATTAATTGTTAGTCAAATCATCTCGTACTCCTCCGACGAGGCAAAGCTTGTGCGTCGAATATAAATCGTCCACGTTTGTAAATAATGATGATAAATAATAACAATAATGGTAACGATAACACAACAAGGATACGATAACGGTAGCGCCGAGTGATTAACTACCCGATAGAACCAAAGTCGACGTCCACGTCCGACGTCGTTGCCGTGCCGAAACTTTGCCCAACTTCGTCTCGAACTTTCCGAATAAATTTCAATCTTATTTCACGTCGCCCGTCATCGTCGGCGATGCCCGAAGCGAGCGCGATTAAATTATCGACCTTTTATATTTCCAGCGGTCGACGAGGCTGCGGAAAACGTTGGCGCGAACAAAAATGCGAAAAAAGCGACAACAAAAAAAAGAGGAAAAAAATCCATCGAGAAAGAGAAAAACGCGAACGAATTATCGCGCGCGAACCCTGCGAAATGAACGTATGTATTACCATTAGCCGATTACTAGTCGTTCATTTCAGTTTCAGCCAATTTATAGCCACGCGTCGCCGTTCCTACCGGCATATAAATTTCAACCTTTTTTCCAATTTTTTCCCCCTCATTTTTTCATACGATTCCTCTCAGTCGATTTATATGTATATAATCGACGTATAATATTATACAGGGTGTCAGAAAAAAAGTATGAAAACGGTCAAATATCTCGAAAACGAAACGTTTCTCAGAAAAATGTTTCGAACCAATGTTGTAGGGTTTTAAAAGTTCTATTTAATCATCATATTCGCTTGACCTCGAATAGGGGCGACAAGGAGAGATCGAAATCAACATCATTTTTTTTAACAGAACATCCATTTTCCATGACACAGTAATAAAGATGGCAGCGGGACGTTTCCGAAACACTACTTGAACACCTATTTTCGTTGAGAATTGCCCGAGTTACGAGCTTTAGAACTTACGGTGACGTCAGCATTAGCGTTATCCAAGATGCACCGCGCGGAGGTTACATGGTCGGCACTAATGCGGGCGGCGTGCCGCGGCACTAATGCGGGCGGCATGCCGCAGCACTAATGCTGGCGGCATGCCGGCGGCATCGTAAGTTCTAAAGCTCATAACTCAGGCAATTTTCAGCGGAAATAGGTGTTCAAGTAGTGTTTTGGAAACGTCTCGCTGCCACCTTTAATACTGTGCCATAAAAAATGGGTGTTCTATTGAAAAAAATCGTGTTGGTTTCGAGCTCGTCTTTTTTTGTTTTTAAGCCTGCTTGTTTTTCCGTCACCGTTGCGACGTGTTATTTTCCGACTGATCTCGACGAATTCGCGACAAGCGGAATGAACCCGAGGGGGCTGAGTAATATTTGCGCGGATCCATCATTTGTCTTTTTTTCTTCGCCCGCCTCTTCGCCTCGGCACCTTTGACAACGAGACTCGCGGTGTCTTGAAATTCTGACAACAGCAAACAGCTCCTCCGAGGGAGGAAAGGGCAGGAGAATATGCCAGTGGCAAAGTGGTCGTCGGCCTCCCTCCTCTACCATCGCTGGTCTTCGGTCATCGGCTGCCACGGGATTGAAGAAAAAAACCACGGCTATTTCGCCCCCGAAAAAAAATAATCCATCAGAGCTTTTTATTTCTTTTTTTGGGAAAACAGTGGACCGACTAATTCCACGAAGAGCTCAACGCTACATTTCCAATTTTCTAGGTAAAAAGTATTTCCTACGAGATCGAAGTTCCTCGTCTACGAATTTTCAATCGTTTAATGCTCTCTGCAATTTGTCGAGGAGAAATATATTAATTCTGAAAACGCCGTTTTTTTCACGTGCCAGTAATCTATTTCCATTAAATGTACTAAAACGAATGTGAGCACGTAACG
This sequence comes from Arge pagana, assembly GCA_963969455.1. Lineage (NCBI taxonomy): Eukaryota > Metazoa > Arthropoda > Insecta > Hymenoptera > Argidae > Arge > Arge pagana. Next base: position 24,074,691 of record OZ018310.1, read on the forward strand.
CGCGCACTTAATGAAAAATCAATTCGGACCGCGTAGTGTGGCTTAATCGAAACAAATAGAACACTCTGATACGTTAATTACGTACGTATATGCAAAATAACGCGCATCAACGCAGAATTTGACCGCGGGGTTTAGCGTGTTTACCATAAGCGTTGTCCGATACGATTTCTCGGTTCGGTAATGCCCGTCAATTTTGGAATTGCGAAGTCCGTTTCATTTTCTTTTTTTTTTTTTTTTTTTGGTCAGTGGGAATCGAGCTAATGTAAACACAATTGGGAAGTGATGCGAGAAGCGTCGTGGATTTGGCTCGTGGTGGACAATTTTGGGATAATATATTTGTACCAATTCGCAGGAAGCACGTGGAACAAGAAATAGACACGAAGGAAGAAAAGGAAAACACAACTCGCGGACGACAAATTTGAAGGGTCGCGAGTTAATTCGAGATAATGATCAACGTGTTCCGGACGCGCGATCTAATAAAACCCTTCGTCCCTATATTTACATTTATAACCGAAATGTACGCTCCCAGGTACGAGATTGGCGTTGCGCATAGTTTATGATATCCATCCGTCGCTCCGACCCTCTAGGACTCTGGGGTATTATTCGTGTCTGTTACCACTACGCGGTGCCAATTATTCATATCATTTCTGTGCCGCATATGAATGTCCGCGTATGAATAATGGTTCGGAAACAATAGCGCCACGAATTTTCCGTAGACGTGTACCCCGCGCGTCTTCCAGAATTTCGCCTCGCCATTCTCGCGACGTCACTTTCGTCCCTAGCGCAGCAACAACTTTGAAATATATATTAATATGCGGGGCATTCCACGCAAAATCGGACAATTTTAACAATTTGAATTTTTGTTTTTCCTCAGTTTTCAACATTTTCCAATACCCATCCAAAAACTCTTTCTGATGAAGTTTGAATTTTTCCGCTCATCGGTCCAAAAGACGCTTTTTCGCTCATAACTTCTTAAAAAATGGTCCAAATTCGAGTGTTTTAGGATTGAAATTTTTGTTTTCTTACACCCTCTTTAGAAAGGAATACAAAAAAATTATTCAAAGTATTTCCCTACGAGATTTTCGTGTTTTCAAGTTTCAATCTTATTTTTATGACTGCGTACTCTTCGATTTTGTTGATGATTTTTTATTTCAAACTTTCTTTCATTCTACAAATTTTAAGACCAAGTTGATGATGGGCCTATGATAATGACTATTTTTTTTCTATTTACAAAGTAGTCTTAATAATGGTTAAGGGCGGAATTTTTTTTCGCAATTTAAACAAATAGAAAAAAAATAGTAGTTACCATCAACTTGGTCTTAAAATTTGTAGCATGAAGGGAAGTTTGAAATAAGAAATGATCAAAAAAAATCGACGAGTACATACAGTTATACGAACAAGATCAAAACTTACAAATTGAAAAATCGCGTATGAAAATACGTTGAATAATTTTTTTGTATTTTCTTCTGAAAAGTATGTACGTAAGTTCTGAACCAGTGATCAGAAAAATTTTAAGCTCCACCAGAAAGGAGTTTTGGATAGGTAAATTTGGCGTGGAATGCCCCATATATAATATAATATAATTTTTTGAAATTTTTGTAATCGCTGAAAATGGCTAGTAACGATGTCGGCTTTGTAGAGAATTGATGGTGGACGGTTGAATGAAACGCGGCAGCCTCGTTGACTTCAGAGCTCGTCGTGTCAATTATATAACCCGTGATCGTAATCCTATCGGGTATTCGAGCCGATGTACCAAGCGCTTTTCCGTCACCGCGAATGTTATTCGATCGCGACCAAGCGGTCGGCACACAGCTATATCTCTTATAAAATCGGATTGTGCATGGGAACGCGCGAGTTTCTGCTTGTTTTCCGATTGTTTCAATCATTCTGCGAAATTGCGGAGTGGTAGGCGAAAAAAATACAAAGCTGCGACGATCCCCTTCGAGGTTGCAGCAGGAAAATTGTAAAAACGAAGCTAGGCCAGACGAATTCGTGTTTGCGATTCGTTCGTTCGATGCCGATTCGTCAGGCTTTCGCGAAACAAAGAGAAAATATAAAGACCGAGTCAGGGAATTTCGAGATTTGTCGGGAGAAAAGAGGCTCGAGGCCGAATAGAGAAATCAATCGGAGCTTCCGCGCACTTTCGAGTGCTGGAACTCCGAGGACTTTGAATTTATCAGATCACATTCTCTCGGTAAATCCTACTATTGATTCTCACAACCAATTGCCGTTTGTTTTCCCACCCTGTCAATCGATTTTTTTACCCCACCTTTTTTTTTAAAAAATTAAATTATCAATCCGCGTTTATTCTCCGAATTGCAGACGAATTTCTTTGAAATTTATTTTCTTGTAAGCAAAAATTGTTATTCATCTTTGTGTTAATTTTCAAACTTGCAGATGAATTTTTTGAAAATTAATTTAAAAGTTGTAATTTGTGAAATAGTGTTTCTTTTGTTCTCGTACCCCTGCGAGTCGACGGTTCCGCTTTCGCAGCAGCTGCCATTCGTATCGCGGGGATATCGATAAAACAATCCAAACTTCGCGACGAGAGGTGAGAAATAAAATTGAATCTTCAACTGTTTGCACCAAACAACCGAGTTGGTTTCCCATCCAAGTTTGACGATTTCTGAGAACTTTGCGCCTCGAGCGTGGTACACGGTAATAAAAAATGCCATCACTGTGTAAAGTGTTGACATTTTTGCGTAGAATATTCAACACTTGAGCGTGTTGGTTCAACACCGTCGTCAATGTTCGTTCTCTAACACACTAACATGTTAATGTATTCTCGTTTTAGAAAATTTAAACGTCACCTTGTCCTATTTTTTACACGCATAACTGTGTTCATTTCAACATATATCCGTGTTACTTTATGGACACAAACGAAATGTTTTGAAATAACATAAATTTTGTTTCTCCTGATTCTCTAACGTCGCTTCTTTTCAAAATTCGTTTCGGTAAATTGTTTATGTTTGTTACATTCGTATTGTACAAACTCTCTCTCCTCGTATCGTCGAGAAAACATTTTCATTTTTGTTAACCTCGCGTTTTTCTGATTTTTTTGAACAGAACACCCCATTTTTTATGGCACAGTATTGAAGATGACAGCGAGACGTTTCCAAAACACTACTTGAACACCTATTTCCGTTGAGGATTGTATGAGTTACGAGCTTTAGAACTTGCGGCGCCGTCAGCATTAGTGTTATCCAACATGCACCGCGTGGAGGTTACATGGTCGGCACTAATGCGGGCGGCATGTATGTATGCATGTACGTATGCACGTATGGGATCAAATTTTTGTCCCGACGATATCTCGAGAACGAGTGCGCGGATTTTGATCAAATTGGGCTCAATCGACGCAGCTTTTCTTACCTTCGAAGTGATTTTGGCGGCGATCGGAGGACTAGTTTTTCCATAATTTAAATAACAAAATTCCCGAAAATAGAATAAAATTGTTGACATCTTCGGAACGAGCGAACGGATCGGTATAAAAATTTGTACCCGCACGTTTTCGGGGTCGCTGATCACGCATCTGATGTCAGATTTGAAAAATTCAAAATGGCGAATCCTATCAGGCATTAAAAAAATCTAAAAATTTAAAAATGTTAAGAGTTTGAAAAAAAAATAGTACACATAGAAATTTCGGGTAAATGATAAATCGTGATTACGAATAATACGGATTCGAGTACAAATAAGGAGAAGTTCAAAGGCTGACTTACTGTCGGCGCAAACCCGCTGGTTTTGGATTGGAACGATTAGAAAAATCGGGTAAACGAAATTTGGTATTTATTATCTCTCTTTATCCAATCATCGGTCGATTTTCATTTGCATTCCGCCTCGTTCGATTCAATTTCATTGATAACGAGGCTTACAACGTTGCTTGGCTCTGATTAGCTTGCAAATTGATTGTCATGCTTCGATTCGAGAGCTCGTTGATAATTTCATTAATCCTCTTACCACGCGTCCGACCCACGAAGCTTTCAGGAACGCTTTCGCCGGTGCAAAAGGAAAAAACGAGTTCCCAATTTTCCACCAAATACAACAAAACTCGCGCGATGGAATAAAACAAGAAAAAAACAAAAAAATCCTGATAAAAAATCGCGTCCGTCATTTTCCTTATCCGCTGATATGAAAATAAAAACGAAGCGAGACGGAATAATTCTCGGGCTCGTTTGTTTATCTCCTTCGAGCGCGGCGCATGTTCGTCGATATGTTTTCCAGCCGTCGTCGGGCCTCTGGAAATCAGACGGGACGTCGCGTTTCGCCGGGAACCACGACGACGAATCGCCGAAGGCATTTATATTCCGCCAGCGTCGTCGAGGTTGCCTCGCCGAGATGTGTTATTCGCTGTAATATCGATGCAGGAAGCTCCGACCAACGATTCTTCCGGAATTCATACGAGCACCCGATTGCCGGTATTAACATATTTATTAGGTGTCACATCTCCGCCGTCGCGTTCGAAGACTCGCGACGCCGCCGACGCCGCTCGCCCACAGTCTTTATCGTCGCGGCCGCGGAGACGCCGAGTCGCACCCCTTAATTACACCTACTTCGAATCGAAATTCCCCAACTTTTCTCCGACTCGGTCATCCGTCTTCCCTGACACTTCGCCACGTAAATCCACCGCCGCTCGCGCAACGCTCTCGGTAAATGCATCCTCCTCCGATCGAGTGACGAGGCATTTCAACGAAACCAGCCAAAAAAACAAAACAAACAATAATAGGCTACTCCCACGAATTTTTGCCGGAAGCGCGCAAAAAATAACATAAATGGCTTAAACTCTCTACGGTTCTTTTCCTCGATCCATTTCCGCATTTGTAAGTTATTTATATTAATTATGTATTATTTACATATTATTTATGTACTATTTATATATTATTTATGTACTATTTATATATTATTTATATACTATCTAGGTATTATTTATATATCATTTAACGGCTACTAGCTTAATTCAGAAATGTTTCATACTCGAGAAATCCGTTGGTCAACACTTAAATAATGTGAGGAAGTGAGAAAAAAAATTGCCAAAAATGGCGAGGCCGGATTTATTCATTTATATTGCATGATTTATTATATTTTACTACAGTATTTATATACTAGTCCGAGAGGTGTGATGACAAAACGGGGAAAAATGTCGGTCGTACTTGTATAATCTGATATTATGTAAACGTAGCGTGGGAGAGAAACGTTTCTCGAGGAGAAATTATTGAATTGCTATACTCCCTTGATAGAATGTTCAATTCGGAGAAACTTTCGCCGCGGCGAAATATTTATCCGTAATATAGCTCCAGTGTTTGAATGAGAACAAAGTTGTTTGCTTTTTCGGGACCAAGTCGAGTCATCATTGCGATTACCATAAATCTTTATTCAACATCTTATCTCTTTTCAGATTACCACGCCAACGAAATGAGTTCCATGAATATGTTTAAAAACCTATTACAAATCGAGGAGACGGACATTCTCTGTGATCTTCGAGCTGCTGCTACCTCGTGGACGATGCTGGCTTCGGTCATCGAATTCTATTCTCCTTGGACTCGGCTCTGGACTGTCGAAGAGGAGAGACGCGCAGCTCGATGCAGTTGCTCGTGCTTCTCATCAGTTCGTGATGCGTCGAGTCTCGTTTCGCGATTTCTCGGAGAACCTCAATCATTTTTCCATAATCCTCGGTTATATTCGCTTCCATTCGTAACTGGCACAACGCGATGCCAGTCAAAGAATTATAAGGCGAATTATGTATCAATTAATAATGTACTAATTACCTAATAGTGGAAATTGTTTCGTGTATTATACACAGAGAAGAAAAATGTCTTTTTTCAAGAAAAAAGACACTCATTTTGAGAAACTCATGGTTTGCGTAGAGTAAAGCGTTTAGAATTAAGTAGAAACTTTCTTATTCTTAGTAAAATTAAGGTGAGAACCATGAGTTTGTTACAAGAAGTGTTTTTTTCATGTGTACTTATCATAAGAATTAACATTATTAACGTGATATTTTTCTGTAGTTTCAATCATATTTATTAATAAAACAATATTTAATATTCAAGTAGTGTGCAATCAATTATATAAATGCATAGAACACCCATCGATTCCTCCTAGTTGTCGCTCTTCTGCGTCTGTGACGTCACAAGACTGCAACCCAACACACACGAGTTTGTTGAAATCGAAAATTTCGGAAAATTTTCCGTCGAGGTATCAGGAGAACATGATAGCAAAAGAGGTAGTCTGAAATTCTTCGATTCCCGCCAAAGCGCCTATGACGTCACGAGTAGGCAACCCAACATACACAAAGTCGGCAAATTGCGAATTTTCGTCGAATTTGCGTCGAGGTATCAGGAGAACATGATAGCAGAAGAGGTAGACTGAAATTCTCCGATTCCCGCCAAAGCGCCTGCGACGTCACGAGGAGGCAACCCAACATACACGAACTCGGCAAATCGTGCATTTTGGCCAATTTCGCACCGAGGTATCAGGAGAACATGATAGCAAAAGAGGTAGTCTGAAATTCTCCGATTCCCGCCAAAGCGCCTGCGACGTCACGAGGAGGCAACCCAACATACACGAACTCGGCAAATCGTGCATTTTGGCCAATTTCGCACCGAGGTATCAGGAGAACATGATAGCAAAAGAGGTAGACTGAAATTCTCCGATTCCCGCCAAAGCGCCTGCGACGTCACGAGGAGGCAACCCAACATACACGAACTCGGCAAATCGTGCATTTTGGCCAATTTCGCACCGAGGTATCAGGAGAACATGATAGCAAAAGAGGTAGACTGAAATTCTCCGATTCCCGCCAAAGCGCCTGCGACGTCACGAGGAGGCAACCCAACATACACGAACTCGGCAAATCGTGCATTTTGGCCAATTTCGCACCGAGGTATCAGGAGAACATGATAGCAAAAGAGGTAGACTGAAATTTTCGAATTTCTGCCGAAGCGCCTGCGACGTCACGAGTAGGCAACCCAACACACATTGACTTGGAAAATCGAGCATTTTTGTTCAAGTTGCGTTGAAGTATCAGGAGAACATGGTCGGCAAAGAGGTATCCGAAATTCGTCCTCGCTCCCATGACGTCATCAGTTTTAGAACTTAAGATATACGATCTTAAGCGTGCGATAGAATTAACGGGATCTTATCGAGGGGAGGCGAAGGAAGTTTAAATAATTTTTCAAGCCAAGATTATTACGTTGCACATTGTTTTCTTTATTGAAAACATTACAGTCATTAAAATATATTGAAAATCGGCCAGGTTTGCGTTGTCTCGCGGAGCTCCTTCATCTGGAATGAGAAAATGAAGTGATTTATCACCGAGCAACAAAGTTATTCGTCGTGGCGAATAGCAGAAGGAATGAAAAAATGATTCGCGCAATTCTGAGCAATACGAAGAAAACTATTTTTGCAACTACGCGAATTTAATTGTGGAAAATTTTATAACGAACAATTGGATCGTATGTTAGAGAAACGCAGCTTGTTCATTGCAAGACAACATTTCCGAACCAGATCGGACCGATAAATTTATTCGAATAAAAGCGCGTGCAATAAACTCGTCTTTTTCACGTTACCTTTCACCTACGATCCCTGGACTCGGCATTCGCTGATTTGAAAAGCAGCGATGTCGTCGACGTTGTTGAAGTTTTCTCGTGTCTCCGTTCAGCTCCGTTGATCTCGAGTCCTCTATCGACGCCTGTATCACGAAAAGTACATCGGCGAAATCATGCTTGAGTAAACCTGCGAACAAACAAAGATTATACTCTCCATTCGATTTTCCAATCCGCTGGAAAGTAAATAATTCCGCTAATTTCTCTTATTTTTATCGATATTATTATCATCATCGAAGAAATTCGTCTATCAGAATTTTCTATTTTAACAAAAATTCCTAAGCATCGGGTCGCAACCAACTCGAGCCTGTACTATTCCGACTGTTCGTTCGAGCCCTCGTAGCGGTACACTACCCGAAGAACTGCGTACACAACGGAGAAGATTATCGCGGTGATAATCCGTTGGTAATCGACCGCACGTCCTTCGTTCTTGGCAGTCCGACGGAGAATGGTTAGCGAAACGGGAAAGAATTTGGACAAGCTTACTCACGTCGGTGGTATCGATCAACTGTCGCGCACCTCGTCGGGCTCGATGCTTGTCGTTGGCGACACTTATGAAAGAATCGGTACGCTCTGTGAAATCAATTTGACGACAGAGCGTACAAATTCTAAAATAAATATCGTAACACGGCCACCAAGCCTCCGCGTCTTCTTCCTCTGCAATTCTCTCTGCGTGCGAGGGAGAAAAAAGTTTGGGAAACGAACGGGGAAAATAACGAGAGCGAAATCGATCATTGAATAAGAGAACAGGGAAATCGAATGAAATTTTTCGAATCGTTTATTGCGTGTCTATTATAAATGTACAACGTGTCTCCTCGGTGGTCGTCATCCGTTGCGTGTGATAATTGAACAGTTTCCTCGTATTTAATAAATATATTAAACCTATACCTATAATAGCGATTACGATGACGCGAAAAGTGGAAAATCGATTCGAATTCGTATTTAGTGGCGAGGTAAGAAATTCGATTCCGGTATCGTTATTCGTGGTATCACAGGGGAAAGCTTCTCTACGAATTCGGACGAATATTTCGGTCGATTTGTCGAAGGCTAATTTTATACGAGACGCGAAATAATTGTTCGTTGCTCGCGAGGGAACTAATAGGAATAGACGAATAATCGAATAATCGGGATGAGACGATTTTCGAAACACGAAGCGACGAGTTTCAAGCTGGCGCGGTCGCCGATAAATCCGAAATCGAACGTGATTCCAGGCGTAATATCTGTTCCTAAAACGCCTAAAAGCATAATTATATAATATAATAATAGTCGGGGTAGTAATAAGTTGTCGCGACGATGACGGACGTTCGAATGAAAATACGTCGTCGTCGCGCGTGTCGCGATCAATTCGATAGGATCAGGGGGGGAGAGTTCGGGTTTTCGTTTCGTTTCGTTTCGTTTCCCCTCGACTGCTCGGGAATAATCGTCGAATCGCAACTTTTCCATCGTTATTCGTTGGTCTGGCTAAAAGAAAGAAAAAAAAGAAAAAAAAAAGAAAACGAGAAAAATACAAAAATAGCTCGATCACTTCTCGAGCTTGATGAAATACTCTCACGGCTGCGACGGGGAAACTGATAAAACGCGAGAGCAGCGAGGAACCGGAGAAAAGAAACGAGGCAGCGATTCGGAAGGAAAATCCTATCGATCGACGTTTCGAAATGTGGATTTTATTATTATTTGTCGATTACAGCGGGAAAAATATTCGCGAAAACGACGAACGAGCGAATGAATCGAAGGGTGACTCGCATAATTTCCTTACCCTTAATATATATATATATATATACACGCAGGTACGTGCATCCGTATACGCATATATATATTCGTATTTATTTGTATATTCATGCACGCGCGTGCGCGTATAACGTATATGTTTGCATTATCGTATATGTTCGTAGTAATAAATCTTAAGGACTAATTTTCCTAAATTTAATATGTATGTGAATCGTTCCAGAGAGAGTACCTTCCGTTTCCTCCGTGTTCCGACACTCGTCCTCGACGGAACTCGATTGATCGTAATCGGAACGCGTAATCGGTCTTTGTATTGGTTTTCCCTCGTCGTCGTGCTACGCTACGCTCAACGGCTGATAAACCGATCGGTTGATAAACTTCGACCGTATTCGTAAATACATACATGCACGCGCGAATAACGTCTATATAGAAATTCGTAAATTATTTAATTGTTATATCATCGTCGACCTACGACGACGCTAACGCGTAAGCATTTCTCGTCTTTCGTTTTTTTTTTTTTTATATAGGGTTAGAAGTATCATTTTCGTTAAATTTCCTTATTCTCTCTTATTTTCGTATTTTCGTATTTTCTTACTCTCCTACTCTCGTCCCGTTTGTCGTTTAATATTATCTGTATGTAGTTATTCCACGTTAAGCTTACATCGTCTATAGTGTTCGTTTTCTTTTGTCTTGACTTTTTTTTTTCATCTACGTTTAAAAATATTACTCGGTTGATACGAGGATCACTTGTACGGTACATTTTCAACAAAATTTTTCTCTCCGCAATCCCGCTGTTTTTCCCAGACGGTTCGATTCGCCCTGGCGCGTCTCGTTTCATCCTCCTGGATTCCGCAGTGCTCCGCGTCGAAACGTCGTACTTCGCATCGTCGATACGAAACGAATGTCAACGATTTTCTTCGCATCGGAACGAGAAAACGTCGCGCGTGGGATGTTTTTTCGAAAAGTGGAGACTGGGAAGCGGTGGGAAAAAAATGAGAGAATTCGATCTTCCGAATGGAAATCGGTAGATTGGAACAACGATAATAAAAATGCTGACGGAAGAACGTGAAATAAAAAAGAGGAAAAAAAAGACGCGTCGGAGCAGGACTGAGGCGGTGACCTTGGGAAATTGGTAAAAGCTCGAAGTGACGAGAAGGCGAAAAATGACGCGGCGCGCGTTCGTATCGTCGAGGAATAATTAAGGCGAATATGACGTGGTAAGAGCGACGCGGTGAAGTTGTCCGCGGCTGGTCAGTTCGTTCGAGAACGTTGTTATCGTTATTGTTGGTGCGTTAGACGTTGCAACGCGACGCCCGCGAGGGATGGAGCTCGTGGTTGGGGAGGCGTCGTCCTGGGGATGGTGAGAGGTGCGCGAGGAGAGGTGCGAGGATTTCCTTCGTTTCTCCGTTTCCTTCCTCGCGGAACCGAGCGCGAGAATTCTTGGGGAAACGGGCGTGGAGGTGCGTGCGTGCGTGCGAGCTCGGCTCGGTTCCGGGGCCGGGAGTGGCGGGATCAGGGACGAAAAGGGTAGCAGAAACGCCTCGACTCCGTCGCCGTCGCCTCGTTGTGATCTGCCGAAGACTATTAGCCACGAAGACTATTCCAGAGGACGTTGAGAATCGCTGGAGCGATTCCGAAGAAGGACGACGCCAAATCTGGGGCGGAATTGCATCCGTCTTCTCGACAGCAGTACGTTCTCGTGCTCCAAACCTCTGAAACATCGAGACATCGGTTCGCTCGATTTAGAAACGGTCGCCGTGTAGGGAAAAAAGGAAAAGAAAAAATATAGCAACCGAATTTTCTGCCGGTCATTTTCAGAGAGTCCATAGGTGCTATGGTGATACACGCATGCACAGACCTACGCTCGTGAGCGCGCACAATTTCGCTGCACGGGTGTGAGGTGCTTTTGAAAAGTCGAAGTGACGGTCGAAGTCTCACACATTTTTCAGCTCAGTTCTCATTCGCCAAGTGTCTGGAGGCGCGAAAGCATTCCTTCCTCTCGCGCGAAATGGCCGGAGAAATACGGACGCGTCGATAATCGAAACGTCGAGACGCGAGTCGATGAACGTTCGAAGGTAATGGAGAATCGAGCGAGGTCGTTTTTTGGCCGCGTACATTCGACATCGGTGATTGAAAATATGATCCCGGAAGAAATTGTAAGGAGCAACGCTCGCCGAATCCGTTGTTCGGATGTATCGTCGATTTTTTTTCACCCCGTCCTTTCCGAAACGAGCCGGCAGGGTGACGCGATGCTTATCGGCACTCCAAGAGTGTTCGATCTCTCCGCTACCTTTTCTCCCCGTCGAGGATCTTTTTCCATCTTCGCCGCATCGAATGCGTTTTTTTTATTTCAAGCAACGGCACTCTGAATTTTCCATTCCATTTCTCATACGCCGCGCGAATAATTCCCGATAAAACGTCGGTAAATCGAGGTAAAATACCGCTCGTCCTCGCCTGCGCGTCGTACAACAATTGAATTTCCCGCGCTTCTTTCGCATCTCGCGATACATTTGTAAAAAGCAACAACAACAAAAAAACACAATTTCTATGACATTCTGTTACGCGCGATTGTTGGACGGAATCGAATCATCGGGAACGAACTTTTCTTCACCCAATTCTTCGTCTTCTTCTTCCACACCGAATTCTCGCGCTCGCGTGTCGAGGCAGATTTTGCCGAGGTTCATCGCGCAATTGATTGCGGACGGGGTGGGGGAAAAAGAGAGAAGCACAGTAGCGAGCGAACAGGTAATATAACGAAATCCTTCGCACTCCCGTCACACCGAGTGAGCCGAGTTAATCCTTCCTTTATATCCCTGTCACTTTCGTCGGATGACGTAAATCGCGAAGACAAGAATTAAACCAACAAAAAACAAAGAACAGATCGCTATGACCTGAAAATCCACCGAAAATTACAGCCTAGCACATAAAACAACTACAATTTTCTGATTTCGGAGAAAATAGGAAGTTATTATAGTCAGTCCGAAAATAAACGTTCGAATTTTCCGGGATGTCCACGTTTCGAGGTCCAGAGAATCACTTCCGTTGGACGTCTGTATGTACGTATGTTTGTACGTACAGAGTGTTAGAAAAGTCTGGAAGCGGTCAAATAACTCGAAAACGCAACGTTTCTTGGAAAAATGTTTCGGATCAATGTTGCAGTATTTCAAAAGTTCTATTTAATGATTATATCCAAACAAATTTAAAACAACAAATTTATTTCGGTCGCAAAAATAAATTAAATAGTTAAGGAAAATTGATGCCGTTAAGAAAATGTAATGGTTAATGGAAATGCCAATGCGTTACGAAATTCAATGGGTTATTATAACCCTGTCGGCGAGAACAGAAGAGATACGAGTAGAGATTACAATAGAGCGAGCGCAAAAAACGTCGGTTCTTTCGCCTCGGAACGAAATCACGCGCGCGGATAATAGTTTTCTTGGATGCTTATTGCCAGGGTGAAATCGAGTCGATTTGTTGTCCGCGGACGTGTATGATATTTTTCGAAGGTAGACGCGTGAAACGGGTAAAAAGATTCCTGTGTCCCCGGAAATAACGTACATGATCGATGCGGGCTTCGCGAGGCGATAAATCGCGTTCGGATTCCACGCAAACGAGACTCGCAAATAGAGCGAGTGCTCCGAAAATACGCGAGATTTTCGCGAAGGAAACACCGGAAGCGGAAGACGCGGTTGAGTCCAAAATAGTAAATGGAAATGAATTTCGAGCCGTTCCCGAAATTTGGAAAAATATCGGGCCGAAATTACGACGAACTTTTTATTTCCGGGATCCGTAAATCATCCCACGCGAAAGGGTTGGACTCCGCCTGTACATTCCGCCCCTCGGCGAACCAAAAGTATGACCTTGACGAACGGGTCAGAGGTCGACGGGGAAAGGAAGCACGAGCGGAAAATCCATCCCGAAGACGCGAAAGGCGGAAGCGCGAGGGGCGGAAAATTCCTCGGCCCCTTTTTAACTGTCACGTCGCGCTCGCCGCGAGGAACAGAGCGAGAAAGAGAGTAATAAAGATAAAGCTGAGTCCTCGCCTTGATTTTAAATCAGACAGACAACGCAAAAGATTTTTTTTTTTTAATAAAAACCCAAGGAAAAATCGTGTAAAAACGATAGATCACAATATACGAGAGTTCCATGCTTCGAATGGGACTCTATTCGGCATTTTTTTTTTTTTTTGAACGAGTCACCATTTTATTTCTCGCGATTCAATTTTTTGTGCAACACGTAGAACGTTCAAAGCATCTGCAGTAATTTTTTGAACCACTTCGGACAAATAGTTTGCTCACAATCGTTTTTGGAAATCCGACTGTAAAATAGAGGTGTGATTATGAAGGGTGGATTTAAACTGATATGGTTTTACGGGGAAATACTATTTTTGTCGGATTTCTGACAACACGTTTTTCCGATTGAATTGGCTATCGGTGCTTCTAGCGTTTCGAAAAGGTCGTTTTTCGCATACCTACCTTTTATCACGTTTCATCCTCGGATAGTCGAGCTCCGTCGGGAGTTGACCCGAAGTTGACCGCGTTTCGAATGCTCGAGCGAGCTTTCGCTCTCGTCCTAGGATACGCTTCATCGCGATATCTCTTTGTTCGTACTCGAGGACCCGAAACGTCGAGGATGAAGAAGGCTGGCTGAGAGACGCGAATGCTCGATAACGTCCCGGAGCGGAGTAAGCGGTAGAGTAGGAGTAGGAGCAGGAGCAGGAGCAGGAGGAGCACGAGGTTATACCTACTAGGTGTACCTCGCGGTGCGGAGCGAGTCGAGGACGAGGATGAAGAAAGAGAGAGACGGAGGGAAAGAGGGAGGGAGGGAGGGAGAGGAGTCGGGGCTCCGCGCAAACTTTGGAGAGGTTCCGAGCGCCAGATGTGGATGACCAAATCTGCGAAAGCTGCGACCAACCCGACCTCGAGGGATCAGCTACCTATTTATCCGGATATCATTCCCTACGGGCGCATTCGCGCGGCGACCAGCTTCGTCGTATTTATAAAACCGTCGGACCGAGCTGAACAACGTCGGCTGCGGGGCGTATATTTCTGGCTTCGTTCATTTCGAAAGAGAATAGTATTCGAAAGATGCCGTCGACGGGCGTTACTGATGACCCTCGTTTAAGTCCCGGGCAAAAACTGCGCTGGATCGCTTCCAACTAACTATGTCGTTCGCGGGCAAGTGGAAAAAATACTCGCGTTTTTTCCCTCGTCATTTGCATTGTTTGTAAAAAATGGATCAACGTTGTTCGGGAGGTAGGTCGAAACGTTACTGGACGAGGAAAAATGTACGTGTCAAAGCTACCGCGTGACAACTTCAAACGATTCGCTACGCCGTTAGGGAGTCACTGCAATTTGGAATAGCTTTGATTTTACGTGTAATTTTATGCAGTTTGCGAACGCGAAAGCTCGCAAGCTCGCTGGATTGTTCCTTCCGTTTCGAAATAAACCATCGGGCGAGAAAAAATGTACTGCTATTTTATTCGCAACCCTTCGAGATCGACTCGTCGGCGCGTAGCTGTGAGAGCTTTTCGCGCTAAAAATATCCTTCTCCGCTCGACTGACCGTAACGAGTAGAAATGAAAATGCGTACTAAATGGCGTATCGTCGGCTAATTATTCAGAGGGTAATGATTTTTCCGCTCGCTTACCCTTTTCCTGGCACTTTGGTACGCAGTCCCTGACGGTCGAGCCCTCGCTGACGTATTTCTGCAACAAAATAACGAATCTCGGTGAATACAAGTGGGCAATTTTCTTTTTTTTTAATTTTTTTTTTCTTTTAGGGAAAGTTGCTACATTTTCAATCGTCGACGAGCATTCGACGAAGAAATTCCTTCGGTGCGGCGGAAGGGGAGGGAAAAATTGAGGGAAAGGAAAGGGAGGGGAGGGAAGCGGGCCGAAGCTCGTTTTACAACGCGTAATAGCAGCTGCCTTTCAAATAACGCGAGGCCTCTCGAAGCCAGGCCGTGCCACGCGTCGAAAGCTCGAGCTTGAAACTTCAACTTTCCATTATCTCGCGAGGCAAGTTTCCATGCAAATTAGACTCGGAGATCTCTAAGGGTGGTCGCTCGATAAAGCGAACTCATCGAGCCCGACTTCCTCGCGCGATCCTAATCCACCTGCCACGACGAATCCGGGCATCACGATCAAATGCCTCGCGATCCTCTGTGTTTTTCACTGGCAACAGAATTTTTTTAAAAAATTTCTCAACATTTTCAACCCTTCGCAAATATTCTCTGAAAATTTCAAGTCGGTTCTTCGAAAATCGGAGGAGCTGCGAGCTTTTTATTTGCTACTATCTATGGCTTTTCGAAACCATAATTATACACAATTCATTTGAACAAATACTCATACTTTTTGTCAACCTTATAGCTAGTTGTACGTGTATTAGGGTGCTTTTCTTTACACGACTGTTTTTCTATCTTCAGTCCCAACTGAAAATTTCAGCTCTTAATAATAGCATTAGCGTGGAAAGATTTCCTACTTAAAATACACGGACATTTTTATTCCTTCAAATGACTATAGCTCAGCGGAATTTCATGCTATCGTATCGTACCAAAGCGCGTTTTACACGAGATTGAATGCTCTACAAAAATGCCTATCGCGGCGAAGCTGTAATCTACACTCGCGAGATTGTACGAATCACTGAATCTGACTTTTATATAAATATCTTGCTTTTTTAACGTTATTTCATAAATGACTGGGCTTACATAAAAAACGTAAATAACAGACTTGTGAGAAATTCAATTTACTACAAAAAAAGTCCAGTAAATTGAATCGCTAGGATGGATATTTCTCGAGATATAGAGCGTTGACTTTTTCGTGATGTTAAATTTTTGAGAATTCGTACCACGAAAAATTCAGCGTAGTCTCTATATCTCGAGAAATATCAATCCTAGCGATTCAGTTTACTGGACTGTTTTTGTAGTAAATTGAATTTTCTACAAGTTTGTCGTTCACATTTTTTACGTAGGTCGAGTCGTTTACGAAATAACGTCAAAAAAGACAAGAGTTTTGTACACAAATCAGATTTACTGATCCGGACAATCTTACAAGTGCAGATCACAGCGACATCGCTTGTTTAATTGGATTTGACGGCGCGAGGTCTTATCTTTGATAAACGAGATTCGACGTCGCCATGTTTTCAAGCCACGCGGGTGTTTCTGGTCGACGCAAAATATAATTTTGCCGCCCTTTGTGAAAATTGCATTGTACGTCGTCAGCCCGCCTATGTAATCCCTACAACCATCGAGGGCAGCTGACCCTATCATGACGCAACGTTTTCGAATAAAGGAGAAAAAAAAATGTCACTCTCCGGGAAAAATTTGCGCTACGAGGCTCGAGCGAGTTGCTTTTGTCGTTTGGTAATTAATTTTTGGTGGACGAAAACAAAGGAGGACGGACGCGAACGTGCGCGGCTTGTTAAAGTCGTTGCCCAAGGTTTGCGAGTCGCGAAATTTTCCGTGGCAACGGATTCGTTGCGTTCGCACGCGTCGTCCGTCTTCGTTGCAATTAGACGAGATTCGCGACGATGACTCGTGATTTTCGCGTCAAAGGACGTCGGATCGCGGGGCTCTTCGCGGCTGTTTGTATCGCGGTCGTTCCATCGAGTGATTAATTTCCAGCGAGAGTGACTTTTGGAGAGACGAGAGATCGCGAATAAATCATAGGGCGAGCCGTCGCGATTCTCGCCGTTTCATTCGTTGGTCTGCGTTGAACTCGATTTTCTAGGATTTTCGCCAATCGAGTGGTCCGGATTTCATCGCGCTCGAAAACGAGCTTGCAGCTAATTCGAATCGCAAGCTCTCTTCGCGATGAGCGGGCGAGATACGGGCGGCGACGATCGTAGCGGAATAACGAAGACAAATGAAGCCGGCGCGGGCGAGATAAATGAAGATGAACAGCGGAAAACGGATAATTTCACTTTCGCTTTCGCATTTCAAAGCTCTCCCCGGTTGTTTTTCATCGTGCGTCCGTTATTTTGCCCTTGCGCTCGTCGACCGCTCGCAATTTTCGTTCGTCGCTCCTCGACCCTTTCACATTGTCTCGCGCGCAATGACCTTGAAACTTCAATTTCTCGGCGATAATTTCCAAACCGATTAATTCATCGAAACGAACTTTTGCGAAACAGTTTTTACGTTCCACACTCAACGCCCCAGCGTCCTCGAATCTCTTTTCGTTGCTCGCTGCTCAAGTTTCCAATCTCGTCGCAGAGCTTTGCCTCGTATACCGTGATTTTTCAATCGCTCGATCGTTCGGAACGCGAAACGCGTTGAAAATTTCCATGAAAACGAATCGTTTTGCGCGTGAAATAATAGGTTTTCATCGCGTTTACGTTGTACGTGGCGGCGATCGCAGTTTCGGAATTTCGCGTCGTTATCGAGGTGATCGTAACGCGTTTACGAGTTCCAGTTTCGACGGCGTGATTATTTATCGAAAAATCAGGGCCGCCGAGAGCCGAAACGCGAAAACGATCGAACGCAAGAAAATTTATTTGTTTGCTCGCGCTGCTTGGCGAATATTTCCTGCAACAATTCGAGAACGAGCCGATCGGAAATGATTTTTTAGCCCATGGTGACTGGCTCGAGTGTAAAATATCAGTGGAGGAAGGAGAAAAAAAAAATTGCAACTCGCGAAACCGTAAAAGTATACCTCGTGTGTACGAATCGATTCCATTCGTTTTCCCACGGCGCACCGAGTTCTCCGGAGTTTCGCTGAAATTTACACGGGTCGTTACCCGAAACTACGCTGTACGTAGGAAAAGGGTACACGTTTTGCGGGATAAACCCTCTTGGGAGCGCGGAAATTTTATATAAATAACGGAAACGCACGCGACGTGGGTGCAAGACAGGCGACGAGACTCGCCGGAGCAGCCGAGCTCCTCGGTTTCGCGGAGAACTTCGGTAGATGGAACCAAACGAGCGTCGTTTCGGTTCCAGCCGAAGGGAAACAAGCACGAAAAAGACCGTATCGAGTACCTCTCACTCGGCCGAAGTATTTTCATCTATCGTCGCACGCAGCGTACGTTTTCGGTGCTCCTGCTTCGTCCACGTACGCGAGGATGTGCATGGTAAATTTATAATGCTCGGGATCCCGAAGGGTAAGAGTGTTTCGTGACCGATCACCTTTCAATATTCCATTTCAGGTCGAGAGAAGGGAGATCCTTTTCTCTACTTTACGATCCTCGCTTTTCACTTTACGATCCAGATATTCTCGACGTTTCGGAATGAGAAGGAAACCGGAATTTTTCCTACTTCTTACTCTCGATTTTCTTGCTCGTACATTCGTCGCTCGCTTCTCGATCGAATTTTCCGATGGAAAAGAGTTTCCACGATTTTCACTGATCCGAGCCCATTTCGCGAATTAATTTGTTCATATGTTCGCTTGTTCGCATATTCGCTTGTTCGCTTGTCCGCTTGTTAGCTACTTCGCATGTTAGCTAGTTCGCATATTCGCTTGTTCCATTGTTACCTTGTTCGCTTGTTCGCATGTTCGCATATTCGTTTGTTCGCTTGTTAGCTAGTTCGCTTGTTAGCTAGTTCGCTTGTTAGCTAGTTCGCTAGTTAGCTAGTTCGCTTGTTTACTTGTTCACTTGTTGGCTTGTTCGCTTGTTCGCTTGTCCGCTTGTTTGCTTGTTCACTTGCTCACTTGCTCACATGCTCACATTCTCACTTGCTCACATGCTCATTTGCTCACTTGCTCACTTGTTTACTGATTTACTTGTTCACTTGTTGACTTGTTCGTTTGTTCGCTTGTTCGCTTGTTCGCTTGCTTGCTTGTTGGCTTGTTGGCTTGTTCGCTTGTTGGCTTGTTGGTTTGTTGGCTTGTTGGCTTGTTGGCTTGTTGGCTTGTTGGCTTGTTGGCTTGTTCATTTATTTATTCTCAGTTTTGTTGTTGTTGCTGAGACGACGTCGTGATTCGAGGATATTGAATTAAAATCAAAGGCGCGGATAGTCGAATGATAAAATGGAGAACCAAAGACACGAAAGCCTCCGCTCCCCCGTCGCTGCGAGATGATAAAGCCTGTAACTTATGACGTGTGGATAGAGCGTTGGGATTTTGCTGGAAATTGGAAGCGTAATGCGACTATCAAAAGTCCGCAGTTGTAGCCGTCGCGGTATCTTTCGATTCGCGAAACGTTCGTCGGACGAGAGGAAAATGCGCGATGCGAATCTTTGGAAAATCTTCAAATAATTCCCGTGGAAACGGGTTTTCCGAATCATCACACGGAAGACGCGTTCGCGCATCTCTGCTTTCCATAATTTCGTCTCTTCTTTCCATTCGAAACGCGCCGTTCGTCGTGGAAGAATCGCGACGGTGAAGTTTCGGTGAGATCGTCTTCCGAGCTTTCGCTGGAATTAAAATACAAACGGTTTGTTTTTTCTCGTCCACGATTTTCGTGCCATTAGCGAGAGAGCCGAAGTTTTTCGGCCGAGTCGCAAGAGTTGAAAGTGTATTTTTATTCTTCTAGAGTGTATCTCTTTAACGAGTCCGCATTGGGCGGCTCTCTCGAGTTCTTCCAAATGGAAAAGGAGGAAAAAAATACCGAGAACGGAAAGAAACGCCGCGAGATCACGAGGTTATCACGTTTCCCCTTTCTCGCTCCCCGTTTCCCGCGAGCTCGGTGTACTTACACGGGATTACGCTGTTATTTTCCGCGATCTCACGCGGCAAGAAAAAAGGCAA
The DNA here is from genome assembly GCA_963969455.1 of Arge pagana. Taxonomy (NCBI): domain Eukaryota; kingdom Metazoa; phylum Arthropoda; class Insecta; order Hymenoptera; family Argidae; genus Arge; species Arge pagana. Next base: position 24,094,692 of record OZ018310.1, read on the forward strand.
CAAAAAAAAAACAGCAAGACGAGACACGAAATTTAAAAAAAAAAAACGAAAAAATGAAATTCGTAATAAAAGCAACGACAAAAATCGAACTATCGAAATAAAATAAAAACCGGAGGACTCGAAATAATTTGGGAAGACGAGAAAACCAAAAAACCGCGGGCGGACAAATCAGGAGGAAAATCGAGATCGAAGGAACGCGATACGGAGAGAAAAAGGAAAACTGGAAGAAAACGAAAAAAGGGCGAAGGGTTTCCGACGCTTTGATCGCGGCACGCCTCGCTCTACCGTGAATAACTCGTGATATCGCTATCGCGAATTGATTAATGAATCGTCGAGGTAGCCTCGCGGTTCGAAGGCCCCTTAATCATTCAATTTTCTAATTAATCAATCCTCCGTCTTTCGCCTCGTGCCGCTCTCGCGAACGCAAAACCTCGCTCGAAACTTGTCGCGCGATAACAACATCAATGGCCTCGCTTCCGCTCCTCGAATCCTTTCTCTCGCAGCTTTTCGCACCGCACGAATTATTTATCACTTACCATTTTTGATTTATCATTTATCATTCATCATTCATCATTCATCATTCATCATTCATCATTCATCATTCATCATTCATAATTCATCATTCATAATTCATCATTCATCATTCATCATTCATCATTCATCATTCATCATTCATCATTCATCATTCATCATTCATCATTCATCATTCATCATTCATCATTCATCATTCATCATTAATCATTCATCATTCATCATTCATCATTCATCAATCATCAATCATCATTCATCATTCATAATTCATCATTCATCATTCATCATTCATCATTCATAATTCATCATTCATCATTCATCATTCATCATTCATCATTCATCATTTATCATTTATCATTTATCATTTATCATTTATCATTTATCCCTTATGATTTATGATTTATCATTTATCACTCATCACTCATCACCTATCATTAATCACCTATTACCTATCACCTATCACCTATCGCCTATCGCCTATCGCCTATCGCTTATCGCTTATCGCTTATCACTTATCACTTATCAGTTATCAGTTATCAGTTATCACTGCTCACTTATCGCTTATCACTTATCAGTTGTCATTTATCATTTATCAATTATCGTTTATCGTTTATTATTTATCATTTATTATTTATTATTCATTATTTATTATGATTATTCATTTCATGACACTATTTTTGTCTTCAACCGAGATCTTTGCTCGTTTACGATGTCGCAGCATATCCGTCGCGAGACTTGCAGTCAAGGACAAGAGCAAACATGGGGCGCCGAGCGAGGGAAAAGCTCGAGAAAGCTCGGGAAAGAAATTGTCCTAAAATATCGGTTAACGTCGCGACAAATGGGAGGCACGCTTTTTTCCATCGTTTCCGGGTGGATGAGCGAAATTGCGATCGAACGAAGTCAATGGGGCCGAGTCGTTTCGTTTCGTTTCGTTTCGTTTCGTTTCGTTTCGTTTCGTTTCGTTTCGTTTCGTTTCGTTTCGTTTCGTCGTTGGGAAGGACGAAGCTCGTTTGTATGTCCAGCAGCTACGGTCGCGTGGACGTCACCGCAACGATCGTGGTCAATAAAGAAGAATAATCGAGCTCGAGGTACGAACAAATCGCGCTTTTTCCCTTCCCCATGCCCCAGAAAAACGTCGAACCCCAGACAAGTTTGACGGAGGAAAATCCTCGCGTTTTTCTTACGCGGTCGGAGGAACTCTCCTCGACTAATTTATCCCTCTATCCAGACCGCGTGTTCGACGAGAAAACTCGGCAATTAGCGGCGCGTTGCTCGACTCGTCGTGCCCAACGATTGTAACGAGGACATTTGAAATGCTGAGAATCAAACGACCGCGACGAGCCAAATCCGATTTCGAAAACTCTCTCACCAATACCGAGAATCGACTGTCAAGGTGAACATCGTTTTTACATCATCCCGTCGAGATAAAAGGACCAAGTTCGCAACCCGAGCGCATGCGATTTTTCACGAACTCTGTCTCAACGGCAAGAAATCTTCAAATTCTTTCTACAAAAAATTTGCAGAACTCGAAAAGCTCTATAAAAAAAACCCACAACGATATGTATTTTATACGTCAAGGTCAAACCATAAATTGATAACATATGACCGAAGGTTACATTTAAAATTGATTTCAATCCGGAAAATGTAATTTAAGTAGGCAACGCGAAATTTGCTTATCGTCGAGGAAATTTTGTGCAACAAAAAACTTCCTTTCAAGCAACATTGTCTGACAAGTAGCTGATTTTACAATGGTGTTTTTTTGTTTTTTTTCTTAGCAGAATAAAATATGCTGTGGTGTCAAAAAGTGTTGTGTAAATGCTGAAAAAGTTGACGAGAATCGTGCAGATTTTTGAAGAGAAATGCACGAAAAAATGAAGAATGCAGATTTTCGAACGAGAATATTTAGTTGAGGAGAGTGACGTGATTTTGCATATAGCTTTTTCCACTGACACAGCGATGGTCCCCTTTTCGCAGCGGAGTCGTTGCAACGTCGAGGAATGCTCAACGCAAAGTCGGCCACCCCGAGCGTAATTAAGCGTGTAATTGTACCTAATTGAATTCTGCGAGATAAACTCGTTGCTCGAAACGAATAATAACATTTTATTTCACTCAGTTTCCTTTATTTCCTCGTACAATTTTCTTCGGCCTCGAATCGCGGTTCGCTTTACGGCCGAGGAAAAAACTAACTCTCGTCGTTCGCCCACTTTCCAGTTTACCACCCCTGCGAGGAGCCGAACGGGTTGTTCTGGAAAGTAAGGTTGTTCTTATTTAAAATCCGGTAGCGCGAGCCGAGATTCGACGCCGTAATGCTTACGTATTACCGTCACGTATTTCGAACGCATCTGAATTTTCCCCGCCGACGAAAATAAAACACGGCGAGTGTAAAAGTTTCGCGGGGCGATGCTAATTTCACGGGGGTAAGTCTTCCCTTTTGATTCGCCTCGACTACTACCAGCGCGACGCGCTTGTCACTCAGATTTCGTTATAACCGTGTTTCGCTTCCAAAGTGTAGAAACGCGACGCGCGGATCTGCACACCGCGAATCAGCTCGACTCTGCATGCTCTCTCGCGTATGCGAGCGTACGAAATTGTTGTAAAATAAGTTCCCAAAATACCGGCCAAATCGGTATCAAAAAAATGTCGAAATAAATATTCTCACACAAACAACAACAAAAAAGTTGGAATTTTTCGGTCCTATTATTTTTTTAATAATTTTTTTTGCGCTGAAAAACTCGACTGATTTTTTTTTTGAAATTTACTCGCGAAACAACAATAGCGAGACGAAGACGGACGAATCTTCCCACGCTGGTCGAAAAATTCCCACGAATTGGAAAAATAGCGGTGAAAAAAAAGACCATCGCGGGCGGAAAGCTCGTTCGCGTGGTCGTTGGAAACGCATTTCAGACTGGCATCCGAAGGGAAAAGTGCAGGGTCTCGATATTCCGCTGGTGCTTCGCCGCCAAGGTCGTCCAAGATTAATCGAGGCCTCGACGGCGAAACGCGGAGGAAAAGCTCCGTATGCAAAGACCTCCGTAGATCACTGCGCGCCGGAAAGCTCCGCGAGAGCGTGACAAATTTTACGCGACGCAGGCAATTTCGAAAAATCGCGGAGCTTTTTCTGCAGCCCGTTTTTTCGAAGCTCGGATCACGATATTTAATTCCCCGATTTCGCGACGCGAAGCTTCCGAAAATTCCTACGCGCCGATCGCTCGATTCTAGCGAAAAAAGCTTCCTACAAAAACTGGAGCACGTGAAAAGTTCTACGAAAAAGTTCGGCACATTTTCTACGCCGGCGCGATATTTTCGCCGTTAGACGAATAACAACGACGCGGTGCCGAATAAATTGGCAAATTCCGTGGAAAAAAATTCGTTTTCGGGCGAACAAATTTGTTTTTCGACGAAAGCTCCACGGGATTTTTGGGTAGTCGCAATATTTTCGCTGTCATGGGCTGAAATAGCGGGTAGAAATTTTCTGCAAATAGTTTGGATGCTTTCAAACTGGCAGGCGCAATATTTTGGAAAAAATCAAGGGAGACAAAAAATGGCCGAGTAAATAATGAAGCGGCGGGAAAAACGTGGGGAGACTGTTCCACGCAATTTTCACGTAGCAGCGATATTTGCAAAACGAGCAGCGGTGTGCAAATTTTGCAAATTGCGAATTTCCTTTTTTCGTATTGCCTGTTGGTCGCGGCGAGAGCGAAAGTCTTACACTTCGAAACAAATCGACTTTCCGAAGTACTATGCATGCTAATCGGGGAGTAAATTCAATAACAAGGATATTTTCCAGCTCCGCGAGTATTTGTCGCGCGGGGAAAAATGTGATTTTCGTAGAGATGGAAAACGAAAGGACAGTCGAAGCGACGAAAAAATCGCGGATCATCGATGCGGCTCGTAAAGACGAGGAAACGAAACGGCTGCTGTACAGAAATCGGGCAATCGAAGGCATTCGGCCAGCATTATTTCGCCACTTTTCGGCAAAGTGGACGGCGAAAGTACGCGAGCTTTTAGTCGAGTTCCGATCCGCGCCGAATGATCGCTGCGCTCGATTCCGTCGAAAGAGAGAGAATTGGCCGTGATTATTCGAGAATCGTTCGCCGTCGTTGATGGGAGCTCGAAAGCTATTTTCCCTCGCTCGGCGACGAAATCGCTGAACTTTCGCTCGAAAGCTTCGCCCACGCTCGAAGAGTAATTCGTCATCGCGAAAATTCGCATCCTTCCTCCTCCCTAAAAAAACCTTGGATGCAGTACAAAGAAAGAGAGAAAAAAAACGAAACAACGTTATTAGTCGCGCCAAAAAAAATGACATCGGCGAAAAAAATCGCCGATCATCGGGAACTTTCCGAAAAAGCTGAAAATATTTTGCTGACATCGAGAAAAAAAAAACTCGTCGGGTTGAAAAATAGTTCATGATCGGGTTTTGTTCTACTGTCGATGCTCTAAAACAGGGTTGCAGATAGTGCACTAAATTTTCTAGCACAGTAGCATCTCCATGCACCATTGAATTAATTTTTGTAATGGAAATAATTTTCATAAACCGTTGAATTTATTTTTCAATGAGAAAAGTTTTCAACAGCCCGTTGAATTAATTTTTCCAATGGGACAAATTTACATTGACCATTGAGCTTATTTTTTCAATGGGGAAATTTTCCATAAACCATTGAATTCATTTCTTCAATGGAAAAACACTTTCTTCAACCATTGAATTTAAATTTCAATGAGAAAAGTTGTCAGCAGCCCATTGAATTAATTTTTTCAATAGGGAAATTTTTCATAAACCATTGAATTCATTTTTTCAATGGAAAAACACTTTCTTCGACCATTGAATTTATTTTTCAATGATAAAAGTTTTCAACAGCCCATTGAATTTATTTTTCCAATGGGACGAATTTCCATTCACCGCTTAAATTTATTTTTTCAATGGGGAAATTTTGATTAAGTATTGAACTAATTTTTAAAACGAAAACAAATGCATTAAAAAATTGAATTTATTGGATCATCGTATTATTTTCTCATTCCAAAATGTACAATTCTGCACTAAAATTGCGTAGCGAATTGTAATTGGGTGAAAATGCAAGCTTCGAGGAAAATATCCGGCGGCAGGATTATGAATAGACGAATAACAAGGAGGATAGACAATAAACAAGGGTATAAATCGATGATAATTCATGAGATTCTGTAAAGTCGTAAATCGTCGTCGGGGTATCGTGAATCGCGAGACGTCGCGAGTCGAAAGGGTGGAATACGTAAACCGGAGAGGACCTACCCTAATGCGGTTACGCGAGCCAAACCGAAGCGAGGGTTGCGCAGGCATTCACCTCGGCCTCGCGGAAAAATATACACGGATACATATACATATATACATACAGGCTGTCTTTTTAAAAGCCGAGCACCATTTCCATTCCCATGGGGACCATCTAAACTGATCTTCTTGCTTCTGAACGGGGGCAGTCTATTTTTACCTGAAGCGTTCAGGTCAGCTTCGTGCTTTCAAGCGAGACCCCTAATTTTTTCTCTGTTTGACAGCTTCGTACTTTTCGCCCGAAAGCAAGTAACTTTTGTCCCGAACAATTTTTTATTTGACGCACCCGACGCCCCGGCCTCGAATCGTTGCGCGTGTTCGCGTCGCGGGTTGATTGATACGCGGAAGCTCGCAAGCATCGTTGAACACGCGACGTCGAGAGCTTCGGGAAACGTCAAGTTTTTTCGCCAAAAACGAGGGTAACGCGCCGAACGATCGTCGACGCGTGGATAACTCGAGATTTTTTTCTTCGACTAGTCAAAGTCGATCGTATAAATTCCAACAATTTCGGAACTTCTCTCGTTTTGTCGCTCTACCAAATAGTACAATTGTTCCGGAGTCGTGAGTCGCGTTACTTCGACAAGATTATTCCTCCAGTTGCGCAAAAAGCTCAAATTTGTTGGACGCAAAATTGCACCGTGCGACGCAAGCTCATCGCGATACATCGAGCTTTCGAAAACTTCTTAGCAGGCGAGTAACTTTGGCATAGAGGCTCGAAAAAATCCGGGAAAAATCACACACAGGCCACCGAACGCGCGGAGGAGTACGAATTTTTGTCAGAATTTTTTCGGAGACATGGGAAAAAATAGGCGGCTCGAGTATCGAAAAAGACGCGATGAGAAATGGGTGGAAAGATTGGCGTGAAAAATGCAATGGTTCGACTCGCGAGAGGGAACGTTGGCGAAACCGATGCTCGACGATGTTCTCACCTATCGACGAGAATAAGCTTTTTCATATTTCATCGTATCTCAACGGCACCGCGCTCCATACAGAAAGCTCGGAACGTAGGATTCGCGTCGTAAGTTTGGTTTACGGTCCAGCTTTGCCTGTTTCCGCCGCCCCGTTCGCCGGCGTAACGGCATATGTGCGGGACCTGATAAAAGTCTGATGCATCGCGCTGGGATGATTCCTGCGACGTCTACTAGAAAATTCGATTTGTCCCCTCTTCCGCCGTCAAATCTGATCGCCCGTTTGTTTGAAAATCCCCATCTCGACTCGAGCCGATATCATCAATGTTTCATCCCTATTATCCATCCAATACAATATTTCCAGTTTCCCTTCGATTTCCACCAATTTTTTACGCGGAGGAACGCGGACATTTTTTGATTTTTTACAGAAAACTGGTCGATATAACGCGAACTGTTCTTCATAACTTTTTTACACGAGTGCATCTAGTACGAATGCATGTACGAATCTAACCTCGACGTCACGTTTCCAACCATGCCGACTAAAGATCGCTAAAAAAGTATCAAGAACATGAGAAAATGGTAATTCACGTCGAAGAATAGCATAATGAATGAAATTAAACGATATTCTGCGATAATGAGTTCAATTGTAACATTAATTTTAGAAGATACATCTAAAATCTTTGGGTGTGGCAACCAAAGTTTCGATGTCGCAACCAAATTTTCGATACTGTTAGCTTTGGAAGAGCAACTCATCGTAAATCGGAACCATTCCTTTAGATCAGAGACAAAAATTATTTTTGTATCATAACTGAGTGCAGTATAACCAAAGCACTTTGGTTACCACATTACCGCGATATATTCGTCTGTATTTGTTTGACTTCGTACATATTGGGCGTGAAAATATTACGAGACGAAGGAGAAGTTAGTTAGTAGAATCTACCTCGTTTGACGTTGAAATCACTGTGAAAATTTCCAACCGATTTACTGAGGCGTCAAAAAGTTATTGCGATCCAAAATAACTCCAATTTTACATTTAATCCAACGGAGTTTAGATCTACTAGCAAAAAAAATACCAATCATCCCGAATTTTCATATCACGTGCCTCCAGTTCTAGAGAAGTAATTTTGCATAGTTTCGTTTAAATTCATTGAACGATCTTTAAAAAAAGGAAAATACGAGCGAACCGAAGACCTGGTTTTTACTCGATGAATTATACTATCGTTGTACGAGTATATATTGGTTGTCTGGGTGGTTTAAAGCAATTTTTTAAATGAGTGAACGTTTGTGAACCCAGAGATTGCAAAATATATTAAAAAAATTCTGGCGCGATATGGATAGCGAAACAACGCAAGATCGTTTGGTTGCATCGATGTTATACGTTGCAAAGAGATAAAACTTGGGTGGTGATTTCATTGTAAGTATGTTACTATTATTGCCGTTGTTGTCTTTTGTATAGCAGATTATTTTCGATGGAATGAAATTTAATTGTCGATGTTCGATGAGATAGGACACACGCGAGAATCGACCTTCGAATTTTCTCGGAAAAAAGGGCGTCGCGAAAATTGAGCGAAGGGAAGGTGAAAAGTGTTCGTGATTTAGTGTCACGCGGCGACGGAGAAGCGTTTTCGTTCGAGATCCACGATGACGAGTGGCACGTTTCGTTTGTTCCCCAAAGAACGATAATGTCTGGGATTCTTTCCGCGAAGTGTCGCGTTTCCTTCGACGGAGCGTAGAGAAAAGAGGGCTGTTCGCTCCCTTCGAATCGCCGCGAGAAACAATCAACGCGCTGCCGCCGGAAGTGGGTAAGATATATATTTCTTCCCAAAGAAACGAGCTCTCGGCCGAAAGTTTTCCTCGGCCGCACGTACGAGGATCGGAGCGCGCGCTCGCGGACCTGATAAATCTTGCGCCTCGCCGCCCCTCGCCGCAAGAAATCGGGAAACAGCGACGAAACGATACGTACTTTCGGCGAAACTGGGTGAGAAATTTCATTTCGTCGGGGCGACAAAGGATATCGTACGAGAAATGAAACGATATCGCGTGAAAAATTCGCGGTAGGAAATCTCGGCGGTGCGCGTTTGACGCGGATCGATTCGCGCGGCGAGACGTCTCGTTGGAAGGACGGGAAAACGCGTTATCGTGCCGCGCAAAACGTCGGGCATCGGCTCTCGTGCCGGAAACCTCGCGGTATTCTTATGTATTATGCATGTACGCCCGGCTAAGAATAACGACGATGACGAAGCGATTTTCGGAAACGCCGTTGTGCTTTCAACGCTACAAGCCCCATCCAGAGATAGATTCGAGGCCATCTCTCTCTCCCCTCGCCCGTTCGTTATTACTATAATATTTTTTTCGTCCTTTCGTCGAATAATCGCACCGATTTTCACCTATCCACTTTCACTAGCACCACACCGAAAACTGCTCCGCACACATTTGTTATTGCCGAGCGACTTTCGTGTTGAGAAAAAATTATCGCGCTGAATACTTATTAACATGCTACTCACCTCAATATATACGTAATACAATTAACATATTACAGACAGCACCCTTGAAAAAACATGCTGGGTGTATCACGTGTGTTGGACTCCGAAGGTGAAGAGCGTTATACGCGGAAGGGTAACTGTTGCTGCCAACGATTATTGCAACAAATTTAGACACCTGAATGATAATTTCACGAGGTTGTAACATACCACTTTCGCTCTCTGGTCCAGTTCGAGGTGATCACGTGTCGGATATCTTCGTATTTCTGTATTCTCACAGCCATGTTAATTCGTACCTCGTGGACTTTATAATGGCTAGCCACGATCTGACCGAAACGTCGGCTTTCCAAAACAAAACTGGTCGGTCGCAACTACACGCACGAGCACTCATCTCTACGTATATAATATAAGTAACACGACCAATATACCAGTCGAGTAAAAACAAGCAAAAACAAGTGTACGATGTTTCACGCTTACAGATGGGGTTTGCGAGTGCTAGTTTTTCAGTGTTTTATTTTTTCTCGTCCTAATCTAGGCCTACGCACAGGTCAATCGTGCTCACCTCTGTAGGGAATCCTATAGCTTGTAGCCTACAATACATAAGTCACTTCACTATACGTCATATTTAAGCTGGCTTCGTCGTTTAGTATCCTAGCATGTGGGGCGCACCATAAGAGCACGCGTGTCTCGAATGGTTATTGCTGTTTTTTTTTTGGATAGGTATACTTATCGTAGCCATACCTAAGTGAAAGGTCGCCGAAAATGTACCAGGAAAAAATGTTTGTAGAAACTTATAAGTTTTACTAGCTCGTAATTTCCTCAAAATCAAATTCGTCAGCCCTGTGTTTTCTTGAAAGTAAAATATGCTTTGAAATGAAACTAAGAAATTTGTGGGCGCGATTTTCTCGAAAATTAATTCGTCGAGTATGGTGATTTTTTATTGTAAATGAATCTGGCATACTTTATCGACGTTGTATGTAAGTTTCACAGATTTGTGTCGGTTATTCCCAAAGTGATGAAGCCACCTTAAGAAGAAGAAAAAAACACTTGTTTGCAGCATTTTAGAGGTGGTATCAGCAAAGATGGATAAATATTTCAATATTTCGATATGAAAATATGTAGAAATCCGTATGCTTTAAAACTGGCCAATATACCAATTAGTATTCGGCGCTGCAGTTTTTTCTCATTACATTATTGAAATACCAACACGAAATTTTTAAAAATACGCGAAAGTGGGGAAATATGTTTATTTTCGTGAAATAGCATGGGAAAATTGTGAATTTCAGCCAGATCTTTTTTTCATCATTTCGGGTAAATTCGACGAGGATTACGCTTCGGGATAATTTACCTGCCAGCTTTTCGACACGTCTCGCTTTAATTTGGTGCTCGCCAATTTATATCGCGTAATTCCCGTGATTAACGATATTCCCGGAGTCGCGGCAACGTGCCAAATATGAAATATGCTACGGCACAACGCGAAATAACGCGGTGAATAGAGCGGAAATAAGGCTCTTCGCAACAATGGGGCAGCAACAAGTGTTTGAAACTTTGTCAAATCGACTTCAACGACGCCATAATATTACGCGCGTATTTATCGTCTTGGCCGATCTTGCCGGCATCGACGCGAGTTACGAAACAGAAAAAATCAACAACAAAAAAACACGAATACTAAACGAGCAAACAACGCGACCGCGTGCGAATAATTTTTGCTGGGAAGCTCGAGGTAAAAGTGGCGAGTGGAATCGATGAAGGAAGAAGGACGGGGAAGAAGCACGCAGCGGGGGAGACGAGAGGGAGAACAAGATAAGCCGTAAGCGAAGAAGGAAGAAAATGGGAATCTGGAGGAGAGAAAACGAAAGCGCGTCTCGAGTGTTCATTTCCTAGCTTTGGATAAATGGTAGCAGCAGCGTCCCGTTTGCGGCGGAGTCACGAGCTGTCGTGATTAACGGGGAAGAAGAAAAGTCGCTCCTCCTTTTCTCCCCGACCTCGTTCCCGAGAGCAATTCGCGGTATTCCTCTATTTTCCTCTCGCTGTCCGACTGTTTGTTTTCCTCTCCCTGCCGTTCGAAGCCCCGCGGGGCTCGAGGGTGTCGCGTGTCGCGTTTCCCTCTCCCCCGCGTCGGTTTCCGTTCCGCTGCTCGAGAGTCCGAGATTTCGGGGGAAACAACGGAAAAACGATATTCGGCGTTGGAAAAAGCAGGAAAACTGCAGGCGCGACGAGCGGAGCATCAATATTTGAGGAGGACGTTGAAAAAATACAAAACTCGTCGATGGGAATGGGGTAAAAAACGGAGGACGAGAAGGGAAAATACGGCGAGGAGAGATCTTGTTTTCTTTCATTTTTTCCATCGCGAACAAGTTTTTCGCCGAAGCTTGTTCGTCCACCGGCGAGAATCACGCGAGAGGGGTGAATCCGTTCCTCCACCGATTCCGAATCATAAGCGCGTTTCCCGTCTCTCTAGCTGCTGCTGCTGCTGCTGCTGCTCCGTGACACCGCGGCGCGGTGGCCCGGTAATAGTTTTAGGCTTATCGAGATCCCCGCGGAATCGCGAGACGGCAAATTTGCCTTGGGCAGACGCTCCTCCGATTCTCTCGCAGCTTCGCTCCCCCGCGACACTCGTTTACAGCGGTTGGTCCCGGAAAATACATTTCCGAGCGGCAACCCTCGACGATATCTCAACGACGAAGCCGACACCTGCGCCTTCTCTCGTTCATTCTCCCACTTCATTTGTATTCGTCATATTTACTCCCACGTTCCTCTCGCGATTCACCCTCCAAACTCCGTTCTCCTTGCCTTTTTTACACCTCACCCAACGAGTTTGGGGGAAAAAAAAAGAACTCCGTCCACCGATCCTCCCGGCTCCTGATAGTAGAATATGTCTCGCGTAGTTGGCGAGAGAAATTCTTGGTTCTCACCCAACAGCCGAAGGAGGTTTTTCAAGGGCAGTTTTTCTATCCTGAGTATGTATGCATGTACGTCTAATTCTTTGGCGCGCTCTAGAGCCCAAACCGTTTAACGGATTTCAACCTATGGGGTGTCACCAGATTCCTCTCAGTTGTGGGACTGACACGCGGCATATTACTCCAATATGGCGTTCACGAAAAAAAAATAGTAGGATAATTAGAAAAAATTAAAACTGAAAAGTGTGAAATAAAATAAATTACTCAAAAAACGAAAAACCCGACTGCGTCGAGGGATACTAACGAAAAGCAAAAAGAAAGCGAAAAGCAAGTTCTGACAATACATCTCTGATATCTATCCACAGAAATTTGCTATTATATAACTACGTACATAATTTTCTAATATATAAATAATACATCCTGCGGTGTTATATGCACCAACGACTTTCAGTGAAACCGTTGGTAAATTACAGACAAATACGTTTCGTTTCTCTGCTTGTCCCCCGAACGATACCTCTTCTAATGTTCAATTCATACAGGGTGTAGCACCTCGTGTGTCCAGAATGGGAGGACCCAATTTCCATAGCCAATCCACGAGCATAAGATTTTTGAAGATACAGCAAGAAAAAAATGTCAACAGCGTCGACTAAGTCCCTCCCATTCCGAGGTGATGCACCCTGTATTTCTATTACAGTATATATTTTAACCACTACTTGCTTAACATTGCGCGACGAATCACTTATTTACTGCAATCGCGAATTTTCCATAGAGAGATATTGCAAGAACGTTGTGGAGCTTTTTTAGCTAGTATTTCTCAACGCAGGCAGGTTTTTCTGGTTTGATAATAATTTATTTTGTTAACTGAATACTAAATTTATCGTTGCTGATTTCGGCAGACTGGGCTGTGTAGCACTTTACAAAGATGAGTGAGAAGAAGTAACGCGCAAGATAATAATTATAATAGGGAAGGTGAACTAGACTTGCTGGCAAGTAGCTGAGAAGCGATGAGGAAAGAGAGAGAGAGAGAGAAACAGCGGTGGTAAGAAAACAATTTGTACTCACGATGCACCATTCGGAGTTGTCGGGACAGTCTTTGAGATTCATCTGAGCCGTGTAGTTTATGCACGGAGTGATACTCCCGACGCCGTCGTTGTACTGCCCGCATTTGTAGCACTTGAGCGCGAGCGTCGTGCCTGAGGACATAAGGAAAGATAAGAGTTGTTAGCGTGGTCCGGTTGACAAGTTTGCGAACGCGTTGCCTCGGCTTCGGCTGGATCCAATTTTCCCCTAGATATTTACACGCTCGAGGGTGATAATCGATCGGGCCGGTGCAATTTCAGCTACGCTCCGAGTGTCGGACGATAAGGGTGGTAGCGGACTTTGGCTCGAGTCGCGCCGTACCACGGGAAGAGTACGTAGCCGCGTTCGTTTCCACGTATCTCTTCGAATTTCGATCGCAGTTTTCATTCGCTTTCGTAAGCCGGGCGACTTTCGCGCAACGAGAATCTCGGCTGGCGGTACGTGTTTCGTTCAGACGTCGAGGTAGGATAAAGATCGGGCCGTAAGCTCCGGTCGTAACGATTGCGTCGTTGCGCCAAGAGTTACATTTTAAATCTTTAACCGCGTTTTTCTCCGAATCACTTTGTCAATAATCGGCGACAAAATATCTCGAAAACGACTAGAATTCCCCAGACACTTATCGTACATCAAAGAGCAGTCCCGAATCTAAGGATTTTTTTCCACCGCACCGAAAATACGGCGTTTTTTCACCGAAAAACGATTTACCAATTTCCCGTTGAAAAAAACTGCACCAAATACCCGCTACTACGAAAAAAGGTAAAAAGCTGCGACCACTTCCAAAAACAAGAATTTGCGAAAACACCTTTTTTCCAGAAGCGAACTAGACGTTGTAGCTCCTCGTTAAAGTACACGGTAACGAATTTCAGTAGTAATAGTCAGTGTCCGGTCGGACGCCGACCGCGAGCTCGAGAGCAGCACACCTCGTGCCCAAACCTATCAAACCGCAGCTTTACCAACTTCGAACGATCAATATCCGACAATTCCTCGTACCGATAATCCATCGATCCTGATGCTGATATTACAAACCGATTCTTCCATCGCAAACGAACGAGGTATTTCGAGTAGCGGCGGTATACGTTCGGTCGGACAGCGATTGCCCTCGGCGCTGGTGGGGCATATACTGCACGAGGAGGGGTGTTGGTACGAGCACCAATTATAATCTCAGCTTGTCGCCTTTAGTCTAGTTACTTTTTGTCTAGTTACTCTTACATCGCTATACCAACAGGGTACGCGCTAGCGCCACACTTGTCCACCTTGCAAGAAAATTGTGTCCTCAGAGGGGGAAAACAAAGCACGTGTAAAATTTCTCCTCAGTTAGCGTCAGCACAGTTTTTTAATCATCCCCTGCATCCTGGAACTACATAAATAATAGCAGGGGGAAACTGGTTGTGGGATTGCGTGTTTGGACCATGTTAAACAAAACGAATTTTGTGAGTCTTGACACAAAAATGCGTGTAAGAAAAAACTGTTCTGGGTATAAAAAAAAGCAGTGATAGTGGAGTGTAAAGTAGCAGTTTAGCGTGTTTAACGATGTACTGGCCGAGCAACGCTAATCGACGCGCTAAAGTGTTGGATATTATGCACGAAATCTTGCGCACCTCGGACAACGATGGAAATATGTTTGATCGCTGGCAGGATAGCGTAGTTGATTTTCAATCGGACACCCAATTTTTATTGGTGCCGGAGGCGTCGATCGGTCGAGTAGCGACGGGGATTTTAAGTAGTAATTATCATTTCGATCAGCCATCGGCGAGCAACGACGGACACTCGTGGCGGGACGCGGATTTTAAGTAGCAACGGTTACTACGAGTCGGCCGCTGCGCGCTCGGCGAGCGGCGCGCGGGTCGGGCCGACGCGCGACGATTGTTTCACTCGAACGCTCGACGTCGAGTGGTAATAATCGTTTCGGTCGGACAATAAAATTTCGAGGCCTCGCGAGTCGCGACGAGGCGAAGGCGCGGCGCGAAAGCTGGAGCCTGAAAGCTCGGGGCGATGGAAATCTGACGAAATGAAATAATTCGCGTGACGAGGAGATGAGACAGCGACGTGGAGCTCGGCGAGAAACGGTGATTCCTCGCGTCGTGAAAATAGATTTTCCGCGCAAATAAACTCATTCGCAACCGAACGATACGAATGTCGATAACATCGGGGCTTCGGCGCCCCCCTCGTCTCCTCGGGGGCACGAGACGCTCGTCGACAAAACCGATTTCCCCGAATCGTTGCGGAAAGCTTCCTCCGCGAATCCACCGAGATTTCTCCTCGCGGCAACACAGCGGAAGAAGCTGCAGCTTCTCCGCGCCGCATTGCTGCAATCTCACTTCTGTTTTCTTGATAATCGACAACTTTTCCAATTCCCGACGACTACGCGCGAAAAGATTCCACGGATATAAGACGGACGAGCTGACAAACTTTTGCCTATAAAAGTTTCGAGCACGAATATTCTACGACCGATTGGTCCTCGAGCAGTCGGCTTTTTGCGAGCGAAAACGCGGGGATAAAATGCGAAAGGCGGGGAAGCGAGGAAAAACGGGGATGTCGTTCGAAAAAAGTGAGGCGAATGAAAGGTGGCGACGCTAGTGTGTGGTGCATAGGTAGGTAGATGGGTGGATCCATAAGCGGCTCGAGCTTTCGTGTAACCGTCGTCGCGCTCGTCGGTCCGTCAGCTGGGCAAGAACGTGGCATTATCGGAAGGACACCGCTGTCCCTTACCGTCGGAATGGAACTGTCTGTCGGCGAACAATCGATCGATCCGCCGAAACGAACGGAATAAGCTCTTCGGCCCGACCCCAACGTTTTCCCGGTCCTTCGAGAGCAGCGCCTCGTTAACGTCGAGAGTAACAAAGATGCGGGGAAAAAATAATAGCAGGGTGACGCGGCATGAAAAGCTCGGGAAATTGCGCGTAATTGCCGCCAGCCGACGAGTTGTTACAGCAAGAAAAAAGAAGAATTGCGAACCGATAATAATAATACTACTAGTTCGAAGATTATCCAGCGATTCGTCGAAATAATAAAAGCCTGCGCATCTCCATCGCGGTGAAATGGGACGCGAGAGCGGAAACTGTAGCCTCCAATCGGAGAGAAAAGAAAACGTCGCGGTGTGAAACAACGCGAGGACCTGGGTCGCGGAATGTGCTCGAAGTAAGGCGCGCGGGACGCGCGGAGTGGAGAGTAAAAAGGACGAATTCATATCGCGGCAAAGTTTTTACTTTCCCTCGGTTAATTTCTTTTTGCTCCACAATCCTTATTTTGTCGGAACTAACTAAGAAAATTAAAGCGATCACGCCGCGGCGTGGATCGTTTCGTTACGCCCGGCGGAGATGTATCGTGGGGAAAAAGGGTCTCGAGGCCTCGATGCGACAACGTCACGCGTCCCAATTTTCGCGGGAAAACGCGTCGGTGGAAAAACTTTCCTCCCCGACCAATTTCCCAGTTTCTCCCCTTTCATTTACTCCTTTACTCCTTTACTCCTTTACCCCTTTACTCCTTTACTCCTTTACTCCTTTACTCCTTTACTCCTTTACTCCTTTACTCCTTTACTCCTTTACTCCTTTACTCCTTTACTCTTTTACTTCTTTACTCCTTTACTCTTTTATTCGTTTACTCGTTTAATCGTTCACTCGTTTACCCGTTTACTCGTTTACTCAATTACTTATTTGCTTGTTTGCTCGTTTGCTCGTTTGCTCGTTTGCTCAGTTGCTCAGTTGCGCAGCTGCTCAGTTGCTCAGCTGCTCAGTTGCTCGGCTGCTCAGTTGCTCAGCTGCTCAGCTGCTCAGTTGCTCAGCTGCTCAGCTGCTCAGTTACTCAGTTGCTCAGCTGCTTAGTTGCTCAGTTGGTCAGTTGCTCAGCTGCTCAGCTGCTCAGTTGCTCAGCTGCTCAGTTTCTCGGTTGCTCAGTTGCTCACCTACTCGTTTACTCATTTTCTCATTAGTTCGTTTACTCGTCTCTTCGTTTACTCATGTACTCACTTACTCACTTGCTCATTCGTTAATTTGTCTCTTTAATCACCTATCCATGTATGAATTTATTCCAAGAGGTGGTAACGAAGTTCTTAGAAGAGCGGGGGAAGGGAGATGGATGCCCGAGAGGAGTAGACAGAGTAAGAAGGGGAAACGGAAATCGAGTAGGATAAGGAGAGATAGGGTATAGCTCATGGCAAAATAGAATCGAAATATAAGGATGAGTTAAGACGTAGATAAGACGCAAGGCAATGGCTGGCAGAGGATAAGGCACGATGAACGATAGCATAAGGATAAGCTAAGGATAGGTTAGGGAAATATGTGAAACTTTTTGTAAAGGAAGAGAGCAGCAGGAGTCCTCGTAGCCCCTAGGGGAACAATGAATATCGCATTAAATATTACGTACACATTGATCCATGTTTTTCATCGTCATTTTTTTATACGCCCGCGAGCATCAGCGTCGAGCTTTTTCGTAGCGCGGACAGCTTTTCCTTGGTAAATCCATTTTCCTCCATAGATCGATCTAGCAAACTTCGTTTTCACGA
Source organism: Arge pagana (assembly GCA_963969455.1). Taxonomy (NCBI): domain Eukaryota; kingdom Metazoa; phylum Arthropoda; class Insecta; order Hymenoptera; family Argidae; genus Arge; species Arge pagana. Next base: position 24,112,391 of record OZ018310.1, read on the forward strand.
AGCGAACACGCGGAGCGTGTCGCCCGAAACGAGGTCGCTACGCCGAGCAATTACCAATTTTTAAGCTCCGAACTTTCGACAGCTCGAAGTGATTTTTTCTTCCACCCCTCGATTTGCAACGCCGAATAATAGATGAGCGCCGCGTTCCCGTTGTCATATTTCGATTCGATGAATTATGAAATGACGGAGAAACGGTCGCGGTGACAGCTTCGTTTTCAGACACGATGCAAAAAGCTTTGAAAAGTATTCGAAAACAAGCTGCGAGATCTTATTCGAAGCTGGCGACCGGTCGTTGCGTTTCGTCAAAGCGAGCTCGTTGAACCATTCAGCGACGCTAATGGTCACCCAGCCGTCGCGTCTCGTACGCAATCATTTCGCAAGCTCCGTCATCCTCGCCTCGTTTTCAGGGCGGAGCGAGAGAAGAGGAGCGGAATACTCGTATACTTTTCTGCCAATCTCGCGCCTCAAACGAAGCGCAAGATCTTTCGTCGAACGTCTCGCCCAAAGGGGAGACGAGATGAAAAACTTAATTGACGCACGCGAAGAGTTTCGAGCGGAAATTTGGCGGAGTTCGAAATTCATCCGCGAAATTCATCCGTATAGATCGCGCGATCGCGGCACACGTCATTACCTCGGTTCACAACTCTGGCCTACATTATTGCGCTTCGCTACATTGTCGTCCGCCGCCTCCGAGTATCGCGTGCATCGGGCGGGGCACCACCTTGGTTCTCGTTGATTGGGTACAGCATTCACGTGCAACCAGCCGTCGCATATATCACGAGCTTCGGGACATACCGGCCATCGCGGCCGGTCGATGAAAGGGCCGCTGATACGGACACGCGACACCGCGGGCTTCGAAAGTTCCCTTAGCCGAGATCGCGAAAGCTCGCGTCGTATTCGACCCAACGAGAACGCGTCGCGGAAACAAACGAGCCTCGTGAAAACTCAAAAACTCGAATTGTCCCCAAACTTGCGAATCTATTACCTCTTCAAGGGTAGCTTGATATTGAAATCGCCCCACCTTTCACCCAGCTTCTTGTACGTTGCAGGCTGCCTCGAGTAGTACAAGCAACTCTTAACCACACGATTCGATATTTTATTTCAACTTTCTCATTACTGTGCTCCAACGATAAACAAGTGCGAAAAAACACAACAGATTTATGCAAATCAAAATGCATCGGTCAGTTAATATGTGATTTGAGTGAGATGTTGTCATTCGTCGCGGTGTGTATTCCTAATTTCCTTAAAATGTATTAGGAGTAAATAAATTGTTTTATAATGAGAAATTTTAAAAACATGTTATCTTATGCTTTATACTGATTTTGAAGCTGTAAAAAGGTTGAATATACGTGTCTAATCGTGTAATTTCTCAAAAAATAATATTAGACATTATTCAAACAGAAATGACTTGTTGAAATGTTATTATTTTTTCCCCATTCCCAGTAATCTATGCTAAATAATCTAAATGAATGCTAATTTCCGCTGTTTTTTTTGTGTAATTGAAAAAAATCTGTGGGGCCAACTTTTTTATTTTCTTTTAAATCTGGTTAAATTTTCGCAAACAGTTTTTCTGTTTCACAAATTTTACATTTCACACATTTTGAAAACATTTTCCTCACGGATTGGAAAAAATATTGAAAAACGTCGAGAAGGAAATTATGTTTTTACAGTAAACGGAAAATGCAACGATTATTGGATTTTCTAAGAGGAAATTAATTAGGGGGGGGGAAAAAGAAAAATTTGATGTAGTTCCTTTTTTGAAAATGTAAGTAAAAATGTATTTTTTGGTGCAGCGCAGAGTAGAGGATCGAGTAAATTACGCGGAAAGTCGAGAAATCTGGGAGCTAATGAAACTTTACGGCGGAGCTTTGTCTCGACGAGTCGTAAAGCTCGACATGACTCGGCTAACAATAAGATCGGAGGGCGTAATGTAATCTGTTTTCGAGCGGCGCGGCCGCCATATTTTCGTCAGCAGTAAATTTATTTTTTACGATCCGCCCAGAAAATCTGTCCCTCCGCGAAGATATCGGCGACGGATACGCGGGGCGATCGCGCCGACGAGACGGAGAAACCTTTGTGGCGCGAGGACACGTAACAACGCGACCCGCGTACATCGCTTCCCAGTCCCGATTTGTCGCGGTTTATTTTCCCAAGAGATATCGCCGCGAACAACGAGAACGGAGCTCTCGCCTCGCGATTATCTCGGGAGATTTCGACGCCGCTTTCTCATCCCCGAACAACTTTCCCCGCGCCGCGAGCCACGAGGAAACCCGATCGGCGAGATTTGCTCGTCGAACGGCGATGTGAAAGGAACGAGCGAGAAGTTCGAAAAAGCGGAAAGAAAGATACGGCACGAAGCTGCGCCGATGCATCTGCCTCCCCGGCTCCCGAGTTTATCGCCGCGAAGCGTGGAAAAAAATTGGCCAACGGTCCTTCGAGAGCTCTGATGTCGAGGGCCCCGTATACAGGGTGAGTCATTCTAATCTATCCACCCGAAATCTCGGGAACTTGGCGCTGTACGAAAAAATTGTTCGAACAAAACTTATTCGACTACAAAGAGAGCACGCAGCAGCGTTGCTCGTTGTCCGCTAGGTGGACACATTCAAGGTCATTTCAAGGTCAACTTTGTTTTTTGACCGGAAATGCCTATTTATTATTGCACGTTCGTATTCTTCTATCAAAAACACGTGTGTCTTGTTCCACACATTTCTCTCGATAACGCCTCGTTCTCTCGCTACAGGGCGTTTTACGTCGACCTCCCCGAGTGCAATATCTTCATAGTTGGGCGAGAAATCCAAAAATCTTTAGCACGAAAATTGTAAGGATTCGAGGCGTCGAGTGATGGTGCCGTTGCCGCTGACCTTGAGCCAAATTTCAAGGTCAAAGCAAGGTCAGCGTTATGTAGCATTTCGCCAGTCACGCGTCACTTTACCGTTTTTTCTCTGCTGGCCACAATTTTGGGAATTTTCGAGTCAGGTTTGCGCGAGAATGCGGCTAAAGGATCACGCTATCCAAAACTCTGGGGTTTCATAGTCGCCTCGAGAGGTCACGTGGATTTCGAAGCCGAAAACGAAGTGCTTTGGCACATTTTTTTGCTTTCACATTACTCGTAAATTATTTTTGTCGAGGACATCGGAGAGCAGCATTTTGAAAACACTTTTCATCCAAAAGTGTTAACAATTCGGCTGGTTTTCGCGCCGGTTTATCGGAGCGATCGTCGAAATTGAAATTTCTCGGCCGGAAGAGCGATAAGCTCGCGAGATCAGACAAAGAGGACAAAGACGATGCATCGATGAGATAACGGACCCGCTGGAGAGAAATTAAACGAACGTTTTACGCGTTCGTCTCGTTCCTTCTATCCGTCGCGAAGAATAATGGCGACAAGATCCGCGGGCGGTGAAAAATAAAAGCCGTCGTCGTCGTCGTCGTCGTCGTCGTCGTTGCACTCGTTCGCGTTCTCTCCGTCGGCTTGTCGAGATTGGAGGAAAAGAGGTCGAGGCAGCTGCGAAGAAAAATGGGTTCTTCCACTTGTTTTATCACTGTTTTCTCGGACGAGTGCTGGCCGACGAACAATGCTGACAATCAGCTCTCGTCGGCGTGATCGATGCGCGGAGTGGCGAGATTTGCAATTAAAAACAACCCACGTACAATATTCACTACTAACGCTCTTCGTCTCGACACTTTTTTCTCTCGACCAAATTTCAGGCTCGATACAAGTTTTTCAGTCGCCGCAACGGATTTGTCTCAACTCGTCGTCGATTTTCGTTTGTTTTTTCCCTCAACAGTATTCGGAGTCGGTCTCACTATGCAACTCGGTAAAAATAGTCGTTAGTTTTCTAATCCTGTAATGAATTGAGAGAAATTAAAAAAAAATTGTCCTGACGAAAAAAAAGTGTCGAAATCCGCGAACACGGCACTTGTAGCCTTATTCTGATTACATTTTCTTCAAGGTCGCACAAAATACCCGTATCTTTCATACAACACATTTCGCTGTCCGACGCATATCTATGGCAATACATCGAATTTTAGAAAATTTCTTAGTAGACACGTAACTTCGTCGTCGATGCTCGAAAAAATCCCCAAAAAATCACAAAAAGGCAGCCTAACGCGTAGAATAGTATAAATTTTTTTCCAGAATTTTCCTCGAAGATCGGGGAAAATCCGGGGAGATTTTCGATCGGCGTCGCCATCGATGCGGGGTTCGCGAAGGCCGGTGAAATTCCGCGGAATGGCGAGACGAGGTTGTTGCTTCGTCTCTCTCGCTTTTATTTTGCTCGGCTCGGAGCGGAGTCGAGTATCGGGGTTAATAGGGGGTTCGCCGTTGCCGTGAAAGGCGGGCATGCCGAGGAGTAGATCTCCTCGGCGCGGGGTCTCGTGGGCCGCGCGGAAGCAGCCCTATTCACGTATCGCCAACGGCCGAGATGCAGATTAGACACGGGAGAACGGGGCTCGGCCACGTGGACGCCGTGCCTCCTTATTTCTCGGTAGTTTCCGGTTTTTCGCCGGTGGCATCCATCCGCCGAGCTAATTACCGGGGCTCGTTATTTCCGGGCACGTCGCTCCGCGAAACAAACGTCGAGTCAAACATCGGCGTCGCCGTCCCGACAAATTGCCTTTGCTGCGACAAAACGAACCTTTTGTCGTGGAAATCGCGAGGAATTCAAATGTTTCGGTCGACGGCGCTCGAATTAGCAATATATTATTCCCTCTTTGCTCGCGACGCTGTAATCGCCGATCTTTCATCGCGGTCCCATCTATTCCATACTTTTTTTCCTCCATGCATTACGTTTCCTCCATCCTGTCGCCCATTTTTTCCGGTGTTTGAAAATTCTAGAAAAAATTACTTTTCTCCTTGTTGGATGGACTCTCTCTGATTTTTTCCAGATTTTTTGGAGCTTCGACGCCGACATTTTCGAAAATTCGACGTGTCGCGATAAATTTGCGTCGCACAATACGTTTTTTTTTTTCATAAAACGTATTTACAATGAAACAAAAATTTTACATCGACAAAATTTGAGGTCGAATTACCTGGCAATCAGAAGTTTTTCAGTTAAACACGAAAACAAGTTTCGGAGAAATCGATGTCAACAATTTTTATAAATCATCGACACATTTTTTTTTAATTTTTCTTACTCATTATAGGATTAGAAAACGAACAACTATTTCCATTGAGTTAAATAGCTCCAACGTGTGTCAACCTTCTTACCAGCAGAGGGGGTAAAAATTGTCAGAACCTAAAATAGTACCGTTGTCTTTCGATAAAAAATTAGGCAGGTGCACAGAATTAAGAAAGTGGTCTGTGCTGACCACTATTTTCCGGAGTATTTTTTCCCGCTGAGCACGAATCTGAAGTCAAGGTCGGGGGTCAAGCTGCATAAAACTGCATACGATTCGGGGACAGTGGAGGTGGGATGCGTTTGCAGATTACTGCTAGATGCTACAAAGGGAGACTCGACGAAGAGGAAAAAAGCGGAGCAGAACGCCACTGCACGAGTCGTTTGAGGAGGAAAGAGACAAAAATTGTAAGAATGTTATCATCATGTCGGGAAAATTACTGCGTCCTGAATTTTCTGGTTTTTTGGTTGTAAGCAGTTTGGACTTCACATACGTGTGAAGCGGGCACAAATACTGCGGATAGTAAATACGAGGACTACTTTTTGAATTTTGTGTATGAAAATTCGAGTGCGTTTGCGCAATAGTTTTACCGGTCCAGAATACTACTTTTTTGGGAAAAAGCTTGCGAGGAGATGCGACGAGGCGGGAGCGATGGATGGGAAGAAGAAGGTCAGCTCGACCGTTTCGAATCGCTGTAATTAAGCGTCGAGGTTAACCGGGTCGAAAAAAGCTCCGTGCACGGGAATCGATAGGGGAGGAGGCGCGAGAAATAAAATGGCGGAAAAAGAGAAGAAGAAGAAAAAACTAGCGTGGACGCTTCTTTATTTTCGTTGGTTATTCTATCCGTTTGCGCGCGGTAGCAAGGGAGTGGATCGGGGGTCGAAGCAGCATCTACGCGATACGTACTACTCGTCGAGAGGCACGAGAACGCGCTTTCGCGTCGGATTATTCGCGGCTGCGGAATACCTAGCCGATACACATTCCATCGCGTACGTTTATATGTACGTATATACGGGGCGTTCCGCGTGAGAATGTCAAAGCTCGCGGGGTATGGGAGTGGCGCAAGCTCGCTGTCCCCGCAAGGCGAGCCGAGCTGCAAATACGGAGTACTTCTCGTCGGAGCGTTGCGTTCTCAGCGTTAAATATTACTCGAATTGGTGAGTAGAAAAATGAATTCGGGGACCAATTTCTGACCAATGGGAGGTGCGCGATCGCCGCCATTTTTATGGGCTTGTCGCGTGACTCCGTATTTATCGACCTTGTTGGCGCCGGGTCGGTTCATTTTTGCCTAAAACTAATAATTCGTAGGATGAATTCGCGAAATGTGTCGCTCGTATTATTAAACGGGAGCTTTGAACGGATAAGAACGAACGGAGGGCGCGGCGGATCGCTCGCGTAATTAATTACCGGTAACCTCGCTGGTAATCCGGAGATATTAATTAACGGAATTGCCGCGAAAGAAATATATTTCAAACAACGAGAGACCCGTCGGATTTCCGTTATCCGCCGCGAAGCTTTCCAGTTTCGAAAAATTGTCTCCAGTTTCACGATTTTTTTTTCCGGGGAAGAAAAATCGTCGGTGCTCCAATAAAATGGACGAAGACAACTCGAAGATATGAAGCTCTCGCGAAACAAGTTTGTTACTTTCCACGTAAAATAAATAAATGAATAAATAAATAAATATGTGTAAAAAAATACCAAAACTGCGTCCATTTATTACGCTCGCGTGTGTATATTTATTATCAGCGACACGTGCAAGCCGCGCGCGCCTATTAAAGTGATCCTCGTCCGGACAGCAGCGGCGATTTTTCCTCCCCGAACCAATTTGAGAGAAACCGCGTCAGAATGACAAGGCCGAATCCAGTTGGAATATGAAATAAATCCCGTTGGAGGAAAAAATTGAATAACGCGACGAGCAACGGAAAAATGTTTATTCCCGGATGGAAAAATACCTAGGAAGCTGGAATTATTGTTTTTTAGCGAATAGAAGTTGAAAACCGCTTTGTTACTTTGTCTATCGTTGTCTGTTTGTTGCTGGAACTCGAAAAAAGCTCGCCACCTGAATTATTGACTTCCTCGTTCGATATCTCGACAACGAAGGAAGATAGGTGAAAAATGTATTAGACCTTAAATGTAGAGCATAAAAAGGGCAGCAGAAAAGTATTCCTTCGCAATTCTCGTATTTCGACGGAGAACCGAGCTATCGCGCTAAAATCAAACTTAACCCGTTCTCCAACATGGCGGAGAACATCCACGTGAGAGATGCTGGTCGGCGATTTCAAGGCTGTTCAAAAGCATTTTCCAAGCACCCAACACTGGGCCGAGCACACCGTCGTCGATGACGATTGGATCGGCGCCGGGAAACGTGAAACAATTTATTGGCACGTCGCGACGAGGCGGGCGGAGATTCCCCGGATGGGAATACGGAGGCTTGGAATCCAGGAAAATCGTAGGAGCCGCTAATATTTCCCTCGGAGAGATTAGCTCTTTGTGGCTGTACGATTTAATCTCTGGTCGCCCCGGGGCAGCCCGCTGCCACCGCCGTCGAGCGTTCGCTGCTCCGCGTTTTCCCCGTTCGGGAATACCCGACAAAAGTTTCACCGAGAAGTTGGCTCGCGGTCGCGACTCTCGGCTCGTATTAAAATTCCGAGCCCGGAAAAGTATCTGGAAATTCCGAATTCCGCGATCGCGGAACGAACATTCCGGTTTTGCCATTGTTTACCCAAAACTTTCGCGCGACTCTCCCCGCGCTCTTCGCGACGTCTCTTTCCCCGGAATTCGCGCTCGCCCGATCAAAATCCATCGAACGCGCCTTTCCCAAAACGTTTCCGCTCCTCGGAGGAGCTTTTTTCTTTTCTTCTCCTTTTTTTCTTTCTCCTTTTTTTTCTTTCTCCTTTTTTTCTTCTCCTTCCCATTTTTTACACTGGTGACTTTATAATTTCTAAATCCAAGATCTTGTTTCTCTCTCTCCGTCTATATTAGTGTCTCTCTCTCTCTCTTAGCGCTACCCGAAACTAACGACAGAGCTTCCAGTTCCACTTTTTTTTCTTCTTCTTTTTTTCCCTCTTTTTTATTGTTTTTTTCTCCTGATTGTTGGTTTTGTTTTAACGAAAGTATGATTCGGACGCCGATGGTCCGCCCCTGTTCTTCGCTTCGCCCCCGCAGCCGCGTTTCATCTTTTACTCTCGAGATCCTGCCGCCTGGCGCGAAGCTCGATCGAGAAATAAAACGCTTTCGAGGCAATTAGCCTGAAGTGTTCGGAGGATTTTCGCTGTTTTCTTCGGTGTCCGCAGAAAATACGATCTCGCTTCGGCTATGACTCTTCCCGCGACACTGATCCACTGGGAATAGAACTTTGTGCGGGAAAATTCCGCAAGCCATCGAAATTATTCGGAGCATGAGCGAGGAAAAATGTCGTAATGCGAAATTTCTTACGGCAAAGTGAGCAAGTAAGATTCGAGCGGCTTGATTCGTCATTTTTCCCCCAGTTTCGCGTCTTTCCTTCCACGAAACTCTCGACGTCTCTCGAACCTCGGATGAATCCGCGGTCTCGAGAAACGTCTTTTCCGGAATTTCGCTCGGATGCTTCCGCGCGACGAGACGTTGTTTCGTTTTGGCTCTGCTTTGCGCTTTTCACTATTTTTACTCCTCGCGACTCGAATTTCGAAACATGAGATATCTCGCGTTTTTCGCATCCATCGTCAACGAGAATCGGAGTCGCTTGCGGAGTTGTGACAAAAAGCTCGACGTGAAGATATAGTTTTGTTCTTAACACTTTCACTCGCAGGCAGGTACCATCAATTTTGTAACGTTGATGAGCAGTTTGTTACCCATTTCGCGGCGATTTGTCGATCCCTGTTTTCCCAACAATGCGAAAAGTGTTGACAAAAATAACGATGATGCATGACTATTTAGTGTAATTATTGCTAATAAGGAATCGTTATTAAAAAGAACAGAATTTTCAGAATAAATTCATGCCCATACGAAATAATAGCTATTATTGTTTGAAAATTTGTATACGGAGGTTTTACAGGTAATTTTCGGGCAAGTTTTTGAAATTCAAAATGGCGGATTCAATATGTCCGATCAAAAACTTAGAAATATGGTGGGGTTCTTGTGAAATTTGGTATATAGGGATTTTTAACAACACTGATTACGAATCTGCAGTCAAATTTGAAAAATACAAAATGGTGGATTCTATATGGCGGATTAAAAATTTAGAAATATGGCGAGATTCTTGTGAAATTTGGTATATAGGGGTTTTTAACAGCATTGATTACGAATTCAATGTCGAATTTATGAAATACAAAATAGCGTATTCAATATGGCTGTTGAAAATCTGTTGACCTATAGTACATTCGTCGGAAAATTGGTATATCGGGGTTTTGAGCTCGTTGATTTTGCAATTTTGACATCGGATTCCTAATCACCGATCTTAAAAATCCATCTGCATAAAATGAAAAAATCGATGGCCAAAAAAAAAAACGTTGAGGGAGGCGAGACACTACAATAATTGGTACGAGAGAAGCCGAGAGAAAATCGAGTAGAAATCGGGAGGGCACACGTTTTTGGAGGGAAATTAGTGGGCAGAGGAAAAAAAGATTCGCGAGAGGAAGCGGAAAGGTTTCGATCCCTAGTCGAAGAGATCAAAGTTTCCGAGCGGACGAATGAAGCTCGCGGGACGAAATTCCTAGGAGTCGTGTCGGGAACGAGCGCGAGGCTGAGGGCGGGAGGGAGAGACGGATTATGCGTCGAGAGCCGAGTTATTTTTTATCGCGAGGCGAGGAAACTTGTCCGCGCGAGCTGCAACCGACACGGTTGAAATATAACAGAGAGCGTAAAACGTCTCGCGCAGACGAGAGTCTGAGGATTTCGAGAGTAAAAAAGCGTCGAAAGGGAGCGGAGCGAGACTGGCAACGGTTTTCCAGCATCGGGAAACGGACGGCGAGCGAGGGGAGGCGAGGGAAGTTCGAGGCGAAGCTCGAAAGATGATTGCAAAAATGAAATGGAAACGGCGAGAGGAGTCGAAAGAATCGAGTGGCTCGGCGCGAATTTCGAAGGAAAAGGCGAGCTTTCCGGAGGAAAAGCTCGCGCCAAACTCGGCGAGGCAGCGGCGTAAAAAGCTCGCTGCAGCGTCGACGGTTTATTTAACAACGTTCGCGTCGCGCTCGGTCAATTTCCTCGCGATCGGAAGAGGTACTCGCCGTCGTCGCGGTACGGTCCTTCCCTCTCGTCCTTCTCTCCTTCTCGCCTCTCCTCCTCGAAGGCCGACATCGGAATTTTTTATTTGCTCGGAAAAAAACGAAAAAAAAAATGACAATCGCAGCTTTTCTCGCCCTTCGAAAATGGGCGGAGAAAAATATTGACGGAGAGAGAGCGAGAGAGAGAGAGAGAGAGAGAGGGGAAGGGATACGCGAAACAAGCTCGCGAGAAATCCAAGCAAGTTTAATTAAGATAACTGAATATTTATCAATCCTCGGAGACCGACGGATTTATTCACTCGCCGCCTGGCGGCTCGATTCACCTCGACGAGGTACTTACGAGATCATCCGTCGTCCCCCGGAATTCCGATCAAACGAGCTCGATCCGCCTCCTCGGCGACGCCGAGATAAAAATCCCACATTGCCTCGAAAATAATACCGTCGGCGTGACTTTTTCTCTCGTTTGCGTACTTGCCGTAGAATTATGGACCATGTATCATTTCGATTTATTTATTTATTTGTTCCTTTGCTCGTTTATTTACTTATTTATCGAGCCATAGACCAATGTTGATGCATAGACTAGTTGCCTGTGCGTGGGTAGGCGCACACGGCACGTACGAAACAGTACAGTACAAAACACTGTACTTAACATTAGCCAAGTTTTTAGTTGGACTAAAAAGTGGCGTAGCTTCCAGACGAATTGTCGCGGGCGATCGAATCTTGAAGGTGCAAAAAGCAGACGGTTTCGGCTTTTTTTTCGTCTTTATTTCATCTCGCTAGGATTTTTCCTCGCGGTGCTACGTCGCTTTCGAAAGTGCGCGATGCAAGGAACGACGCGAGGAGAAAAGAGACGGGGTAGAAGAAAGATTTGGAAAAAGGTGGGACCGCGAATCGGGGCCTCGTCACGATATCGGAATAAGTCTCTCGGAAGGCGCGTAATTTTTTTTTCTTTTTTTCTCTTCATATTTTCTTCAGCCCCCGTCCGCGGAGCGTAAGGAGGACGCCGGCGGAAGGGGTGGGAAAATTCTACTTGAAGGGTGGTTACGCCTCGGCTGAAGCGAGCGAGTTATTTATACGGAGCTTTTGCAAGTTTGAGGACGATCAAAGGAGAGTCCACTTCCGTCCACGACGCGGCGGGTCAAGGTAGAGTAGGTCCGGTGGCTCGCAGCGCGCCACGTCCTCAATTTTCAGCGCAGCACGTCCGATTCCGCGGAAATTGACGCCGTCGAATTCGAATCTCGATTCATAACCGGATCACGAATAAAAACCGAGCGCCTATTTTTTTTCCCCTTTTCCCAGTTTTTTCCCCTTTTTCTTCTCGCAACACTGTGATTTCCGCGTTGAACAGCCTCGATTTCAAAATGACGTCGCTACCGCGCAAGAAAATTTGGTGCGAACCGGAAGAAACCGGTTTTTTAAGGCTTTCCATTTCGTAATCAAAACTCTCCGAGTGCAAATTGGATGTATGCCAAATTTCATGAAAAAAAACCATGGCTGGAAAACGTGGCGACCGAAAGGAACGAATTTAGCTGCGATTGTGACATTTTTTTTCCAACGTACGCGTTTGCTAGCGAATTCGTTGTGCTTCGGAGAGCTTTTTTCAGATCCATCCCAAGTACCTTCTCCTCGGAGTAATGGAATTTTCAAGTCACGCGCCTCGATTCCGACCACCGAGCAGCACGGAGGCTTCGGTGCCCGTCTAGAAATCCTTTCGTTCCGAATTCTAGATCAACCAGCTAATAGAAAACTTTATATCCCTCCGAATGTATTTTTCGGAATTCAAATGCGCTTTTTTCCCGACGACTCGTTCAATTCCGGAGGAAAGCGTCGATGCGAATCCGAATTCGCGATAAGTCGGTCGCAAATGAACGAAAAGCGATTTGAAAAAAAAGCGTCCCTCCGAGCGCCAGATCCGCCCCACGTGCGCGCATACGAGCCGAGGAGGAGAAAAAATTCGAGCGAATTCAAACGGAGCGGGAAAAAAATGGCGAATATATTTTCTCCCGAGTACTTTATCCATCTGTCTCGCGATACTTTTACATA